>CM069531.1:82975000-84175000 GCA_035773235.1 Eospalax fontanierii | reverse complement strand
CTGGAGAGATGACCAAAAACCCAAGAGGGTTAGCTGGGAAACCTAACCAGCACCTGACCTCAGATTGGAACTCAGAAGTGGGTAAATATTTGTCATTTCCAACCTTAAGACCATGGCTAAAAGGAGGCCCAGAAATCACACTGGTGACAGCACCGTATTTATGACTTCTCCAGTAAGATGCAGCTTGGAGCACCGTAAATGTTGTCATCCTCCTCGTGGACTCGTGAAAACCTGTCTAGAGCTTTTCGACTTGTGAATATTCAGCCTCAATGAATGTAAATGAGCTGCATACTTAGAGTAAAAATGTCCTTTCCTTTGCCAACACTGAACCTTATGTCTTCTCAGGAGTGATGGCAACAAGTACAGCCTAACCCAGTGTTCCCAAAACACACATATGAGGACATCTCACAAGGGGCTATGCTTCAAGCCATGTGTATTTAAATGAGGGTCTTGAGTTTCCTAGATCAACACACTCAAAGGTATTTTGAAAACAAAATTTGCTATGGAACAATGGTGAACTCACAGCCGCCTATGGGCCTTAAGTTCTGTTAAATGAAGGTCATTATCTGTCTTGGGCCTTTTCCATCTTCATAAGTAAGGACCAAACAAAGAGCCGTATTGAACACATTTCAAAGGAGGAAAATTTCGAAATATCAACCTTATTATTACCACTTAATATTTATTTTGGGTTGACCAAAGGTCAGGTATTTATTGCACTTAATTCTTAATACATATTATATCATCTTATTCAGACATTGCAACAACCCCACAATACACACACTCCTGTTGTCGCCCTTTGAAAAACTGGCAAGGTTGAGCACTTTGCCCAAGGTCAACTACATAGGAAGTGCCAGAGTTTAGAATCAAATGTGACTTCTGACTCCAAAATGTATGTCCTTAACCATCATCCAATATTGCACACTAAAATGAGCTTGCCACCTGTCTGCTATCTTCTTCGTTGAATTAATTACCCGTGGTTTATCTCATCTCACTGTAAGCTCACCACAGATGGGCAAATCAAGGTAAATCATATTTTCAGAATCATGGTCGAGTCACATCCTCAGATGTGTTGTCTTCTGCTTTCTCCTCTCCTTCCAACACAGGACTTCTCTCTTGACTTCTTTACCAACCAGAGCCACCATAAAAAGGGAAAGACAAATACAAGAAATTGACTTTAGGAGAATGACAATAATACTGTTTAAAGATGCATCGAGTCGAGGGCTGGTTCGGCTCAGTGCAGAGAAGAAGCAGAGGAACATACAGGCGTCTGCTCAGGTTACAGGAACATTGTCTCACATGTCAGATCTTATATCAAAGTGGCAGATTTCAAGTGTTGACCTTCTGGACCCTTCCTTCATTGTGCTATATGTGTGTATGTGTATGTGTGTGTGCATGTGTACATATGTACACGTGTATGGCTGCATGTGAATGCATGTGTGAATGCATGGAATGCAGGCGTCTGCTCAGGTTACAGGAACATTGTCTCACATGTCAGATCTTATATCAAAGTGGCAGATTTCAAGTGTTGACCTTCTGGACCCTTCCTTCATTGTGCTATATGTGTGTATGTGTATGTGTGTGTGCATGTGTACATATGTACACGTGTATGGCTGCATGTGAATGCATGTGTGTGGAAGTAAATGTCAGGTGTCTTCCTCAACCTCATTTTCCACCTTATTGTTTGACACAGAGTCTCTCATTGAACCTGAAGCTCATGGAAACTTAAGCTAGCCCAGGAAATGTCAGGCAGTCTCCTGCTTCTGCCTCCCCAGCACTGGGATTGCAGGTGAGTATCATCACTACACTCGGTTTTTCATATGGGTTCTAGGGATTGAACTCAGGTCCTTGTGCTCATGTAACAAGCACTTTCCTAACTAAACCATTTCCTAAACCCTTTCTCTGTTTTAAATGACAAAGCTAGTTAACACTTATTGGCCCATGGAGTAAAAGAGGATCAATCCTAAGTAAAAAGGAAGCAGAAAAATGAATACTATATTCCTGGCTCTAATGTTTTCAAAGCTAGTGGTGTTAGAGGCCAAGAAAGAACGCTCTGTTTAGACAAAATATTTCTTCAAAAACACCTAAATAAGAATAAGCTATATAGGATTAAACAAAGAAGAATAAGGAAGTCTGTGGTGTCATGTTTAGGCCAACAGGGGAGGATCAATTTGGGTGGTAGAGGTCTTATTGAATGCTCATGTAACAGGATTATGTTTCCAGAATTTAAATATAATCTTAGCAGGGGGAGAAACCTCACATTAGCTGAGACTAAACTTTTCCGCACTCATGAAACAGAAGTTAGAATGAATTTCTAAAGAACATTATAAGTTGTTTTTCCTGTATACTTATGCTTCTGGGCTGAGACTCACACCTGTGACAGTGCCTATAATTCAGTGCAGATCAGCAGAGCTCAAGAATCCAAAAGAATTCTTGGGAAAAGACAGCAAGGAAGAAGTTACAAACTGCAAGTCTGGGAGAGTTCTGGAAAGCCAAAGGGACAGACAACCCACGCTTCACTGCCAAGTCAGGAAAGGACAGTTTGTCTCTCTATGAACATCCCCCAGCAAGGACGTCAACAATTTCAAAACACTTCTTAAGAAAAGGTCTAAGATGTTACATAAAGTTCAAAAGCAATTTAGACCTTGAGGCCTGGTCCTAGTATGGAAGCTACGCTCCAAATGTGCTTAGAACCTGGTTTCCCTGAAGAGGAAGGAAACCACTGTGCATTCTGAGAACTGGATGCCATAGTTCGCTTTTAGCCCAAGATGAGTGGCGTACACTCCCTTAGCCAACAAGTGAAAACAGGGAGAGGCCTGTGGCTCTGTCCACACTGAGCCTGGGCCCCTCTGAATGCCAGATGTCCTGATTGGTTGCTACAAGTTGGGATCCAGCCTCATGTACACGAGAGCTCAACAGATGCCTTGGAGACGGGGCAAGGAGTGGAAGCAAGACACATCCTACATTAATAAGAGGCCCTTGACCTTTCCTTGTAAGTCCCAGGCTCAGCAAAAAGAGCAGTGCCTGGAAGCTCCTTACAAATGCTAGGTCTTGAGGGCTGCCTAGGTTTGACTTCTGTTGCTGTGATAACGTGCTCTAGGGAAAAGGGGTTTGTTTTAGCTCACAGTTCTGGGTCATCATCCGTCATGGCAGGGGAGGCACAGCAGCAGGAACTGGAGATAGCTGGTCGCATCACATTCACAGTCAAGAACAGAAAAGAAATGGATCCAAGCACGCATGTTCACTTGCTTCTTGCTTATCCTCAACCGGATTTATCCATGCTTACACATGTCAGGAACCTCTGCCTGGGGAATGATGCCCCTCAGAGTGGGCTCCGTCTCTCACATCAATTAATTTAAAACAATCCCTCAAAGACATGCCTGCAAGCCAAACCCATGTTGATAGTCCCCCATTGAGATGCTCTTCCCAGGTGATTCGAAGTTATATCAAGTTCATAATGAAAGTTAAACCCACATCTAGGTCTGCTTAACAGAAATTTTCTTTTCACAACAAGATCTCCTGGTGATTCAGAAAAACACAAGCAGCTCTGCTTTCAGGAGCTAGCCTCAGGCCTCTGAAAAAGCAGGCAACCTTCTTAATTGCCCAGCAAGAGGGATTCCTCATTTAGGGATCTCTTACAACCATTCAATTGACGGGGAGGAGATATTAGGCCTTGGAGCTAGTCTGGTTGACTTAGCTAGTTGTATCATCAAAAAGAAAGTTTAAAAAAAAAAAAAGAATAGTAACAGCTGTATAAGCTCTCAATAAGTGTTAACTTGGCTGGGATTTTTTTTTTAAATAAGTAGTTACTGTTGAAATACAATATAATTTGATGATGCTTGGATCCCCTTCCATGTCAGTACCTCCTCTTCTTCCTCCCCCTCTCCCACCCAGTTTAATGTAGTCTAACTGGTTCCAGTAGATGGACCCATACTGAAGGACATTTGGGGACACTAATTAGACTCTGTAGGCCTTTAAATTTTTTTTTTATTTACTTATTTCTATGTTATGTATATGAGTACTTTGCATGTATGGACCCATGTCATGCAGTGCCCATGGGGGCCAGAAGAGGGCACTGGATCCCCTAGAACTGGAGTTAAAGACAGTTGTTAGCCACCATGTGGGTGCTGGGAATCCAACCTGGATCTTCTAAAAGAGCAGTCAATGCTCTTAACCACTGAGCCACCACTCCAGTCTCCTATTGGCCTTATTATATATGTAATAGGCTACTGGGACTTTTTAAGTTAATTTATTTATTTAGAGTGTATATGTGTGTGTGTGTGTGTGTGTGTGTGTGTGTGTGTGTGTGTGCGTGCGTGTATGGCATACAATGCATGAGGAAGCCAAAGGACAACTCACAGGAATCAGATCTCGCCTTATACCAGGTGGGCCTCAGGAATTAAACTCAAGTCGTCAGGCCTGGTGGCAAGCACCCCTGTCCACTGAACCGTCTCATTGGCCCCAGTCACTGGCATTTTTAAGAGGAAATGTTTTGGGTGCTTGGGATGCCTGACACACAAATGTAAAATCATCTTGGAGATTGTTTCCTGGTTCTCCCTTCCCAGCTGGACAGAGGGATAGTTTTAAACACCTTGGATAGGCCCATGCTAAGCGGTGGGCCGCCAAGGCAGTTCTAGGGAGGAACAGAATAAATCACTACTTCCCAAACTCTATCTGTTCCAGAAGCAGCATGTGTGCTGTCTTTGAACCTTATCCATATACAACCTTTATGCACTGTTTTTATTGAAACCAATATACAATGAACTTGCCTTTTTACAAGTCACATCCTAAAGCCATAAATAACATCTATGAAATCAGACGTTCAATGTGTGAGTTGTATTTCTTCCTACCGCACGTTAATGGAAAACCATAACTATGAGAATAAATATGTTCACACACACATAAAAATGTTGCTAGAATGCCAGGGTGTCTCTGGGTTCCTAGAGCAGCATTTTTCTCTCTAGCTGCAGTTGTGTTTGAACATCAAATTTCTCCACTCAAGCAACTTGTGAAAAACTACTGTTTCAGGTTCCTGCTGCTCAGCTGAGGACCAAAGCCACTGAGTGACTCACCCAAGTTAACACCACTAATATAGGGCAGACAGGAGTTCAGACCCCAGATGTCCCATAATGCAAATGGCAGGAGCACTTCCTGTCCCCAAGGGCAAGGAGACAGACAGCAGTTATGCCTATGTCCCCATCCCACCCTCCCTGCTAGAATTCTCCTCCTTTCCCATCTAACATGATTGTTGAATTCATATACCGAGCCACAAAGAATTATTACTAACAGCCAGTCTTCATTTTGCGATTTTCACATGGGGGAGGGAGTTCTTTCAGCATCATCAGACTCTTTCTGGTGGAATAGAAGCAGCAGTTTGAGCCTCCTTGCATCCTACTTGTCACAAAGCATCTTTTAAGGGATGGACCTTCATTCTTGAATATTCAAAGCCGCTGCAAAACGATTGTATGAGCAAATTCCTGTGAGTGACAGGCCCCCCACATGAATTATGTAGTGAGTGAATATATTCTATAGGTTCACTGTGTATGTGCATGAGAGAGAGAAAAAGACAGAGAGAGAGAGAGAGAGAGAGGTAAGGAAGGAGGGAGGGAAGTAGGGAGGGAGGGAGAGAATGTATGGCATGGTGTATAAATGTGTGATTTATTTACTCTTCTATTCACAGAGAGGCCAGAGAAAGACATCTGGCTTCCTCCTCTGTCGTTCCCCACCATACTACTCCTTTGAGGTAGAGTCTCTCCCTGAACCTGCAGCTCACATTTTTTCAGTTAGGCTGGCAACCAGCAAGCTCAGCAGCTCTTCATCTCCCCCCTCACAAAGCACTGGGGTCATAGGCTTACATGAGGATGCACTCACTTTGATACGTGGGTACTGGAATCCAAGTTCAGGTTCTCAAGTACTCTTAACCACTGAGCCATCCATCTCACCAGCCCCTCTAGTGAGACTTGACAACTTTAATTAGTGTAGGAGAAAGAGAAACTAATCATCACTGGCTCTGCCCTGCTTCATGGTGGGCTCAGTAATATCCTGGAACATTGTGCCACATGGAACTCCACTCTGACAAGCCACAAGTGCTAGCTGCTACTGCAAGGGTCCCAGGTTAACATGGCATCTTGCAGTTCCTACAAAAGAGGGGCCTGTCTTTTCCATAGAGACCCCACAGAAAGGTTTTCAACAGTACTTATCAGCACTGTGCATCTCAGTGGAGTAATTTTGCCGATAGGCAAAACAAAAATGTCCTTGGAAGCAAAAGAGGTCCTCGATGATACAACCCAAAATTTAAAAATTCATTCTCTCATGGCTCTCATGAGGGGAAAATTTAATTTAGTTTTAATTAACTTAAGCAATTAATTTAAGACTAATTTCTTTCTAGAGGGAATTTAACAGAAAGAAAAACAAAGGTTGACAAATGGAGTGAAAATTTAAATGTGTTTCCTCTTGTCCCAACAACTTCGTTGCTATTATGTGTCTTAGGCATCCCAAGAGAGACAAGATAACTGTATCATCATCTTAACAATGAAGCAAACTAAATATCCATCCATCAGAAACAGTCTCATAAACTATGGTGGGTTCATTCTATGAGTTACTAGAAGGAATGCGATAACGTTAGAAACTGACATGGAGAAGCCTCCAAGCCATGTCACGGACTAGAAAGGGTGATCAGCAGACTATAGCCATTCCCTAAAATTGGAGGGAATTAGCTCCAGGACCCCTCAAGAATACCCAGATCCTCAGATGTTCAAATCTTTCATATAAATTGGTGCTTTGAAGGTTGAGGAAATGGTTCAGTAGGTAAAGCACTTGCTGCTGAAGTTTAAGGGTTGAGTTCTAATCCCCAGAGCGCACACAGCACACAGCCAGATGATCCCAGGGCTCCTACTGGGATATGGGGGAGGGGCAGGGACAGGGAAATCCTGGGAAGCTCCCAGGTTAGCTGCCTGGAGTACCCATCTTCAACACAAGAAGAAGCTGAGGACCAACACGTGAGGTTGTCCCCAACATCTACATGTGCCACGGCATACGTAAGCTGCATCCACACACATGAACATGCACACACTCACATACACACACGAGGTAAAAAGAGCAATAATAAATAAAAATTAATGGTTCATTTGCATGGAACCTAGGCCCATCCTTCTGTATAAATCATGTTAGACGACTTATTATATCTAACCTAGCATACATGCTGTGTAAATAGTTGTTGTGCTGTAATGTTTAGGAAATAACAGCAAGAGAAAAGTCCATACATATGAAATACAGGTGCATCACTTTCAAATTATTTTCTATTCTGCAGTTGGTTGAATCTGCAGATGTGGAACCTGCGGCTACAGAATATAGATATAAACTGTATATCTGCATCATCGTGTTCACATTGAAATAAACCTGCCCAGCTCTGTGATTTTTTTGTATGTGAATGTGCTATATGCAGATGAGAAAGAAAGGCTCTCAGAGATGACATATCAGCATGATAAACATAGTCACCCTGGGAACAGGTTGAAGAGGCCAGGGCCATCCATGCATTTCTTTTTATGTACATTAGTTTTGTTCTTTTCTTTTAATATTTTTTGAAGATTTTATTTCTAATTTTTATTTTATGTGTATGAGTGTACTGCCTACATGAACATAAGTGCACCCGTGTCGTGCAGTGCCCGCAGAGGTCAACAAAGGTTGCCAGATCCCCGGAAACTGGAGTAACAAATGGTTGTTAGCTGCCATGTGGGTGCTGGGAATCGAACCCAGGTCCTCTGCAAAAGCATCCAATGCTCTTAACCACTGAGCCATCACTCTAGCCCCTCTTTTTTTTTTTTTGTAAATTAGTATGTGTGTGTGCATGGGTGGAGGGGGGTGGATACACTCTTGTGTGCAGGTACACCTACACCTACAGGTGTGTTCACATCTGTGAGGTTACTAGGACTCAAACTCAGGTGTTGTTCCTGAGAACTCCATTGATCTTTTCTCTTTTTTTTTTCCAGACAAAGTCTCTCACTGAGTGAGACCTGGGACTCGCCCAGTAGCTGCACAGCCTAGGCTGGTTGTCTCTGTCTCCCGAGCACTAGAATTACAAGTACATACCACCACATCAAGGTACATACCACCACATCAAGAGGCTTTTTCATGTGAATCCTGGGAATTGAACTCAGGTCCTCCTGCTTACAAGCTAAGCACTTTGCCTACTAACTGAGCTGCCTCCCAAGCCCTATTTTTGTCTTCAACCCAAGGATGCATTATGAATAAATCATGCAAGTAAGAATAAGAAATAAATGGTTTTGAAAGGAACCCTACTCCATCCACCTAAAATAGTATTACCTTATCCAAAGAAAGAGATTTGTTCAGCCCTGAAGAAAAGATCTGTCATCAGACTTCTAATAAAACTGGAAATCAAAAGTCTGCATGTGCTCTGGGTGAATTAAAGTTTTATCTTTTATCAAATTATAGAAAAATGACGAAGATATGTCAAGTCTTTGAAGACATAATTTCCTAAGGTTGACATTTATTAAAAAAAAAAGTCAAAAAGTAAAGAAAATTTTACTAGCAAAAACTGAAATGCTTCTTGAATGTGGTTTGGCAAATAAGTATTAAAATGTCAACAAGAGCGCCTCCCACCAGCAACCATGAACCTAAGAGTCACGCCATGATGCTTACTGCTGCAAGCTTACAAAGGGGAAAACCAGGAAATTATCTAACAATCCAAAGGGGCTGCTGGAGAGACGGCTCAGCGGTTAAAAGCTCTTCCTTGCTGTTACAAAGGCCCAAGTTTGGTTCTTAACACACACATTGGTTGTCCCACAACTGACTGTAACTCCAACTCCAGGAAATCTGACACCCTCTTCTGGACTCTGTGGGCACCAAAATAAACACATGCACAAATATATACACAGATGAATAAATAAAATAAGATAATCTTTAAAATTAGTGCACCAAAGTGCACTCATAGAAAGCAGAAGGGAGGCTTACTTGAAAAGAGGAAGTGAGCCAGGGAGCAGGTAATCAAGAGAAGGTGATAGGACCAATATCGCCAAAGTACTATATACATACATGGAAATGCTAGGATGAAACTCATTGCTTTGTGTGATTACTATGTGCTAAGAAAAAAAATCCGTTAATAGGGATAGAGTAGGCAAACTATGACAGACGTACATTAGTTCATCATTCATAGGGAATACACCCCAGGACCCCTAGCAAGAGGTGGAGGAAGGAAGATTCTAAATTCAAGGTCATCCTCAGCTACATAGTGAGTTCAACTTGGGTTATGTAAGACTGTCAAAAAAAAAACAAATAAAAAGGAGGAGCTGGAGTGATGGCTTAGTAGTTAAGAGCACTGGCTACTCTTGCAGAGGATGTAGGTTCGATTCCCAGCACTCACATGGTAGCTGACAACTGTCCCAAACTCCAAATCCAGGGAATCTGACGCCCTCTTCTGACCTCCATGCACAAGATGGGCGCACTTACATACATACAGATAATACACTCATACACATAAAATAAAATAATAGGGGCTGGAGAGATGGCTCAGCAGTTAAGTGCACTGCTTGTTCTTGCAGAAGGTCAGGGTTCAATTTCCAGCACCCACATGGCAGCTAACAACCATCTGTAATTCCAGTTCCAGGGGATCTGATGCCCTCTTCTGACCTTCACGGGCATGGCATGACACAGGCGCACTCACATACGCACAAGCAATATACTCATGCACATAAAATAAAACTAACAAATAAAACATACTTTCCAAAGAGACCTGGGAGAGTTTAGAGGTGGGTTGAAGCCCTGTCTGTCATAAATGGGAACAGTTGGAACACACTCTGAGTTGTGTGAGGACAAAGACCAGTCAGGAAGCTTTACCACTGTCTTCTGTCCCCAGATCAGAACTGACCACACAGTAAAGATTCATGTAGTTGTTTTTGTCTATATACTTTTCTGTTGGGCAGACACAATACTTCCAACCAAGCTCAGCATTCTTCAGAGCAAACTCATTGCTTTCTCCTTTGCCTTGGAATGCCCATTTAGCTCTCCCCTGTTCTTAGTGTACGTACGTACGAATGTGTGTGTGTGGGGGGGGGGGGGTGGTCCTGTGTTGTGTATCATTTTCTAATGGGATCTTATTATGTTATCCAAATTGATCTTGATGCCCTGGGCTCAAGAAATCTTCCTGTTTCAGTCACCTACGTAGCTGAGGTTACCATCACAGTCCACCATGCTTGGCTCACATATCTTTTCATAGCCGATATCTAATCCTCCAGCACAGTCTCTGTCTCTAGCATTTTTCGTGAATGCTGCCTTATTCATCTCTTCCTTCTCCCCCATTCTAACGCGTTCTACTCTACTTCCTGGACTCTGGTGGTGGGCTTGGGCTGTAGCTCAGTTAGTAGAATTCTTGTTTATCACGCACAAAATCCCCGGCATCACACAAAACCAGGCAGAGTGGAGCAAACCTGCAATCCCAGCATTTGGGAGGTAGAGGAAGAGGGATCAGAAGTTTAAGGTCATCTTAACTCAATACAGGGAGTTTGAGGGCAGACTGGGCCACATGAGACTCTGTCTCAAAATAAATCAAAATAATAAAATAGTAAAATGAAACATATTTGTTCATTCTTCTACTCAGGAAATTCTCTAGCTTCTTAGAAACTGTCCAGTCTCCTTAGTGACCCTTGGGAAGGCTTTACTTGCTGGTCCCTACAACTTCAAGCTCTTGCACTCCCTTTACCCAAACTGAATACCACCTGCCCTTACTTCATGTGTGTGTGTTCCTGTTTGTGTGCCATGCCATTTCTTCTCTATGATGCCAGAGTCTGAATTCCTTTGATTTTCGGGTTTGTAATCTAGTTTATATTCCCCTGGACCCTTGTGCCTAACCCAGTGCTTTGTTTGGGGAAGGAAGGACTTAATTTGTACTCTTTGGGAAAAGCATCAATTACAGTTATACTGCAGGACTCTCTCCACCCTCTTCCATGACTCCGCCCAGGGGAAGTAGGGGTGACTTATCTGATTCAGGAGTTTGGCAAAAGGATGTTTGCTCAGCTTAACACCCTACTACATCTTGGAAGAACCATCCACAGCAAACATCTTCTCAGTGGATCATCACCTGTTCTTGTCCATCCCAAAGGCTTTCTGGAACAAGGTAAGGCTTCCTACAAAAGAGGCATCTAACTAATCTGTCAACCAGACCTAGTCTTACCCTATAATACAGAGCTCTGTGAATAGCAGAGAAATAGTTTTAATCTATGTCTGTTTGGTTCTTAAGCTTGTTTTACAATTCTTTGCAATTAAGGCAGCCTAGGGGAAGTGTCGGTTTGCAGGTCGTCTCAAAAACTTGACAGCTCAAACATACTAGGTGTGACTTGAAAATACCCTGATAAAACTGATTTTAAATCTATCACAGAGAGCAATTTTCCATTTGCTCATCCTGGAAAAGAGTAAGAAAACTAAATACTGTATTAATCATAGAACATCTTTAAACCAATGAAAGAGGAACTGGGGTTTGAGAAGCACCCTTTGTTATTGCACAAACAGCAGGAGGTTGAAAAAAACCAAAACTGCGTTTTCCATGCCCAGATTCTCTTCATCTGTAAACTCTTCTCCTCTCAAGGAAATTTATGCCTCTGGCTTTCTTTCCCTTCAATCATCAGATTTAATCACCTACTTATGTTTTTGTTTGGGGATATGCTTTCAGCAGCTATTCTAAATTTACAAATTTTTTCCTATTCCTTGTGTTCCAGATCTTTCAGTTTAACTCACCATGTCTAGCCTATTTTTTCCCCTCCACCTCTACTCTGTATTTTTATTTCTCAGTAAATTCCATGTATGACTACAGCTGCTTTTCTGGGAGCCACCTTGGGAGATTTTATAGGGTTTTGTCCTCATCTCAAAATATCTGTCAATGTTTCTTCATCATTACCTTGGCTGCTCTGAAAAGGGAACCTTTCCCTCTCTCTCCAAGCTTCTAGAAGACCCATGTGTGTTAGTGTGCTTTTCTGTTGCTGTGATTAAAACCATGACTGAAAGCCACTGGGGGAGGAAAAGGATTATTTCATCTTACACTTCCGGGTACCAGTCCATCACTGAGGGAAGTCAAAGCATACAGTCAAAGCAGGAACTTGCAGGAAAATCATGGAGGGGCACTCCTTACTGGCTTGCTTTCCCTGACAGGCTCAGCTCCCTTTTCTTACACAGCCCAGGCCCACCAGCCTAGGGTTGGTACCACGCACAGTAATGTAGGGGCCTCCTACACCAGTTAACAATCAAGAAAATGCCCCACAGGCCAAGCTGATGGAGGAAATTCCGCAGCTGAGGTTCCTTCCTTGTAGGTGTGTTACTGACCCCTTCCTATCTTCCTTGCTTTGAAAGACCCTCTTCTCGTTGTTTCAGATTCTCCCCTTGCCTTCTTCCTCTTTCGTCCCCTGCCTTTCAGTATTGGAAATCTAAAGATGTTGTGTCCCACATTCTATCCACAGCTGCACATCTCTAGGCGGTTACATTGCTCCCTGCCCTGCTTGAACTCAGCTACTCACTGAAGGAAATGTTCTCAGAGCTCATCAGTCAGTTCCTCACGTTGCCTCCTTCCATGTTTAGCATGGAAGGTCTTATTTTCCCTGACTTTTTTCTTTGTTACTACATTTGACCCAGTTGACCTTGTTCTAACACTGGGCCTCATGTTCTCCTTTCTCTCTCTCAACTGTGGTTCAGTCCTGAATCTTCATGAACTCCGTGGCAAGCCCTTTCATTTGCCGTTTCTGTATTGAGCCTTCCCAACAGAACAAACGCTCAACATCTATCATGGCAAACTTTTCCTTTTGACTATGACTGACGTAGGGTTTTCATCTGCTTTCTGTTGCTTGTGACAGAGTACCTGAGACTAGGGGACTTTAAATAATTTGTGTTTATTTTGAAGCACTGTTAGGAGGCTAGAGGTTCAAATACAGACAACTGTATATGGGATGGGTCTCATCATGCTACACAATAACACTGTGAAAAAGGACAACTGGGTATGTGAAGAAGATAGACAAACAAAAGGGGCTGAGCTCGCTTATAACAGCCCATTCTCACTAGTATGAACCCACTTCCACGTGAAGATTTGAGTTTCTTAAAAACATAATCACTTCTCAAAGCCACTTCCTGCCCCCTTTCCAACAGTGCCACGATGACAAATTTTCATAAGAGTGTTAGAGGGGACAATTGTAGACCCATTATCCACATCAGTAGATAAACTGGGCATGCAGAGGGTTCTTTGTGTATATGAAAGGGGGTATGCACGTATGAAGGCCAAAGGTCAACCTCAAGTGCCATTCATCAAGTACCGTTCACCTTGCTTTTGAGACAGGGTCTCTCCCTGACCTGTAGCTTGTAGAGTAGAGTAGGCTGACTGGTCAGAGAACCCTAGGGATCCATCCGTGTGCATGTCTCTGCTTCTCCAGTGCTTGGATTATAAGTATATGCCACATCACACCTCACCAAGATTTTTTTTTTAAACATGGGTTCTGGGAATCAAACTCAAGTTCTCAGGCTTGAGATGTGTGCACTTTACGTCCTTATCCCGCAAAGGGTTTCTGAGAAACACTTTACCACCTGACAAAGAGGCACCTAATGATAAAGTCGTCTCTCTGGTGTTTTCTTTCTATTTGAGATGTTGTCATTCCATCTGCTGGTATCTTCTTCAATTTATTTCTTCAGTGTCTTAAAGTTTTTATTGTACAAGTCCTTCACTTCCTTGGTTAAATTTATTTCAAGACATTTTATGGTTCTTGAGGCTATCATAAATGGGTTTGTTTCTCCTGATTTCTTTGTTGTTGGCATATAGGAAGGCTGCTGAATTTTTATGTGTTAATTTTATATCCTACTACTTTGATGAACATGCTTATCAACTCTAGGAGTCTTCCAGTGACGTCTTTACGGTCTTTTGTGTATAGAATCAAATCATCTATAAATAAGAACACTTTGACTTCTTCCTTGCTAATTTGTAGCCCCTTTCTCTCCTTATGTTATTCCTCTAGGTAAGACTTCAAGTGCTGTACTGAACAGGAATAGAGAAAGTAGACATCCTTGTCTTGTTTCTGATTTTAATGGGAATGCTTTGACTTTTTCTCCATTTAGTATGGTATTGACTGTGGGCTTGCTGTATATTGCCTTTGTTATGTTCAGATATGTGCTCTGTACCCCTAGACTCACCGTGACTTTTATCATGAATGGATGTTGGATTTTGGCAAAGGCCTTTTCAACATCTAATGAGACAATCATGTAGTTTCTGTCCTTGATTCTGTTTATGTAGTGGGTTATTCATATTATGTATGCTGAACCATCCCTGCATCTCTGGGATGAAGCTTTCTTCTTGATGATGGTGGAAGATCTTTTTGATGTGTTTTTGTGTTGGGCATGTATTTTACTGAGACTTTTCAGGGAAAGTGGCCTATAATTTTCTTTGTTGTTGAGCCTTTGGCTTTGGTAACAGAATAGTACCAGCTTCATAGAAAGAATTTGGGAGTGTCCCCTCCTTTTCTGTTTTATGGAATAATTTGCTGAGTATTAATATTAACTCTTCTTTGAAGGTTTTATAGGATTATGTACAGAATCTGTCTGGTTCTGGGCTGTTTTTAGTTGGGGATTTTAGTTACTGCATCTATCTTATTGGTTGTTATGGATTTGTTTAATGTCATTTTGATTTAACTTTGGTAGACTGTACATATCTAGAAATGTATCCATTTCTTTTAAATTTTTCAGTTTAATGGAAATTAGATTTTTTTAAAGTATGTACTGATGTTTTGGAATTTTGTCAAGGTCTGCTATAATGTTTCCATTTTCATCTCTGGGGATTTTCTTAATGAATTTTTGTGAATATCTACCTATATATAATGTCTTTTTGAGACAGGTACTCCCTGTAGCCCCAGTTGGCCTGGAACTCACTATGTAGACCAGGCTAGCCTGAATCTCACAGAGATCTGCCTGCATCTGCCTCCCAGGGTTAGGACTAAAGGTGTGTACCACTCCTGGCTCTGACAGTATATTTCAATCACATTTGAACCCTCTCCTTTGTCTGCACCCCTCTTATAGCCCCCAGCCAGATTTCATGTGCTCTGTCATATACACTAAGGCCTCTCAATTCAAGTTCGTGCCCCAAAATGTCTTTCAGTGTCCATCCATCCACTGACTCCCTCTCCCAGCAGTCATCAGCTACCTGTAATTTCTCAGCTATGGTCAGGCTTCTTACCCACTTCCCCACATCTATGCCGGAATTTTGTCTGGCTTGAGGTTGTATGGGTCCTTGCATGCTGTTACCATTGCTGTGAATTTATATGAGTAACTTCCCAGCTGTCCGGGAAACTCTCTTTCCTTGTGGTCATCCACCACCTCTGGCTCCTCCAATCTTTCTGCCCCGTCTTCTGAAATGGTCCCTGAGCCTGGGGTGGCAGAGATTTGATGTGAGTGTCCTATTCAGGTATGTGTACTCTGCAGTCTCTCAGTCTCTGCACTTTGGCTAGTTGTGGTTTCCTGAGTTAATCACCATTTGTTGTATGAGGAAGCTTTGCTCATGAGAGTTGAGAAGATGCATTAGCACTGTTTCTACCTGCTGTGCTGCAGTGATCCCTGAGCCTATGGTGCAGGGATCATCTATGAGTTTCTTAAACTGGATTAAAGGCAGTCACCACCATGATCTGCTATTCTTTTCAGATATTGTTTGTTCTCGGTTTTCCAAGGTCTTCAGGTTCATCATTAAATTATTAATACGAGATGTCTCTAGTTTCCTGATGTAGACCCTCAGTGCCTTCATTGGGTCCCACAGATTTCGGTGTGTTGTGTTTTCATTTTCATTCGGTTCTAAGAATTTTTTAATTCCCTCCTTGATTTCTCCTTTGATCCAATTTCCATTCAGTAGTGTGTTGTTCAGTTCCTATGAATTGGTGTGCATTTTTGCATTTCTATTGTTGATATCTACCTTTATTTCTTTTTGTCATCAGACAGAATACAGGATGTTATTTCAGTTTTCCTACATGTGTAGAAACTTACTTTATGTGGTTGATGTGAAAAGATATGGACAGCTGTTGAAAAGAAGGTGTTTTCACTGGTGTTTCGGTGGAATGTTTTGTAACAGTCTGTTAGGTCCATTTGATTTATGATGTCATTTAACTACAGAATTTCTCTACTAATTTTTTGTCTGGATGACCTGTCTATTGGTGACAGTGGGGTATTTAAGTCACTCACTATCATCTTGTTGAAATTAATACATTATTTTAGATCTAATAGTCTCTTTTATGAAATTGGGTGTTCCTGTGTTTGATGACTGTCTGTTTAGGACTGTAATATCCTTCTGGTGTATTTTTCCTTTAATGAGCTTGAGGTGACTGTCCCTATCTCTTATGACTTATTTTAGTTTGAAGTCTATTTTGTCAGATATTAGAATAGTTCTGCCTGCTTGTTTCTTAGTTCCATTTTCTTGGAATACCTTTTCCTTTTTAACCTAAGGTGGTGTCAGTCAATGGTGGAGATATGTGCTTCTTGGAGGCAGTGAATCGACAAATCCTGTTCTCTAATCTGGTCAGTTAGTCTGTGTCTTTTTTATTGGGGATTAAGACCATTAATATTGAAAGTTATTATTGACCATTGTTACCTAATTCCTGTCATGTTCTTGTAGTGTATTTTAGGCTCCTTTTGATTAACTGTTCTGGAATTATTTCTTCTTTGTGCCCTCTTATGAGTTTTTAATCTTCTCTTCCAACCAAAGTATTCCATTGAGTATTCTCTGTTGAGTTGGCTTCATGGACATAAACTTAAAAGCTTGTTTTTTTTTCATGGAAAATTTTTCTTTCCCTGTTGATTACAACTGATAGTTTTTCTGAATATAGTATTCTGACCTGACATCGGTGTTTTTTCATGACTTGTCATCAGTCTAAGTCCTTCTGGCTTTTGTCATTCAAAATTCAGCTGTTATTCTAATGGACCTGTCTTAATATGTGGCTTGATATTTCTCATAGCTTCCAATATCTTTTCTTTGTTCTGTACATTGAGTGTTTTGACTATTATATGATGTGGGAAGGTTTTTTCTGGTCCTGTCTACTTGGTGTTCTGTAAGCCTCTTATTCTTTAATAGGTATCTCTCTCCTTAGATTTGGAGAATGGTCTTCCATGATTTTGTTAAAAATATTTTCTGTGCCTTTGACCTAGGTTCCTTCTCCTTCTTCTGTATCTATGATTTGCAGGCTTGGTCTTTTAATAGTGTCCCAGAAGTCTTGCATATTATTCTGTTTTGGGTTATTTTAGATTTGGCATTTTTATTTTATTGAGCAATCCATTTCCTCAACCTTTTCTTAGAGGGCTGATGTTCTCTGCTGCATTTCATTTCACTCCCTTTTTGATGCTTTTCTCTGAGCTTTTAGTTTGAATTTCTGAGTTTTTCATGCCAAGTTTTATTTGTATTTGGCTTTTCTTCAGAGATTCTGTTTGTTGAATTCTAATTTCATGAGTGGCTTCAGGTATTTAATTCAGCTGTTTGTGTTTTCACAGTCTTTATTCAGTGTTTTATTCATAGCCTCTTTGAGTTCCTTGAACATACTTCTAATTGCTATTTGAAAGCACTTTCTTATGTATCAGTTAGGTTACCACTCTAAGGAATCATGAGGAAGGTGCTAATTTCTGGAGGAGACATCTTGGTTATTCATGTTGTTTGTGATGAGATCTAAGCATCTAGACCTTTGTCGATGGTGGTGTTTGGGGTATGGGAAAGTGATCTTGTCTTTGCTGAGTGGATGTTTGCTGTTGGGTTGTAGCCCTGCCTGAGCGATACTTGCTCAGTCTTGGGGCCATGTTGAGTTGATGTGTGGATGGAGTATAAAAAGTTGGTCTCAGGGGCTGAAGAGATGGCTCAGTTGTTAAGAACACTGGTTGTTCTTGCAGACGACCCAAGTTCAAATCCTAGCACCCACATATTGGCTAACAATCACACACATAACACCAGTTCCAGAGGATCCAACATCCTCTTCTGTCCTCTCTGGGCACTGAACAACATAGGTGCACTTACACAGTTACACATATGCAGGGATAATATTCATACATGCAAAATAAAAATAAATAAATAAATAAATAAAAATAGATTTTTTAAAAGAAGTTGGTCTCAGTTCATCTAGGGTAGTCTGGGTTCAGACTCAACCCATTCGAGTCTGGGTTCTAGGACTAACTCCATGTTGTCTTGAAGCAGAAGGGCAGACTGGGTGGCTGTTAGATGTATAGGTTGGCCAGAGAGGTCTGTGATCATTTTTTATTAGAGGGACAGCAGCAATTCCAGTTTTATGGTAACCAAGAAAACATACCAATGTAACTCTTGACTGGGTCTGTCCGCAGTAGTTTGCCAGCCACACAACCCCAGCTATTCTTGGAAATGTGTAGACAGCTTCAAGGACAGGTGAGGCTCTCGAGAACTGACCAAGCTGAGCCAATGCAAAAGCTGTGCTACCCTAGATAGGCCTATGTGAGTGGGGTGGCACATAAAGGGGGGCTGGAGCTCTCACAGGTCTGGAGGAGCTTGGGAAGTCTAGGAGGTGCGGGAAGCTGCAGGACCTGTGATGCCTGAGGGTGGACAGGGAAGGCTGGGATTGGGAAACTCACGGGTGTGAGAGAACTCAAAGGTGTGGAGATACTCGCAGGCATGGCAGGTACTCAGAGCTGTAAAACCTGAGCACATAGCAGAATGCTGGAGATGGGGAACTCCCCAGGCTGGGGGAGCTCGCTGCACAGTGTGAGCAGGCCTGAGAGTTGAGATGGCAGTCTTGGGACAGAGAACTCATCAGGACGCCAGCTGGCCTGAGAGTTGAGATTGGCAGGCAGAGAGATCTTCAGTGAGGGAACTCACCCAGTGAGTGTTCTAGTTTGGTCTCTGTTGCTGTGGTATAGCATTCTTACCAAAACCAACTTGAGGAGGAAAAGGTTTATTTTACCTTACAACTTACAGTTCATCGTGGAGGGGAGCCAGAGCTGGAACCTAGATGCAAGAACTGAAGCACAGACCACAGAGGAACTCTGCTAACTGGCTTGTTTATCTGTCCTGTGCTCAGTCTGCTTTCTTATACCACCCATGACCACCTGCCCAGGGGTGGCACCACCCACAGTGAGCTGGGCCCTCCCACATCACTCAACAATGAAGAAGATGTGCACAGACACACCCACAGGCCAATCTGAAAGAGAAAATGCCTCAGTTGTGGTTCGCTCTTCCCAGGTGTGTCAAGTTGATGACTGAAGCTGTCCAGAATAATTGACCCCTTATCAACTTGACACACAAACACATCATTATTAAACCTTTCAATTTCTTGTCCCCAAGATCTCATGCTAACATTAATATCATAATATAAAACATAGAACAACTTTAAAAGTCCTACAGTCCTTTAAAACTTCAAATTTTAAAAGTTTACATTCTCCTAAAAATATCTCTTAGCTGTGGGCTCCAGAAAATCCCAAATAAGTTACATACTGTCTTATTTCAAAAGGGAAGAACTGGGTACACTTGAACAAAACTAAAGTCCAGCAGCATAGCTCAGTGTCTGACACTTGGGGTTCATTCATGATCTTCTGGGTTCCAAAGAGCATGAGAGGCTCCACTTCACTGGCTCTGCCATCCAAAAAACACGTCTGATAGGCTCATGCTGACAGCATTCCACACCTGCTTCTGTCTTTGGTAGTCATCCCAAGGGGCCAGTGTTTCCATTATCCTGAGATCTCCACTGCAACTGGGGCTGCACCTTCTCCAATGGCCTCTGGGGACCTCACAGGGTACCAAGCCAAAGATTCTCTCCATGACCCCTTCATACCTTCAAAATCAGTACCGCCCAGAAGACTCTTACTACCAAATCTGACTTCTAGCTTGAGATACAGCCTCAGGCCCCTTTGGACCAGAGCTTCTGTGTGATGACCCAAAAGAAATATTTCCCAGAAGATCCTCAACTCAAAATATCATATGAAAGGCCCACATATAGGATTTGTGGGATTCTCAAATATCCCCTTTGAAACTTCACAAGCCAGGCCTACATTGTTTACAACTCTCAGCATTATCTTCCAAGTTCTCACAGAGCAGTCATTTAAGTGACAAGTACTTAATAGCTTTTCAAGTCCAAAGCTCCAAAAACATCAACAATCCTCCCCAAAACAACATGTCCCACATGTTCTCCCACAAATTCTCCACAATTTGGTACCAACTAGAGTTCTAGTCAGATTTCTATTGCTGTGATAAAACATTCTCACAAAACTAACTTGAGGAAGAAGGGGTCTATTTACCTAACACGTTTTATAGTTCATCCCTGAGGGAAGCCAGGGCAGAAAGCTAGAGACAGTGTGGGACGGAAAGCCTGGGTTAGAGAACTCACTGGGGGTGGGGGCCTCGTTAGTCTCTATTTTAATGTTTCATTGGTTTACAAAGTAGCAGGTTTTCCTTCAGCATGTTCTTACCTAGTTAGTTTTGGTTTAATCCCCCCACCCCCTCCTCTTCCTCATCCCTGTCCTCACTTGGACCCTTCCACACTCCGCATCCCCCTTCCACTTCCTGTCACCTGTGTTCTATTACACTCCCCACTCCTCTGTCTTAAAGTCTCTTTTTTCCCCTCTCATGGGCCCCTTTCTGGTTTCTTGGCCTTCCCTTCTTCCTTCAACTCTTTCAGGGTTAGGCAAGGCATAGTTCAAAGTCTCCAGCGCACAGGACTCCTCTAGCAAGGGCTCCTCACTCTGCACTGCAGGAAAAGAAATCTTCAGATCTGCCGTACAGAAGGATGGATGCTCCCTCTTCCCAGTGAGTCTTTTGCACTCATTAATTCAGTGTCTGCTTGATACTGAATCCAACTGGCACAGAGGATGTTTCAAATGACCATAGGAGTTTGCGTGTATTATGTAATTTGTTTCAGCAAGCATTAAATCATTTAATTTCAAAGTAAAGTGGAGGGAGATTAGTTTTTTCCAAACTACCAAAACAGGTATTCTTACTCAACGCAACTTATTTTCCAGTCAGTGTGGTTCATGATGGCCTGAACCATAGTCATTCTACGTGAAACTCCATATTCTAAAAGCTCTATTATTGAGATGAACTTTTAAGTCAGATATGAAACATATTCCCATCACAGAACAGCCGAAGTACTGTCACTAGAATTGAAGATTCTTACCCTGAGAACCCACACATTCATTGCACAGAGAGGTTCCTTTTATTTCTTCCTTTCATGTCACTCATCATTCAGCTCAAATTAATCTCCCCAGAAAAGCTCATCTACCTGAAAGTCTGTTGGCATTTCCTTGATCAAAGAAAACCACAGAGCAAATAACAATCAGCTCTCTCAAGTTCCAGAAAGCCATCCTGAGTAAACTGTAGCTGCTTCTTGATGCTCTCTTTCAGAGGTCAGCACCTTGCATGCACAGACTAAATCTGGCCTCCCTACTGCTTTTGTCAATAAAGTTTTATTGAAAAACAGCCATTCCTAATGGTTTCATACTATCTATGGCTACTTTTATACTACAATGCTGAAATGAGTCATTGCAACAGAAACCATCTGGCTTACAAACCCCAGAATGTTGGCTGCCCTTATGAAAAAAGAGATTTGCCAACCTCTGTTCCTGTTTAAAAGTCAGTGCTTGTACTTAAACTTCAAGCATCTTAAATGCATTTCACTAACATTTTAACGTGTTCAATATCATTATGCATATGCATCGGTCTGAAATGAGACAATGTATTTGAAAGACAATTAGATAAAATATCTGTGGTGCCTGCTCTCTTTCTACTTTATTAGGTAATTATCTTTAAGTGATCTATGTTTTTACAGAGAACTATGTTTATTCCAGAATATCTCACACTTAGACTACAGAAACCCTTGATCCAATCACACCTTGAACACACACTTGTTTTTTTTTAATTTCTTCTATCTAAACAACATTTAGCATCTTGAGTCCAGCAGCTGATATTTGATCATGTTTTAGACTAGAAGTTCAAGCTTTAGAACAAAAATAACAATCTTGAAAGAAAGATTCACTGTTAATAGAAACTGGAAATCAAACAACTATAACTTGAAGAGAAATAAAAGGTAATTATGTCCCAACGCCCAGCTATTCCTCTCCTCCCTTTCAGAAAATTGCGTCTCTAAATAAAAGAAAAATGACAGCCTTTTAAAAGGCCTTTCATCCTCAGATTTTTTGATATCCCCAATTGTCCTATTTTAATAGAGTAACGTCTTTTAAGAATTTATTAATGAATCATAGTGAAAAACATAGTTCTACATTAAACAAAAAAGTGATACTGGAAAGTGCCAAACTTGGTCTGCTGCCCTGGAGGGTGAGTGTCTCACAGAGCAGCAATGTGCTAGGTTCAAAGATACCCACAAGCCTAAACGTGAGTCTCCAGTTCCCAGAGTCTGGCTTCCTACTCTTGGTATTCATCTGAGCGCTTAATGAACTTAGGTCTCTGTCTCCGTGTAAAGGTTTTCCTTCAGTTTGAGTTTCTCCACTACCTCCTGCTGTTTCCTTCACAAAATGGAAATAATTATTTGAGTTTCATATCCATAGAGTCTGACCATATTTATAAAACGGTGAAATTGGCATTTGTCCATATATGGTCCCTTGTTTTTTCACATGCCAAATACTGGGGGGTGCGGGGGTTACTTTCTTTTGACCATAAAAGTAGCATAAAAATGCTGATAACTCAAAAAACAGAAGAAAAAAATAAAATTTAGATGGTTCACAAATCCTGCCATACCAAGAAACCACTGTAAATGTTATATATTTATTTACATGATCGGTAGGTTAAACGCCACCCACCCCTCACCCCACTTGGCAAAAGATATGTCCACACAGAACTAGTAATTATTACTTTATTTAGAAAAAAAAAGACTTTGGTAAAGACAAATATTATTATGCTAAGATCTCAAAATGAGATGATTCTGGATCATCTGTTAGGCTCTAAAACCCACTGACAAGCATTCCTACAAGAGAAAAAAATTCAGATGAAGGATAAGGCCTTGGAAAAATCGAAACAGAGGTCAGTGTAATTTTGCAACATGCCAAAGAATGTCTGGAGCCTTTGGAAGGTGGAGGAGGCAAGGACAGACTCTCCCCTAGAACCTTCAGTGGAACATGGCTTTGTTTCAATTTCTGGTATTCAGAAGCATAAGCCAAACAATTTCTGTTGTGCATAGCAGGTTTGTAGAAACGTATTGCAATAGCTGTAGGTTATATGTATGCAGTAGACGTTATTGAATTATTAGCCTTCATATTAGAACAAGTAGTTGGTAAGTCATCAGAACTTTCACAGAAAATCACATATAAATATGTCTTTAATGGGTTATATTGTAATTGTTTTACATTTACACATTTTCCCTCTAATAAAATGAGTATTCTTTCAAGGCTATCAATAAGTACGGCTTTATCTTGTACATCAATCACTATTTTACTTAAGCAACTTTTAGTTTTTGAACATTTACTTCATTTCAGTTGTTTATATACAGAAATAACCATTCTTTATCTAAATAATGATACCTTTAATAATTCCTTAGAATTGGGCATCAGAGTCTGTCCCGCATATCTTTGTCTTATGCCTCAGTTCCAATACCACACTTCATCACCCACATTGTGAAACTGGAGCCAGGTCCTGAGACTGTTTCATGTTCCAGTGATAAGCTTTATCAAGAGAGGGCACCAGAGGGCAAAAAGACACTTCCTTTCTGGGTGCCAGGTCTCTATTTTATCTCAGCATGAAAACCCAGCAACACCAGTTCCAACCAGATTCTCAGGCCACACTCGCCACACACCCCTCCAACACCTGTGTGTATTCGCCCTCACTCCAGGCAGGGCCTCAAGGCATCTTTCTCCCCATCCCACCATCCCAACTACAGATCAGCATGGTCTGCTCTCTGCAAAGTATGCGTACCACCCAGTGTCCCAGAAGTAGCTCATTCAGTATTTTCAGCCTTGGGCTGTGTATGAAGGAATATCCCATCTTTTTTTTTTTTTTTAAGTTGTTCCTTCTAGATCCTCTATCTAAAGATGGCTTGTCACTCTTGCTAGTTAACAGTTTCTATTAAGTACTTGGTGTGTTTTTGGACTTCTGACTGGACCTCACCAAATTAATTTCTAACAGCATAATTACTTCAATTTGCAATTCATTCCCCCAAGTCCTAACCAATTCCAGATCATTTCGTTCACTTTTTTCAATGGAAATATTTTTAATTATCTCTTGTCCTTTGTTTTAAGTTTTATTTCTCTGATTTGCTAAGGGAGAGGGGAAGCTTGGGATATGCTACATTGCAATGGTTACTTGTAGGAAAGGAAGCAGGATAGAAAGTTCAAAGAGGGACGACTCAGTTATTACTATAAAGTATTGTACATTATCCAAATATTTTACAAGGGGAAAACATTCGGGTATTGTTTGTAGAACCGAAAAGAAATCCATTATGAAAATGAGCTGCGGTCCACTCGGATACTCATTTGCTGCTGTTAGTAGACCTGTCACCTTCTGCTCTGGTTTGAATGTGTTTGTCATCTCCCAAATATACACTGAAAAATCTTCTCTATACTGGTGTGATAGAACCCTACCGAAGATGTTGGGTTCTGAGCTCACTGCGCTGCTCCCTGATGTGCTGTATGATCTCACACATGCTGTCTTCTGCCTCCCTTCCAACATGTCACCAGGAGCTGACGAGATACATCCACTGATACTGGTAGAGCCATGAAACAAAGCAAGCCCCCTTTTTTTTAAATGTGTTACTCAGCCTCGGGTATTTTGGTATAGCAGCAAGCAATGGACAAAAACACCTTTCTCAGCAGAGATGAGCAACTGGCTCCAGAAATGGTTTATCCAAGCTGATCAGACACCACAGGCTTCAGTAGTGAGCACTGACTCATCCCTCTAGAACACCAAAAGGAAGTGCAGGCTCAGTGTCTGTAGCTGTTACAGCAGCTATATTTCCTTTGCTTTCTGATATAAGAGTCATGGGGTTTTGGCTGCTTGTTTCGATGAATCACCACATTGAGTTGACACTGAAGTCTAGAATTTTTTTGTTCATAACATGTGGTCACCATATATCTAGAGAGGAACAGAGGGAGAGTACAGGGACCACTGAGTCCATTTGCAAATGTGGACCTCAGTCCAACCCAGAGAGGAAGAGGCATGGCTAGCTCAGCACAGACCTGGGCTACTGTCACCTGTCCCTAAATGACTGTCTTTTATTCTTTCTTCCTTACTTCTAAGTTGAAAGCAAAACCACCATTAAGCGCATTGAGATGATCAGTGAAACTTTGTATTTTAAGACACGAGAGATAAGATGATATCATTGAACTCATTCCAGTTGTAGGTAATAACCTGATTCTCAGTTTGACAGAATCAAATTAACTTAATATAGCCAATTGCTCAATTTACTATAATAAATGGTATACTATTGTGCTATAAATGTATATTCTCTTTCCGGGAAAGAAGAGTCATTTCACTATCCAGCACACTCATAGAAAACTCTTGATCTGAACCGTGTAAAGCGTGGAAAGGAAAGTAAAAAGGGGCAGGAGCAGGGTGGGTCCTCCCATTTCAGACAGGGCAGGATTGGAGGAGAGAAACCACTGCAAAATGACGTCTGTGGAGTAAGACTCAGGAAAGCAGACCATGAAGACCTTGTGAACAGACAGTCTGTACTAAGAATGCTCAGAAATATGTTGCAGAGCCAGTGTGATGGCTCAGCAGAAAAAAGCAAAACCTGATGACCAGAGCTCAGTCCCCAGGACCCAGATGGCGAAAAGAGAGAGCCAACTCCCGCAAGTTGCCCTCTGGCCTCTAAATAAATAAGTAAATGTAATAAATGTATAAAAACATATCACATCAGTGATAAGATTCTGACTTCTCTGCCCATTCAGAAGTTGTTGAGTGAAGATCAAGCATGGTTGTCAAAGTTCTTTGGATCTGTGTCTTTTTTTTTTTTTCAGCTGTATTGACATTCTGAGACTGAACTTAGAGCCAGGATATTTATTTGTGTTATATGGGTTGAATTTTCATCCCCCTCACTTGCTGTGAGTTCAGATCATGATTTAGGGATTTCTAGGCCACAGTTAAAACATTTTGAGATATGATTTTCTAAAGACTCAGGCAGTCTCAGCTTTCCACCCACTGAGAAAAGCTGTGTTATCAAGGCATGGTAGGGTACAACTGTTCTTCAGTCTGGCGTCTGAAGAGCCCATTCCATGTGCAAGGGTGTTGTTCAGTTACCCACTCTGAAAGTAGTTGGGTGGAATAAGTTCTGTGGATTTCTTCCATTCTGAAATATAATTACAGTTGTGTGCTGGGTAGCTTTAGTATCAACTTGACACACCTGGGTTGAGGAAGCTTCAATTGTGGAATTGCTTCAATTGGACTGGCTTGTGCCATGTCCATGAGATATTTTCTTAATTGTCTAAGAAACAGGCTGCGCATGGGCCAAGGAAGCAAGCCAGTAACCAGCTTCCTTCATGACCTGTGCTTCAACTCCTGCCTCCCAGTTCCTGTTCTGAGTTCCTACCTTGGACTCCCTCAGTGATGAACTGTGACCTGGGGGATGTAAGTGAAATAAGTCCTTTCTTCCCCAAGTTGGTTGCAATTGAAGGCAAACTAGGACAAAAATTGGTACCAGGATGGTGGGGTATTGCCAAAACAGACCCGACCTTGATATTTTGGGGAGGACTGTGGAAGCATTTGGAACTTCGGGCTAGAAAGTACATTGAGTGCACAGAGTTTGTTGCTGCGGAGCTTGGAACAGTTATGCTGAAAGAGTTGTAGACAAGGGAGGCCTGGCTTGTGAAGCTTCAAAGGAAAGCAGAGCCCGTCACAGCTGTTTGTGTGATATTTTGAATCGAGAATCTGTGGATTCTGGTTGGCTGGGGCTGAACAATCAGCTGTAAGTAACAAGAGACCAGCATCACTGTGGCAAATTCTGGGAAGAATTTCCTGAGGGTCAACACATAGAAGCTGAAGTCCAGAGGGGGCCAAGCCTCCATCTCAAGCCGGAAGCAGAACTTGGTAATATGTAAGAGTCTCCTGCATGGTTCTGGTGTTGAAAGCATGAGAGGTCACAGAGAGCAGCTGAGGCTTGGCACTCTGACAGACTAGGAAAGGCCACTGGTGAAAGTGCAGCCTCAGTTGCAGTGAAGACCCCAGGACTGCAGGGATCATGGAGAGAATCAGAGGTTTTGCACTAGGAGAGGCCAACAGAACCCATGGTGAAGGTGCAGCCTCCGTTTCAGTGGAGACCCCAGATTTTTGGAGATGCCAGGACCATGGGATGATCACCAAGAGCAGCAGCAGGGTGGAATGGAGCCAGCCTGGGCCTACTCGAGATGAGCTGTGTGTGCTGTGGACACAGAGCCAGAGAAGTGGAGTTGCTGAAACCCTTTGGACCCAAAAGATTGTGACTGAATCCCAGATGTCTGGCCTCGAGCTATTTGCTGGACTTAGGTTTTGCTTAAGGGTGCCTCATTCTTCCCTTTGAAATAAGACAAGGCTTGTTTTGTATTTTACAGGAACCCACAGCTAAGAGACTTTTAAAAGAAACTTAACTTTTAAGTGTGTGTATTTTTCAAGGACTCTGGGACTTTTAAGGTTGTACTGGCTTATGTTGTGATATTGTTAACATCAAATGTTGGGGACAAGAAATGGAAAATGTGGCATAATAGTGATGTGTTTGTGTATCAAGTTCACAAGGGTCAGTTGCATTGGTTGCTTTTGTGTCAACTTGACGCACCTGGGTTGAGGGATCCTCAACTGGGGAACTGCCTCCATTGAACTGGCCTGTGGCCATGTTCATGAAGTATTTTCTTAATTGTTGAATGCTGCTGGAGGGCCCAGCCCACTGTGGGTGGTGCCACCCCTGGGTAGGTTGTTCGGTATTGTATAAGAAAGCGGGCTGAGCATGGGTCAGGGGAGCAAGCCAGTAAGCAGCATTCCACTATGACCTGTGCTTCAGCTCCTCGCTCCGGGTTCCTGTTCTGAGTTCCTCTTTTGGGCTCCCTGATGAACTATGACCTGGGGGGTGTAAGCCAAATAAACCCTTTCCTCCCCAAGTTGGTAGTGGTCAGAGTGTTTTGTCCCAGCAATGCAAGGCTAACTAGAGCACGTTACTTTAAGTCAAAATTGGTTTGGCCATTGTTACCTTCTCTGATTATTTCCTCAGAAAACAGTGCAAATGTTTGATTTTTATTAACCTTGCTTCACCTTATTTTCAAAACCCAACTCGACTGAAACTGTCCATTTACTAAGCTAAAATAGGACAAATATTTGAGATGGTAGAGCTGTTGGGCCTGATTTAAGCATAGCATAATACTTATATGTGCCATGGCATCCCATAAAAATGTACAATTTTTATTTTTGTGTATTCATTAAAAATTACTTAGAATTTCAAAAACAAGAAACTAAAATAGCTTAGGATATAATGCCATCATATCAGTCAGGTCAAGCTTTTTTTATTTTTTGAGTCAGGGTCTCATGTTGCCCAGGCTGGCTTTGACCCTTCTACGTAGCCAAAGATGACCTTGAATTTCTGATTCTCCTGCCTCTACCTCAGGAGTGCTGAGATTAGATGCATGTACCAGCCTTTTTACGTGATGCTGAAGATCAAACCCAGGGCCTCATGCATATTAGACAAGTGCTCTATCAACTGAGCTACAAACCCGGTCCAAAGTCAGCCTTTGTAATGAAATGTAAATACACAGGAAAATACAGCAAATAGCATGAACAACATCCTTAGATCACCACCCAGTTTTGTCAAGTTTTAGCATTTGGTATTATGTTCTTCAGATCTTTTAAACAATCCTTGTCTCATCTCACACTTCAACCCTACAAGTAACCACACTGCTAATTTTGTCCTTCCTGTGGACTGAATATGCTCCCTTCAATATGCAAAGGTTGATATGAAAAACAAATCAATAATGCGAAGGTAATCTCAGCACTCCTGAGGTAGAGGCAGGAGAATCAGAAGTTCAAGGTCATCTTTGGCTATGTAGAAGGGTCAAAGCCAGCCTGGGCAACATGAGACCCTGACTCAAAAAATTTTTTAAAAAGCTTGACTTGATTGATATGGTGGCATTATAACTTAAGTTATTTTAGTTTCTTGTTTTTGAAATTCGATGGTAGAGCTCTGATGCATGTGATTAGTACACTTATAACAAGATGAGAGCTCAGACCTCTCGCTCTCTACCCTGTGCAGATAGGACGAGAAGATGGCCATCTGCAAACAGGAATAGAGCCCTCACCAGACACCAGATCTGTGGGCATCTTCATCTTGGACATCTCTCTTTCAGACCTGTGAGACTTTCACCCTCTTTATCTGTTATAGTAGCACTAACTTAGATACAGCTCATCGTTCTTATGCATAGTTTTATTATTTTACTATAAATATTTATCGATTAATTTAAAGACTTGCTTTAGTTTCATACCACTATTCTCAAAACACACATCATGAATAAGTATTTATATCTTTATACAACCTGAGGATGTATCTACATCCAAAATATAGTTATACCTGCTGCTATTTCCCATTGAATGACCATATTATGGTTTGTTACCTTATACTTTTTATTTCAATGATTTGCCATTATCAGCCTGACCACAGTAAACAAACGTTTTGGATAGCCCATATGCAGCCTTTGCTTTTAATATGTAGTTAACTGTTCTAATTTTAATCTGTTGCTGTGATTAAAAAACACTGACCAAAAGCGACCTGGAGAGGAAAGGGTTTATTCAGCTCACACTTTCAGGTCACAGACCATCACAGAGATGTCAGGGCAGAACTCAAGGAAGGAAGCTGAAGGCAGGAACCATGGGGGCACAATGCTTGCTTGCTCGCATTAAGGTGCATGCTTAACTACCTTTCATATACAGCTTAGGACCACTTAGGGAATGGTTCTGCCTACAGTGGGCTGAGCATGCCTATGTCAATTAACAATCAAGAAAACCCTTCACAGACATGCACACAGACCAACCTGATAAAGACAGTTACTCAGCTGATACTCTAAAGACAATTACTCAACTGAAACTCTTTTTTCAGGTTATTCTATGCTGTGTGGAGTTAACAATTGAAGCTAACTAGGAGATGATGAATCACCTTGACTTCACTTTTTTAATACACATGTCCATTGATTTTAAATATGTGAATTCCTATGACCATGAAGGGAGAGAACAGACCCATCACCCACACAACTCCTTAATAATACTCCTTTACAGCCCCATCTATATCACTGGCCCCTTGCCTGGTAACGAAGGACATAGTCTAACAGAGATTATGCCACAGGGTTTTCGTTTCTGAGACATCACATAACTACAATCAAACAATGTATAACCTTTTGAGACTGGATTCTCTCCTTCAGCACAATGCCTTTCAGACACATCCTGCCATTGTGTATCTTAATGTGTTGTTCCCTGACATATTTCTAAGTCATTGTATAATGTATAGCCATTTATTTTTGCCATTAAGGGCCATCTGCATTATATTTTACTTTTAGCAATTATTTATAAGTCTGTACAACCTTACTAGACATATTTCTGTGTATACAGAAGTTCTTAATCCATTTCTGAGTCAGCAGTGTGTTTTTCTTTTCAAATACTCGGAGACTTGTTAGTTATCTTTCTTAACGCAGATTTCTAGTCCGCTTCTACGATGGACAGAGAGAGCAATTTGTATGGTGCTGATTTTCTTTTTGCTGTTGTTTGACAAAGGATCTCATTATATAACCCAGGCTGGCCTCCAATTTGTAATCCTTCTACCTCTGCTTCTGAGTGTTTGGGATTACAAGTATGCACATGTATAAGGTGTCAACCATGCAAATACTCTCTAGCTCCTTTGAGACAAGGTCTCTCATTGGCCTGGAGCTCACTGACCGGTGAGTCTCAGGGATTCTCCTGTGTCTGCCTCCCCAGTGCTGAGATTGGACACCTGACAATTAAAATGGGCATCACTATACCTGAGTGTTCCTAAGATTTATTTTACTTTTATTTATTTACGTGTGTGTATTTGTATATGAGTATGTGTACATGTTTGCAGGTACTGCAGGGTCGGAAGAGAATGTTGGATCCCCTGGAGCTTGAATTACAGGTGGTTGTGGGTCACCCAACTTGGGTGCTGGAAACTGAACTTGGGTCCTCTAGAAGAGCAGAAAGTACTCTTAACAGCTGAGCCATCTCTCCAGTCCACAGCTGGCTTGGTTTCTGGGGCTCAAACTCAGGTCCTCATGCATGTGAGGCAGGCACTTTACCAACTGAGCTATTTCTATAGCCCTTAATATTTGCTTTTTTAAACCCAGGCTATAAATTATATTGGTTAAATCAATATAATCTACACTTGAAAATAATGTGTATTATGCTGTGATTGAATGGTGCATTAATTAGATCTAGTTGGCCAGAACTGTTGTTCAGTGCGTCTACATTACTCCTGATTTTCTGTTTGATCTATTAATTGCAGAGGAAAGACATTGCTGTCTCCAGTTGCAGTGATTAAATTTGTCTGTCTATCCTTTCAATTTTATTAGTGTCACACACTTTGAAGCTTTGTTGTTAAATATATACACTATTAGGAGTATTGTATTTTCTTGGTGAATTAGCTCCTTCATCATTGTGTAATAGCTCTTTTTAAATTCCTTGTTGTTCTAGTTTGCTTTCAATTGCTGCAACCAAACACTCTGACCAATACCAACTTGGGGAGCAAAGGGTTTATTTGGCTTACATCTCCCGGGTCACAGTTCATCACTGAGGGAATCCAAGGTAGGAACTTAAGGCAGGAACCTGGAGGCAGGAACTGAGGCACAGGCCATGCAGAAATGCTGTTTACGAACTTGTTCCCCTGATTGGTGCTCAGCCTGTTTTCTTATTCAATATAGGACCACCTGCCTGGGGTGGCACCACCCACAGTGTGCTGGGTCTCCCACATCACTCAACAATAAAGAAAATACCACACAGACATGGCGACAGGCCAGTTCAATGGAGGCAGTTTCCCAGTAGAAGCTCCCTCTACGCGGATGTCTCAAATTGACAATTAAAGCTACTCAACACTCTGGTGTTTCCCTTGCTCTAATGTTTCCTTTGCGAGCCGTCAATATATCATCTCAGATTTGTTTTGATTAGTGTCTGCCTGATATACTCTTTTCTATAACTTTTACTTTTATCATACCTGTTGTCAATCAGATTTCTTGTAGGCAGATGATTTTTTTCTTTTATACTTGAGCCCATTTTAACAACATCGTTTTTAAAAGTGTTTTCTGTTGGTTTGAGAATTTCATGCAATGTATTTTGATCATATTCAGACCCTCTCCACCTGTCCCCATTAACAATGTCTTTTAATTGGTGTGTGTAGACCATTTACATTTGATGCGATTATTGGCATGTTTACATTTAGGGCCGTTATTCTATAAATTGTTTTATGTTTGTTCCCCATGTTATATGTGGTTAATCTGTATGTACATGTACGTGTGTATGTCATGGCACACATGTGGAGATCAGAGGACAGAAGTTTCTCTCCTGTCATGGAAACTGTGAATCCAACTCAAGTCACTTGGTTTTCATGGCAACAGGTTTCCCCTGCTGAGTCATCTCACTGGCCCTGTTCCTTTTTTTATAGTGCTCCATGTTGGTTTAATTACCTTATTATGTAGTGTCATCCTGTGTATATGCATTTGTGTGTATATTCATGGGTGTGCACATGTGTGTGTGAGGTAGTACTGTATGTGTGTGTACATGCATTTGAAGGTTAGAGGTGGATGTCAGGTGTCTGCTTTAATAGCTCTCCCCTTTATTTTTGAGACAGACTCTCTCTCTGAGCCTGGAGCTCATTTTGGAGAGGCTCTCTGGCCAGTGAGCTCCAGGAATCCTCCTTTCTCTGCCCCTCCAACACTTGGATAACAGGCACACACTGTCACATCCAGTTTATTACATGGGTATTAGAGATCCAAATTCAAGTCCTCACACTTGCACAACAAGCATTTTACCAACTGAGTCATTACCTAGCCATTGTAGTGTCATTTTTTAAGGGTTTATCTGGGAATTAAAATATACACTGTTTCTTGGTTATCATAGAACTGATACTCTTAGCATTCTGAGTGGAATTCAAACCCCTTACCAACATGTAGTTCCCTTTATTCTCCATGCTTTATTTTGTAGTAGTCTTATTTGTTATGTCTACACACACACGCATATGCACCTCATGAAATAATGTTATAATTGTGACTTTGAATAACCATTCCGGTTCTAATTTTATTTCTGTTGTTATGATAAAATATCCTGACAAAAAGCAAGTTAGGGGAGAAAGGTTCGCTCAAGCCCACAGTCCCAGGTTACAGTCCATCACTGTGGGAAAGTCAAGACAAGAACTTCACACAGCTGGTCCAGTCACATCCACAGTCCAAAGCAGAGAGAGATGAGTGCAAGGGTTCTGGTTTCTTCGCTTGTGCTGAGCTCAGTGTCTCAACCCACACGGTTCAGGGCTCCTGAACTTTGGGCTGGATCTTCCGACATCAATTGACTCGCTTAAGGCACACCCCACAGACAGACAATCCCTCATTAAGACTCTCCTCCTTGGTGATTCTAAGTTGTGTCAAGTTCATACTGGAAGCCAACTATCACACATGCTTTAGAGAACTTAAGAAAAGTCATCTATCATTTTTACCCAAGTGTTCACTGTTTCTCAGCTCTTCCTTTCTGATGGTGCAGATTTCCTTCTGGAAGCATTTGCCTTCTGAAATTTTCCTTTCACATTTACTAGGGATTAATTCTCTTGTTTTTTTTTTTTTTTTTTTTTTTTTCATCTGAGGATGTCCTTATTTCATCTCTATTCTTGAAATAAATTAATGCTGGAAGGGAACTTTGAAATCCTCTAGCTCAAAGTACTCATTTGCATGTGAAATGAAGCCCAGAGACATTGAATACCTTAACCCATGCCATTGTGATAGTTAAGGACTGAGCCAGAACCACAGGCTAACTCCCTCACTTCCGGCCTGTGGCATTCTATTCCCCTTTCTGCATTATGTCTGACTGTTATTTCAATTATTTGGTTTGTTCTGGGAATAAATGTATACCAAAAGAGGTTCTTGCATGTTTAGTAGGAAAAAAAAAATGTTAAATTATCATTTTTTTAAAAGTAAAAGAAACATTAAAGATCATTGACTTCAGTGTTTCTTGTCTCAAATGAGGAAAAGGAAGCCCAAAGAAGGTAATGCAGTCCCCCAAAGAGAGATTATTAATAAGTGGAGCCATGGCTTTTATAGCAAAATCACATTGTACCATTTATAAAACCAGGCAGTGCAGATGTTTGCTGATTTGTGTTCCCACGTAGCAACAAAGGCTTACGTTGAGCCAACACACTCACTCTAGCCCCCTTAGGACTTTCTGATTACAACTGGAAAGACCAGCACTAGGCTGCTCAGCCAAGCTGGACATCTGGGACTAAATCTATGTCTCTGCTGTCATTGGCACTGGCCTCTCAACCAGAAATTCCTAGACTCCAGTGTGTGTCTGATTCTTATAAACTGATGAAAATCAGCTTGTTGAAAATACACTCCCAGGGCTGGAGAGATGGCTCAGTGGTTAAGAACGCTGGCTGCTGTTGCAGAAGAGCTGGGTTCACATCCCAGCAACCACATGGTGACTAACAACTGTCCATAACTCCAGTTCCAGGGGATATGACGCCCTCTTCTATCCTCTGCAGACATCACCTGACTCATGTGCACTTACATGCATGCAGGCATAACACTCATGCACATAAAATAAAAATAAACAAGTAAATACATTTTTTTAAAGAAAATACATTCCTAACCCCGATTCCAAATATTCTCTCTGTGAGTGCGTGCATGCGTGTGTGTGTGTACGTGAGGACAACCACGGGTGCCATTCCTCACTTCCTACCTTGTTTGAGGCAGGGTCCCTCACTGCCTGTGGTTACCTATTCCAGTCTACCTGGGAAAAAAAAGTAAAGAAAAGGAGGCTAGGAGTATAATTCAGTGGTGGAGTGCTTGCCTAGCATGTGTGAGGACTTAGGTGCATGCCCCAATATCACAAAAAAAGGAAGGGAAGGAGGAAGGGACAGAGAAAATTCTAGACTTTCTGACTTAGAATAAATAAGGTATTGAATAAACCACCAGCCCAGTCTCTGATCTCTCATACTCAGTCCATTCTGAATTTGGCCTTCATCCATTTCAGTTGCTGGCAGATACAAGCAACACGGCCCTCACCCACATCTGTATTGGAAAAGAACTCCCAGGGACATAGAGGCTGACATTGCTATTTCCCTAAAGGCTCTTATCCTCCACTTTTTAGATAGGTCCATGGAGATTATATCAGGTCTTCTATTTTAATATAGTTTTTAAATATGTGGCTGGATTTTATAGATCCAACTTTTGTTTTGAATAAAATTCCAAGTCACTGCACTTTCCATACATGAGTACACATAGATAGACACACATACACACACACACACACACACACACACACACATCATTTCATCTATTCTGCAAAAATTTATTAGCTCTCGTCTATAAGCCTTGCTGTCTGATATTCTGTGAAGGCCAGAAAGGAAAGAAAACCCGTGTCCATGTGAAGGTATGGTTTAACATAGAAAACCAACCACGAAAGTAAGAAACAATAAGCCATGCTTTAAGCAACATGTGAGTGTGTGCAAAGGAAAAATAGAGTAAAACCTCACAGACTGAAGAACTCAGGTGCTTAAATGCTGCCTCTGTTGTCTTCATTGCTTAATTCCTGGAAGGGAAGAGCTTGATATTAAGCAAGACTGAAAGGAAACATAAGTACCCTTTGTGCCTGCTCCTTGTGAAGCGTGGGGTGGCACAGACTCCCTAATCTGCTTGGTGTGCGGCCGCCTCGTTCTTTTCTTAATTGGCCTGTAGGTGCAGACACCTCTGTCTCTCTAATGATCACCAAAGATGCCTGAAGGCGAGAAACAACTGTGTCAGATAGTTTTTTTCTGTGTCCCCTACAGGGCTCAAAATGATATCATTCTATCATAACCCATAGTTAAGCCCCAACAGTGCTCTGGGCCCTGTGTGAGACGCTGTAATGGCCAAGATCACTGTAGGCTGGTCTCTTCACCAGCATTTCCCACATGGAAGTTCTTTCTTTCTCTCTCTCTCTCTCTCTCTCTCTCTCTCTCTCTCTCTCTCTCACCCTCCCCCAAGGTGGTGTTCCATGAGGCGGACAGACAAACACACTGTTATTCGTTTGCAAGAGCTGGTTTAACAAAGTATCACAAAGTAGATGGCTCCAACAGAAATGTATTGTTTTAAACCTCTAGAGGCTAGAAGTCCAACCTCTGGGGGTCAACAGAGTTGGCCTCTCCTGAGAAATCTGCTCCGTGCCTCTTGCCAGCTTTCTAAGATTTTGCCAACTGTTCCCAGAGCTCTTTGTCTTGTAGCATTGCCCGGCTTTTCATCTTCATCTTTACCTAGTGCGCTCAAGGTGTGCCTGTCTCTATACCTAAATTTCCCCTTTGAACAAGGGAACCAGTTACACTGGAATAAGGGTTCACCCCATTCCACCAGATTTCATATTCATTATACTAGTGGTAACCTGATTTCCCAAGATGATCAGGTTCTAGGATGTTAGCTCAACTCAGAACACAAACAAAAGTGAAATGCAGCATGAGCAAGGCTAAAGCAGAGGACCATATGAGGACATGGGAAATATACGACCGTTAATGGCACTGAGTTTAATGGGCACAGAGACAAACACCAAGGAGCAAAAAGGGCAAGTGGCCAAAGTGTGGGTAGAAAACGGCTATGTGGATGTTCCACAAGCAGGAAAAGGGGAAAGGAAGAAGGATTTGATGAAGAGATCTGTAGGAACCTAAAGCCCTTAGAGAACTGCAGAAGCCATTACGGGGTAAGGACTGAGGAAGAGGTGTATCTGGAAATGAGGCTGGGAAGGAGTTTAGAAGCCAGACTGTAAAATTCTGTTTCATAATGAATGGCCTAATCTCAATGCATGAGAAACTGGGGCCTGGGGTTGAGATGAAAATACTCTGCATTCTAGAAATCCCATTCTGGTACATGTGAATGAGCCCTGAGATGATGCCGGACACAGGAGTCCGTGTGCAAGTCTAAGAAAAAATTATAATGCTCTAGGTTCATCTGAGAGTGGTGGAGATGAGAAAGGGGAGATGGCTTTCCAGTGCGAAGCCAAAGAGACAGATAGGCCCCGGCAAACGGCAGCTTAGAACACCTTCATCATGCATTGAGAGGACATAGTTGAGGCTGGTTAGGAAGCCAGGAGCCAAGAGTTGGAGAAGCAGAGGAGAACTCAGGCCTGAGAAAGAGAAAGAGGGACTGGGGTAAACCTTGGGAACAGCAGCATCTGACCAATCAGTCTCCTGTGCCAGATGCCTCCTCGACGACCCCAGCATCGTATATACACTTTCTACCTGACCTCCACACACAGTACTGCCCTTGACCTTTATAGAGCAAGTATTTTTAGATAAACTCCAAGCAAGTTAGAAATAATGTTCCCTATATTGGGGACAGAAAAAAAGGTCTACTGAGGAAGTATGGCCTCATTGGTTAGGGTAAATCAAAGTCATAAGACTTATGATGTCTTCATGACCATGTCTGTGCCAGTCCAGAAATATACATTATCCAATATCATCTATCATATCATATAAAACAGCTTATTATCACAGATAAAACATCATCACTCAGTGTCTGGCTTTTTACTCTACTGGCCATGATGCCTAAGTAGACACATCAAAAGTTGCAAAGTTCCTCAGAAATAGATTGCCTATTAAAATTTAACTTTAGATTAAAATGGGAAAGTCCCCAGAACACTCTCAAATGTCTATTGTCACATCTAGGTAAGTGAATTGGCTAAGCATAATGTATCTTGAGGTTTCTTGTTTAGACTCACCATTGAGACTACAAGATAGTCCTTTTTGGCACCTTGTGTTTCTTTGTAATTGTCCTTTTTTCCCACCCCATAAAGAGTCCCTAACGTAGTAAAGGATAGGAAGTAAGAACTAGTCATTATAGCAGGTACATGTATGTCTCAGTTACTTAGCATGAGTTAGGGGCTGTCATGAGCAATCTATATACTTTAATTCACTTTAAAACTCAAAATGACCCCAAGGAGTAAATTCCATTAGTGTTTTCATTTACAGGGCGCTAAGGCTATAGCTCAGTCGGTAAACTGCTTGTGTATGAGGACCAGAGTTCAATTCCCAGGACCCATGTAAAACTCCAAGCAAGCAAGGCAGCTCCGTTTCAAATCCCAGCACCAGAGAGGCTGAAACAAGAGGATCCCACAGGAAAAAGAACTCCAGTTGGACCCACAAGCCTGAGTGTCTCAGAATGGAGAGTCCAACAACAAAAGGAAAGTGGTTAACCTGTAAAACTAACAAACGTAGGGGCTTCCCTGGCAAAAGGAGTGGCTTTTCCTGAACATTCCCCAGGGCTGAGGCTACCCCTCCAAGTCGATCTGCATTTCACTATACACCCAGATTAATAAAGAGAGAGCCAGGCGTTCAAAGATCCCTGTATCCTTCAGAGGAGGAACTTGGGGTGAAGTAGAAATGACCTCACAGGACATCAGGAGAAAGCCTAGGTGGGTCCTGCAGTGATTCATTTGGGTGGCCTAATTCCACACCAGGCTTCACTTTGAGAGTTCGGAGTGGGGTCATTGGGGCCCCTCCCTCCTTCAGTGCAAGAGCCATTTCCTCTTTTCAAATTGCAGGCAGAGTTGGAGTCAAACTCCTTCCAAACAGGAAATCAGCAGGATTCTGCGTTAAACGGATGCCTTATTTTTAAAGGTCAAGCTGACTTTGTGCACGAAATGGGTGTCTCTGGAGCAAGCGCCTACTATGCTTTGGACACATGGTTGCTATAAATTCAGCTATGTGCCCTTCGGAGAGTATGCCCAGAGAAGAGATTCCCCCGACAACATACATACATCTGGCAAAGTTACAGGACTGAAAGGCTTTTAAGGGGTTGTGGTGTCTTTTTCCAAAAAAACTAAAAATGGAACTAAAAGGCGCCGGCCCACCTAGCTTGAGTCCCCCAAATGTGTGTGATGTGCTCTAAAAGCCGGGAAAGTAGGCGGCCCCAGGGCGAGGGGGGAGGAGGAGGGGCAAGAGAAAAGGATTGACTGGCAAGGTGGAAGGGCAGAGCCAGCAGAGGGATAGGGAGTTGGCAGGCGAGCTGCGCCAGAGGCAGGTGCCAGCTGAGAGTGGGCGGAGGTGCCGGCGCCAGGCCAGGCAGGAGGAGGCCCGGCGTTACCTCTGCCTCTAGGAGTCCGGGCTCACAGACAAGCTCACCCAGCTTCGTCAACTCCTCACTCCCTCGCTTTGTGCCAGCCTGGGGCATAGGAGTCCCTGCCGCCTGCAGGAGGAGCCGCTGGAGCAGTCGCAGCAGCCGCGAGGCGACAGCATCCTCGGGAGAGACTCCGGGCTGCGCAGCCTCCTGAGCCTCCTTCCCCGCGAGAGCGCCGCCGGGTCCCAGCGCTCCTTGGAGCGAGCGCCTCTGCCCAGCTGCCTGCGAGGGGAGCCTCAGCACCCGCGCCCCGGGGACCTCCACCTGCCGCGACCCCCGGGACGGCAGACACCGGGCAGAGAAGGTGCGAGAAGCGGACGCCCAGGGGATCCCATCCCGGGTCTCCAACTGGCCGAAGCCGTCAACACCGCCAGCCACAGCGCTCCCTGCACGCGGTCCCGAAGTTCAAGGGCGACGCCCTTCCAGGAGGGGCTAATCCCCCTGCGGTGAGCATCCCAACTCCATCCATCCCGCCAGCCCCGGCGCCTCTTGTCTGCACCCCCGAGTGCCTTCCCGGGTGTCCGGAGACAGCCCCGGCGTCCCGCCGCCCTCCGCCCGCCGGCTGGGCCATGCCCGGGCTGCGCCGGGACCGCCTGCTGACCCTGCTGCTCCTGGGCGCGCTCTTCTCCGCCGACCTCTACTTCCACCTCTGGCCCCAAGTGCAGCGGCAGCTGCGGCCCCGCGAGCGCCCGCCGGGCTGCCCTTGCTCGGGCCGCGCCTCCTCCCCGGTCCCGGACCCCGCCGCAGCCTCCCGGGTCCCGGGCACCGTGGCGCACAACTTTTCCCGAGCCGGACGGGAAGCGGGGCATCACCAAGGAGGCCGCAGTGGCCCGCGCTCCAAGCTGCAGGCCCTCTTCGCACACTCGCTCTACCACGTCCTGGAGGAGCCTCCTCTCCTGGGGCCCGAAGACTCGCTCCTGGCCAGCCAGGAGGCGCTGCGGTATTACCGGAGGAAGGTGGCCCGCTGGAACAGGTGAGCACCCCGCCCGACCCTCCTGGCGCTCGCTCCCGCACCTGGCTACTTGTTTCCCCGAGCCTACCCCGACCCCGGGTTTTACGGGAGTTTCACCCTGCTCTGGGTTCCCAGCGCTGGGCTTCCGGACTGTTCCCGATCCGGATCCCACCAGCTGTTGCAGACCTCAGAGTTCAACCCTGGAGTAAGATCTCAGAGCGTGAAACAGTTGCTGAGCAGCCGCAGAGAAATGCTCGCAGCCCCTCTCCTCGAGTGCCCTGTTCTCAGCTGAGTCCTACTTCTGGCCCCGTCCCTTCCCAAACCCTTTCACTTTGTCCTGGAGTGGAGAGCCGCTGCTGGGTTTCGGTTTTCCAGAATGAGCTTTCCAAACAGCAGAGCTGAGCTGGCTGGAATTCAGCACCTAGCTCTGTTCTTTCGTCTGACCTGAGCACTTTGCACAAAGCATGCCAGCCCCGACTCTTTCCCTGTCCCTCTGCCTCTGCCCAGGGTCGGAGAGCAAAGGGGTCAGGTGGAAGAAAGCCCCAGTCAGTCCTCTGACACAGTCACCCCTCTGTTGCTCATTAAACATGGCTTGTCTGATTTGGGAGCAGCGTTCTGAAGTGAAGGTAGTTTATCATCTTTTATTATCATGATTTGGATCTGAGGGTTGAGACAGAGAGAGAAACAGAGAGAGAGAGGAATTTTGTAAACTGAGAGTAAAAATTTAGGGGGAAAATATTAAAATATTTAAGAGGAACATTTTGCAAGAGATTGTTGGAGACAAAGTAGTCTTTGCTGATGTCCACAGCCAATAGCAGAAAGCCTTCACATGAGTTAAGTACTCTGTTTTGAAATACAGGATTTGTCTAAATATCACTTGAATGCAGAGTTCCCTTTTTTGCACCACACCCATCTGTTAATACAAAAGATTTCAAAATGAGATGTCATCAGTGGTTTTATAGTCCCTTGGGAAGATGAGCAGGTCACAAATCTTACTGCTAGTCCAATTTAACTGCTTTCTTAATTATTCTGTAGGGCTAAAAGTGGAACTTTAGCAAATAAAGAGGAAGAAGTTGAAACCTATTGGCTGAAATCACTGGTGAATTTCAATTGCAACTCTGTGGCTGATGGTTTTATATTAGAAAGAAAGTGGGTCTCAATTCCATTGCTAATTACATGCAATAAAAAGGCAGTTTGAGATTGCTTCTCTGATGCTGTCACTTGTGATATTACCTTTATTTCATCAATAATGTGGGAGTATGAATCAGTGAACTAGGAAATTTTTCTCCTAGAAAAATTATCCACACATCAAGTGCAGATTTGAGAATCACAGGCTATGGACAATGTTGCTTGCTCTTGTAAATGTAGGTGGGTGTTGGTTAGCCTCATTTGTCTCTCCTTAAACTTCCCTATGGGACTTAGGCCCAGGAGGAAAGTCCATGTGAATATTAAAGTCCTCCTCACCGAGCTACGTAATCAATTTTAAGCTTGCTTTTAACATCACTGTGTGTCAACAGTGTCAACATGTGTGCACACACATGTACACACATACACAAATCCACCCACATTTACTGCCCAGAATGCTGGTTCTTTTACAGAGGATCAGTGTGGGCTGGTGACCTTGTGGTCTTCAGACGTCACAGAGTACTTTTGAATGGATGACTGAACATGGCAGTTTTCCAGGTGAGGTCTGTGGATGACATCAGAGGGTCAGCTGCACTCAATGCTGGACCTGGACCTCAGAGGCAGAGAATACCTTCCCTCCACCTGAGAAGTATTTAAAACATCAACAAGGTGGTATCAGTAGGCAGATATGTTGAAATTACACTAGTGTTAAAAATGAAACTCAGTGGGAGGGGTATCTCTGTTGGAAGAGTGCTTGCCTAGCATACATGAAGCCAAGAGTTCAATCCCCAGAGCCCCATAAACTAGGTATGGTGGTACACATCTATAATCCTGAAACTCAGGAGGTAGAGGCAAGAGGATCATAAATTCAAAGTCATTCTGAGTTACACGGGGAATTTGAGGCCAGCCTGGGATACATAAGACCTTGTATCAAATCTAGAAAAGAGAGAACCTTAAAGATTCATTGGCCAGCATGGATTTGAGTCACTTCAAGAGCTGCAGTGTGAAGAATCACTCCATCCCTTACCAAGGTGTGTGCTGATTATGAGGACATGAGATGTGTTGATGGTCCCTCAGTGCCTACTATAGTGTTGCAGAGCCAAGGAAGCCTCCAGGGTCCCCAGCAGACAGTCCGAGGTAGCAAAGGGAGAAATAATGAATGAGCTGACTGATTGTTTTTCTCTTACACGGGCAAGTGCTTGTTTGTAGCCACAACCCTGCCAGTATTTAAAAGCTGATAATACATGAACACATACGGTACTTCCCTGCCAGTAATTACCTAACATTAATTGCTATCCAAAATAAGCGTATCAGCAAACTTCCTGCCACACCAGGAGAGGTGTCGGCAATAAAATAGCCGAATCAGCGTTCTTCACCACTTCCCTGGAAGAGACCATTTGTCTGAGTGATTTTCTTTTTTAACCACCACACTAAGAAGTAATGGTATGCAGTTAGAAAATGCCTTTTGACAACTGGAGCTAGTTTCCAATAGGGGGTATGTAATGGCTCAATCCACTCCCCACCCATGAACATTCCTTTTCAGTTTCGCACAATGCCAGATGGGTTTGTGCACTGTTTTGACTGCTTCAGTGTCTCTGGATATTGGTTAGTTGGGATGTCAGGATTTAGTCAAGTTGAAATGCAGAAGAGACACTGCATTTAGGATGGGTGACCACGTGTTCTCTGACCCTGAAGATTTGGCAAGTCTCCTTATGTGGCAGTTCTTGCATTCCTTTCTCCTCACCCCATCCCCCCTCTCTCCCTCCAAATGTAACCAAGGGCAGCACAGTCCAAGTTTAAAATGTAATCAGGGAAAGTGTTCCTGTCAGGTCATCAGCTGGTGATCACAGTGAGCAAGCCAATGCCAGGCTCCATCAGCCTTGATGACATCTCTGGCACCTGTCTGGAATATCAAAAAGGCAGGGGGACAGGGAGCAAGAGAGATGTCATCTTCACTATTTGAGGCTATAAACTAACAAGGCAGAATTGTGCCGCTCTTAGTTTTAGTTTTTAATCGGCCACAGTGGCAGTGGGCTTTACCTGAGTCCCAGGTAACAGTTCATATTTGTTGCTATCCTGGCAGTCTGAATGGGTAAAACTTTGAGTCTCTTCCCTAGTCAATAACTGCCCAAACCAAACAACATCTGTCCTTAGACATGTCAAAACTGGAGAGTTTGGCCTGGCCTTTTGCCCACATATCTTTGGTCAGTTCTCCCATCTTCTGGTCTTAGCAGTCAAGGTCACATAGGGTCATGCCTCTCATGTAGCAACTTCAAAGCAAGTCTGAGCTTTCTGCCCTCTGCTTTTCTTCTTTAGCCTCCTCCTCAGATGTCAGGAGTGTGATCTTAGCCTGCAATCACAGATTCAGAATTTCTAAGAAATGTGTGAGTGTATGTGCAGGATCCCACTGTCTCGAACCCCTGCCATCACCTCTCCCACCTATTTACTGTCACGGAAAGGAACCCTGGTCCAAAGTCTCTCTTTGGCAAAGAGATTGGGCAGCTTTTCAAAAACAATAGCTTTTGGGAGAAATAAATTGGCTGAAGTTTCTCTGGGGGAAACTTTGAGAAGACCCATAAACTGAGGCAGACAGAGACAAGAGAGAAAAGGTCAGGAGAGATGAAAAGAGTTCCGCTGGAAATAAGAACTGTCTAGTCCCGGGGTTTTGGAAGGCAGGCCTTTCAGCCGCGGTGCGCACTGGGTGGTGGTTCCTCTCCATCTTTCCCCCTTCTCTCCTATCTGTCTTTGGATCTCTTTCTGGCTTACCTTGCAACCGCCCAGACTATTTGCAGTATCGATTTCTCATGAGCAGTTCAGGTCTCAGAGTGGACAGAAGTCCAGGCTCACAGTCATGGACAGTGGCCATTTGTCTTCCTCCCAGTCAACAGGACTTTGGCCCTTGTCTGAGTCTTCTGCCAGCCATACTGGACTAAGAGGGAGATGGCCCCCTGACATTTGGAAATGCTCCCCAGCCACGGCCCGTATGTGGTGAGCGGCAGCAGTGGGATCTGTTCCCATTCCTCCTAATTAGAGCCTGGCTGGGCTGGTATGGGAAAAGCTATTATTTTAGTGGTTTCAGAGCCCTTGGGCTCATAGCTAGAGGAAACCTCTCTACTCGCCTCAGAATCCTAAGCTGCAAGCTAGCTGGTCCGGAAGGCCAGTTTAGACCACAGGAAAGACCTAAATCAGGAGGAAGTGCCAGTGGTGTTCATCCAAGGAGGGTGACACTTCCTGTTTCTACACAGATCAAAGTGGGGTGCCTTGGTCAAGAACCAGAAGTTGTTCCACTGCTTACAGCCCCTAAAAACCTCAGGCAAGTTCTCAACCATGCTGGAAACCCAAATAGTTAAATTTTTACACGTAAATTTTCCTACCTGAACCCTGCTTGCTATGTGCCCATTACTTAACATACACCTGAGGCCTCACGGCTTCTGTGGAAGCAGGTACAGCTTCTATGGAAGTTGTACGTGTGGTACACACACCTTTCTTCTAATAGCTCAGTCCAAAGCTATTTCAAGCAGTGCTGTAAACAGATTTTGCAAATGTCCCAGGCAAGTTGTCCTTGGAATAGGGAAATTGTCTGCTGAGCCTGGCCTAATCACACACACCCCTAAAGTAGAGAGTTCCCTTGAGCTGAAAGAAGAGGAGAAAACCAGAAATTCAATGTATGATAAGGATTAGATGAACCATTGCTGGCTTGAAGACAGGGGAGACCATTTGGCAGGAGATGTAAATGACCTTGAAGAGTCCAGAGTGCCACCTGCTAACAGAGAGCAAGCAAATGGAGACTTAGGTCCTATGCCACCAGGAAATGAATTCTGCTGCCACCAGGAATGAACTCAGAAGTAGAGATTATCCCACCCCACCCCCAGGCTCCAGACAAGCATTCCTCTGAGACCCCTCTGCAGGTGACACAGCCACACAGAGCTGGGCCTCTGACCTCTAGAACCCCAGCAGCTAATGCAAGGGTATTGTTTAAGCTATTAGGTTTCTGAGGATTCGTAGCACAGCATTGGAAAGTGAACAGAAGCCTGCTGTTTAGTCTTCTGTGTGGAGGAAACAGAAGGAGAAAGTTATACAAGCTGCCCAAAGTTGAGCAGATAGCACACCACATCAGGCTTTGTACCCAGAGGGGCTAGCTCCAGAGTTCATATCCGTAGTGACCAGCTCCCTGCACCCTGGCTCCTTTGATGCTGGAGACCATAACAACCAGCCCGTACACTGCCCACTCTGTGGCTGTATACAGTCTCTGCACACACACACCATGATCATCTGCTTTCCCCAGCTATAACTTATGGAGTTTAGAGTGGAGTGAAGATGAAGGGCCACTTGTTCTTGGCATGGAAAGGCCCAACTTACGCAGAATCGCCCTCAGACATCTGTTTCATGGTCTGCCATGGGGTAGGTCCAGAATAAATATCTGCAGAATGTGTAATTAGAAACAGATGACACCAGGATTTAGGGACTATCAGTAACCTCTCATCTCCTACAGAAAAACCTTGAATAGAATCAGTCCCAACTATGACCCTACATACAGCTTGCCTGCTCCTCCCCATCAAAGCCTAGTAGTTGAGACAGCTGAAATTTGGATCTGGGGTACATGTCCTGTGGCAGGGAGTCTAAATAAAATCAAGTTCAGACATGAGGGGGAGGCAAAAAGGAAAGTTGAGAAAGTGTCGTTTGCTAAGATGAGAGAACTGCTTTGGCATCCTGTGCTTTCTGAGAAAGAGCTGCCAAGAGACGTCTTGCATGAAATAAAAATGGGAAACACAGAAACCTCAACTTAGCCAAAGCAGTCCCTGCCCTGCCCCTTGGCAGGTGCCAACCTGTATTTTTCTCGTGATTATTCATTAAGCTGGAAGCTGATGAGAACTGTGGATTCTACTGAAGTATGTTTGCATATGGCTGAATGCCCAGTGGGGATACCATGCTAAACAGCTGCGGCTTTAGGGGAGCAGAAGTTACTGAGCATAAATTACTACCTGTTATAGTCAGGCACTCACATCTGTGGCTAATGAAAACCACAATATGGAAAAAAAAAAAAAAAAAAAAAAAAAAAGGCTTAGCTCTGTGTCCTATCGCTTGGCAGAATGTCCCATGGCTGAAATGGGAAATCAGGACAGAACTGAGTTTGACGGCTTGAGAGATGCACGTTGTCCAGGTTTTTGGAAGCCAAGCCCTGGGGGCAGCCAGGAGAATTTGGCTTGAGAAAGAGGCAAAGTGAAGTCTCAGGAGAGGACCTATTTTACTGGATTCACTAGTAGTAAACCAGATAGCAAATTTGGGAAACCACAAGAGACAGAGCACAATGAAAATCTAGGGCTCCTAAGAAGCCCAGTGCCTATTACAAACTCAGCAAAAGAAAGAACGGAAAAGAGAAACAAGAAATGCTGACATCAGTCCTGGGGAGATGGCTCAGTGGGTAACATGCTTCCTACACAAGTAAGAATACTCAGTTCAGATCTCCAGCACCCCCGTAAATAGCCAGGCTCAGAAGCATGTTCCCGTAATCCCGGGGCTGGGGTGCCAGAGGCTTATGACCAGCCAGTCTGGCCAAGTTGGTGGGCTCCAGGTTCAGCTAGAGACCGTATCTCAAACATTAAGTTGGAGGGTAATTGAAAAAGACACCCAACAGCAACTATAAAGCAAAAAGCATGTATCACCCTGTAGAGATGAGATGGCTTATTTTTTTCAGTGTCAGGGATCAAATCCAAAACAGAGCCCTTACCAAGCATGTGCAGTCTCTGAGCTGCACACCCAGCCCAAGAGGCCCACCCAGGAAAAGCAGAACTATTCGCTCTGAGAAGCCAAGCACAGCTCTCAGATAGCAGACTTGCTTCAGTCATTAACATCTGGGTCAAGCTCTACAGGTCACACTGGTAGATATTTTTGATGTTGCTAACCAAAATAAAATCTATACCGAGGAATGGATCGTCTGTCACAGAGATTTCAGACATATATGTACAGATCATCAGATATCTGTATATATTTCTGATTCGTTTTTCTTTAACAGCAGAAAAGTCATGAATGCTGCAGGGAATGTGCATTTACCTGCTCTCAGAGCTCAGCTGGTGCTCTTTATCACCCTGATAAGAATTATGCAGAACCAGTGTGGCTTATTTCTACAGTCTGTGTTCCCCTGAGCACTCAGAAAAGAACAAGTCAGACTGAGTGACCCCAATTCCATAATCAACTCCAGCCTCCTAGATTAAGCAAAGTTTCATTGCAAGAGATTTTAACTGGGGTCACCGTATCCCTCTGAGTTCAGGCAAGATCCACGTTTCCCTTAAGTTATGCAAAATTTGCATTCTGAGCATATGCTCTCCCTCCTAGGAAATGCTCATTATACTTGCAAAACAGTCCTTGCATTCATCAGGATACTTTGGTTTCACAAGTCAGAAACCCAAGTCAAAGTAACTCAAACAGGAGACATGTAGAGGTTCGAGGAAGCAAACCTCAGTGAAGGAGAGGGCGGACTGGCACCACCCACCTCAGTGAAGGAGAGGGCGGACTGGCACCACCCACCTCAGTGAAGGAGAGGGCGAACTGGCACCACACAGTTTGGCGTCACCTATCTGCCTTCACCTTTTCTTCGCTCATATTCCACCAGCCAGTTACCAGAGGCTTCTTGAACTTTTTAAGCCTCCCCAGCCTTCCTGCACTCCAGATGTCACAGCCTCCATCCCCTCCTTTTTTAATCTTCTTATGGACTGACTGAAAGCTCCCCTTCTTCTAGAGCCCAGGATTTGAGGTCAGTAGCTCAAAACTGGCTCTTTGTATTTCTTTTAATAATCCTAATCCTCTCGAAGGCAAACGATGCCTGACTATGACTGAATGGGTGAAGTATACACTACCATCTTCCTTTCATATTACCAATATACTATTTAGAAACAATAAGAGAGATTTGTTTGTCCTTATGGGGCTTATTAAGAGCTTATGTTTTATTAAAGAACTTCCAAAGACCATCTTCTGCCCATTTCTCCTTAGGACATTTGTAGTATAGACTGAGGATCCCTAATTCCAAATGCTTGGGGCCAAAACCATCTTGGATTTCAGATGTTTGGGGATTTGGAAAGTTTTTACATGCACATAATGGGATCCCTAAAGGGGTAGGACAAAAGTCTACACAAAAGGGTTATGTCTATTTCATACACACCCTGTACATGCAAGCTGAAGGTAATTTTACACAGTGTTTTAGTCCCACCTGTGTTATGTGTTCCAATATATGAAGTCAGGTAGAGAACTCTCTACTATGGTGTCATGTCAACACTCAAAGAGTTTCAGAATTTGAAGCCTTTTGGATTTCAATTTTTTAAATTAGGGACATTCAACCTGTAATGACTGTCAGCATTAACCATGAGCATGTGGGATCATTTGTGTGATTAGTTCATCACTGAGAAGATTGATCTGAAGCCAAGCATGATGGCCCCTTTCCTGTAATCTTGGGAATCTGAAGCAGATGGCAAGTTCAAGAATAACCTGGGCTACATAGAGAAACATACACACAAACAACAAAAGTATTGATCTATACAGCATCAAGGTTGATTGGACTATACCCCTGCAAAGCCATCAGCCAATTCATAGTTTCTCATGAAGCAGCTGCCCCATTGCCCCAGGCTGCCTCTGAAGCTTCAGCTGTCTCTGTAGATGCCCTATAGGGGCTGCCCTTAGGGGAGGACCCTGTCTCTACAGGCCAGAAACCTCTCAGAGAAGCCCCCATTTGCATTAGTCCCTTGTACACATTGCTGGGGCGAAAGCAACTTAAAGAAGGAAGGCTTGCTTGTGGCTCACCAGTTCCATCTTGAGAGGGAAGACATGGAGGCAGAAGCTCAAGGCAACTTGTCACGGTCAAGAAGTAAAGAGAGATGTTTATGCTTCTTTAGCTTTCTCCTTTTTTATTCAGTCAGGGTCCTCAGTCTATGGCATAGTGTCACCCATATTTAGGACTGACCTTCCCACTTCAGTTGACCTAATCTAAAAACTCTCTCCAGGTCTACCTAGAGGTTTGTTTCCTGGGTGGGTCTAGATCCTGTCAAGCTGACAATCAATATTAACCATCACACCATTAAGATGAATAAAAATAACTCAGTGCAACTCCATGGCCCCAAAGCAACACAGGGAAAAATTCTGTGCTCTGTCTTCACAATTCTAATGGAATAGGGAGAAGGAAGAAATGGGTCTCCTAGTGTCCCTTACTATCAGCAAAGTGAAAATACCCAGGATGGATTTCCTGCCACTAATGACTGCACCTCTCAAGCCTAAAGCCCTCTCCAGAGAGCACCACAACCTGCCTAGCCCCAGCTGGGTGTGTGAGATGGGATACTTCTCAGAGCCTGAAGTACGTCTTTAAGCAATGACGCTACCTTGATTTCCTGAACAAAGGGTAATCAGGCATTGCCTTGGACTCTGGAAGCCGCCGTAATAATCTGCCATTGTCTGTTCCACTGATGATGGCTTCAAACAGCTTATACAGTGGTAACTTTGCTACTTTATAGTTCTGGAGCTGAGCCACCCAGGTTCTTCCAGCACAACCTCGCTCTAGGGGCTCCAGGCTCCAGGGAGACTCTTTCCTTGGCCACTTCCAACCTCAAGTGGCTGATGGCATTCCATGCTCTATGGCCATCACTCCATGATTTACCTCATGGTTGCATCTCCTCCTTTTCTGTCTCTACGTGTAAAAGTTCTCTCTCTCTCTCTCTCTCTCTCTCTCTCTCTATCTATCTATCTCCTCTTCTATGTGTTTGTCTTCTATCTTTTTCTACTGTCTGTGTTGTCTGTGTCTCTTCCCTTCTGGTCATTTGTCATCAGATTCAGGACCCACTTGAATAATCTAAGATGATCTCATCTCAGGAATTTGTATCCACAAAAACTCTTTTCCCAAATGAGGACCAGTTCACAATTTCAGAGGAGCAGGCTAGGAGTGTATCACTTAGGAGACCACCATTCAGCTCACAGCAGCCATATTCCAGTATAAACATAAATTCTATGTAGTTGCCTTTTTAATGCTTTTAAAGCTTTGAGATAAGAGAGAATCAATGATTATCTGTTAGATAAGTTTTTAGACATATCATAAAATAATCATGATATGTTGCATAGAAAAGAAATATTAAGTAGTTGAAAAAAAGTAGGTCAAATGGAAAATGAGGCAGGGGACATGGAGCCACATTGGAAAGAGCTTCTCATAGCCTTTGCCAAGAAAACCTGCCCCCAAGTCAGCTCTGTTTAGGAACATCCAGCTCCTTCTAAAGGACAGAGGCCCAGGGAAGCACAGTAATTCCAGGAAGCAACTCAGCAAGGAAATATCTGCCCTCCTGCCCGCCCACTGCACCGTCACCACCCCCAGAAGTCAGGGTCTTGTTTAAGGACTGACATCCTCTTCCATGTCCTTACGGGAGGCTCCCACCGGTAGCCCTTCGTACATTGCCTCAGCATACCATAGAACTATGTCCGCTCGGACCCACAGCTGGGTCCTGGTACTCAGGCCTGCCATCTCACTTAAGGAAAGAAGATAAAGTCTTGAGTTTCCAGGACAGTGAGCAGCAGAAATCCTTTGAATCATTCTCTGTGAACCTGACCTTTTCAGAAGAGCTTCTGGTCGACACTTGAGTGACAGTTGCATTAAGATAAAACTCCCAGCAGCACCTGGACGCTAGCTTGTCAAGGCTGTCATTCAGTACAGAAGAATCAACTTGGTAATTAGCTGAACTTGGAGTCTGGAAGAAAAGGCTCTTTTTGAAGGGCATGGAGTTGAACATGTTAGGCCAGTGGACTCAAAGCCACTGACCTCTGTCCAGAGGGAAGCCAAAGGTCCATAGGTTAACTAGATTCTCCTCAGACTACACTTTTAGATTGACTGTGGAAAGTCAATAAGTAATCAATCAATCAATATGCTGTGGATGGGGTTGCAAAATTGGGGGTTGGACAAAGATCTGAACATATTATACTCAAACGAAAATCATCAATAATGCAACCCTTGAGTGCCTAATGTACCAGTGGCCCCTCCAGATTAAACTCATTAGAGAATGAACACCCAAGAGACCACACAGTAGGTAAACATTGTTTTATTATTAGCTATAAACCATTAAAAGGTGGGAGAAGCCAGCCAAAAACTCAGCTCAGATTTATAGCAATTGATCTGTAGCCCTTCTTTCTGGCAGTCATGGAGGCCATGGTCTGTTGAAACCATTATAGTTTGTGATATTAAAGCCGTTTCATCTGCATGCATGTAAAATACATCTTCCCCATTCTATGGGCAAGGGATGCTGTGCCCCAACTCAGCAGAATATAACTGATCAAGGTGGAGATTAACAGGCAGACACACCAGAGTGGTTGACCTCTGCAGGAAATGATCAAGCTGACTCTCTTTGGTCCTCCAGATCTTTGTAAAAGGAAAAGTTCCTGTTCTGCCATCTGAAAGGGATCCTAGATGCTTCTCTTCTCCATTCCTGCCATTTTTCCTTTCACTGGGGTGCCCAGCATGACTTGGTGCCATCCTATCAATCGAAGATTTGTTTAGTAATAACCTTTCTAGACCCTAAGCTCTTTAAGGATTTTTTGGATTGAATATGGGCTCCACAGATACATCCACAATTCTAATCCCCAGGTCCTGGGACTAACATCTCACTTAGTGAAAAGGCCTTCATAGTAGTAATTAAGTCACAAATAACTTGCCCACACCTTACTGGACCCAGACGTGGCTTTGTAAGTCCGCCCGGTTTTCTGCATTGTTCAAGGAAACATGACGTCATCTTCCATCTCTTTTCTAAGATGCTTTCCCTAATACTTGCGGCTTCCCGTACCCTTTCTCTAAAGCTCCCCTCCTGGCTGGTGATGCTAGTCTGCCTTGTGTCTGACCTCCACGCTGGCCTAAACACATGGCCTATGACTGTTTCCCTCCTCTCCTTCGGTCTCTTCCTTCAGGCAGCTGCGAGGTGAGGGGAGGGGTTCTTTTAAATGATCATGAAATTGTCCTCAAGCTTAAAAATAAAAAGAATAACTTTGAATTGACCTGATTAAGGGGGCATGGTGGATCGTCCTCATGGTCCCTGAATCCTCTGCCAAGTGTCCTTCTGAGTCAGATCATACATAGGCAGAGGAGGTAGCCAAGCAAGCAGAGACAGCAACGAGGGAGCCACGGCCAAGGAACACTGAAGGCCACTAGAAGCTCTAAGTAGCAAAATATGGGCACTGGAGAGATGGCTCAACAGTTAAGAGCACTGGCTGTTCTTGCAGAAGACCCAGGTTCAAATCCCAGCACCCACGTGGCAGCTAACAACTGTCTGTAACTCCAGTTCCAGGGGATCCGATACCCTCTTCTGACCTCTTCAGGCAGCAGGCTCTGCAGGACACAGGTGCACTTAGACGTATGCAAGCATAGCATTCATACACATAAAATAAAAATAGATAAATAAAAAAAAATTTAAAGCACCATCATGGTTTTTAAGGAAGTGCCATCAAAAATTCAAATTAAATTCTATTACTCACTTTTTGTCACTGTACAAAATGATGAGGTTCATTCTGCCACTTTTATACATGCATGTTATTGTACTTTGCTTACATTCACCTGTGACCATTGTCACCCTCCGCATATGACAGAAGACATGCAGCTTGTCCTTTCCCACATTACTCGAGCTCGCTTCCTCCTTGTCCCTTCTTTGGCCTCCTTCTTCCTCCCAAACAGTCCCCCTTCTACTCTGAGGTTCTTTTTTAAATCTAGATTCTACATGAGAGGAGGCATGTGACATTTGAGTCTGGCTTACTTTGCTTAATGTGATGCTATCCTTTTCCAATGCATTTTGTCGAAAATGAGAGGAAGTTTTCTTTATGATTGACTCCAACTCCATTGTATGTGTATATACATATAGGTGTATGTGTGTGTGTGTGTATGTGTGTGTGTGTGTTCCATTTTCTTATCCATTTGTCTGTTGATGGGCGTCTGAGCTAGTTCCATATCTTGGCTCTTGTGACTAGCACAGCAATAAACACTGATGGACAAGTATCTCTGTGGTATGCTGACTTGGATTCAGATTTATACCCAAGTGGTAGAGCTGAGTCCTATAGTAGATCTATTTTTAGTTTTCTGAGGTGCCTTCCACACTGATTTCCATAATGGCTTCACTAATTTGCATTCCCATCAAATTAAATTCTTGACAAAGCATCACTTTCTTTGAAGCCACTATGGAAGAGCAGGCCCAGAACCTGTCTTAAGATCCTTTTTCATGTAATACACTATTACTTTCACGAGTGGACCTTAATAACGCAAGACTCGGGGGTACTATAGTAGGATAATACGTGCACACAACCCAAAACTGCACTTTCAATGAGCTCTGCACAGGTGCACATTATTACTAGTGTTAAATTACAAGAAATCTTGTGGCAGAAGCACTACTGCTTAATATAATCAGCTTGTGCCTGTGTGTGACAGCTCCTTGCAATTAACGGGTCGTATGACCAGCTTAGCTAGTGAGATGTCACTTGGAGTTACCCACCACTTCCTGTCTGAGCACTGAGGAGCCAGCACTGAAGTCTCTGGTTCTTCTCCTTTCTTGCCCTGACAACCCTGAAGAGTATGTGTTGGGTCCTATGTGTCCATCAGACTGGCTCTGCGTCACTGTATGGAACAGAACCCCTACTGGCCTTCATTAGACATGCAGCATATCTGAAAACTGAGTCCTGGCTGTGGGAAGCTACTGAGATTTCAAGATTAAACTGTTACTGTAGCAGAACAAAACCTATTCTGACTAATGCTGGCGGTTATTGAGTAGGTAGATTTTGTTCTCCCAACTCAATCATGCAAGAAATGTAACATTGGCTTATTTTTCAAAAATCAAATGTAATGGGACTCTACACCCCTTTCCTCTTAAGCTGGCTGGAAATTCCTGCTCACGTATCTCCTTCACACAATCCTCCTTAGGCTTCAGGCTTCTTGATATTTGAAGAGGACCATCCATTACCTCATGCAGGTGGGTGGTGCTGCCACTTCTGTGTCAAACTCAAGCACAAGACTGATGTCAGAGGTGAGATTCCTGGTGCCTAAAATAAGTCTTCCTTGGTACCACCCAAGCACTGCGTTTAACGACCATCACCACCATCGGAAAGCAGACCAGGACAGCAGCCAGCTTTCCACTCCTAATATTAGAAAACCTTTATGTTTCTCCCAAAGTTTATGCTTTTTGATCCACATCCTACTCACTTGTCAAATCCCTCTGCATAATCCTTCACTGAGTCTGCACTTTCCCAAACAATAAAACAAGGAAGGAGTGAAGAAAACTAGTCTGCTGTCTCCACTTTCAGTTGGTTCTGAGTCATAAATGCCTGCTACGACAACAAAACATGAAGACCCAGCTACCTTCATAGCACAAGGGAGGAGAAACTTCCAGAAGACACAAAATGCATTAAATTTTCAGTAATTTTTCCAACCGCATGGTTGACTGCTCATGTTGAAGAGGGAGAGAGGCCAAATCCACAATTATTTTCTATTTGTAAATCAAGTGGAAAATAATACCATGAAAATGAGCTCGGTTCATAGGCCAAGGACTGGAAAGAATTTAATCTGGGTGGACCACAAGGAAATCTACCTACAAGCCCTCCCAAAATATGTGCCTGCCTGTTGTAGGCCTGACACGTGGATGTCTTTCTTTCAGATACTGGGGACTGTGAAAAAGGCAATAGGGAAAAGTTCGAACACTTTTAAAAACAAATATATCCTAGTAAACTTCTGATTACTGGGGAGCCTAACACATGGATTTTTAAATATTTATTTTTATTTAATGTGTATGAGTGTTTTGTCTTACATGTAAGTGTACCACATGCATGAGACACCCACAGAAGCCAGAAGAAGGCATCAGATTCCCTGGAACTGGAGGTACAGATGGTTGTTAGCCCCACGTGGATGCTGGGAACTGAATCTAGGTCCTCTGCAAGAACAGCAAGTGCCCTTAATCGCTGAGCCATCTCTCCAGCCCCTGGTTTGGATTTTAAACCTGAATTTTCTTGGTCTGCTTAAAGTATTGCCCTTAAAACATGTTTTTGGAAAATGGTAGAGAAGATTTATATCCATCCAACATCAATGTAATCTACTGAGTGGTATATCTGTGTGTGAATGTATCTTTGTGCATGTCTGTGTTTGTGTACGAGTATGTACGTAACATATATTTACTTACTTTAGGATTGCAGAATTAAGAGTGAAAGAAAATTTAGATTTAAAGAAATTAACGTTGCATCTTTTGCAAGTAGTCTGTGTCAGTATCGTGTCCATTAGGTTGGGATGAATCTGACAACTAAATGCTTGCTGACTCCAATTTGTCATAAAAAAAAAAAAAACAATTAAGAAACATTTTTAATTTTTGCTGTATAGAAAATGTACAAAGAACACACGAAGCCCTAAGGAAGGCTTTTATGCTGTCTATGGGAAATATTAAATCGCTTAAGAGTCCAAAATCCATCATAGCAATTTTCAGGCTGTCATCAGAGGATTAAGTGATTTATTTTCTCACGATTCCATGGCTCTAGTCCAGGTTTCTAACCTCAGTATTACTGACCCTACGGGCCAGATAATTTCCTGTGGTGGGGTGTGTCATTTGCATCACAGAATGTTCCCAGCATCTCTTAGCACTCCCTCTATCAGTTATGACAACCATCAAAGTCCCCAGGTCCCTTGAGGAGTAAAATCACCCCTCGTTGAGAAGCATAAGTCTATCCAAGGACAGTAACAGTCATATGAAAAGCAGTTGTCTGTGGCTGTGAGTCTCTGGGAAATATTGCACCACAGTAAGGCTGAGAGGTTTCTTGGGTTGTTGTTCACATTTCACATTTCTGAACGTGCATTGTATGCAACATAGGATCCTGAGGAGCTGCCCTGTGCCATGTGAGGAAAGGCACTCTGAGCAGGAGGCTTCATTTCAGACTTCATGTTAGCACTTTCTTGACTCTCTTCTTGTGCACTGCCACTCACCCACAGGACGATAGTTTTTGATTCTCTTGGCATAATCTTTTGGGTGTGGTCAGTCGTGTCTGTTAACTGCTTTGATTCTTAGCCCCATGCCCAAGACTAGAATCTGGGGAACTTGATTAGCTAGAAGAGATACCATATCCCTCTGCTGTGACTCTTGGGATGTCTTGGACTTCAGGTCCATAATGGCTAATTTTGAATGTCCACCTCACACACCTGGGAAAAGGAAACTTCATTTGAGAAGTTGCTTCCATTAGATTGGCCTATGGGCATGTCTGTGGGGATGTAGGAGGGCCCAGCCCACTGTGGGCAGTGCCATCCGTAGGCAGGTAGGCCTGGGCTGTATAAGGAAGGTAGCTGAATGTGAGTTGGAGAACAAGCCAGCGAACAGCATTCCTCTATTGCCTGTTTCAGTTCCTGCCTCCCAGTTCCTACCTTCAACTTCTACCTTGACTTCCCTCAGTGATAGATTGTCACCCTCCCCAAGTTGCTTTTGGTCAGTGTTTTACTGCAGCAACAGAAACCAGACCAGGACAGGGTCATTCTTCTGTTCACCCCTAGGCAAGTACAGTCCACTCACATCTTCAGTGTCAAAGTTTCAGCAGAGGGAGAGATGCAAGTTTCTCACTGAAGTCTTAGCACCAGCTCCTGAAATGTCCTTCCTAGCTTCCCACACCTATTGTACTCAATTTGGAGCTGTCTACACTCAAATCCATGAGGCTATTCAAAGTCATCAGTATAAGAAAAACGAGCATGTCTAACGATAAACCATGGAAATCACATTTAAGATCTAGGATGTTATTGAAGATTTCTGTGTCAGTTAAGCCCGTCCTTTTATTATTAGTCCCTAACTGATATCTTCTGTGATACCCTCCACCAACTGACTGAAAAATGTCTACACTGGAGATCTCCCTTCCTGGATGAGTCTCCTCACAGAATCTATGGGTCTCCAAGACCCTCCTCCTGAGGAAGAGGCATCCAGGGAATCCCAGGCTCAGAGCATCTATGTGCAGTGTCAGAGGGTATTAAGTAGCCATGATGTGTTTGGCATCTAGGGCACTGAGAAAAAAACATATCCTCAAAAGCCAGTCACAGTAGTCCAGCCACTGCTCTACAGCGGCCACTCATCAGCTGGGTGAGCTCGAGTAATTTAAGCCCGTTTCCTCATCTGTGATGGGCTAACAGTGGACCTGCCTCATTAGAGGCATGGCGTCATTGTAGGCAGGAGCTAATGCCTGTGAATGGCTTCAGTGTGCAGTCCACAGACCCTCATTTTTCTTCAGTGGTGGAGCCACAGGTTAATTGCCCATGCTCAGTAAATAACGGTCTTAATTAAACTTGGTGGGTCATATTTTTAAAAGATGTGAGAAACATCACACACACACACACACACAATTTATCCATTGATCAATACGTCAATAGATTTTTTTAAAAAACATGAGGGACTGGAGAGTTGGCTCAGCCATTAAGAGCACTGGCTACTCTTGCAGAGGACCCAGGTTCAATACCCAGCACCTACATGATGGCTAAAAACTGTCCGTAACTCCATGTCTACGGGAATCTGACTCCCTCTTCTAAAGACCACAGGCATTTTACGATGGGTGCTCTTACACACACGCAACCAATACACACATACACATGAAATAAAAATAAAATTTTTAGAACACCATGAAAGTAAAAAAGGGATTTATTGGGAAGGGGGCATAATAGAGGAGAATTGAAAGGATATGATCAAAATACACTGTACATACATGCAGAAGTTATCAGAGAATAAATTCTTAAAATCTCAGTTAAAAATGTTATTAGTGTGAGAGTATAGAATGGAGAAACATGAATACTGAAGACAGAGGAGACCTAGACAAGGGAGAAGGGTCTAGACAGGCAGGGGACAGGGTCTAGACAGACAGAGGAGAAGGATCTAGACAGACAAGGGACAAGGGTCTAGAAGACAGCCTTCTGAGTGCTAGGATTAGAGGGATGAGCTACCGCACCCAACTCCCAAGCATTTCTTTTGCTTTTTTGTTATTTCTTTGCTTGTTTGTTTGCTGGTTTACTGTGTGTGGTGTGTTGGGTGGTGCACACATGATATGGAGCGACATGCATGTGGAAGTCAGAGGACAACTTTGAAGAGGTGAATTTCTTCTACCTTTATGTGGGTTGCAGGGATTGAACTCAGGATGTGAGGTTTTCAAGGCAGGCGCTTTACCCTCTGAGCCATCACTGCACTGGAGTATTTCTTTATTATGGCCTCTGTGCAGCAGTCCGCCAGTGCAATCACATGGCCTCATCTTCCTCTTTGTCTTCTGCACATGTCTGTCTGAGGTCCCTGTGGTCAGTTACTTTAGAACCCAGGAGGATCATCTGGAATCAACTCTCCCCTTCTCCCCTGCCTGGACCCTTCACTGCCTGTCTAGATGTTTCTCTGTCTAGACCCTTCTCTTCTGTCTGTCTAGACCCTTCTTTGTCTATCTACACGCTTTTCCCCTCTGTCTACACCCTTCTCCCTGTCTAGACACCTTTTCTTCTGTCTGTCTAGACCCTTCTCCTTCCTCTAGGTTTCCTTCTGTGTCCAGTGCTCCTGTTTTCCCCTCTGCACTCTCACACTGATAATATTTTGACTTGGTTTTTACATTTTATTCTTTGATTATTTCATGCAGTGTATCTGGATTATATTCACCCACCTCTGTTGCTCTTCCTCCATCCCCACTCCCTCTGGACCCCTTCTTCCCAATAAGACCTTCTTTTACTTTCATGTTTTTTAAAAAATTTAACTTAGTCACACCTTCCAGTTCCTGTGGCCTTCCAAGCCAGCCTAGGTTCCAGGGTTTAGGATACAGATTTCTTTAGGAGCCATTGTTCAGCCTACCACAGGGTACTGGACAGGAAATGCAAAGTAGAGCTTCAGCCTTCACCCCGGTGCGCAGAAATGAGAAATGAAACCAAGATGCATATAGCTCATCTCAGTCTTCCTCCTCACATGAGGTACACTTATAAACAGTCCCGGAAATTAGAGAGGCAGCTTCCATAACCAATTATTCATCTCTTGAATCATTTTCCTATACCTCAGCTTTCCTGAGGCATAACTGACAAGGGTTTTATATGTTCGGTCTGAATAGCATGGTGATCCCATGGAAATATATATTGTGAAATATTTGCCCCACATCCAAAGCTACCGACAGCTGCCACTTCAGTGGGGAGGGGGTCACCTGAGATCTATTCCCCTGGAAATTTCTTCTATACAATACAGAATTCTTACAGTTCTTAATTCATGTATACTATGGTACACATTAGTTCTCAGACTCCAAGCAGTTTATAACTGGACATTTGAACCCTAACATCCCACTTTGATAGTCTAGCCCTGCTTCTAAGAGTTCAGCTTTTTTGTTTGTTGTTTGTTTTTCTTGAGATAGAATCTTATGCATCCCAGGCTGGTCTCAAATTTACTATGTAGCCAAGGATGACCTTATATTTGTTGAACTTTCATTAGTACATATTAATTACCCATAATAGTAGGTAGTGAATATGACCAAAATGATTGTACACATGTATGAACTTTCCCCAAAGTAAAACTATTATATTAAAGTATACGTAACAATGTGTTTCATTATGACATTTTCATATATGTCTATAATATGTTCTGATCATACTCACCCCCATGACTCTCTCTTGTCCCTGTCCCCTTCAACTTTCATTTACCGAATGTTTACTAAAGCCCTAGAAGCTTGGAAGATTTTTTCCAGTTGCTGCAGTATAGACCCAGTATTTCCAGGTTCTTTGCCTCTTATTCAAAGAATTGAAAATAAGGACTCAGCCAGGTGTGATGCCACATGCCTTTGGTCTAATCCCAGCGCTGAGGAGGCAGATGTCTGTGAATTCAAGGCTAGCCTGGTCAAGATAGTTAATTCCAGGCCAGCCAGTGCTGCATAGTGAGACCCTATCTCAAAACTCAAAAAAGGAGGAGGGGCCTGGAGAGATGACTCAGCAGTTTAAGGGCACTGGCTGCTAGGTTCAATTCCCAGCACCCATATAGTGGCTAACAACCATCTCCAGTTCCGGGGGAGGCAGGGAACTAAAAAAGAAAAAAAGGGGGTTCACACAGACTTGCAAAAGTAGCAAGCAAACTTTATTCAAAAGCAAAGCAAACAGTACAGATAAGAAAGAAATACAGTGCAAAGGGGCAGTGGCCCACACTAATGAAAGTATCTGCAGGCCCCAGTTATCAGTGGGGGCTTCTTTTTATGGTGTTCAAGAGAAGCAGGAGTTAAATTCCTAAGAAGTGTTGTGAAGTTGGTCCTCTGTTTTGATTGATAACCATCGTTCTGCCGTTCATGTCCCTTCCCATAATGCATACGGTTTTACCTTAGTGCACATGTATCAAAATCAGTTCACGCCAGATCAGCCATCCCATTCTTTATACCCAGATACTTTGGGAGCATATTTGATTAGAGTTCAGAGAGGAGTATACATATAGCCTGAAGCAGGTGGAGGCCAGAGGGGGATCTGAGGCCGCTGGTGTATTGTTTGGAGAGAGGTGAGTGCACATGGTACACATAAGTAAAGAGATAGGCTGCCAGATGCATTATTAGATGAGGCAGATGTGCGTAACTCAAACCAAATAGATACCCGAGGTTATCAGACTATTCCCTCCGCCTGCCTGCCTCACTTTTCAGGGACTGGAGAATAGCTCAGCCATTAAAGGCTAAGGCTAACAGTTCTTACTTTTCAGATGGGGGTGAGGCACAGAGGCACTAGATAGCTTGACCTAGTTCACACAGCTGTGTGTGGCAGGGCAGGGCCAGGACTCCGGATGGAGACCCTGCCTGTCCCACTCTCCCCTTGCTGGATTTGCTGGCTCATCACCAGTAGTGACGAACAGACGCAACACTCTAGCCTCAGCCACGTGCCATAAAAATCAAGCTTTGCCTCATGAGGCAGCCGAAGCAGACACTCTTCAGGGCTGCTGTGTAGACTCCAGAGTGTGTCTGCACTTCTGCCTTGCCGTCTTGGCTTCACTCACTTCTGCCGTGAGCTCTGACACTCTCTTGGGAAGTCAAGTGAGGAGCCATTAGAACTTGCCTTGGGGTCTGGCAGATCACTCACTAATAGAGCCTGGCAGCTGCCATGGACTTCGTTAGGCCTCAAGGGCAACAAGATAAATGGATGAGGAAGTGGATGATCAGAAAAAGATGAAAAAGGACCCGGGCTCTGAGGCCCCGGGGTGATGTCAGCCAGCACTCTCAGTCCTAGGGACCCATGGGATTCCGATGGAGAGCCACCCATTCTCCTGAAGGTGCATTTTGAGGAAGCTGGTTCTGCACAGAGTTCTGTAGTGAGCCCTTGCGGTAAGTAGGAACTCAGTACTGGGGTCTCAGAATCAAAATCCATTCAGAAGGTGAGCCCTGAAATTCTCTCTTCAAAAGTCAGGTCCCCTTTCCTCTCTAATCACACCCACGCCATGCTGGACAGGGTTAAGAAGTCCATTAGAGAGAGGCTGTGACTTTACAAGGCAGATTATCATGAAGCTGAGAAGCTTCAGCTCAGGATCCCTCACTTCCTTATAGGTACAAGGAGCCATAGAGCTGGACTCTAAATAAAGAGAGATGGAAGCCAGGATACAATCAAGAAGAGAGGGCTGGAGAGATAGCTCAGTGGTTAAAGTGCCTCCTGTGAAAGCAAGAGGACCAGAGTCAGAGCACCCAGAACCTACATAAATGCCAAATTGGTAAGGCGGCTTGCCTGTAATTCCAGCCGTGAGAAGTGGAGACAGAAGATCCCTGGAGCAAGCTGACTAGTGAGACTAGCTGTATTGGCAAGTACTAGGTCTAGAGACTGCTGTGAAAAGAATAAGGTGGAAGGGCAACTGAGAAAAATTGCTGACCCCAACCTTGGGCCTACACACAACCCATACACAACTCACACAACACATACACATACACACACACCACATAGACACACAACACATACACACACACACATGCATGCATGCATGCACACACACAACACACACACAACACACACGCATGAAAAGAAAGCAGAATTCCTAAAATTTGGTAATATATGTCTGTAATCCCAGCACTCAGGAGGTGCAGGTGAAAGGATGGCAGTTGTTAGTCACCACATGAGTGCTGGGAATCTAACCTGGATCCTCTGCAAGAGCAGTCAGTGTTCTTAACCACTGAGCCATCTCTCCAGCCCTGTTGTACTAATTTTATAGTCTTCATTTTGTACTCTTCTTTTTTATGTTATATTGACCTTGATTGCTTTTATTTTCTTATTAATTCTTGGAGAGTTTCATGCAATGTATTTTGATCAAATTCCCCCGTATCTCCACCTCCCTCCCCATCCACCTTTGTGTCCTTTTTTTCCCATCGAGTTCAATTTGTATTGCCTAAAACTCTTGAGTGTGGAACCCAAATACTCTTATGTGTAGAACCAGCCCTAGAGCATGGTCAACCTACCAGAGGACACATTCTTAAAGAAAACTGACTCTTCCTCATCCAGCAGCTCTCATATGCAGATGGCTCCTCAATTATGGGTGGAACTCTTTGCCTACCTCCCCCTCCACGCTGGGATTTTGCCTAGGCTGAGCTTGAGCAGGTCTTGTGCATGCTGTCGCAATTGCTGGGAGCTCCTATGTGCCATTGCTTTGCTGTCTGGAAATCACTGTTTCCTTGTGGTCACCTACCACCTCTAGCTCCTTCCATCTTTCTGCCCCCTCTTTATCAAAGACCCCTGTGCCTTGGAGGGAGAGGTTCTGATATAGATGTCTCATTTAGGGCTGAAAATTCTGCAGTCTCCTCTTCTCTTTGGGTCTCTGTAAGAACTGCTTTTTACTGCAAGAAGAAGCTTCTCTGATGAGAGTTGAGAGATGTGCTAATCTATGAGCATAGTAATAAGTCATTAGGAGTCATTTTAATCTACGTTCACTGAGTCGAATATTAATAGCATGCTGGGGCCTTTGGTCTACCTGGCTCCAGGTTCTTGGTCACCATAATGGTGCCAGGCATGGGCTCCATATTGTAGAGTGGGTCTTAAATCCAAGCAGATGGTGCTTGGTGACCCTGTAACAGTCAGGCCACTGTTGCACAGTGGGCACATCTTGCTAAGTCAGTCACTTTCGTAGTTTTCAGGGTTCACAAGTGGGCAAGATTGGTGATTACTTGTTTCCTCTGGTAGTGCATAACACCCTTCAGCACTATGAGAGCTAGCCAATTGGGATGAAGCTTCCAAGTCAGTGCCCACTTGATTTCTCCATGTATAAACTCAAGTATGTCCTTTCTTTGGCTATAGAATCTTACCATCAAGTTCTGAAGGGTAACCAAGAATAATCATGTTTGGAGGTCAGTGGGATACCAACAAATTGAAGAGAGAAAACCCATTCCTGGTACACTTCTTAAAGGCCACACACACACACACACACACACACAAACACACACACACATCATAGGAGCCATAGGTGCCATAAAACCTGGGTCCATTTTTTGTCAGAGGAGAAATATCAGTGTGGAGGAAGATTTTTCCAGACCCAACTCAGCCATGGTGGGGAGAATAAAAACAACTCCAAGAAAATGTACTTTCCAAGACCAAAGTCAAGAGTAAGTGCACAGAAATAGACATATGGCTCAAACAGATGCAAAATTTAATTGAAAGCTAAGTATCATTAAGCTAGCTGTAATGCTTTTATGATTTTCTTTCCAGCAGAATACTTTGGGAAATTCAGAAAATGAATAAGAGAATCCATACAAATTCTATTCTAACAAAGATAGAATTCTAACATTCAAGAGATTCTTTCCCCCAAGGTTTGGACCAAGGTAGAGCTTTCACAGCAGGAAACATGTCTCAGCCACCAATGACCAGTAATTTACAGGGCAATTTGCTGTGTGCATAGCACTTTACCAAATATTGAAAAGGGCATGAAAGAAGTTCAAGATAGTGTCTTGCGCTCAAGGACGTTAAGTTAAGAAGGTCGCACTGCTGGGACCTTTCACTGTGACTCCATTTTTCCTCTGGTGATATAACACAGCAACCAATAAAACTGAATTTACAACAAAAAGAATTTTGCCTGGGTGGTCCCCAGCTTGGTTCCTGCTGTCCTGTTCAGCAACCCAAGTATCAATGACTAGGTTTCTATCGACCCCTGAAGGTCATTATCTTAACCCAGAAAATGGCCCAGAGGGATACATCTCAACTCTCCACTGGCCAGTGGTACCTCCTAGAATTTTTCAGGGGTACATAGCTCCAGGAAATAAGCCAGGCTTCAAGAAATCAGGAAACAAAGTATTAGCACCAAATTCCTCCCCAGGGAACTTCAGTACCCACTCTTAAAGCAGAGACTGTCAACTCTGCTAACATCTTGGTAACCAGTGACTTTAGCAAAATATAACTTCCATAGTGTGCAATTTAAAGAGCTATACTCGAGAAAGATTTGGTATTATTGCTCCTGGAAGACAGGCTATGGCCAGATGCCAAAGGAGGCTAGTTATTTCAACAGAAAAGACAGAAGACTTTTCCCATGGTCAATACCATCCTTCCTGACTCAGGAGAACTTGGATGTAAGAGACAACACAGTGAAAAGAAGGAAGAATGAGAGATCAAGTGTCTGTGCATTTTAATGCAGCAAGCATATGACATCCAAATGGCATTCAGGCCCACTCCTTTTATACAAGGGGCTCAAGTAAGCCTGTAGTATTCATTACTGCCTTTCTAGAAAAATACAGGGGGTACTTGTCACAGAGCTGTGCATCACGATGGGTGAGATAAGGACCACATTCACTCATCCAACCCATAATTACTGAGCATCTCTTACATGCCAAATGCTAAGGACCCAGTGTTCAGCAAAAACAGAAATAGTCTCTGCCCTGAAGTGCTTGGGTTGGGTAACCACAAGAAAGAGAGAAATGGTAGGTATAAAATATATGGAGGAGAGAGACATTGGGCATTGGAGCACAGAGAGGAGGAATGAGACTTGTCCAGGATGTAGACATCCCAGGATGTAGACATCCCAGGACCGAGACTCTGACAGATAAGAAGAATGTAAGGATCTGGGCATACAGGTGAATACTTGTAATCTCAGCATTTGGGAGCTTGAGGTAGGAGATGCTCACATTCCAACTATATAAAGAATTACAGGGGGCTAGAGAGATGACTCAGCAGTTCAGAGTACTGGCTGCTCTTGCAGAGGACCCAGGTTCAAATCCCAACACCCATATGGTAGCTAGCAACCATTCTTAACTCCAGTTCCAAGGGATCCAATGCCCTCTTCTGGCCTCTACAGGCTTTGCAAGACACAAGTGCACTTACATACATGCAGGCAAAGCACTCATGCACATAAAATAAAAATAAATAGATATTTTTTTTAAAGAATTCCAGCCCACCTGAGATTAATGTCAAGAACAGAAAGGTAAGGGGCTAGGAGGACAGAGAGGGGAGGAAAAAGTTACGTAGGCTGAGGAAATAGCATGTGCCAAGCCCTTCTGAAAGTTGAATGGATCATTGCTCTCCTAACCAGAGCAGGAGAATGTGGGTCTATACAACTGAATCCAGCAGAACTTCGCACATGGTGGAAATGATCTAGAATTGCACTATCATCACAAGTGGCTACTAAGAAGCTGAAATGTAGTTGGCAAATTGCTGACCCAAGCTTAATTTTATTTAATTTTAGTGAGCTTAAATTTAAATAGTAACACATGTCTAATATAGACTTTATCATTGATGTTAAAGACACCTGTCTGTTTAACACTAGTGGAGAGACACTGAATGATTCTGAGCGGGAAGTTGATAGGATTAGAATTGTATTTTAGAAAAGCAATCTTTTGGGTTACAGTTAAGAACTGATTCACAAGAGTTTGAATAGGCAGGTTTACATAGGAGGCTATTGAAGAAGTCCAGGTGGCTTAGATTTAAATGGTGAAGGTACAGATCAGAGGGATGGACAGAGACAAGAACTGGGAAGGTGGTCACAGGTACATGATTTGTGGTGCGATGGACATTGCTGGGAGAGGGAATGTAGGGTCACCCTGGGATTCTGGTGCAGTTAAATGGCTAGTGGAATGTAGAAGTATGCTGGTTTCCTTGCAGACTCTGAACTTGGCCCCCAGCTTCTGTATGCTTTTTTACCAGTGGTTAGGACACCGAACTCACCCTTGGAAATATCCAGAAGAACTTTGGATATTTGCTTTTTTACATTTTGGAGGAAAATGACCATAGGAAAGAAATTCTAAAATTCTTAGATTAGTTTCTTTTCTATTTCTTTGATTAAAAAAAAAAAATCCAGTGAAAGTAGCTTAGAGGAGAAAGGGTGACTGGCTTGTAGTTTCAGAAGGATACAGTCCATCATGGCAGGAAAGGCATGACAGCGGGAGCAGGAGTCTGGTCCAGCACTCAGGAGGAAGTGGGGCCAGGCTATAACACCTCAAAGCCCATTCCACAGTGACTTGCTTCCTCCAGCAAGGCTGTACTTCTAAGGAGTCCATAATCTTCCCAAACAGCACCACCACCAGCTGGAGACTAATTGTTCCAACACAAGAGTCTCTAGAGGATATTTCACATTCAAACCATCTTTGAATGTTGGGATTTCCATGTTTGAGGAAAGGTCTTTGTAGATGAGATTACATCAAGGATCTTGAAACAGTGAGATTATCATGGACACCTTAGCAGCTGTCACTAGTACCCTTACAAGAGAGAAGAAGATGAAACACGATGATCATGTGAGCAAAGACCAGTGTGATACGGATGCAAGCCAAGGACTGCCCAGAGCCCCAAAAGCTGAAGAAATGATGAACGGAACCAAGTGTGGTGCTATACACCTGTAATGCCAGCCCTCAGGAGGCAGAGACAGGAGGATCACCAGTCCAAGTTCAGCCTAGACTATGTATGTAACAAGTTCCAGACCAGCCAGGGCTATATAAGGAGACATGGTCTCAAAAAAATAATTAATGAACTTCCCTGAGAGTCTGCAGAGAGCATGCAGTCCTGTAAGTTGCTTGATTTTGGATTTCTGACTTATATAAGCATGAGGTAAGATGTTTCTGTGGTTTTGAACCACCGTTGTCATGGCAACCACAGGACATTAACACTCCCTACTTCCCGTTTCCCCTAAGAATGATCATAGCCAATGATAAACTAAAGTAAGTTCAAAACCTTGGAACAAGATAGGTAGTTGTCAGTATAACAAGCTCAGGCCCTCCCCTGCAGGATCCGACCAAGCCCAAGGCTTCACCTGAAACCTCATTTTCCTCTGGTTCCTTCCTCCACCTGCCCTGCTGCCCTTCCTTTCTGACCAGCTGCTTCTTGGACTTATTCATCAGTTATCAGTCAGTCATCTGCCCCAACCCCATTTCTCAGAGTTTATTTCAAAGAGATTCAGATCCATACTTAATGCACGTGGCCCAGGTTTAGAGGGAAGGTCATGTGTCTGGTTTTCAACATGGTGAATATAGGCACTTCTCAAACAGATGTTAGATAGCCATGAACTGCCAGCCAGATCTGGCCATCACCTTCTGCCCTGGGAAACGCGTACTAGAACCTGGATCCTCCCATTCATTTGCAAACCAGCTAAGGCCCTGTCAGTGTTACAATGGCAGAGTTGAAGAGCGGACACTAAGATCCTTTCAGCACCCCCAAAGCTAAAATATTTGTTATCCTTTAATTAGCTGCTGTGTGTGTGTGTCTACAGCTCAGTGGACTGGAATATAAATTTGTGAGTCCTCTGCTTGCAAGTGGGAGTTATGAGTTGTGGGTGCGAGCATGCCAGAGCTAGTAGAGTAGGGACCAAGGGAGAGGGCCAGAATAGAGCTGAGGAATTCTAGCATTTCCTCCAGGAAATAGATCAAGGAAGACTTGAAAGAGACAGAGGCCAAGCAGCCAGAGTGGTAAGAGGAAATCCAAGAGTCCCTTAAAATCTGAAACAGCAAGATGGGTCAGTATGTGAAGGTGCTTGCTGCCAAGCCTGACAACCTGAGTTCAATCCCTAGGTCCCACATGGTGGAAAGACAGAATGGATTCATGCAAGTTGTCCTTTTATGTCCACACACACACATACACGCACACACACATACACACAAGATACTGTGTTTTTGATGCAATATTTTAATTAATTCTTTGAGATTTTCACATATGTATTCACTATTCCTCCCCCAACTCCTCCCAGATCCACCTCCCGTCTCCTGGTCCCCTCCCAACTTTGTGTTCGCCTTTTTCTCTTAATAATAATCCACAGAATCTAATTTGTATGTCCATGTACTCCTAGGTGTGGAGTCATCCACTGGCAGCAGGTACCACATGCTTAAAAAAACTGGAGACCCTGCCTTTAGAAAAAATGATCAGGGGCTGGAGAGATGGTTCCGCAGTTAAGATCACTGGATGTTCTTGCAGAGGACCCGGGTTTGGCTCCCAGCACCCACATAGCAGCTAACAACCATTCATAACTCCAGTTTCAGGGATATGACACTCTCCTCCAGCCTCCACCAACATTGCATGACATGGATGTATGCAAGCAATACACTCATACACATAGAAAATAATAAAATATTTTTAAATGATCAGCTTGTCTTGAATCATAAGTCGTCAAATTCCTGAAACATATGGTAGCCCATTGATAACAAAAAATAGTACTAGACAGAAAAAACTGTAAAAAAAAAAAAAAGAAAAGACCACACAGAAGCTCCCATTTGATGCTTCCGACTTCTTTCCATAATAAACATAAATACTTTCTGTGTGCAAGGTGCTGTGTCATATTGAATAAAGGGTGCAAACACGATTGAGATGATGTCTCTGTTAAAAAGAACAAGAAAGAGTGTCTAAATCACCATTGCTCAGAATATGGAAGGAGTGACAAGCCGGGAAAGCTGCATGAAAATGTAAAGGAGAAGAGGAGGAAAAATAGCTTAACTGACTAGAGGGTGTAAAGAAGTTTGAGCTAGGACCCCTGGGGGTTCGGCCCTAAAAGGAAGTGTTTGTGGAGTTGAAAAATGTGGAAGGAGAAAGAGCATGATGTGGGAAGGAAGGACAGAATCTAAGTAAGAAGGAAATGTTCAGGGAAAATCTTAAACAATAGAAGGGGCTGTCTGTGGGATGTTCAAGTAAGGGATTCGATGAGAGAAGCCATGGGAGGATTTTGTAAGAAGTGTGTGCCTGAAGAAGCATTTTACAGCTGATTTGACGGCAGTGTTCTGGTGATTGAGGTCACGCGCCTCAGTTAAGAGACTATTCCTGGTGCTAGGGCTGTAGCTCAGTTGGTATGGTCCTTGCCTTGCTTTCATGAGGCCTGAAGCTCAATCCCTAGCCCCACCTCAAACTGGACACAGTGGTGCATGCCTTGGCTACCTAGTAAATGTGAGGCTAGCTTGGGATACATGAGACCCTGTCTCCAGCAACCAAATGAAGCTATTCCAGTATCCAGGCAAGAGAGTTGAGACACAGCGCAGGCTCCAGGAAGAAATGGAAATTTAAGAGGCTGTAGATACACAAGCGCGGGATCCAGAAGGTAAATGGATCAAAGATGCCTGTGTGATGTGGTGAGGAATGGACAGCTCGCTCTGTAGCGTCAGAAGAGAGCACGCAGAGGTCTGGACTTTCCCTTCCGATTCTGTACATGCATCTCCTCTGTGGCAGCCATCAGAGAATACTTTTGTGTCTGTTATCTGCCTGGCTTGTTGCCAAAATTATTCCAAAAAGGCCTGATCCCCACCTACAAGGAATAGCACATATATGAAAACATCTATGCTCTAAAATGTCAATCCTAGCCTTTCTATTTTCTCAAGACCAAGAAATACAGGCACCAGGAAGTGCTTCCAGAACTTAAGCCATGTGGTCTGTGGCTAGCAGAGTGAGGAGCCTGCCCCAGCCTGTAAAAAACCTTCCATATTCTCCCAGACTCTCCTGACTCACGGGTGTCTTTCCCTGAGTCTCAAGGTACTTGGCTACGTAGTACCACACCCCAGTGACTCTGCCTTTTGGGTCCTGGTTCCTATATGACCCACCTGAGCCTCACCTCCAGGAGGCCCACCTGTCTGTCCTACACCAGCAGATGCCTCTACCTGTGTTATAAGCACAGACCTGGGCTTTCCTTGTCCTGCCTTGACTGATGCCTATCCTGCATACCAACACACCATAGACAAGCCATGGCAGGACTCCAAGGTTGGCTAAATGATCTCCAACCTTGAAGCCATGCCAAGGCATGCAAATGGCAGTGTCTAGTTAAACCCCATGACATAGATGCTGTTCTCTCACTTGTGGAATGTTCCAGGGATTTTACTCTAACCTGCAAAGCTGGTTGTTTCTAGTTGCCCAGTAGACCTATGGTTTTGAAACTCATCCTAGCCCTGGTTTCTAGTCTTCATATATGATAAAAATATTAATTAAATTTAGAGAGCAGGACCTGAAGGTGCAGTTCAGTTGGTAGAATACTTGATGAGCATGAAGCCTGAGTTCCACGCATAGCACTATATAAACCAAATGCGGTAAGCACATCTGCAATCCCAGAAGTCTGGCAGTAGAAACAGGTGGATCAGAAGTTCATTGACACTCTCAGCTACAAATAAGTTGAGGCTAGCCTGGTCTAGAGACCCCGTTTCAAAGAAGAAATTTAAAAACAGACCCAAAAAGATGGCTCAGTAGGTGAAGATACTTGCTGCCAAGCCCAATGACCTGAGTTCAGTCCCTGGGACCCACATGGTGGAAAAAGAAAACCAACTCCAGGGCTGACTTCCAGACAAGCAGTGTGGCATCTGTGCACACATGCACACAAACAATGTAGTATTTTTTTAATAGCTTGCTTTGAAAGCCTGCTTTTTGGGGGGCTGTCACGGCACTTCATTCATATAGTCCACAAGGAAGTAGTAACCAGGATTTCCATTTTCCACAATAGGTAAACTGAAGCTCGGAGCCGTAAACTATTTCTGACTGTCTTGTTCTCAGTCTTTTCATTTGCAAACCATGAGTAAGAACAGCTTTCTCATCCTCTGGTTACAGGAGCACATGACACATTACTGTGAACAACACTAGTCCCATCCTCAAGATTACCAATTACCATCAGGTCACGTGTATGTGTGTGTGTGTGTGTCTGTCTGTCTGTGTGATACATATACATGGGTGCACACAGAGGCCAGAGGAAGACATGGCTCTCCTGCTCTATCAGCCTCGGACTCTCACTGACCCTGGCATAGGCTAGCAGTCAGCAAGCCCCAGCAACCCTCCTGTCTCTATTCCCTGTACGGGAGTTACAATGCTGGGCTTGGCTGTGGGGACACATGCGGCCACACCTGGGTTTTTATGTGGGTCCTGGAGATTCATTCTCAGGTCCTCTCCTGCCTCTGCAGCAAGTACCCTAACCCACTGCGCCGGCTCCCCAGGCCCCGGAGTTGTGTCCTTTCTGTGATGACACTCCTGATTGGTTCTTGTTCAATTCACTGTTCATCTGTGACTTGCCTTCCTCATACCAGCAGGGGTCCAACCGTGTTATTGTCATCACTGTCACTAAAAACAGACCTTGTGTTTTGCTTTGTGGTGTTTATTCTTTATCCAAAAGTGAAAATAACAGCTTCGTGCTGAAGATGGGGCGGGGGGGGGTGTGTTGAGACAGTCCTCACAGGAGCTATAGATGCGAAAACTAATATTAAAAGGGACTGAAGTCCTAGAAGCTTCCCAGGGAAAAGACGGAGTGGGGGAAGGAAGATACACAACAGTAACTAATTTTGTCTGGAATGGGACGAGGGATTAACTACCCACTGAGAGGTACTGTGACTGGGGAGAAAGGCATCACTTGTGTTCACTTTCAAGTAAGGGATTTAAAGACATAGTTTTGCATAAGAAGAAAACAAACAAACAAACAAAAAAGCCAAAGCCCGGCATGGTGGCTCACACCTGTGACCCTAGCACTTTGCAGGAGAATCACAAGAGTAAAACCAGCCTGGGTTACATGGTGAGACCCGTCTCAACAGAAGTAAAGAGAGAAGGAGGGAGGGCTTTCTTAATAATTGTGGATGTGGCAAATGAGTTTCTGACTCCTACTTAGACACTGTGAGATAGAACATGGCTAACTCGTCCCCTCTAAGGCATGGGCTGAGTAGAACTGACACTGACTTCCAGTTCAGGAAGATCTGCATCTTTCAAAGGGCAGCAAAAGAAACCTCACCGAAGCCTGCCGGGGTAAGGGTTCCATTCATAAACGTGAAGGCCAAGCACGCTGGCTGGATTAGGATGTACAAAGGAGGCCGCTGGGCCACCTGTGTCCTCTTACTTTCCGGTTGCCGGCCTTTCCATTGTTTTCCCCAGGAATGACGTATTAGAGAAGTTTTTCTGGCCACTGGCAGCACCTAATTTATAGTCCCCACCCACAGCCTCCTCCCAAGATGGGGTTTATGTAACCCAGGGTATCCTAAAACTCACTATATAACCAAGGGTGACTTTAAACTTCGGATCTTCTTGCTTCCACAACCTAAGTGCTAGGATTACAGGTGTGCAACACTCAACCTGGCTTTATACAGCAACGGGATCTAACAGGACTTTGTGCATGCTAGTCAAGCAGTCTAGCGACTAAGCTACATACATCCCAGCCATGCTGTTTCCTTATCACTGAAAATCCTAGAAAAAGAAAAGAAAACAGCTATCTTCTCAGACAGCCCTGGAGAGTCTAGAGGAACCCTAAAATAAGTTCACAGTAGGTCATTTACACATGCCTTAATTAACCACTGGAACCAAGAGGATAAAGTGTTCTTATCTGGAATTGCGATTAGCTCATTCAAAATTGTGGCTGGATGACTTCAGAAATCCAAGGAGAGCTTGCTTAGAGGTTAGCAGATCAGAGTTAAAATGAAAGAGGCAGTGTGCTGAGATAGAGGTGGAGAAGGGTATTGGGTGGTGTGCTGGATAGCTTCAGTTGTCAACTTGACACACCCAGGAAGAGGGAACCTCAACTGAGGAATTACCTCCTTTGAATTGGATTGTGGCCATGTCTGTGAGGCATTTTCCTGATTGTTGAGTGATACGGGAGGGCTCAGCCCACTGTGGGTGATGCCACCCCTGGGCAGGTGGTCCTGGGTTGTATAAGAAAGCAGGCTGAGCACAGGCCTGGAGAGCAAGTCAGCTGAGGTCTGTGCCTCAGCTCCTGCCTCCAGGTTCCAGCCCTGAGTTCTTACCCTGACTTCCTTCAGTGATGAACTGTGACCTGGGAGGTATAAGATAAAATAACCCCCCCTCCCAAGTTGGGTCAAATTTTTATCACAGTAATAGAAAGTCAGTAGGACAGATGGGAAATGATGAATAAAAAAGAAGGTATAAGAAAGCAAGTTTTAGCCAGGCATTGTGGCACAGGCCTACAATCCAAACCTGAGCAAAGCAGAGATATGAGGACTACAAATTCAAAGTCAAGGTTTACAACACAGTTAGTTCCAGATAGAGAACATAGAAAAAATCTCTTTCTCTCTCTCTCTCTCTTTCTATCTCTTTTTCCCTCTCTCTCTCTCTCTCTCTCTCTTTCTCTCTCTCTCTCAACTTTTAGTCTTGTTTGTCTTCACTGTAAAAATATTTCACTTATTTGTTTTGTGTGCATGTATGTATAGAGGGATGGGCAAGGGCGTGTGCCACAGCATGCATGTGGAGATCAGAGGACAACTCAGTTCTCTCCTCCTACCATGTAGGATCAAACTCAGGTCTCCAGGCATGTGTGGCAAGTGCCTTTACTCACTGAGCCATCTCACTGGCCCTTACTGAAAAAGTAAAGAGACATAAAAACTAAAAAATGAAAATTGCTCATGGTCATCCCAAGTCCCCAAGACCTACCATCTCTAGTGTGATTCTTTTATTCTTTTCATACACAACAAGACATGAGTATTGATGTGCTTATGTCTATAGAACTGCACATGTATGATATTTTTAACCAAAATAGCCTCACTCTAGATATTGTTCTGAAATTCGATAGTCTTCTATGTCACTACATATGGTACTATCTCCTAAATACTTCTATGATAGGTAATTACATTTCTCTATGCCTATAGCTATAAACAGGATCTCAGTGAACATCTTTCAGAATATTTTCTTATACAGTTGTGCAAAAAAGTTTGAAAGGATAGGTGACAGAAATGAAAATGCTAAGTCAAAGAGTAAACTCATTATAAATTTTGAAATGACCTGGGAAATGACCCCCTAGAAAGAAATGCTAGTTATACTCTCGTCAGTAATAGAGAACATATCATAATAATACTTACTGATAAGACTGTTTCAAACCAAAGTTTTGTTGTAGTTTCCTTTGTGATGCTGCAGTAAAGCATTCTTACCAAAAGGAACTCAGGGGAAAGAGATTTATTTCAGTTTACACTTCAAGTTACAGTCTACTGAGGGAGGTCAGGGCAGGAACTGAAGCAGAAACCATGGAAGGACGACGCTTTCTCCCTAGCTCGCAGGCTCCTGCTAAGCTAGCTTCTTACCCACCCAGAACTACCTGCCCAGGAAATGGTGCCACCCACAGTGGGCTGAGCCCTCATACATCAGTTCATAATCACGACACCCCACAGACATGGCCACCATCCAGTCTGATCTAATAAATCCTTCAGTTAAGATTCTTTCCTCGAGTGACTCTAGACATTGTCACATTGATAGTTAAAGCTAACTAAGACAGGTTTCCATTTAAATTAGCTTTGACCATTGCAGATTCATGGAGAGAAGTAGAAAAGTTAGAATATATAATAATTTTTTTTTAAGGAGAGCAATAAAAGGAATTGATCTCACAGTCACTAAAACTGTTTTTAAAAATCTAGGGGCTAGGGCTGTAACTCAGTGGTACAGCATTAAGATAGAAAGTATAAGGTCCTGACTTTGATCCCAGCATCACATACATACACAAAATAAAAGCATGGATTCAAAGCAGCCATGTTGCTACATGGCTAAAGTCCTAGTCAATTGGGAGGCTGAGGCAAGAGGATTGTTTGAGTCCAAGAATATGAGGCCAGTCTGGATGACTGTATCTCAAAAATAAGTAAGTATGGGCCTGGAGAGATGGCTCAGCAGTTAATAATACTGGCTGCTCTTGCAGAAGACCAGGATTCAATTCCCAGCATCCACATGGTGGCTAACAACCATCTGTAACTCCAGGTCCAGAAGAATCCAAAGCCACCTTCTGATCTCCATAGGCATTGCATGACACAGGGTGTACTTATACACATTCAGGCAATACACTCATACACATAAAATAAAAACAATAAAATGTTTTTTAAAGTAAATAAATATTAACAGCAAATTTGGAATGGTTATTTACAAATTGTACAAAATCAATAGGAAAAGGACTAATGACCCACTACAAACATAGTCAAGAAATGTCAGTGGTTCTTGAATATGTGCAAAAATCACAACCTCGCTTGTAACAAGATAGACATGCAAACCCAAAACACACCAAAATGCTTTTAAACTATGTCACCTATTAAAGGGACAAAGATCAAGAAGGATTATACTTTGGGGAGAGGTGAAAATAGTCTCATACTATGTATAGCAGGAGTGGTCAGTGTGATAACCTGTAACAAGGATGTTCTTACCCTAGTCCATCAATTTCCCTTTGTGGTATTTATCTTAGGGATACACTCACACACACAGGAACATTATTTGTCAAACCACCCAAGATTTTAGGGAGCTATAATGTCATTTGAGCTGCTTTAATAAAATACTATAGGATGGTGACTTACGAACTACAGAATTTATTTCCCACAGTCTGGGTGTTTGGAAAAGTAAAAAACAAGTCAGTTGGGGAAGATGCCATCTCACTGTGTCCTCACATGGTGCCAGGGCCAAACTGGCTCTCTGGGATCTCTTTGATAGTATTAATCCTAATCCTGAGGCTCCACCTTCATGACCTAATCCCTTCTTATGGCCCCACCTCCTAATACCTTGGAAATTAGATTTCAATGCAGGAATTTGGAAGGGGAGCAAACAATCAGACAAGAGGTCCTACTTCCCTTTTTGTTGCTGTGATAAAACACCCTTACCAAAAGCAGCTGAAGGGAGGGGTGGCTGGTTGATTTAAACTCACAATTCCAGGTTCCATGGTTGCAGGGAAGTCACAGAGGGAGGAGCCTGAGACAGCTGGTCACATCACATTCACAGTCCAGAGCAGAGAGAAACAATGTACCTGCACTGCTTCCGTAGCTCTGTCTGCCCTTCTACAGGCTAGGCTATGGCTTCTAAAAAGGCCACCCGAGGCTACCCTGTAGATAAGGAGCTAGGTATATCCTAACCAAGGAAAACGGGAGCTACCTGTTAGTAGTGTCTCCTGATGGTCAGGACAGCCCTCTATGTTAAACATCCTTGAAGTTGCAACTATGTTGTTCCCACTTGTCCTGGTAGGTTTTTATTGTCAATGTGTTATAACCAAAAGTCACCTGAGCAGAGTCTCAGTTGAGGGATCTGATTGGCCTGCGGTCATGTCTGTGGGGAATCCTCTTAATTGATGATTGCCGTGGGAGGGCCCAGCCTACTGTGGGTGGTGCCAACCCCAGCAGGTACTATCCGGTTTTTCAATTGGGAAATCTCCTCCATCAGACTGGCCCATGGGCATGTGTGTGGGCATTTTCTCGATTGTTAATTGATGTAGGAGGGCCCAGCCCACTGCGGAAGGAGCCGTTCCTAGGCAGGTGGGCCTGGGCTGTGTAAGAAAGATTGCTGAGCCAGCCAGGAGAAGCAAGTCACTACGTAGAGTTCCTCCAAGTTCACAGCTTCTGTTCCTGCCTCCAGGTTCCTTTACTGGCTTCCCTTGATGGACTGTAATCTGTAAACTGAAATAAACCCTTCCTCCCCCAAGCTGCTTTTGGTGATGGTGTTTATCATACCAACAGAAAAGAAACTAAGATGAGCTAGCTTTATTTTAGAGGAAAAGGAAAGTACCTAGCAGGACATCAGGCACTAAGTACTCTGTCATAGTTGTTGCATAAATTAAGAAAGGTACACCTCACTTCCAAGTCATGTGACGTTGAGGAATAAAAAACATCCTCTGCCCCTTTCACTCTGCATTGATGGGATTTTCTTTGGAAGATGTTTCTTAAAACAAGTAGCACTTCTAAGGGAAAAAGCACTATAAAATGTTTCATTTATTTTTGCATAGGAAATATGTCTACCTAATTCAAAACCTTAAATCTCAGAAATCTTTTCCATCTGTTCAGTAGAGATAAATGATGTTGCCAGTTATCTATTTTTTCACTGTTTTCATCTTTATTTTTGTTCATATGGTGATGTAAGGTGCACACGAAGCTTTCTTTGTTCTCAAGAAAGGTTTCAGCAAATTTTCAAGTCAGTATTTTGTGTTGTTGTTGTTTAAGATGAGGGTCTGTTATAATAGCCCACACTAGCCTGGAACTCTGGATTTGTCCTCCCTCAGGCCCCCAAATTCTAGAATTGCAGGCAGACGCCATAGAGCTGCACTTCTTTATTCAGCGTATTTTAAGTATTTTATGTAGTATTTTTATTTTATGTGTATTAGTGTCTTGCCTGTATGTAGGTAGGTACACCCATGCCATGAAGTGCTAGCAGAGGTCAGAAGAGGAGGGGATGGATCCCCTGGAACTGGAATTATGGATAGTTGTTAGCCATCATGTGGGTGCTAGGAACTAACTGAACCCAGGTCAAGAGCAGCCTCTTCAAGAGCAGCCAGTGTTTTCAACCACTGAGCCCCCTATTCAGAATATTTTAAAAGATTGTATAAAATAACTAGGTTATGGAAATCATATAATTAGTCTGCTATGGTATGATGGTTAGATTTAACTGTCAACTTGATACAACCTAAACGCGGGGAGAGACTCTTAATGATTGATTATCTAGATCAGATTGGCCTGCGGGTATGTCTGTGGGATTGTCTTGATTGTTTATTGATGTGGGAAGACCCAGCCTGACTGTGGTGGCTCCATTCGGTTGGGTTTATTGTGCATTAGACACTAGAACATGTGGAAGGACAGCAGTGCCTGCATGTGTTCTTCAGGGAGCATTTCATGGGTGTCAGCTGGAGCCTGCCAAGGCCAGCTTTGCTGTTATTCCCAGAGCCCTGTCCTTTCTCTTACCGTTAGCTTGACCATCTCAAACTATGGTTGCCATGTTGAGCCACTGTTTTAGAGTTCTCCCTGAGCCTAGCGGGGGGAGGGAGGGAGGGAATTCTCTGCATGTTCATTATTTTTATTTGGTAAGCGCATGGCCATCATCAAACAGGCCAAGGCTGCGAAGCCAGCTTTCCCCAAGAGTAATAAAGCTCTGACTCGTAACACTTGCCATTTAGTGTGGTGCAAATACTCCAACCACAGGTGATTTCTTGGCCAGCTACAAGCTATGCGTCTAAGCCATCTCCAGGACCTCCCTACCCACTGCACTCTCAGAAGCAAAGAGTGCTCAGCCAGGTTTCTGTAAGAAATAAATCACTCTGAACAGTTTTATTTTAACCATTCGAAACATACAAAGGAGAATTCACAGGATATCCTCTCTCCCTCCTCCATACCACCGCTCCAAGAAGATGGTGACTCCAGCTCTGGGAAGAGCAGCATAGCCAATCAGAGAGCCATGTGTCCCACCACCTAACATGAAATGTGGCTGTTTTAAGTAGCAGTAGTTGGGGGATAGAGAGATGGCTCGGTGGTTAAGAGCACTGACTGCTCTTGCAGAGGACCCGGGTTCGATTCCCAGCACTCACATTGCTACTCACAAACATTGTAACTCCAGTTCCAGGGGATCTGACACCCTATTCTGGCATGGCACAAGACAGGTATACTTACATACATGCAGGCAATACACTCATTCACATAAAATAAAAATAAGCGACTTTTTTTAAAAAAGGAGAGAAAACACCACCCTGCCCCCAAACCTAGCTGGACCAGAAAAGCTGTTTCTTCTTCCCAGTCTATGTTCTGTGTTGCTCTGGTTCAGGGTGACTGACTTGGCCGTGGGTTTCCTACTCCCTCCAGCAAATTCCCAAGAGAGTCTAGCAATCACACGGCTTTAGCTTCCAACGAGCCCTGGGAACTAAAGCCTGCCAGGTTTTTCTTTCTTTCTTCTTTTCATAAAAATAAAATGTTAATAAAGAAAAGAAAGTTGGCTGGAGACCAACAAGACCTGGTCAACAATTTGCCCTGTCTCTTGATTTTCATAAAATGCAAGGTCTAAAAAAATTTAATATTGGCCACGTAACACAACTAGAACAAGTGGCTCCTTTGCTGGGGAGGGAAGGGGAGGCGCTGATTCACAGGCCTGCCGCTGACCTCGAGGGACCCTGTCAGCCCTGGTCCCCTTCCTCCACCACAAGCTGCCTGAGGGCTGGCTTTTATGGGGAAGGAGGCCTGGCGGCCCTCTTCCACTTGTGGAAACCAGTCTTAAATAAGAAGTGTTTCTTTGCCTGACTGCGCCCCTTCATTCCTCTACTTCCCCCAGAGCTGCATGTTGGAGTTGGTGGGAGTATTATTATTACCACATACTGACATGGCTCACTCTCCAAGGCAGCAGAGAACTTGCCCTGGCTGTGAACTTGTTTGGCCTCAAATGAGATTTATTTTTAATTTGAACAAACTTTTTTATTTCCCCAAAAGGAGATTCTAAATTTTGGTCAAAATCCGAAATCTTTAGCTTCTTTTGAAAACTCGGAGTACATTATTTGCTAGGAAAATGCTTGGTAAGTAAAAGACTTTATTTTGAACACAGCTCCAGTTCTAAAATATAGACCAATATCTAGCTGTCAATAACTGTTTGGTGAATGAATGAATGAATGAGTATGTCAGGGCATGACTACTGTGAGCGACACATTCTCCCTCCTTGTTGCCTTCACCTGAGTTCTCTGTTCACCTATGCTGCCTCTTTGACTGCTTCAGGTGTTTGAGTCTGTCAGCCCTCTCTATGTGATAGACCTGAAACCTTCATCTCATGAACTGTGACCCTAGAGAACGCAGGAATATAAATTCTGTCCAAAAGCTGATTAACCACTTTAGGAACAAAAAGAACATGCTTAAACTTCTCTTAATAGCTGTCTATATTTAAGAAAAAAATATTAGACCCAGTATGTGGTGATGCATGCATGCATGCAATCCTAGTATGCAGGAGGCCGAGGCAGGATACTTCAAGTTCAAGGTCAGCCTTGATTTTAGATAGATAGATAGATAGATAGATAGATAGATAGATAGATAGATAGAGGAGAGACTAAGAAAGAAAGAAAGAAAGAAAGAACAGGAAACAGAAGAGAAAGGAAGGGAAAAGAAGGAAGGAGGGAGGAGAGAGAGAAGAAAGAATAAAACACTATTTAGGGTATATTTATTAAATAAATAGAAACATATGCTTAAGTTTTAGCATGTGAATTTTCAGCTTTTTGTGAAGACAATATTAGTTTTCCTGCTACTTAATACAAATCGCCTCAAAGTTCCAGACCAGAGACATGATCAGAGGTCCAGAGAGGCATGACTTGTTTTCTGGTAGGGCCCCACAAGATTAAAATCAAGGTGCAGTTGGCTGTCTGAAGCTAAGGGGTTCCCATTCAAGTTCCTTCCTGCTTTGGGTGGGACTCCATTCCTTGCCTTTATAACGTGTCCCATTCTTTGCCTGTGTCATCCAGGAAGCAGTCACAGCCACTCCATCTTCACAGCCAGCTACAATGGCTCAGATCTTTACAGTGCTTTGTGGTCTTCCTGTGTTCTCTACCTCTGGTTTTAAGAGTCATGGGAGTAGATCAGACAGAGCTGAATAATCTTGAGACATTCAGCTGTACCATGATCAGGGGCAAAGACGAATCACAGCCTTGGTTCTGGGAATGAGGTCATGGAATTCTGGAGTCCAGATTTAGAATTCTATCAACAAGTTTTTCATATTTTCTTAGAGATATGAGATATGGTTTTCCAAAACTATCTTCTGTCTTAGGTTACACTAGTAGAAGGAAAATGTCTATCATAAGACTTGAAATTGGCCTATTCTCCTCTATGGGCAGTCTAGAGCTGAAGTATAGATATCATTCTGGATGTCAGAAACAGGAGAACGCTAAACATCCTTGCCTCGGTTCATTCAAGTTGCTATAGGAAAATACCACAGACTGGGTGGTCATAAATAAGAGAAAGTTATTTCTCACAATTCTAAAAGCTGAACTTCCAAGATCAAAATGCCAACCCATTTGGCATCTGATGAGATCCCTCTTCCTCGTTAATAGATAGCTTCTTGTTATCACCTCACACGGCAGAAGACAGGGGCTCTCTCTAGGGTATCTTTCATAGGGCACTAATCTGATTAAAAGGTGTCTGCCTTCAAGACCTAAGCACCATCTAGGTGCATCCCTTTTAGGAATTCAGGATTTCAACATATGAATTGGCAGGGGGCATAAACACTTAGACTTTGGCAGTAAATAAGATCAGAGATGGATTCAAACCCCTAGTTTGTGAAGAATAGTGAAGGGAAGGAAGGACTTAATATGAAGATGGAATAATGCCAAGAGCACATGATAACTACATTTGAATATTTTAAAGCCTATAGTGTAAGAAAGGAATATGCCCTCCCTAACTTTAGGGGGATAAAATAAAACTCACTGCTGGAAGGCATGAGAAAATTTTGGCTCTGTATTGGAAATACTTTCTAATAGAGCTAGACAGACTGACTCTGCTAGTCTAATTATGGCATGATGCTGTCCCTGGAGCAGCTGCAGAGAAGAAGCAGGAACTCCTGGAAGAAATGGCCCAAGGAGGAGAATTAGGCTAGGAGATCCTTCAGTTCCTTCCCTTCCCTCCCTCTCTCTCTCCCTCCTCCTCCTCCTCCTCCTCCTCCTCCTCTCCTCCTGTCTCTCCTTCTTTGTATATGTGTGGTGTTTGTGTCTGGATGTATATTCGCATGTGTGTGGGCACACATTGACTTGATGTCCGGAATCTTCCTTGATCACTCTTCCACCCTATTCTTTGAGGCAGGGTCTCTCAATCAAATCCAGAGCTTGCTGATTTCGCTAATCTAGCTAGCCAGCTTCTCTGGGCATCCCCATCACTGCCTTCCAAGGCTGGAATTACAGGCTAGCCACTACACCCACTCAGAACTGACATAGGTTTTGAGGATCCGAACTCTAGTCTTGTTTGTGTAGCACTGAGCCATCCCCCACCCCCACCCTCACGCCCACCCCCACAGGGACTTTTTTGTCACACTCTTTTTTTAAACAAGGTCTCATTTAATCTACAGTGACCTCAACCTCTATGTAGCCAAGGATGACTTTGCACCTCTGATGCCCCCTACCTCCATCTCCTGAGTTCTGGAATTACAGACCTGTGCTGCCACAGCCAGTTTATGGGGTCCTGGGGCTCAAGCCCAGGACTTCATGCATACTAAGCAAACACTCTATGAACTGAGGTGCATCCCCAGCCTTCCCATCCCTGAGGTCAGTGTTTGACAAGGACATCATGGCTGCCTTTACACTTCCTTCTTTAGCCCAAATCCTCTGCCTTCGTGTCCTCTCCCAAGTGAGCTCAGGCTTGCTCTGCAGCATGAAAGCGCATGTGACAGTCTGGCTAGAAAAAAATGTTAGACGGTGGAAATGCACAGATGCAGAGCTAACAGAACTGACTCCCTAGGGATGACCACTGGCGTGAGATGCTGGAAGACCAAGAATAAACAGAAGGAAAAGGTGGTATAGGCAGGATATAGGTCCTAGGAGGTTAGGTCCAAGGTCAGCACAAGGTCATATGGCAGTGAAAACAAAACACAAGGAGTAAGTAGCAAAACGGACTTATGGTTAGAAAGCCAGCGCAAACCTGCAAACCTGGCCTTGATAAGATAGCAGGAGGCTAGCTAAACAGGAAGCCCGACTTAGCCATGGGTGGGAAGACAGCTCTCAGACCACCAAATAGAGAGTAAGCCCAAACATCAGGAAAGTGGAGGACACCCAAAGGGGTCAAGGTGGATATTCAACACCAGGTGCAAAAAGCCCTTCAACAAAGGCTCAGGATACCTGCATCCAACATCAACAGGTTGGAGATCTGGCCTCTCAACATAGTCCCATCACCCAAAGGCTGACTCTTGAGTCAGAGCATGCCCAGATGAGAAGTTTCATTAGATTCCAGAGTTCCAGGGTAAGATGCACCTAACAGCTTGAAGCCTGATAGAAACAAAATTTGTCACTGCCTTTTCTGAGCTTATTAAACATGTAGGGAAAACAGTCACATAGATACAAGAGATGATGTTGAAAGTCTTTTTTGTTTCTGTGACTTTCTTCTCCAGTTTGGGAGTTATTTGTACAGGTAGACATATAGATAGGTGTTTCACAGGCAACTCTTGGCTCCTTTGCCAACATCGCTATGCTTTGTTTTCATACTCTATAGTTCAGAAAAGGAACTAGGGCTCAGGGAACATTGGGGAAGAGAGACCAGGAAGATTGTAAGAGCCAGAGAACAAGGAGGACTGTTGCTGGAGAGTGTCTCCTAGACATGATATGGATGTTGCACCCATAAACTCTCAACAATATGACGGCCCGCACAAGACCTGGATGAGACCATACCAGTCAACATTCCGCCATGGGTGGGGGAAGGGCTCGGCAGGCCCCATCCCTAGATGAAGAACTACAGATGATAGGGGTAGGCAAAGAAGAGTCAGTTATCAGATAGATTGCCCATGCCCAAATGGTCAGGCCTATTCCCAAGTACATATGTATAAAGTAATTGTAATACACACATATATATATATATATGGTCACATACATACACAGATCTATAATTGGTTGGTAGGTTTTATTTATATTTATATTGTTTTATTCATATATAAAACTGTAATAAATATAGAGGAAGAGGACATGAATTAGAGAGGTGTGACGAGGTGTACAGGAGAAGTTGGAAGTGGGAGAGGTAGATATGATGTACTTTCATGACATTCTAAAAAGAAAAACTAATTTTTAAAAAAGGGGCCAGGTGTGGTGGCACCCATCTTTAATCCCAGCACTCAAGAGGCAAGGCAGATGTATCTCTGTGAGTTCGAGGCCAGCCTGGTCTGTTTCACATAGCAAGCTCCAGGATAGTCAGGGCTACATAGTGAAACCGCCTCAAAGAAAATAAAAGAAGGAACTAGAAGCTGTCTTATCTGATCAAGAGCAGCTCACTGTCCACAAACAGAATGACCTTTTTAAGGCCAGGAACTATTTTTATTTCTAAAGTTTAAAAAAAAAAATCAATAGCTGTTTAGTGCTTACATGCGAGTTGAGTGTTGCCATAGATGATAGGACAGAAGCGTGAAAGTCAATGTCTGAATGTTGTATGCAGTGACTGTGCACTCAGAATCATATACAGGAGCGTTAGCCCCAGTGCATTGGTATTTGGAAGCAGGTTTTCTATTCTGCTCTAATTATTTCCAAGGCATATGATTTGCCTCCCAAACTGGATTCGGACTCTAAATGCCAATGCCATTGCTTTCTGCTTTTCTATTCTCATCTTTGAAGAAAAAAATCAACCAAAAAGTCAGTCAGTGAAGAGCTAATCAGTTCTTTTCCTGAATGGCGGGTTCATTAATAGAACTCAGCTCCCCACTGAAGGAGCCACACCCTGCATTCCCTCTATTCCACCAGTCACCCTCTCTCCACTATCTCTAAGCACCTTTCAACAGAAAATAACGGTAGTTTATAAGAAGCAGAGTTTTTAGTGGGAAAGTACTGAGGGTCCCAGAATATACTCTTAGCAATCTGCCTGTCCTTCACAGGATCCATCACAGTTTGTAATTCGATATTCATGTATTTGCATCTGTGTGGCACTGTGTTATTCTTTGCCTATTTTGCTAATGAGATCGGAAGCTCTATGAGTGGCCAGGAGGCAATTTTGTTTCCCATGTTATTCTGAGCACTGCAGGAAGGCGGTCCTATAACAGATGCTAATACACTTGCTGAATGAAGGAAAGGAAGAATGAACCATTCAGACAGACAACGTGCTTCCCCAGGTCCTTGCATTCTGATTCCACCATTTAACAACAAAACATTCTTCTGACTCTTCCAGACGACACAAGATGTACAAAGAGCAATTTAATCTCACCTCCTTGGATCCCCCGCTGCAGCTACGACCAGAGGCCAGCTGGGTGCAGTTTCACTTGGGGATCAACAGCCATGGATTGTACTCCCGGTTCAGTCCTGTTGTCAACAAGCTTCTCCATGACATGAGATACTTCCCCACCATCAGTGCTGGTGAGGTTCATGGGGCCAACTAGGGTGGACTGACTTTCTCCCAGAGGTTGGGTTGAACTGTTTCAGGCCAGGCTCTGGGAGATGTTAAATTGCTGTTACCAACAAATGATGGACGGTTGATAGAAGAAGAGCACATTCCTTTTGAGAAAGAGTATAACCTTGACCTCATCACAACCTTGTAGCAAAGCCCTAAGGAGGTATGTTCTGTACTCTTTAAGGAAGGTGATGGCTCCTGTTTTCGGAGAGCTTCCTTTGATGGGCTCTTTCTTCACAATGATCTTCCAGCATGCCATTTATAGATAGGAAAACTGTGACTCAGACAGGTTCAGTAAGCACCCAGTGCTACTGAACTAGGATTCAAACACAGACCTGCTGACTCCAAGTCTGTGCTCTCAAGCACTTTGACAGATCATATGACATGGGAAATTATTAGTAGAGACTAAATTAGACCATGCCTCCCAACTAGACCACTGCCTGACTGGAGTGCCCATGGAAGGGCTACAGAGTATGGGTTCTGGAGTGGAGCAGATGGAGACTGTAGGCCCTAGGCTCTGGGAGATGCCCCTCTGCATGGTCATAGCTAAGATTCCCAGGCTACATCAGTCACTCCCTGCTGGGGGTTAGGTCAGAACTGTGGGCCCATTAGTTCGCTCTCCCTGGAACACTGAAGATAGTCTTCACATCCTTCTTTTCCTTCACAGATTACAGTCAGGACGAGAAAGCCTTGTTGGGGGCCTGTGACTGTACCCAAAGTAAGTGACCTGGTCCCACCTCCAATCGGGCTCCCTGCCTAACCTCTGAGAACTCAGCACTTCTCCCCGTCCACCCGAAGTAAATGGCTTTAAGAGGAACTCTGGTGCAGGATCCTACTGACTGACATGTGATGCAGGTCTAAGCATCTTCAGCATCATTACGGAGCTTGTTAGAAAAGCAGTCTTTCAGTCTCTGCTCTGATTTTCTCAATCAGAATTTGAATGTTGACAGAATCCTCCAGTGATTGGAGCATGGCTTCAGATTCAAGAGGCAATTAGATAGGACAATGGTTCACAATGCTGGTGACATCTCAGTCACCCAGAGAGCTTTAGGGAGTGCTGCTCCCTGGCCTCCACCCAGGGATCTGGGCTCAGTTACAGATAGGAAGGCCCATGGCAACATTTATTTTTCATTTTTTATAGAACTTTCATGTATTTCATACGGAACATTTTAATCAACTTTATATTTCCTTCCTATTGAAACTCACCCATAACCCTCCCCAACTGGATTTCACACATTCTGTCATTTGTGTTAAGGCATCTATGTGGGGAACACTGTGCTATTTGGCGTTTTCCCAAACTGACAGAACAGCTGTGTGGAGTCCCCTGAACCCATTCTCTACATCCTGGCACCATGGGGTTTTACCCTGTAAGCTCTGAGAAGCAAATCCCAGTCTCGGGGTCTGGTGAGCAGCAGAAAAGGGCTGGGTTTCCGAGTGAAGAGCTGCCTAGTCTTGAGCTTAGTCACCACTCTTCCACCCCTCACAGTTGTGAAACCAAGTGGTGTCCACCTGAAGCTGGTGCTGAGGTTCTCGGACTTCGGGAAAGCCATGTTCAAACCCATGAGGTAAGTGAAGCCTTCCTCATCGCCCCCTCCTGTGGCAGCCCTGGGGGAGCACTAAAAAGGGTAATGAAGTAGCCTAACGTCTTCATGCCAATCATCTGGAGATTGTGTTTGGACTTTCCACACCACACAGAGAATTATTTGGTCATTAATAATAATAATAAATTAAGAGATGATCTTTCCAGGCCTTCGCTAAAATCTGTACCACATGCTCCACATGAATTGTGTCTCTGGATTGTCAACAGTCTCATGAGCCTTATGAACCAAGTGTTGTAATGTCCATATTGAAGACCCCAAGGCTGTGAGAAGCCAGCTTTCCCCAGTCTCTGAGGGACAAACAGTGGATTCAAGATTCACACCCAAGCACTCTCTTGTTGACACCATAAAGTTTAGTCTACAGGAAAATACTGGTTTTGAGTGAAAACGTAAACAATGAAGAAAGGATTCTAGGAAGTTAAGTACATGTTTGCATTACTTTGCATTTTATTCACAGCAACATGTATGCCATTGTATTTCATAGTACATCTTTGGGACTAGAGAGCTGGCTCAGTGGTTAGAAGCACTGGCTGCCCTTGCAGAGGACCTACATTAGGTTCCCAGAACTCCATGGTGGCTAACAGTCATCCTTAACTCTAGTTGCAGAAGATCCAATGCCCTCTTCTGGCCTCCAAGAGCACTGCACACATGTGATGCATTAAATAATTGCAGTGCATCTGTCTGGGTGAAATAATATCTCGAGCTCACAGACAGAGCTTTGTGTGTATATGGATTACTAGTCCCCCACAGGTCTGCAGCCCACAACTGGGGATTCCCGAGGAAGAGTCCTAATGACTTAGCCCAGTTCCCCTTGGAGATGACATGCATAGGAAAGGATGTTCATTACCGAAATCACATGTTCCTCTGAAATCTTTTTCATTCCAGGGGAGTTCAATCATGTTGACTAAGACCCATCAACATGAGCACTGAATAGGAGTCTCATTCCTTGGACTAGTGGCAGAAGCACCCCTTTAAGGAGAGGTTTGGGAAAATGAACTGTTTGTTGGATTCTCTTGGGAACCTTACTTTAATGCCCCAGTCCTACTCTCACAGCATCCAATGAACTTGCTCTGCCCCGACCCCGTGGTCCCAAGACTCAAGCAAACTAAGAAACCTTTATATAAGGAGAGTCCCTATTGAAAATGCAAAACTCTAGATGTTTGCTCAACTTCAATATACAGCTTCCCAGGGATATGCATGAAACAACTGAGTTACCTGCTCATATTTATTGCGCTTTTAGATTCCACTATTTACCATATAAAACAACACATAACTTTAGAAATGTTGCCTCATACACATTCATATTTCACCGTCCAGAAATGTTTAACACTGGGCCTCATCATCACTAGAGTCAATGTGAGGGTCGATGGTAAATAGTAGTAAGAGTCCCCCCCCCCCCCACCTGTTTCATCAGGCAACACAACCCTTACAGACAGCATCTTTTCAACTGGACTACACTTGCATTGTTATAACCAAATTCCCAAGAACAGCAACTTAAAGGAGGAGAGATGTATTCAGGTTCATGGTTTTGAGGGCTCCATCCATATGGCATGGAGGGCGTTGTGGAGCTGAGCAATTCTCATTATAGAAGCCAGGAGACAGAGAAAAAGGCATATAGAAAGGGATTAAAGCAAGATATAGCCCATAAGACATAGACCCAATGACCCACTTCCTCCAGCTAGGCCCCACCTCCAACCTTTCACTGCCTTCCCAGAATGCCATCATATTATATCTCTACCACAAGACCAGTCTCATGGTCTAAAACAGACCTACCCAGAGGTGCACTTTGATAACCTAGGCGTTTCTCCATCTAATTCAGTTAACAATGAAATTAGCCATCACACAGGCTAATGAAGCTGCATCAACCAAATACACTGGAGAAACTATGCAAGAGCTTGAATGGAAAAAAAAAAAGAACTCCTTTTCCTAAGGACAACATCTTTTTATATTTTATTATTTCTATTTTGTTGCTATGAGTGTATTACCTGCATATATGTATATGCAATGCCCACAGGGGTCATTTGAAGGCACTGAATTCCCCTGGAATTGGAGTTACAGTTATTGGCTGCCATGTGAGTACTGGGAATTGAACATGGGTCCTCCGCAAGAGCAGCCAGTGCTCTTAACCACGAGCCATCCCTCCAGCCCTCCTAATGTCAATTTCAAGAGTGATCTTACCTAATAGTCAATCAGACAGAGCTCTGAGAAAAAGTATGCGTGTGTGTGTGTGTGTGTGTGTGTGTGTGTGAGTGTGTGTGTTTTATGTGTGTGGATGTGCTTGTATATGTATGTGCCTGTGTGTGGAGAGACCAGAGGACAACCTTGGATAGTGTCCTTCGGGTCCTATCTACCTTTTCACTTTTTTTTTTTTTTTTTTTTTTTTTTTTGAGAAAGTGTCCCACTGGCGTAGAATTCACTAAGCAGTTAGGGTGCTGGCCAGCAAGTCCACAGATCCCTCCATCTCTGTCTCCCAGTGCTGGCCGTGCCCCACTTCTTTATGAACGTGGTTCTGGGGATTGAACTCCAGGCCTGCAGACCGAGCTGACTGCCCTGCCTCTGGACCCCCTTTATCCTAACGTTAAGAACCAGTGTTCTGCCCTGGCTGATCTCAAACTCCTGGACTCAAGTGATCTTCCTGTCTCGGCCTCCTAAACAGCTCTGCTCCCTTTAAATAAGAGCCACAGCAGTGAGTGCATACAGCCTAGGCAGTGGTCCCACCACAGGCATGTGACTCCTTGACAGGATGCCCCACAAGGCTTCAGCCAGTGTAAAGACTTTTAAATCACTGTCATGGTTGACTAACCATGCACAAGAGAGTGCCAGTTAGAGGAGGGACGTAAGATCAATGTGGCAACAGACCCTCAAATTCACTACAAGTCACCCAGTCTATAAATTGCATTCTCAGGGCCAAAGTCCTTAAGATGTCTCTAGATTTAAGAACTGGAAGCAAACGGGGCTGGAGAGATGGCTCAGTGCTTAAGAGTGCTCGTCGCTCTCTCAGAGGTCCTGGGTTGGTTTCCAGCACCTACATTGAGTGAATGGCTTACAATGATCAGTAGTTAACACCAGCCCCAAGGATCTGATGCCCTCTTCTGACCTCCGTGAGCATTCACATGTGCACACATACACATATACACATAAATAAAAACTAGAGTCAAATGAGAGAAGATGAGCCCCACTTTTATGTTTCATGTATCAGCAAAGAACACCTGCTTGACTTGCAGTGTTAACATTGGCAGAAAAATAAACACAGGAAGTGACCCAAAACCTCTTCTCTGCTAGTCAGTTAGAAACACAGAGAATTTGTTCAAACCAACCAGCTTCTTTTCCCTCGGTTTTAAGCAGGGCACTCTCCACTATTTGAGAGTCTATTTAGTAGCTGGGATGATATTACCTGAGGGTGAAAGAGAGTGGTCAGCAAGCATTACGTATGTGTGAAATTGCCAAAGACTAAATTTAATTAATAAAAACTTGGAACTGAAAAGGACAAAACAACCAACAACAGAGTAAGGGGAATATACTCAACATACAATATGCACTTCTATGATTCTTTAATAAAATTCAACAAAATAAAACAAAAAAGAGCAAAAAGGATATAACACAAAATTTCATCTATAACTATGAAATTTAGTTCAAAATCACATATAGTATTGTTTTAAAATGCATTTCTTTTAAAACCGTGCTTTTTTTTCTGGAAGTACTTAAAGTGGACAGTATTTGTCTCTTTGTGGAGGGAAAGTAAAAAAATTTTATCTGTGCGTAATATACATTCTAAGCCTAAAGGTGATACTTTTACACTTATTTATTTACTTATTTACTTATGAGAGAAATGTGCATACTGCAGCACACATGTGGCGGTCAGAAACAACTCTCAGTTTCTCCCCTTCCATTCTGTGGGGCCCAGGGTTTAAACCCAGGTCACAGTCCCCAAGGCAATACTTTAAAAAATAATGTTGTATTGTAGATACACGTTTTCTTTTTTAAGTATTGGTTCATTCAGCGGCAAGTCCCGCCCTCTGACCGATAAGGGGGCAGGAAGGCGGGGAGAGGGAGGAGAAAAAAAAACAAAAAACAACATGACAGCTAGTCACTGCGAAGGGCCCTGAACGACACTGAAAATACTCAGAGCCACGCGGGAGGAAAGTGCCATGGCACCAGGCTCACAGAAGGCCAAGACTCAGGCGGCAGCTTTCCAGGCCCCCGCAGTCAGTCCTAAGAATCACGTGAGTGGAAACGGAACTCAGGCCAAGGACGAGGCGGGAGCCCTGCGCCACCGCGGCACCGCGCCGGACTTTGCCAAAGAAATGGCAGTGATGGTGGCCAGATGTTTGAACAATAACTTTGTGAGTCGCCCTAAATAAATCACTCTCTCTAAATGGAAGACCAGTTTCCGTTTTATTCTGCCAGATCAACAAGACCCCACCCGTTAAGACGTGGAAAATACGTTAAGACGTGAGACAACTGGCACTGTGAGCAGGATCTGGCTGACACAAACAGAAAAATAGCTCCGCAGTTAAGAGCGCTAGCTGCTCTTGCAGCAGACCGCAAAGGGAATGCAGACAACTGGAATCCTGGCATGGCTGATACAGTGGATCCTCCAGTGGCTAATTGAGATAATGTCACCAAAGCTAGCAATGTCTGGGGGAGAAATCCCAGGATGGGAGCCCACTTGTGGCTGGCACAGGGTAGCCCATTTACTGAGCCACTGGGCATCACCACAGGATTATGGCAATACTCTGAAAACAGCAGAGGGTCTGAGGCAGACTTTAAAAACTGCTGGCTGGGAAAAAGCCAAGACTCCAGCAGGTGATGGCTGAGGCAGCATGGCCTCTGTTATGTGTGATAAAAAAAACTTATCCCAAACAGAGATTATAGCCCAGAGAGAGACTTAAGAGTTAAGAGAGAGATTAAAACAAGAGAGGGAAATAAGACTGGCTTTTACTGCATTAGCCACTGACCTCACTGATAAATAAAAAGGAAAAAAAAATAGAAAAAGCCCAGAGTATATCATCTGGGAACCCACAAGAGAAAACAGACAGTGAACAGGAAGGAAGCAACCCAGAAGAAGCTAAAAATGCCTCTCAGGTTTGACCTGTAATACAGAAAAGAAAAAATCCAGATGTCAGCATGCTGATGGAGGCCTTAGCAAACATAAGGATTTAATAAATTAAGGGCTTTCAGCCCTAGAGCTGCTGGAAATAGGGAGGACATTCAAACAAGCTGCAAAAGAGCCTGTCATCACCTGGTTCCTGAGACTATGGGACAGAGGAGCGGATGATATTAACTTGAATGCTGGAGAGGCAGGACAGCTGAGCTATATAACCACTCATCCCTCCTTGAGGTTTAAGCTGCATAACCTGGGACAATACAAGAGAAAGCAGTCTCTGATGAACTGGCTTGTGCATGCCACTGGAGACACTTAGTCATCACCAGCAGAGATTACCATGGATTTCAGGAGCTGGAGCACGACTCGAGAAGGACAGGTGCTGTTTAGAGAACTGGGTATGAGGAAAACAATATACAGTACCCCGTTCACTGGACCAGATAGGGCTGTGTTCACTAGAGATTTAATGAGGGACTTCATTAAACAGAAACTTCAAAATTGGTATAGAGATTTAATGTCTGTACTGAGACCTCTAGTGGGACAAGATCTTTACAAGGTAGGAGAGGCCTTGACAAATTTAAGCAACCAAGACCAGCATGTAAAGTATGTCTGTAAAAAAAATAGAACAACCTAAAGGATGTATAAGAGAGGCAAAACAGAAAAGGGGGTCCGCTTGGGCTACTTGTAGGCAAATGTGGTGAGACTTGTGCTTAGCCCAAGTTCCTAAAGAAAGGATTGATAAAAAGCCAAATTCTGTGCTAAAGCACCTCTGGGATGCCTTAAACCCTGAGAAACGGTTCACAAAAGGTATAGAGAGGATAAAGATTATCCCAGGGGTGGATACTAACACCCCCCAGAGTAAACAGGGTACATTTCTCCCCTGTGACTGGCTGTTCAAGGGGTGGAGACAGTTTGCCAGGGCCTCTCCCAAGAGCCAGGTATGGTCAATGGAGAGACCACAGGCGTGGCTGGGTCCAGGAATCAGACTCAGGGTCTCCTGGCCCTGGGAAACCAAAAGGGCAAGAGAAGCCCTAGTCCTCCTTGGCCCTCTGTAGGACCAAGCAGTTTATGTCAGCCCCAACGAGGTAAGCAAGAGTAAAGGAATAGTTTATATAATTGTTAACTAGCAATTCCAGTACCAGGCATGGGTTGACCCTCCCTGTGAGCTGTTGGCCAACGGAGCCTGGGAAGCCCCCTTCTTCCAAAACAAAAGGCAATTGCCACATTATAATGCTGGCTGCACACTGGAAGTGGACAGTAAGGCCCTATTACTGAAGATGTGACATGGCTCAAGCATGGAAAGACTGAGCTGAAAACTCCCTACAAATGCATAGCTGGCCTTCATACTGCTAGAGGGCACCATGCAGGCTGCTATGGGAGAATGGTCCTGAAAAGCTCTGCTTAATGACAGATCTTGCATGCTTCACTGTCAGATGTCTCTACAGGTGTAATAGAGGCTCATCTGGTATGTGCACCCTCAGCATATTTATAATTGGATTTAGGACCCACTCTTCAGGGAGAAAACACATGTCTGATATTAGGGAAAAAGTTGACTCCCGATGGTACTGGAAGAAGTTATAGGCCCCAGTAGAGACACTACTGTGATTGTTTGTGAGGTGAATATGATACATCTACGTAGGTACTGTCTAAACAGTTGTGTTTGTGATGGTTTATGTGGATGTTACTGCTCTCCTTTGTGACTGTTATTGTGTTGTTATGCTTTGTTTGTTTTCCAGAGGGAAAGGAGTGGAGGGTATTGTAGATACATGTTTCTCTCTGAGGTTTTTTTACTATTGGTTCATTCGGCAGCAAGTCCCACCCTCTGACCAATAAGGGGGCAGGAAGGTGGGGAGAGGGAGAAGAAAAAAAAACATGGCAGCTAGTCGCTGCTGCGAGGAGCACTGACTCGACACTGAGAGCACTCAAAGCCACGCGGGAGGAAAGTGCCGTGGCAGCAGGCTCACAGAAGGCCAAGACTCAGACCGCAGGGTTCCAGGCCCCCGCAGTCCCGAGAACCATGAGTGGAAATGGAACTCAAGCCAAGGACGAGACAGGAGCCGTGTCGCCGTGGTGCTGTGCCAGACTTTGCCAAAGAAATGGCAGCTGGTGGGCCAGATGTTTGAACAATAACTTTGTGAGTCGCCCTAAATAAATCAGTCTCTCTAAATGGAAGACCAGTTCCCATTTTATTCTGCTGGATCGATCAGACCCCGCCCGCTGAGGCGTGGAAAATAAATTTCATGAGACAAATGTACAAAGTAGTTTGCAAATGAGAAGTCTGTTCACTAGCGCTCCTCAAGATAGGTGGATCACTGATGACAAATAAAAATAATTCTCATATTTAAAATCATATCCCACCCTAAAATGAAGAAATGAGTCTTGGAAATGAGGATTGTCTGAGATAAGTTTTTCTGAGAGAATGGGGACGGGGAGGCCGCATGCTAAGGAGAGTGGCCCTGGCCTGCAGGTGAGGGCTGGCTGCACCGGACTCCCAGCTGCACCTCTGAAAGTCTCCACTTCTGGCAGCACCCTGCTGTGGTTTTCAGGACTAGTTGTGCTTTTCTGGCAAAAGTGCACCTTACTATTTTGGTTGTGGGAGCTGGTTATTTATGGCTTTCGGCAATGCTACCTGTTTACACCTTACGCTGCTTTTCCAGTCTTTGGATAGGTCCACATGGTGAATTATGTTATTCAAAGATCATCATCTTTCCAAGTTCATCGGTGTGAAGACAAAGTCAGCCCGAAGGCCAGAAGTCACCTCTATGCCTTCATGATTAGGAAGCGCTTTCCTAACATCACACCCAGCCAGCACATCACAGGCAAGCAGGCTGGTGCTTTTCAGGAATCCATTAGCAATTCAAAAATGGTAATCAATCAATATCGGCTATGTCAGCCTCCCTCAACCACCAGGCTGGGCACCTTCTCACAACCTACTTGAGTTTCTATGTATTCTGTATTTCTCCCTTAGTCCTAGAACTTTCCAAATCTTCCTCTCTCTCATGCTTCATCTCTAGCACTTGCCACAGCCAAGTCTGGCTCACACAACCACCTTCTTCATCCTCATGCACCTGGTTTTGTACCACCATCGTCTCTGCTAAGCCCTCTCTCCTGTTCACACCTGCACAAGAATGCTTATTTCTCTTCCCTGGAAATGACTGGTTTTTTGGCAGAATCAGCAGCTGTTCCCCAAAGTGTTCAAAGAAGGAAAGTTGACACTGGTAATGCCAGCAGCTCAATACTTTGCAAAACGACCTACCTCTCGGTGCTAGAGAGATGGCTCAGTGATTAAGAGCACTTGCTGCTCTTGCAGAGGACCTGAGTTCAGTTTCCAGTATCTATATGATGGCTAACAATCATCTCTGACTCCAGTTCCAGGGGATCTGATGCCCTCCTGTGGCCTCCAGGGGTACTGTACACACACAGTGCCCTTGCATACCTGCAAGCAAATCACTTGCACACATAAAATAAAAACAGGATTTTTTAAAATGTATAAAAGCCTGCCTCTGCCTGTTTTGCATACCTTTTCCCAGCGCAGGGAACAGAGGTCTATTCATAATTCGGGGGCCCACCATCCACACACACAGGAAAAGCACCACACACAGGTTTTCCTCCGTGTTGGTCATGCCTCCAGCTCACCACTGAGTCCAGGGCGTGACTCCCTCCTTCCTTCCAGACAGCAGCGAGATGAGGAGACCCCAGAAGACTTCTTCTACTTCATTGACTTTCAGAGACACAATGCTGAGATTGCAGCTTTCCACCTGGACAGGTAAGTCTGACTGCTGGAGATGGCCACGGAGGGAACGCTGCACAGATTTTTGGGAAGGATTCAAGTAGTATCTGTCCTTCCCATGTGTCATCTCTCCTACCTCAGTGTAAGGCCTTCAAATCTTATACTGCCTTCCAAATTCACGGTTTCAAAACATAAAGCCTTTTAATGAAATGAACTAATTTCCCATTATTTTTAATAAGTTTGTGTTTGTTTTGTTCTATTGAGACTGGGTGTCGTGTAAACTTAGCCTCACACTCATTCTGTAGCTAAGGCTAGACTTGAACTCCTGAGCCTTGCGCTTCTGCCTCCAAACCCTGGGGTTCCAAGTGTGCACTGCGACATCTGGAAAAATGGAACTATTTATGAAGAAACAAACCCAGCCACAGGCTCACATCACCACTGTAGACATGACATCACCTTTTGTTCTACTTCCGGGTAGAACATTCTGAAAAATGAGACCCACAGTCCCATTTGCCCAAGGAGTCTTCGCGTGATGATGTTATAAGACAAAGGGATGTCCTTTAACTTCCAGGTTCCTCCCATTGCTCGGCCATTGCTACTGAACGTGTGGCCTATGCGTTCACATGGTGACCGTCTCCCTGGAACTTGGCTGTCTTTTCACATCTGGTTTATTTCATTTAGCATAGTGTCCTTTTCTGCTTCCTTTCTGTGGCTGTGATAAAACCCTGACAAAAAGCACTTAGAGGAGAAAGGGTTTGTTTGGGCTCACAGGGAAGTGACGGTGGCAGGGATGTGAGACAGTTCACATTCACTTTCGAGAGCAGGGAGAAGCCAATGCACGTATGGTCACTTGCCTGTGCTTAGCTCAATTTCTCCATGTTCACACAGTTCAGAACCCCCTGCCTAGGGAATGGTGTTGCCCATATCGGGCTGGGTCTTCTCACATCAACCTACTTATTGAGACAGTTGCCCACAGACATGCCCACAGGTCAGCCCAATGCAGATGATCCCTCGTTGAGATTCTCTTCCCAGGTGAATGTAGGTTGTGTCAAGCTGACAATTAAAGTTTCAGCACTGCACATAAGGTCCTCCAGGCTCATCCATCATATTATGTGCTTTAGAATTTTCTTCCTTCTTGTAGAATAACATTCCTGAGTATGGATAAAACACTCTGTGCCTATTTTTTCATGCTCTCACGGACACCAGATTGCTGCAACTTTTGGTCATATAAATAATGGTATCCAGCAGTTTCATATGCAACACCATACTACAGCAATGCTCAAAGACAGCCTGACTTTTGGTATCCATTTTACCACAGAGGAAACCCAAACTGCTCTGAGCCTGTTCCTTCAAATTACTCTCAGAACCATGCTTATGAACAAGGGCTCACTCTTTTACTGAAATAGTATATCCAGCATGAATGGGAAAGGAAAAAAGGAGCTGTCTTAGCAGATTATGTCCCTTCTGACCACTACTGATCCAGAATTAGCCATTTAATTCCATCTATTGTTTGCAACACAAGGGTCATCTCTCATTGCTTCCAGTGATGTGAATGCCGCTTGCAGTGCTTGGTACGTAAAACATGCACATACATTCATACATTATTCTGGCCAAGGGCAAGGAATGGTCATGAGGAATTAAGGCTATACAGTAAGGTCACAAGAGGAACACAAGGCTCAGTGACCCTATCTACATTATAAACAAGCTAAGGTAAAATTAAGTTCTTGGTTGTAAGGTTAAGTGAAAGTCATTTGACCAGAGTATGCATGTATGGCAAAAGTTGTAATTGCAATGGTATGAACATGGGTAAACAAATATCCTTTTATTCTATTTTTCTGGTACACGGAAGTGGATTCTTTAGTAAATCCTCTCTCTTCCAGGATTCTGGACTTCCGACGAGTGCCACCAACAGTAGGAAGGCTGGTCAATGTCACCAAGGAAATCCTAGAGGTCACCAAGAATGAAATCCTGCAGAGTGTTTTCTTTGTCTCTCCAGGTAGAGTATCAAGCAGAGTCTACATGGGTTTTAAGCATATGGTTAAGACAGCAAGTCCACCGTCCTGTCCAGCAGCAGCTTGACTCCCTGCCACTAACACATGCATTATTGGTATCGGAGGATGCTGTCATCCAACACTCCCACCCAGACCTGCTAGAGCATAACACCAGATAAAATATGATCAGTAAGAGATTGTATGAGATGCTAGCAAGCCCGTGTCAGCACTGAACTACAATGCTGGCCTCCCTGGAACCAGAGGCCATCATCCAGCATCTCAAGAATGTTTGTCACATGGATAGGATGCTCTGAGACATTTGAAACTGGTACCCAGGATGCTCAGTTTAATATTCTCTAGGCCCTACACCTAAAGCAACGTTTCCTCCTTCTGTCTTTTTCCACGCTAGAACTTGGGCACTTCCCAGCCTACTTTTAAGGGGTTTCCTGGGGCAGAAGGCAGCACAGCTACAAGTCTTCTTTTTCCTGCTCCCTTCCTCCTTCTACTTCTAGCTAACAACGTGTGCTTCTTCGCCAAGTGTCCGTACATGTGCAAGACTGAGTACGCAGTCTGTGGCAATCCGCACCTGCTGGAAGGCTCCCTCTCCGCCTTCCTGCCATCCCTCAACCTGGCCCCCAGGCTCTCTGTGCCCAACCCCTGGATCCGCTCCTACTCACTGTCGGGAAAAGAGGAGTAAGTTGGCTCCCTGACCACAGATCTGAAGTCCAGTCTTTCAGAGTGGCCACAGTTGAACCCTAAAAGTTGTCAATTTTCTTACCTACCCTAGGATCAGCAGACTGGAGCTCTCTCCCTTTAGCTTACTAGGACTGGATGACACTGAATTAGAAGACACAAGCTCTCCCCTCAAGATAGTGCTTGTCTAGCAGGTAGATAAGGTAGTCAAGATTTTGAAACACAGCAATGTTCTGACACAAAATAAAGAGGAGTTGGGAGATGGCTCAGTGTACAGTGCTTCTCGTGCAAGCATGAGGACCAGAGTTCAGATCCCCAGCACCCATTTAAAGCAGGGGAGGTATGCTCACTGCCTATAATCCCAGCATGCAGGAGCCAGAATCAGTGGAGCCCCTGGACAAGCTGGCTAAGAGACAGCAGGAATTGGTGAGCTCCTGCTTTAACAGCAGACCCTGCTCCAATAAAGTGGAAACCAATCAAAGAAGACACTCAATATCAACTTCAGGTCTTCACATACACATGCACCTACATGTGTGCCCACACACATGAACATGCACCTGCAAAGAGAAACACACAAAGAGCTTAAAGAGGGAAATCCATTGCCCTAAGCAGTGATCTTGAAGCCAGTGATCACTTGGCTGCATCCCCAAGGGCCTAGCTTATCCTCTAGAAAAGCAGGTGCATCAAATTAGTTGACTCAATGAACAGGCCCATGGTCAAACCACCACAATCCTGGTGGGAAGAAAAGTTAACAAAATTTCTGGAGGATGTGACAGATCTTAAGTCTTTGTTAAGGCAGAGTGCATGTGAAATGTGACAGAGGCCAGCCTGTGGGAGGCCATGAATGGCGTAGGAGCTCTAAGGGACAGAACCCAAGAGACTTGATGAGAGAGAGGGATGTGGGGGAAATAGGTGTGATGCCAGCCTTTCCACTCCCTGCCCTGTGTGTCCTGCTTCCTGCATGTACTCCCGCAGTCATCCACTAGCAGCAAAGTGAAAGGAATCAGAACCTTCCCAGTGCATGAAATCTCAACCTCCCTTCCCAGGTGTCCTTGTCCAGGGTGCTGCTGAAAGGACTCAGATACCTCCAGGCATCCTGAGAAGCTATCACTAGCCCTGGGCAGGATCAGGGAAGCAGGGATCTGGGAATGGTAGGGTTGCGGGGTATGGAGAGGGCCCCAACACCCTGGCATCTTGGCTTTTCCAGCCCCAGGACTTCTTCTCCCCCTCAGGTGGGAGCTCAATCCCCTTTACTGTGACACAGTAAAGCAGATCTACCCATACAACAGCAGCAATCGGCTCCTCAACATCATCGACATGGCCATCTTCGACTTCCTGATTGGTAGGTCCCTGACAAGGTTTCTAGCAGAACTAGGTTCTGCTGTTAACCTGGGATTTCCCCCCCCCCGACCTTAGCAAAAATTATACCCTGGATTAAGATGACAGATTAGCCCTGCAGCTTCCCACGGCCTCAGGGAGTGGCAGAGGTCCAAGAGAACAAAGTTAACATGGCCCAGGTCTCTTCTAAGAACTGGGAGAAGCTGAAAGGTCGGCACTGGCGAGGCAGGTGTACCGCCCTGCCATAAGGCCCAAATGGACATCAGATTTGAAGTTGTATGTTCCCATCACTCAATGAAAAGAAAGCCAGCAGAAAGGTGGGAAATAGGCATGTAGCAGTGGGAGGGCCAGATGTGAGACCCAGGTCCACAGACTAATTCCACGGTCCAGTCCCCCACCCACCAGGAAAGACTAGGGAAGAAAGGAGATTGCTATAAAGGTCAACTCACACACACACACACAGACAGGAGATAGCTGCAAAGGTGGTCAACTCTAAAACACACACACACCCTAAGCAAAGCTCTTTGGGAAGGTAATTTGCATGCATATTTGCTGAGGGTGTCTGGACTGAAAGTCCAACACTGAGGGTGCAAGAGGCACGAAGGCGTGATTCTGAGCACTGAGCTATCAGGCTGGGCTGCGGGGAGGGGTACAGAGAAACCCCTAGAAATGCTATCTATGGCCCCGGTTCCAGTTCCTACCCAAATGCTGACAGGCCTCCATTCCCAAGAGGACTCAGATCAGGATCTCTGTCACCTGGCCTAGAGACCCTGGCTCTTATCTTTCCCCTCCACTGCAGGAAACATGGACCGCCACCATTATGAGATGTTCACCAAGTTCGGGGACGATGGGTTCCTTATTCATCTTGACAATGCCAGAGGGTAAGTGCTGGTACCCACATCCCAGTGCTTCCCGTCTCCAGCCATGCTTCACACAGCTGTTCAGAGACCAGAGAACCCGACAAGGGCCTGCACTGCCAAGCCTGCCTCCATCTTGCCCAATTTTCCAGTAGTCTTTTTCCGGATTCTCCCATCTAAGCACACTCTTGTGCTCTCCAGTGAACTAGGGTGAGAGGAGCTTGGTTTTAGCTACAGGCTTCTGTGACTTGAGTGAGGCAGCTGCCACGGTGTCTGGTGCCTGTCCCCAACCAATGATTCAAAAGAAAAAAAAAAAAAAAAAAAGGTAGGAAAGAGCTTCAAAGTGTGAAGGATGCTGCTTGCTGAAGGCTGTTTCTCCTCCTAGGTTTGGACGACATTCCCATGACGAAATATCCATCCTCGCCCCTCTCTCCCAGTGTTGCATGTAAGTTTTCATGCAGTGGGTACCAAGGGCAGGTGGCAGTTCAGGCATTTCATCCTGCTTGCAACTCATCTCTGAAAGTCTTAATCGATTTTCTCTGGCTTGGGACCTGGTGGAGGGAATAATGCGAGCTGCCTCATTTCTTATACCTCATCAATGTTCCCTAGAAACATCTTCCTCATCCTTCAGTATAAAGTGAATTAAGATCTAATCTTTTAAACCTGTCAGTGGCCAACCTCAGTCTTGAACCCACTCAGATAATGACGTACTTTTGCAGAGCCTGACGGTCTTTGATATTACTAATCTGACCTCTGTTTTGCCAGGCACTCATGTAAGGTCTTAAATATTGCTGTCATCTCTGTCTAAGCAAAGTCCTGGTGAAAGTCCTGTGAAGCTGGGTCAGACAGATACTCTGGTCTTCCCTAGGGGACACCTAACCTACTTCCATGTCCCCAGCATTTTAGTTCACGGTATTAGGTCCCTCATGGCTAGAGCATTCTTTTAGCTAGAACATCTACAGCTAATAGACATGACTGACACCTAGCAAAGCCATCTCACTTGTTCCCAGGAGTAAGCTTACAGAGCATGAGTATTCTAAGACATCTCTATGTTAATCATAGCTCGCTTCTCTCTTCCTGAGCTGGATGGGCAGTAGCTGCTATGTCAAAATTCAGACCTTAAGCTGCTTGTGTAAGTCCACATCAGATTCCTGCATCAGAAGAAATCAAAACCCCAAGTCAAAATGAAACTACTGCCTTGCCGTCTCTCTGGTTTTAGAACTAGACAGAGACACGTGGTTAGCAAGAAATAACTTAAGGTTGTCTTGAGGCAACAGATGGCTTTATTCACCAACTGGAAGTTTCTTCCAAAAGCTGTGTCATCGCAGTTCACTCACTTAAGCACTGTCAGAGTAAATGCCTACTGCCCAGAACCACCATGTAAATGTGCTTGCTACCAAGCCTGACCACCCGAGTTCCATCTTTAGAACCCACACAGTGGAAGGAGAGAATCAACCCCCACAAGCTGTCCTCTGACCTCCACATGTGCCATGGCATACAGGCACATGCACACGCACACACGCACACAGTTTGGTAGGCTCTTGACTAAAGGCAAATGGACAAAGGCTGTTATCTACTATTCTATTCTTTCCTTTTTGCGTGGTTGGCTGAATGTGTTTGCAAAGACAATGAGGACCAATGCTTCAAGAATACCAGCTGCAATAGCTATTTGGGGGGACAGGGCAAACACAGGCAAGATATTCCCTTACATTTGCTTATTTGGTTTCACTGGCTTTGTTTTGTCAGGATAAAAAAGAAAACACTCTCGCACCTGCAGCTGCTGGCCGAGGCTGACTACAGGCTCAGTGACGTGATGCGGGAGTCACTGCTAGAAGACCAGCTTCGTCCAGTCCTCACAGAGCCCCACCTCCTTGCTCTGGACCGCAGACTCCAAATCATTCTTCAGACAGTGGAGGACTGCATAGAGGCCCACGGGGAACACAGTGTCATAGCTGATGGCCCAGCACAACAGTGGGCTCCAGACTCTGGCCAGGCTAACCTGACAAGCTAACATCTGCAAGGGTGAAACCTCAGCACACACCTGGAGCCAGTGGTGGGCACTGTGGTGTAGGCCACTGCTTCCCCACTCTTCCTTGAAGTGCTGGAGGCCAAGTCATGAGCTCAGGGAGAAGGCAGTCACGCTTCAAAACAGCAAGTGGGATCCACCTTTACCCCTGGATGGAGGTCACTGCTTTTACAGTGCACTGCTGGGCTCTGTCTTCCCAGAAGGCCCCAGCTCCATCGAGGCCACAAACTATCTTCTCAGCACACTGGGAAACCTGGATCTGGGCAAGGCTTGGAAAGTTTGGAAGCCCTGTTCCCAGAAGAGTTTTAACCACAAGTCAAATAAAAGGACAAATGGATACCTGGCTTCCTCCAGATCCTTACTATATATACTGTATACTTATGTGGCCTGGGCCACATTAAACATCTTGTATATCTCAAGGAGACCTAAACTCTGCAAATGGTCAGTTCTCAACCTGGTTCACATCAGACGCCACCCATTCTGCTTGCACTGTAGTCCCTAACTCCATTTGAATACAATAATCCCTACTGGCTAGTCCTTCAGTAACTTCTCAGAAATACAAAGGTAGACATTAAGTAGAGATTTTCTCAGAAAAGAGGTGTTTCAGCCTGAAGAGTATTATCAACTGAAGGGTTGGGGATGTAGCTCAGTTAGCAGAATGCTTGCCTAGCATGCGTGAAGCCCTGGGTCCATCTACAGCACCACATATAAATCTAGGCATGGTGGCACATGCCTGCGATGTGGGCATTCCGGAGATGGAAAGAAGTTCAAGGTCATTCTCAGCCACACAGCAAGTTCAAGCTAGTTTGGGCTACAGGAGACACTGTCTCCAAAATACAAGAAAAAAAGTACCAGCTGAAATAACATCAAGTACATCAAAAAACTGACTGCCAGTAACAACTAGAAATTTGGGCAGTAAAGAGGGGTTCTACAGATTAGGATGGCATGGGTCAGGCCAAACAGGCACGTGAGCCTGGAATAAGGCCAAAAAGGGGAGGAGTGGGGAACAGGTCTACCACAACCCAACCATGATCCCCTTCTCCTAAATCCCAGAGTGCCCAAGAGCAGGGCTACTCGATGTCCTCCCGTCAGGCACTGCACAGAGAACACATTCATTACAAAAGAGATTCCATCTCTTCATCTTCTATTGAGTTCCTGACATCATGGGCACTTAATTGACAGGAAACTTTCCTTCCTCTTCCCTAACTAATCCTCCAAAATACAAATGACAGGAATGGAATTATCCTGCACTATGTCCAGTCAAGTAAAAATAAATGACTTCATCAGATCTCCCTGTCTTTTGATGAAGGCCGGATGCACAAACAGCATGAGGGGAGTAAGAAAAAGCATCAATAAAAAGGGAACAAGGTCAGGAACTAGACACATCATCAAGGACACGTCCAAAGACAGAAAAAGTAACAGCAGTAGTGTTTTGTTTAATTTCCAAGAGGGTCTCATATAGTCCATGCTGGCCTTGAACTTGCTATGTAGCCAAGGCCAGCCCTAAACTCTTGATCTTTGTGCCTCTACCTCCCACATGCCTGGATTACAGGCGTGTATCACAATGCTCAGCCGGGACGCTGACTCACCCGAGCACAGCTATCCACCCTGAAGTCCCACCATGTCCCAGACACTTAACCAAGCTGAGAGTCTCCTTGCAGGTTTCTTTAACCTCCTGAACTCGTATAACCCACTACCTACCTCCTCCAATGTGCAAGAAAGACAACACAGGCTCTCAGAGAGATTAACTAAAACCACACAATTATATGGTTAGACCTATTCCAAAGTCTACACTATCAAACCCAACTTAAAAGTTCTATTTGTTAGCTGAGAGAAAAAAAAATTAAGGTGGGTGTAGTGGCACATACCAGCCAATCCCCTTGAGAGACTGAGACAAAAAGGGTGAAGATCAAGGCCAACCTGGGCTAAAAAGCAAGCAGCTCTACAGAGGAAGGACTCTTAGACCCCATAGCCTTTCTTATCTAGGGAGGCTCTTTACTGAGGCACAGTGTCCTCCCGCATCATACATTCAAAGAAGAGTTTGGGGCTCCCAAACCAGTCCCAGAAAGGAGAGCTGCAGCTCTAGTTCATATGCCCCTGACTGAAAACAAGTTTCTAAAGGTTCTAAATAAAAATTCTAATGCCTTTCAAACTGAAAATAACTGAATTTGACCAAGTCATCTCAAGTATCTCTACACTTCATTTTAACATTCCATTTTTGAAAATTTCAGTTTTTATTTTACATGTATGTCTACAAATTCTTTGCCTGCATGAAAGTTAAGTGTACCTGTATATGCAATGCCCACAGAAGCCAGAAGGGGGTGTTAGATGCCAAGTGGGGACTGGAATTTGAACTTAGATCTTCTGTAAGAGCAGCCAGCACTCTTTAAGGACTGAACCATAGCTTCAGCCCCACATTCTATTGTTTTCTGAGAAAAAAAGGATCATTTTCAAAACCACTGCTCTCTCAAAACTATAGTTCTTACAACTTTCCCATGGACCACAGCTCAACCTTCCATGAAAAAATATTCTGAGTCTATGTGAAACTTTCCACGTTACCCAACAGCAAACAAAAAGATGAAAGACACCACATGGGCCATGAATCGATGGAGCCAACTTTAGAGGGATTCAGTGCGGCGTTCTCAAAAATCAGGACAATTTAGGTCTAAAGATAGCTAAATCATGCAGCAGTTTTATGTGCTATAAAATCACCACAAACGCTGACTGGCAGATAGATAATCACTGTCCTCAGGGGAAACAGAGGGCTAGGATCCTAGGACTTTCTAGTTGAATTTCTGTCAACCTGTCAGTACACAATCATACTTTGTGTGTTACAAACACCTCATTTTATACTGTTGGTTCCTTAACATGGCACTCCCAGTTGATAGCACTCATGGGTGTCAAGAGGCACATGCCTGAACAAAGTCTGCCTACCAGACTAATGATACACCCTCTCACACTCGGAACACTAGTCAACACATCAAAGCCGTAGACTCTGGACATTTTAATAACTCCTCAACACTAAGCACAAAAACAAAACATGTCACACTAGGAAAACCAAAAAAAGGGACACATTTACAGGTGAGAAAAAAAAAGAGAGAGAAAGTTTCAGTCTCAGCTAGGAAACTGCTTGGTTCCTGCCCTGGATGACTGACTGCAGGACCGTGGGCAGTGCAGTAAGCTGGGGGCTACAATTTACATTGACCAGCAGGCAACCTTGTAAATACAGAATCCACACACAACGTGTAACAACTAAAATTGATCTAAGCTCTCCATCTACTGGCAACTTTTTAAATCAGAGTTCCTAAAATGGGCAGAATTTTCTTCCATTAAGGGGGCAAAAAAAAACCTTACACCCACTAGCAGCTTCAGTTTTAGGTGCAGTCACAATGGTTCAGTTCTAAAGTTAATGTCAACAAACAAATTTTAGCTGCACATATACACATAAATGTTTTCTATGCCAAAATCCCACAACATAAGGGAGATTTAATTCTCCTCGACATAGATCTTTAAGGACAAATTAAATGGTAAGCTATTATTCCTGGATGTGCATTAAAGCCCATCTAAAAGTAACCTGCCACATCTCCAGTTCAAAACAGGTCCAAGTACCAGTGGCCAGAGATACAGTGTATTTTAAAAACTCATGCCATTCAATTTTACAAGGTCAACACAAGATTAAAATTTAAAGTGTGGACAGGGCTAGAGAGATGGCTCAGTGGTTAAGAGCACCCTCATCAGGCCTCTCAGTCCAGCTCTAGGGGAGCCAACACCCTCTTCTGGCCTCTGCCAGCACCCACAAACATGTGGCGTATATTCCCAAAGACACAAACAGAAATACAGTTCCAAAATATTTTCTTAAAAATGGGTTTCCAGGCCAGTGTTTTAAGGGGAGAATGAAACATGTTGAGGACTTTCTTCAGTGGTAATCGGTTCTAGCTGAAGCTCTGGCTCTTCGGCTGGTTGGAGAAAGGGATTTCTGAACCTGGGCAAGGTGCACATTACAAAGAACCAATTAAGCAGGGCGTGCAAGCACTTATCTCCAACTTCACAGCCCGTGAGGATTCGGGTATCAACATGCCAGGCAGTATGGTTAGTTTCTGCCTCCTCAGAAACCTGGGGAGTAGAGCAGCATGGGTAAAAAGGCCAGACACATCAACATAAACCCTCTAGGCCACTTAATGCACTTCTCATAAACCAACATGTGCTGATGCACATGTTCCCCCAGTAAGTCTGTCAGAGTCTCAAGACCACAAAAGCAATCTGTCATCTACAAAAAAGAAATGGAGGCTTTTGACTGGATCTTTCCATTACCTGATATGGCACCTTTAGAGACCCACTCTTCGACAAACTGAATTGGAACATATTAAAAACAGATATGGTACTTTTTCAAAACCCTGATCCCAAAGTTCACTTTCATTCTTACCCACTAAACTTTCAGGGTGGGACAGAGGAAAAGAAGAAAAGGATTCATTTAAGAATTTAAATTATTTAATATTTTTTATTACGTGACCTACCATTAAGACAATCTACAACAAAAAGAATAGCAAATATTAGCACACACAGTATAATCAGACTGGTATCCAGGAAACAATCAATGGTCCTCTGGCCACCTATACTTTTCCATGAATTCACTCACCGATCCAGAGACAATGGTGCCTAAAGCCCAAATACCAACCAGGACAAATTAGGCCAATCATAAGATCTCACGGCATTAAACTGCACAAAGATAAAGCTTTAAATGTGGTAATTTTAAAATTTAGACTTATCTTGAAAAGGCTAAGATTAAAAACTACAAGAGCGAGTAAACAGCAAGTCAATATTCTGAGGAGAACTCATTTGGAGAGCAGTGTGTGTCTAAGTATACAAGAACATGATATATACATATGAAACTGCAATTTTATAGCATTCTACATAACTCATTTAAGTACATTTTTTGGCATTTAAACAAATATCAAATCAAGCTTTAAGCTAGTAACATATTTTTATTTTTATTTTTTAAATATAAAAAGATAGCCAAACACAAAGTACAGAAAACCCTCATTTAATATAGACTATGGAAATGAAAAAATAACAAGGTAGCTTTCGATCCCACACTAAGATGTAAATATAACTTCTTTCCCAGATTTAAACTCCAAAGTTAGCAACAACTTGAAGGTTTTAAAATCTAGAAGAGAGGGGAACTACCATGACCAATTTAAATTACTGGGAAAGGGTAGGAGAGGAGATTAATCAGAACTACTTGCACAGACGGAAAAATGCTTGCAGTCACTCCCAAATATAACCCCATGTTATATATAAACAAAAATAAAAGTGCCTACATTACAGACCGTGAATTTTGTTTTAAAAAATAACAATAATAAAAATAAACTGCTGGGTGTATCATTGGAATAATGTAACACATAAGGCTGGAAAATACTGAAATACAGTTAAGACTCAAAACACAAGTTTAAGTAAACACAAGTTTACAGAAAGAAAGGAGAGAGAGGGGGCGGGGGAAAGAAAGCTTACCAGAGAAATTCAAGGTTAGACAGGAAAGCAGAACTTTCCAGCAGGATGGCCTATTGAACCACAACCACACCATTAACATAAAAGGAGGAGGGAGAAAGATTTAAACCACATACAGAGCTTCCCCTAGGGACTGGGGCTGGAACCTCACCCACCTGGTTGCTCCCCAGCAACGTCACCTCCAAGGATCTCTCCCAAGCTGGCTCCATCTCCATCCATTCTCCATAAATCCAATCTCCCATAGCCACAGGAAGGACACACATTAGCTAGAAGCTCTCAGTTAACAACCAAGAATGTAGGCCTCAAAATTCCCATTGCATCTGATGATCAGTATTTGGCACCAGCTGGATAAAGTTCTGATCAGAATCTGTCAGCTGAGGCAGATGTAGTTAAATCACAGCCCAGTATTTGCCACCTATGATTTGTTTTCAAACCTAAAAGGCAGGTATAAACAGCCACACCAAAAATATTTCAGAGTTGGGAACACTAATACAGGAACAAAACCAGGCAAAGAGAAGGGGGTGGATAACTTAACTAGTCATATAGGTCCAATAATTAGCAAAAATGGGCATTTTCCACACTTAAACTAGTTTCATTACAGACAGATATCTCTCTAATACACTAAGATTTTTCTATATCCATTTTCTAATCCTCAGAGGTTAGAGAAATCATTTATTCTATAAAGAAACATGGCTCACATGGCCAGTCTAAATATGCTTTAGATGGAAAAGTGGTCACTTACAAAACTCTTGCACTGTTACATCATTACGGCAATTCACTGGCGCACAGATCCGCCCTCACCACAAAGCATGGCACTCACTGCCCAAGGTGACACTAACACTGCACAGAGAGAAGCAGTAACAGCGAAGTCATAGAACTCTCTATTTATTTGTGAACGAGCATTCGGTTATGCTCCAAATGAAAAATGGTGCAATAAAAGCAACTTTTAGTATAAAGAGACAAGCTGTAAAGCCAATGGCCACTTGGCGATGCAAACAAGGAGAGAAAGCAGTCCGCAAGAGAGAAGCGTGACTGGGGAGAGGAGGGAGGCACAGGAGGCAGACCTCAGACGGACAGTGACACAAAGCTGTTGTACTGCTGGATGTTTCGTTTGAGGATATCTGAGCATGGGCCAAGAACACGTTCAAATCGAGGTCGGTCCAGCTTAACACACTTCAAAGGACCACGTGCAACCACCGTTGCAGCACGAGGACGGTTCATCAGTAGAGCAATTTCACCTGGAAAAGGGACCAGAGAAAGAAAAGGTTCAGAGCAGGGTGACAGCATTAGAAGCCATCTCCTTTAAAGGGCACACTTCTGAGAAAGAAAACAAAGATTTGTGTACTCTTAGTAAAGTCCACATAATCATCTCACATAAAAAATTACCAACTAACAGACAGGAAGTCAGCTATTGCCATGTGTGGTGGCAAACACCTATAGTCCCAACACTCATCGAGTGCAGGGAGATAGGACAATCACCAGTTATAAGGTACGCTAGCCACACTGTGAGTTCCAGGCCAGTCTAGGCTTGTAAGAAGCTTGAAGCATTCATCTAATAACTGAGTAATGCAGTCTTACACTATGTCTCTGAGAACCAAAAGAAGAAAAAGTATAGGCTGCCAGACAGGCCTACAATATCACCACTTGGTAGGCTAAGCAGAAGACCTAGGTCTGAGGGTAGCCTATACTGTATCATGAGGCCCTATCTCAAAAACAAATATTCAGAAGACAAAAGTTAAGAAAAACTGAAATGTTTCACCAAAAGATAACTTAAATCAGGCATTGGTTGTCAGGGGATTTAACATACCAAAATAATCAGAAGGCCCCAATCGTCCCACTTCAACAAATTCTTCATTTTCCGACCGGCGTTGAAGTACAGCAGCTGTCCCCTATAACAAAAATCATCAAAAGGCTAACCGAACAGCTCCTAACCCTAGTATTGTAATATCTTGTGCCCAAGGCAGAGAAAAAGGATCCGGTGGTTATTTCAACTTGTCTATGTTCACATGGTCAAAAATGCCTGAGAAGTTAGTCACCCTATGACCTTTGACTGATTTTGGTTTAAACAGCATCCCCTGCTAGCAAGGTTCTTATCAAGCTGAAGTACTTAAAAAGAAAAAAAAAGGTAAGACTCGGGTTATTAAACGCTACGTGGTACATCAAACCCAACCTTGCTGCCTCTTTTTCTGCAAATAAAATTGTATAGGAACACCACACTCATCATTTACACTCTATGGCTGCTACTGCATCATGGCAAGAGCTCTCTCAAGCTATTTAGAACTGCTTGGCAAGCAAGATTATCTGTTCTATGTTTGAGATAACATAGTAACACTGGAAAGTTAAATCATGACCCAAAACCCCAAACAGTTGCATTTTAACAATGATGGTGCTGAAGCATCAAAAGTTGTAATACAAAACGGTTGAGGTGTTTTAGTATAGTAGAGAATAATGTGACTATTCATGTCTAAGGCCTTTCCAGAATTCTGACTGGAATTCTTTTAAAACTGTAATAGCTTAACAGAAAGTCAAAAATTCCATTTTGAAGTTAAAGATAATTTTTAAGTAAAACTATCTGGTGTTCTTAAAAACTAAAGCTACAAACCAGAGTTAGCTCTTCACAGAGCACTTTATAATCAACTGCAGGATTCTTTACCTCTAAGATAATGAAGAACTCATCCCCTGGTTCTCCCTGAACCACAATCTTTTGCCCATCTTCAAACTGAACAGGTTCCAATGCATCAGCTACCGTGAGACGTTCCCACTTGTCCAGAGATTCTGAGAGACAAGAATCAAAAGAATTTCTCTAAATATGTAGTATCGCTAAAGAATTTAAAGCAAACATAAAGTATCCAGAGACTCAACCAAGCAGCATCCCATTCAATTCCCTCCCTGGAGTTTCCCAGACTAAGCATGGCAATGGCACCAGTCCTCCATTACCTCTCGTCTCCACGGGCTCTCAGAGCACCTGCAGATGACCTCCTCCGCACTCTACCCATGCTAGTTCATATCAAATGCACACAATGGCAAAGGAGTAAGAAAAACGTGGTCAATGCTTACTCCTGAATACTGCCACTAATACACACACCTACAACTGCAGTACCTAAATTAACAGTTTTACCATCCACATTTTTCCAAAGGTTCAAAGAAATAATCTATCCATGTAAATCCTCAATTGATTTTACTTATGAAATGAACGAGAAGAGCTAGAAAATAACTTTTTTCCCCAAGACCAAACTTAATATTCAAGACGGTAAGCAAATGTCAAAGGATAAGTAAGAGGAGAAAGCCAAATCAGTCTAACAAGCAATTGTAGAGAACTGTCATCTCATAAAAACAACCACCCCACCACCACTCCGCCCTCTCACCCCTTCCAGTGCATAGGTTCCAACATCTCCCCGTCTACATAACAAAACTGTTCTTGGAAATACTCTGCAGACACAATGAACCCAACCAATGAGAGAAAGCAGAAAACGGTGAAGGACACCAGCAGCCCTCTCTTCTTTAGGGGAAATAAGTACATCCATCGATGTCTTCAGAACACTTTACCCAAGTCCAATCAATTTTAATTAAGGGGTTTGTTCTATATCAGAAAGCTGAACATATACTTTAAAATTACTATCAACACTGTCAAAATAAAAATTCCATATAATCTTCATCACTATTAGCAAACAAAAACACTTACGAGGAAACTAAAGGACTTTGTTTTGTTTTTGTTTTTGGAGACAGGGTCCCCCTGTAGCTCCAGCTGGTCTGGAACTTGCTATGTAGACCAGGTTGGTCTCGATCTCACAAAGATCCACTGGCCTCTGCCTTCCAAGTGCTGGAATTAAAGGTGTCCACCACTATGCCTGGCTATAGGACTTTCTATGAAATATAGAAAGCTGTGCTAAGTATCATGAACGCTTCAATTTAACAATTTTCCAAAACTCACCTAAAATAGACACTTTACTAAGGAATTCTTCATACATCTTTCGCTTTCTCAGTGTGCTTCCCTGTAAATAAAGAAAGTAAGTCATGTCCAAAAAAGATGTACTTATCACACAATGCTGTGGAATAATAAATATAGTAAATTTCAAATAAACTAAAACAAATATAAGCTTGTCCTAGTTGTTTCTTCACTTGTGGTTATTTTCTTTATACTCAAGATGGTAAGCACCTGTTCAGCTTGATTTTAAAAGTTCTTTATTAAAATGCCCTAAAAAGAGCACCAGGTACGGAGGCTAAAGTACTTAGTTCTACCAAGTAGTGAAAATGTCAAGCAGTTCTCTAAAAAGCAACAAAATAATCAATATAGAAGACCACAAGACTGTAGCTTACTATACTCCAGCCTAGAATCTATCTTCACCCCAACCTCTCAAGCACAGAAATAAACTGCTGCCACTTATAGGAGAGACAGGGACAAGAGATAGACTCACACTCCTAAACTTTGCTAAGCTTAGTCATACCATCCTGAACACTTCAGACCTCAGCCAAACTACATAAGGCTGTCTTATCTACAAAGTTTATTTCAATATAGTTTATGAAAGAGAAAAAGAAAACAAGAGTGCTTTATAACAAAATTTGCTAACATGGCAAATGACCTCAGTCCCACCCCCTGGCAAAACTCCATATATCCATGTAAATGTAAATATACACAGTAAACTCTGTTGGTTCTATTATTTTTTTTAAAAAGAGGACATAAGTTGGGAGGGGAACACGATGCCCCCTCCACTACCATCAGGCCCAGAAGGGAGAAGTGAGAGATGGATACGCTCAAGATACACTGTTACACACATATAAAACTGCCAAAGAATAAAAATAATATAGGAAATTGAGAAAACCCCAAAGTTATCAGACTATTCTTTAAAAATTTAAGTGTATATATCTGTGTGTATGTTTGTTTGTGTGTCTGGGTCTGCACATGAGTACAGTGTGTGTGTGTGTGTGTGTGTGTCTGCACATGAGTAAATAGTGCATGAATGCCCATGGAATAGAGAGAGGAGCAGTATGTGCTCCTAACCACTGGACCATGTCTCCAGCCCCAGACTGCGTATTTTCAAATAGCTACAAAGGCATCACAAAACCATTCAGAATGGCCAAAGCCATTAGCTGGTACTTATACATATAAAGCTCCTCTGTTAAGGTTATCACAAACATCAAGCAAAATGTCTCAGGGGGCTTATTACTGTGCTGGTTCCTCTAATAAAAGGCAACATGATATATGTATTACTTTCCATCTAGAAAAATGGATTACTTCTGAATGCTCTTAAACAATTTTATTCACTTAAAACAAGCCCAACAGGAGGGTTGGAGAGATGACTCAGTGGTTAAGAACACATGTCTGTTCTTACAAGACCTGGGTTCAGTTCCCAGCACCCCTAAGGCTACTAACAACCATTCGTAACTCCAATTCTAGGAGTTCCTAATCAGTTCCTGATGCTCTCTTCTGGCCTTCAAGAACACTGCACACATGTGGTACACACACATAACATACAAACAAAACACTCCTACACATAAAATAAACAATCAGCCCAACAGGCAATCTATGGTGGATTAAGATTAAACAAGATTTGCCAGCTGGCAAATGAACACATTTCCAAATGTGAGGTGACCTTTACATATGTACCACATGTTTATGCTATTTCTGGCCATCTGTTCTAATTTCATTGTCTCAAAAAACATAATACTGATAACCTAGACTTAATGCAAAATATTCAACCATTAAGAGTAGGAATATTCTCATTTAATTTGGTGATACTGTTCAAACACTGGTTACATGGATCAGAACTCCTAAACCACATTCTAAAAATCCATAGCCTCTCACCATAAGGATTCTTCGATAGCTGTCTCGGTCGATACCCCACAGTTTCACATTTGTCTTTGCTTTGACAGTGGCTGCTCTTGGTGTTCCGTAAATCAAAGCAAGTTCTCCAAAACTCCCTCCTTCCCCAACACTGGTTGCCCATTCATTGTTGACATAGACCTAAAATGCAATGACATCAAAGAGTAGTATTCTCTACTTATACAAATGTGTTAATTTTCAAACCTTCTTGAAAGGTAAGAAACCTACCTGTTTTAAATAAATGTGTATACACTATGTCTGTAGAGTAAGACAGAACAAAAGCACTGACTTCTGACAAGTTAAATGACTAATTATCTAATCTGATCAAAGTGCTCTACAGGGATAAGGAGGCAAAATGCTCAGTCAAGCATTAGCATCAAAGGATATCCATGTACAGAACACAATGCTGAGCACCATGCAAAGCATTTTATTCACTGTGTCACTGAATTTTCCAATAATGAAGCTGATGCTATTTTTATCCCCATTTCACTGGTTAAAAAAAAACAAAAAAAACAAACAGAATTTAAAAAGCTGTGTTGTTAGTGACACCCTCAGCTTGCTTAATCCACAGGATTCATGGACTTCTGAACTGCTACCCCTGCCAAAGTTATGAACTACATGTCTAGATGGACATTAACTTTAAAACGTTTATCATTAAAATATTTGGCAAAAGTGTTGGCAGAACTGATATATAAAGCTCATAATCACCAGCCCTTGACAAACACTATGCTTAATGCTCATAAATAAAATAAATTTTTTTTTAAATCAAGATAAACAATATGTCTTTGCTATTATTAAATCTTACATCCATTTCTCCTTGGTCAATCACATAGAAGTTATCACCTTCATCACCTAAAATAAGAGTAAAAAAGTAATGACTATTAAAGGAAAAGCAAATGATCAAATTAATAGTTACCTGAAAGACTAACACAGTTAAGAACATTAAGGAAATACTCAAATTAACATAATAAAATGGCAGAACTCACGAGGAAAAGCTAAACTTCATGAACACAATCTCTAAGGGAAAAAAGTCTAGCACAGAGCTGGGCACAACAGCCCATGCCTTGAATCCCAGCCCTCAAGACAGGCAGAGGCAGGGGCTAAGGAAGGCAGATACCTGGGAGTTCCAGGACAGTTTGGTCTATGTAGTAAGTCTATGTAGTAGGCTCCAGGCCAGCCTGGTCTATGAAGTAGGTTCCAGGCCAGCCAAGGTAACACAGTGAGTCTTCGTCTCACCGAAAGAAGAAAAACAAAAACAAAAACAAACTTCATTTTTTAAAACAACAAGAAATCTATCATTTCTTTTACTCATTTCATGATAATGCCTTTTAAAATTATACATTTTTAAAAGCCACTTATGAGACCCATGAGATGGCTTAGTAGGTAAAGGCAAGAGGTAAAGGCCAAGCTGAAGACCTAATTCTGATCGAGAGGACCCACAGGAAAAGAAGTGACTCCCACAAGCCGTTCTCTGACTTCCACACATGAGCTGTGACACACACACAGTCTCTAAATAAAATGTCATCAGCCAGGCAAGGTGGCACAGGCCTTTAATCCCAGCAGTGGGAGAGATAATAGGATCTCTGAGATTGAGATCAGTTTGGTCCACATAGTAAGTTCAGGGCCAGCTGGGGCTACAGGGAGACCCTGTCTCAAAAAAAAAAAAAAAAAAAAAGTAATAAACTAAAATGTTTTTAAGCCACTTATATGTACAAAGTAATTAACTGCTGTGGCATATATAAACACTACAAACAACTCAGTTAATAGCAAAATGCCAAGCTGGCCACAAAAATGTGAAGATAGTTTATGAAGATCCATAGATATATCAAAAGAGAGACACCCTAAAGACAAGGTTCACATATGTGGGCAAAAACAGTTACGATCAGTGGGAGGCACAGAAAAGATGGGCTGCATGATATAGAATGTGGGTTGTTTTGCTTATTTACTTTATCTTAAATGTGCTTACTAATCAATAAAAATGAGACTATATTGTTCTGAAGTTCTACACAATAGTCTAAATGACTTACCTGTGACTATAAACAAAAGTTAACAGAAATGCTAATTCTTTAAAAACAGCTTTCTTTTTAATTTTAGAGAATTGATAATTCTTTTCAAAAAAGACTCAACAGTGTAAGAGAAGGAAATGGTAAACCAAAGAGGAAAATAAACTCCAATAAAACAAAACCAAGCACCTCCTCTCTGTACCCACTCTACATTTCAGCAGCTCTTACCTTGCTGAATAACAGTCTCTCCGGCAATAAAGGAGACTGGGAACATGGCATCAAAAATGTCACTGTAAGACAGAGGAGGCCCAGCATTAGATTCACAGGTCTCCTCTGTGGACTTCAAACGTTAACCTTAGAATTAAAGCTCTTGGGTTTTCAGGACTGATTATTACTGAACAACTAAGAGCCTAAAACTGGCAATAATGACAAGTTTGACCTCTTACCTCTTGGGAAAGCGGCATAAAAAGAACCCATACCAACCTTCTCTCATTATCATCGAGATGCGAAAACAGCACATTCTTTTCGATGGCTTTGGCTAATGCAGCCATTGTCTTATAATCTTTTGGTATAACCTAGAAAAAAATGAAAGGTCAAATGACAATTCTATAACCAGATACTTCATGTTTGCAACTTCCTTTTCAATTAATGCCAAACCACACAATGTGTTTAAACAGGGGTGTTTTGGAGTTAAATATTCTCACTATAACACACTTGTACTATCTTTGATTCGCAAAAGACTCAAAAAATACTGACTTAATCCCCTTACCTACAATCAGGTTTCTATTTAGTAGCCAGTACTTGGTTCCAAATAACAAAACAAACCAAAAACCACCATGAAAAAGGTCATTTTTCTGAGGCAAAACTTTAGTGCAACAATTAATCATTTTTAAAACCATGATCTTATAGTACTACCATCAGTCTCACAAGCAGCAAGTGCCTGGGATTCCATTTCTCCTGAAAGTTAAAAGCATTAACTCAAATGGCTGGCAGGCTGAGAAAAAGCATGTTGGAATGAATGAAACTTGCAGGGTAAAAGATTAAAAGCCCAAACACAAATTCTAGGGTATCAAGAACCCAACACCATGAATTTAGGAGAAAAGGGGCACCACCGCTTCAGCTGCACACAGTGTGGGGAAGAGCAGCTGGGAACACACAATTATACACTGATTTATAGGCACCTCTGCCTTCTCTTTCCTAGCAAGACATTACAGAAACCTGTTCTTCAGGACTAAAAACTGCCCCTCTGTCTTTACAGAGAACCTTTACTCATTAAAGGAGAGCAGCTAACCACCAGGTGGGTCTCAGAAAAGTTTCTCTGATACTCAGACATCAAAACTACCTTTCTAACATAGGATGCAGCATCTTCTTCCGTGTAAACTTCCGCGCTGATAGCACCTCGTCGCCGACGGCCCTTCACCACTGGGTTAGGGGGAGGAGGGGAGATTTCATCCTCCCTGGAGTCGGTGCGGGTACCAGTTTTCTGTAGATTCTGAATCTGTTTTGCCTCCTCCTAAAAGAGATCACTTATTAAGAAGAATGTAAAGGCAGTACTCTCAAAGTCCAATGACAGTCCATCACTTCAAATCTCTTCTAGTATCAACGTAAAGAGAAGTCTTCCAAACTCTGTGTGTGCGTGTGCGTGTGCATGTGGTGTGTCTGTAAAGCTTGAAAAGAAACACTCTCAAGACCCTTTCTCTGTTGATGGTAGTCATATACTCTATTAATAGGCAAAGTCCATCTTATCAAGCTGATTCATAGAACAGACCAACTGTTATGCATTTTCTTTTTCAACTCTAAGCCTTAAAAAATAAATTCTTCTTGCTAAAAAAAAAAAAAAAAAAAAAAAAAAAAAAGTTTTTAGACCTGAAAGGAATACAGAATGTGCCTTAAGCCAGCCAAAGTCGCACATGACTTTAATCCCAGCACTCATATTCGGGAGGCAGAGGTACATGTATCTCTTGAGATTGAGGCCAGCCTGGTCTACTCGTCTACACAGTGAGTTCCAGACCAGCTGGGATTACAGAAAGACTCTCTCTCAAAAAGACCAAAATAAAAAGTCTACTATTTCTTCATTCATTTGATCTATTCTTTAATTCCTCCTAACCATCTTTCAAATTCAAATGAATTTATAAATTATTTAGAAATAATTGAATCTTAAAAGATACTCATTTCTTGCCTCATACATAGCTCTCGGCCCTGCTTTGGGCAAAAAAGACAAACTCAAGAATTCTATACATCTCAAGAAGAGTCTAAAACTCTATGAAGGAGTTAGTACTGTTTATTTCTGTTAGCAGAATCATGCCTGATTTCTATGTTTTTAAGAGGGAAGAAATATCTTTATTTTCCATATTTCTCTGGATCTTCAACTAAGAAAAATGAGAATGAGAAAAAAATAATTTTACTATCCATAAATATATTATACTATAAACATATACTTCTTGAATCAGTAACCTAGTAATCTAAGACAAGCTTATGACATCTAAACAAAAACATTTCTGATTAGTTCTTTCAATATAAAACACTAGAAACAAACAAAATGAAGATGAGTAGAAATGACTGTAATAGTCATACAATGGAATGTCACCCCGTGTTAGAAAAAAACAAACAGCTCATGGGACTAGGGAGTCAGCTCAGACAGTAAAGCACTTCCTGTAGAAGGATGATGGCCTAAGTTCAATGTCCAGAACCCACGTGAAAAAGAGGGACATGGCATCTGTAATCCCCGCAATAGGGAAGCAAAGACAATCCAGGTTTATACTGGCCAGACAGCCTAGCCAACAAGCTCCAGGACAATGAGATTTGTCTCAAAAAAAAAAAAAAAAAAAAAAAAATCAGGTGGATGGCTAGTTACTAAGGAACAACAGCCAAGGTTGTCTACACATGGAGAGAAAAAAATTAAACTGCTGTTTTAGAAATTAATTTATCGTAAATGTCCATAGTTTACCTCCAGGAAACTGGCTACATCCAAATGAAGCAATGGGGTGAAAAGACCTTTTACTGTTACACCCTTTTATGCCTGCAGAATTTTGAATGGTGAGTGACTTACTTAAAATTTGTGTATTTTATAAAATTCACTTAATTTTCATTTGGATAAAACCAGCAACTTTCTTATCCCATATTAACACAGAACAACAAAACTTAAGTCTCCCCAAAGCCTGAAGTTTAAAAGAATTAAAAAAAAAAAAAAAAAAAAAAAAAAAAAAAACCTACCCCTAAACTAGTAATTGTTCCATGGAGAAAAAAAAATCTACATGTGAGGGGCTAGGGAGATGGCTCAGCTGGTAAGGGGACTGCTGTGCAAGCATGTGGATCACAGTTCAGATGTCCAGGATCCACAAAAAGCTGCGAATAGGTGCACACATCTGTATAACCGAGTTGGGTAGACAGGCAGATTCCACAGCTACCACCACACATAAAGGGTCCTCACACATGAAGTCTAATATGGAACTGTATTTTGAAATAACAAAAGCAGTCTGATTTTAACAGACTCATGAACTCCAATGAGTCTATAAAACAGCAATGTGAATATAACCGAATCTGGATGACTCAGAGCCATTACTGAGATCATCGATTTCTAGTATGTACAATGACACATTTTTATATCCTTACTCTGCTACTGTGAGTCAACTGTCAATCTCTCTTCAGCTCTTTTACTTATTAAAGCAAAAACAAGACACTGCTTAGGAGTGTTCTCCACTTTGTCCACATATTCTCTGCACTAAATTGAGCTTGATATCCTCAATTCTTAAGTTCAAATTCTGTTCCCACCACTCTCTTGCTTTCATAATTAACCCTTGTAATCTTTCTCTGAGGTAAACGTCCCACCCCAATAACCTGAAGCGTAGCAACATAACACGGTTGGCCCATGAAATCTAAATGGACATGTCACCGTGTGCACAACACTGTGGTCTGGCTCTGCTGGTCTTGGGCTTCTGTTCTTTCTCTGCTTTAAGAACAGCAAGTCCTATAACAATGGTTGTTCTTTCCTCAGAACTAGATATACAGAGTAAAGATAAGACAGGCTGAAAGCAGAATAACACATGACCAAGAAATACACCAGCTGTTTTGGTAAGTTGCTGAAATACCTAACTACCATGATTATAGCTGTTATTTAACTTCCCGTAGTTTCAACTGCTGCCTTTGTAAAATGGGGACAGCAGCCTACCTCACACGTCTGAAATAATGAATATGTATTTAAATAGAGTGTTTCAGAGTATTTGGCAGAAAGAGACACTCAAAAGTAGTAGATAAGAGTCTTATCTACCAGACAGGCAAGGTTCTAGTAAATACACACATAAAAGGACTCAAGTTCCACAAATATAATCTGAATTAAAATGTACAAGTTTACAGAAGACCAACTGTGATTGTTTTGTGGTATATTCTGAATTAACAATTGAAAGTTTCAGAAAAATAACCTCTGGGTTAATGGAAAAGGGGTGAGAGTATGACAGTCTATTCTCAGATATAAAAATGAACACCTGAGGGATGGAGAGACGATTCAGCAGTTAAGAGCACTGGATGCTCTGGCAGAGGACCCAGGTTTGATTCCCAGCACCCACGTGGGGGGTAACAACCATCAGCAACTCCAGTTCCAGGGGATCCAATGCCCTCTTCTAACCTCCACAGGCTCTGCATGACACAGGTGCACTCACACACAAAACAATACACTCATACACATAAAATAAAAATAATCTTTTTAAAATGAACACCTGATCTATGAAATGATGGCCTGTTGAGTAGCCAAAAATCAAGCTAATTGGAAATTGAGGTCTATATACATTTAAGGTACAGAAGAAGTGTTTTAATATGTAACTTTTACTGAGGGAGGAAAAAAAGGCCATTCATATTAAGTCTACAATCCCACCTACACAGAAATCTCTGTAATAAACCTTTGTTGCTTTCCACTTTGGTCAGTCCTTAAACAGTCCTGTGGTAAATAGAGGCTTTGAAATTAGCACCATGCACTCAACACGCCCTATAAAAAGATAGGCACTTAATGTCTCACCAACTTAATCCGCTCACTTGATGATTTCTATTGATGTCCAAAGAAGAGGGATCACCTTACTGTGACCCATTTCAGAACCAGATCTCCAGGAACGCACTTGATTTCAAAACAAGGAACACCCGTAGCCAGTACTTCCATTATTTAGAAATTGCTTAAGTAAGAGAAAGCCAGAATTCCAAGATAGCAAGGCTACATTAAGAGAGATTTTTAGTAGTTTTTTCTTCTTTCTTTCCCTACCAATTATTCTAAACATGGTACTAAACGCCAATTTTTAAAGTTTCCAAGAAAATAGTGTAAGATACCTGTAACAGAGCAACCAAAATGTGTTTTAAAAACATCATTGTACAGATTCTTTCATATAAAACTTTGGATGAGAAACTGTTCAAATCAATGTAAAATAATGCAAGTGTTTCTATTATGCAATTAGATTATTGATCATATTTTTGAAAAACATCCTCCCTGCCTCATGATCATTCTTTAAAACTTCAATGTGCATAAGAAAACCTGAACATTCATCCAAGTGATTTCCCAAAGCAAATCAACGTTTTGATGATCTAAACCTTTTCAGGAACCATTTCCTGAGAGAACTGCACTGAAGCACTGTCCAAGATGCAACATTATCACCACGCTTAGAAAAGAGCATACTGTACACCGACACGGCATGCAGATCGAACGATGAAGAGTAGAAACTGGAATATATTTTCTTCTGGGAAAAACAAGTCCTAACCAAACTACAAATACAGTACAAATTTGCCAATCACCAGTCCTGTCTCTCCCCACTCTTCAGTGAATTATCTAAGAGATACTCTAACAGTAAAAGAATCCAGAACCCAGAATTTCCAATATACCATTGTGATATAAAATATCCCAAGCTAGACGCAAATATTTTATTACTGTAGCTTTAAAAGATGAGGTAAAATTAAAAGTTTACTTGCTCTCATGAGAAAAGCATTAATTGCTTTCAACTACAGGATTTCCCACTGCTGTATCACTTTTGGTTGATTTTACCAGGTACAGTCAGTTTTAAGTACTAATTTAAACAGTTTAAAAGGACCGGGTTGGAAACCCTTTACTGCCAAACAAAGAGCATAGATACACTTTCTGATCAATTCTGATTAGAACTATAAAGTACTACAAATGCCTTCATTACATTTCTAACTTGAACTCCTGCTTCAGAACTCCACTACTCTCAAAAAAAGACGCCAATTAGCAATATTAAGAAGCATTAAATCTAACAATGTCAGGGTCCCGGTGACACTTCCCCACATTTATTTTTACCTTCTCCAATCTCTCAAAGTATTCCCGAAGGAATGCCATGGGTCTCTCAGGCCGGGCAGTGCACAACTGTACAATCGAATCCTTGAGCAGGGCCTGAATGTTGTGCTTCTGCACGTAGATCTCACACTCCCGGAGACTGCGCTCCTCTTCACTGGCGGCAGCACTGCCAGACGCCATGGTTCTCTGCAGAAAGCACGCAAATGTGTATAAACTGGCCCATGACATTAAATTCATTAGACAGCAAAGTCATTTCTTTCCTTACTAAATAGATCTTGTGTTTAAAAGGGAGGTGGGGATTGTGATATAAAATATGTACATTAATTTAAATTCTTCCAAATAAGTGTTCCTTTTGTTCAATCTGGGCTTTAAGCAGAATGAGAGCCTGTCCTCAGCTCTAGGGAGGAAGTATAAGCCACCAGCCCGGCAAAGGCAGGCTGCTGAGGAGCAGGCCCTTAAGGGAATTTCATTCAGTTCTCTCTTGCAAAAGAAACCCTGATGACGTGGGCAAGCGTAAATGGTAAACAGGGCAGAGAATTACAAGGGCACCCAAGTCAGCTCTAAGTGAAAGCACACAAGCAGAAGGAAGAGCATCTGCACTCCCTTTGCGTGGCTCCTATCCCAGAAGCATAGCTAGTGCCACACAGCGAACCACCACACAGCAAACCACCAGAGCAAAGGCGCCATTAGTCACATATCAGTGTCATCAAATTTCTGAAACACAGAGCCTGGGATGCCTTTTAAAAGTAATCTTTTATTCCATAATCTTTTACTAAACTCCAGTCCTACATGGTAATACACTCATCAGTAGAAATAAAGAGTGAAAAAAAGGCTTAGTACAGGGGAAAAACCTACCAATTAAAGTTTTCTTCATCTGGCCTAGAAAATGTTAAAACACATTAATTTTGAGCTTAAGTTCAATAGATAAAGTTGTGTTTGATGGATCTGAAGATTCAAACTACTTTCATGTAGAAATATTAATAAAGAATAACTAACCTTACCACAGAATCAAAAACTTGGTAATTTAACAGTCTTTCAGTTATCCTTCCAACTTCTAATTTCTAAGCAATTAAATTTAGAAGATGAGTTCCCCTCCACTCTCAGATGAAATCAATATAATCATTTTTCACATTATAATGCACACAAAACCACTGAAATAAAACTGTCCAATTAAATTAAATACCAGGGTAAAGTATTTTTCCAAAGTGCAATTCTCATTTTGTTTTGACAGCTTTCATGATACAGGTCAGTAATAATTAACAGAGCAGGCTTTATGACAAGCATATAACTAGGAACCACGAAGAAATGCGCTGTTTCTTCAGAAGTAAATATTGAAAAGCTCATTTACTGGAAGACAGATTTGTTTTAGCCACTCTTTCTGTCCATCAACTACATGAAACAAAAAGCCGGCTTCGATAGAATTTCCTGTATTTCAATACCGAAAAGCACAAGAACAAGGAAAAACAAATCTTTTACGCCTCAAAGCATTCAGTCATGTTTCAAGAATATCAATACATGCATTCCATGATCAGATCTAGTCTGAAGCAGAACGCAACAAAACTGGACCTAAAATGTGAAAATAGTTTATATATTACAAAGACCAAAAACAGGAGCTGGAGAGATGGCTCAGTGGCTAAGAGCACCGGCTGCTCTTACAGAAGGCTCAGGTTCAATTCCCAGCACCCACAAGGCTGGCTGACAACTGTTCTACTGCTGTTCCAGAGGAATCCAACACCCTCTTCTGACCTCTTCAGGCATTGCAGGACATGGGTACACTTACACACATGCAGACAATAATACACTCATACACATATAATAAAAATAGTATCTAAAAAAGCAAAGATCAAAAAGAAGGAACTGCTAAGGACAGTTCAGGAACAAACATTCCCCCAAACTAAGGCAGTCACCAAGTGAACCCCTAAATAATTAAACTGTACGGGCCTTACTATTTTTAATCAGGTATGCCTCCATATATTTATTTAAAAGCCCAGTAACTCAGCTCCCCCTCCCCCGTATAAAAAAAACGATTTAACAGCTTTAAAACACTGCACTGTCTCTATTCACAATGTCTTTATTCATAAGAGGCCGGCCAGGTTCCTTCTTTTTGGAAAACCGGTTGTGATTAAACTCTATTTCAGAAGGATTTCATTGGAGGGCATATTTTAAATATGAGAAACTGACAGCCCAACCCGCATCCCCTGCCTTGGGGTCATCTTCAACAGTGAGAAGCCTGTCCATTGGGGGGGTCCCTCTTGCAAAGCCATTAGTCGGCGGTGCCCATAGGCACTGAGCAGGAGGGGTTAACAGGCGCCGCGTTTTTTCGAGAGGAAGGACAGCAAAGTGTCCTTCAATGCACGGAGGCCACGGCCATGACCACTAAAGGAAGGGACAACGACCCCTCATCCTCCGCCAGGCGGAAGGGCTCAGCCGAGGGCAGGAGCCTGGGGAAGGGGTGGGCCGACTCCCCAAACGCGGGGGAGCCAAAGCGGACAAAGGGACTGACATCAGCTTGCGGAGGCCGAGGGCGGCGGTCCCGAGAGGGGAGGGAAGGCTGAAATGGCCGTGCAGAAGGAGATCACAGCCGGGCGTCGAGACCGCCCTGAACCATGGCGGATCCGGGTACAAACCGAGCTGTTGTCCTTCAGGAAGTGGGGGAGGGCGAGGCCGCGGCGCGCGGGGGCGGGGGCGGGGACGGCCGCCCAGCCGAGGGGAGCCGAGGGGAGCCGAGGGCCGCGCCAGGCCTCGGAGGGCCGCGGAGTGGGGCGAGGTGCGGGCCGCGGGCCGCGGGCCGCGGGCGGGGGCGGGGCGGCGGGAAGCCAGCCGCAGAGCGACGCCCCGGCGGCCTCGGGCCTCCGGACACAGGCCTCGCGCGGAGGGATGCCGGCGCGGCCCGGGAGCTCCAGGCCTGCGAGGGGGTGCGGCCGTCCCCCCGCAGCGCGCTCCCCGGGACGCCATCTTGGCTCGCTCCCGCGACCCCCCATTGGGCTGCGGGGCGACGTGGCCGCCGGTTTCTCGGGAGGCCCGCGGACGCGACCCCACTCACCTGCGGCCGGGCGGCGGCGGATGCGGGACGTTCACTAGGAGCGAGGTTGCCGCGGTGCTGGGCGTGCTCGGGGTTTAGCTCGCAGCCTCCTTCCACACGGCGGCAGCGGCTCCACCGGAAACGAGCCGGCCGCAGCCAATCAGTACTGGGCTGCTGACGTCAATGCGCCTCGCTCTGGCCAGAGCCGTCGCCTTGGCAACCTTAAAGGTACAGGCGCCTCTTTCCTCCACTCCCCTTCAGGACCCAAGCCCCTCATTCCCTCCCTGTTCCTTATCTACCACGTCGCGTACCCGCAGCCTTTCCTCGCTCCCGTCTCTTCTTCTCCGTCTCTCTAGCCTGGTTGCTGTCTCTTTCCCTTTACCTGCACCCCCTTACCTGTCGTTGGGTGTCTGGGGCCCTCTAGATGGGTCTGGTCTTCTCTCCCTCTGGGCAGCTCTCCTCTCTGGTCCTCCGGCGCTCTCACTCCAGCCTCCCTCCAAGCCTCTGCTTTTTCTCCCTTCCTTCAACCCCGCCTCCGGAGGACCCACGTGGGGCGTCTCGGATGACAGGTGGGCGACTCCGCCCTAGGTCCTGCAGGGGGAGACGGGGGAAGGGACACGCAGGCGGGGAGATTCCAGCCGTTTTCCAGGCCTGGGAGGAGGCGGAGGCCCAGGCGGATTTGCAGCAGCTGAGCACAGGCGGATGCTCAGGGATGTGCACGCCGCCGGACAGCGCATCCTGTGCTGGCCCTGCGACACCCGGGACTTAGGGTGTCATCCGGTCCAGGAAATCTGAACCCTGTCAAGCCTCTGCTTGGATTTTCTGACTGCTCTTTCCTCCCGGGCACTTTGAGCACTGGAGGCCCTACACGGGAAAGGACTTCCAAGAGAAGGCCCAAGTCCTGAAAATGCTCTCTGTCATCCTGTCGTGTCTGACTGACTCTACGTGGGAGAAATACAAAATGTGCAGATCCAGCCCTTGACCACACAAGAAATCTCAGCTGTGGGCAAAACCAGGGGAAATTTGGAGAAAAAAAACTTTATTCCTTCAGCCATCCCCTCCACCCCCCATGAGCGTCTGAAAATGAAAGCAGTGGGCGGGGGGCTAGATGTAGGAACTTGTTAAATGAATCAGTAGGCCCAAAGCAATAAAGTAAGTAAGCAGACTCTTACATAATGTTGATCTCCATGGCAGGAAGCTGTTACAGCCAGATCATTTACATTTGTAGATTTAACACTTAATACCTAAAAAGGGAAAAATCTCCATAATTTTCACATTGATTCTAGGTTGAGATTGTTTGACTAAATGATATTTTAAATGTTCATCTTTTTCAATGTAGCTATTAGGAACTTTAAATTTCATGTGTCTCCCCTTGTATTTGTGGGGCAGCACTACCTTATGAGCCTGTCTTCGTCCTTGACTCCTCCAGACTATAAGGGTTCTGATTATTAGACTTTCTTTTATCTGGTTAGGATTATCCCCTGTGTTCTGGTAGTCAGGGAGGTGTAGGAGGAATGTAAGAGGGCAGTTGCACCTTTCACTGCTCCCCAGCATGTTGACCATTGGCCATTTTCTGGAGATGAGTGGAATAGGGGATTAAAGACAGAGCCTCAGTCATATAAGATTTCACCCTTACCTTCATCAGTACAAAGAAAGGCTGATAAACTGAGCTCTAAGCTGGCAAACAGGAGAGGGAATATGATAGCACTGAGCAGGCCCGGTCATGCTCTAGGAAGAAAACACTGCAGATAAATCTGAGTTTGGTTTCAGGCTCTGCCATCTCCGGTAATTGCCCTAATCTCCATGAGCCTCAGTTTCCTCCTCCTTAAAAGGCAAAATGGGGCTGCGTTGACAGTAACTAATGCGAACCGACAAAGGGAGACCCGCACAGAACACCTACTGTGCTTGCACACTGTCCTAAGTGCTGTAGACATAATCATAATAACTCTGTGATGTTATTGTTACAGAAAGAAATGGAACATGAAGGGAAGTGTCTTACCTACGGCCATACAGTTAGTGTGGATCAGACACAGGCAGTGATCTGCAGCATCCTTTGCACCACACACACACACAGACACATACACCAAGTGCTTGTATATAGTGCCTGTAAGATGTCACTGAAGGACCCTCTCTCTTCCCAGTAGACACCTTGGCAACTCCAGCCAAACAACCAGGATTCACAATACCTGCAAAAAGAGGACTGACTTTTACAACTTCGTGAATAGATAAGCTTCCCGCCTACTAACCAGATAGGCAGCGGGTCTAACTACTCACTCTCTGAGAGCTAGCTGTTTGCACCTGTCCTGAGCAGGTCTCTCTCTACTCTCTCTCCCCGCCCCCCAATGGGATCTGGAGCCAAGGACACCAGCCCAGTTCCCTGGAGCCCCGGCCCCAGCCCCAAGATGAGGGGGCTCGTCTCCCCCATCTCTTTGGGGGGCTAGCATTTCTCCACTCCCAAGTATGGAGAAGCTAGTCCCATCTGGTCTTCTCTTAATAAACCGGGTCCTGTTAGCTCCCAGCAGAGTCTCTGCTCTCTCTTGTCTGCTGCATCTCTCGAACCCAGAACCTTACAGTGCCCACTATAGTGTAGGATACATTAGTGTAGGATACATTAGATAAGAGTTGGCTTCTCATTTCTCTTCCTTCCTAAAGAGCTGCCCAAACTACAAGGTTAAGTCTAAGTGATATTGTGTCCAAGCATTAATGTTACCTTCCTAAGGCAGTTAAGCCACTGTGGAAGAAGGAAACAAGCAAGCTGGTGACATTGAGCCTGATGCTTGGAGTGACAGCTGCTTCCTTGCTAAGACCTGGCTGTGTGTCCCCATTCAGCTGCATGCAGGCATCAGTTCAGCCACGGCTGTTTCCTGTGTCAGTTACACTCAGCCTTGTTCTAGCTGCCAGAATCTCATAAGCTAGAGCTTTAAAGACAAAAAGGGAAATGGGCAGTCGATAATTGAGCTGGGGAGTTCACGGAGACAGCTGTTGTGTAAAACCCAATAGCTTCAGCGATTTCCAAATGGTGCAAGCGTCTTGTGGTGCTGCTCTGAGAATGCCCACTTGTAAATTACATTGCAGAAATGACGCTTGTTCTACTGCTCCTCCTCCAACGTTTCCCTTCTCCAGAGGCCCTCTGCCCTTGACTCAAAGGTCTGCTGTCTTTCTTTTGCCTTGTTTCCTTAAGAAGTTCATATTTCTAGGATAGTGAGTTTGTAAGAAAATTTTATTCTTTTGAAACAGAGTTCCCTAGTCGCTATTACAATGTTTGTGGAACAATAGCAAAAAGGAAAAAAAAAAAAAAACACTACTGGACATTTTAATAAGCAGAAACAAAAGAAAGCTGAAACATTTTTTTTAAAAAGGGACTGTGGACTGGAGAGGTGGCCCAGTGGGTATACTCCTTGCCACACAAGTGTGAGGACCAGATTTTGGATCTCCAGCACCGAAGTAGATGCTGGGCAGGCATGGTAGGCCACCTATAAACCCAGCCCTCAAAAGGCAGAGACAGAATCCTTGGAACAAGCTAGCTAACTGGACCACTTGAGTCAGCAAGCTCTTGGTTCAAGCAAGAGACTCTGCCTCAATATAGAAGGTGGAGAGTGATCAAGGAAGACCCCAACATGAATTTCTGGCCTTTCCATGCGTGTGCACACACACATATAACCAGACATATACACACACACATACACAAACCTATATATACACACATAAACACCACACTTTTTAAAAAAAGAATATGTTGGTGACTCATTTCTTAGTGTTTCTAATGTTTAAAGTTCCTATTGGCTAAACACAGATTTACATATTCCAAATTTCCAAGGAAAACTTTGCAGACTATCACCACCAAGCTGGGGTATGCACTGCATTGAGTATTTATGCTTCCTAAAGGACCCAAAGTTGTGGTCTCAAATATAACCCAATTCAGGCAAACATCCAAATGCCAAACATTTTCCTATTTTTCTCATTGGAAAACGATGGTCTAAATTAAAGAGGGCTGTTTAACTTGATCGTGCACTGAAAATCTTAACTTGTAAAACAAGAATAACAAGAATAAACAAGTTCCAAGTAAAAATATCTTTATACCAAACATGTTTTCATCCAAAATAGCATATATAATTCCACAGTATTCAGCAAGAAGGAATTATGTTAGTAGGGATTCACCAGCGAGTTAGAACTCATAGTTGATGTATATGGAGAGAGACTTAGTTTAAGGAATTGGCTCCCACAACTGTGGGAGCTGGCATGTCAGACATCCACAGGGCAGGTGCAAGACAGTCTGGCAGGCTAGACCTAGAGAAGAACTGATGCTCCAGGCTGAAGTCCAAGGTGGAACTCTTTGCTTCATCTTTTAAAACCTTCAAGAGAGTACATGAAGCATGTCCATATTATGGAGGGCAGACTGATTTATTCAAAGCCTGTGATTCGAATTATAACGTCTTTGTTTTAAAACCTCATTTTCCCAGCAACATCTAGACTAGTGTTTGACCAAAGACTAGAACCTACACAGGTTAATACAATGTTAGTCATCATTGGTATGTACACAGTGGAGTCCACGTATTTATGAGAATCGCTTCTGATGTGTTCTTGCTTTGAATACTGATCTATGTCTGTACTCCTAAGGATGGTCTAAGCCTTTTAGTTTTTTTTTCTTTATCACAGTTATTTATTTCATTTGAGGGGGGTGCACCTTGGCACTGGTGTGGAGGTCAGAGGACAACCTGCCAGAGTCGGTGGGTTCCAATGATAGAACTCAGGTTATCAGTTTTGGTGACAAGTGCCTTTGCCTGCTGAGCCAGGTCACCACACAGCCTGTACTGTTCTGAACTAATAGATTGAGGCTTTTTTGAAAAATGAGTTTTTGGGTGAGGAAATCGATCAGGTGGTAAATTTCTTGTCTCACAAGCATGAGAAAGAACTTGAGTTTGGTTCCCAGAACCCATGTGAAAAAATTCAGGTGTAATCCCAGCACTGAGGATGCAGAAATAGATGAATCCCTGGAGCTTGCTGGCCAGCCCGCCAGTATGTCTAGCGTTATTGGTGAGCTCCAATCCAACAAGAGATTCTGTCTCAAAAAAAAAGATGGATGGCATCTGATGATCCAGACTCATACTGACCTTTGACCTCCACGTGCAGGTGTATACACACACAAACACAAAAAAATAATGCTGATCATCCACACAGATCTGTGTTTCTTGAAAGGTAAGACTGTTGAATTGGATCAATAACTTTATTTCTACCAAACTGACAAATCCAACAAGTATTTTATTGTACTTCGTTAATCTAGTTTTAAAGACAAGCTCTTGTTATGTAGCCCAGGCCTGACTTGAACTTGTCTCCATCTTTAGCAGGCATAGACCATAGGCATGTACCACCACACCCACCTACTCGGTAAGTCTTGATTTCTCCCTGGCTGCACTGTGCTGGAGCAGACAGTAAATTAGGGTTTGCAGGCCCTCATTGTAGCACAAAAGCACCAGTAAACCAATATATAAATGAGTAAGCATGGATGTGTTCCAATAAAAGTTTGCAAACACCTAAACTTGAAATTGATATAATTCTTTTTAATCAGGGACCATTTTTTAGTCCCTGATTATTGTAAATATTTAGCAGAAAGTCCAGCATTCCCAGATACCACTTGACCACCATCCCCTAGTGAACATCTTGCATTATTGTGATGGGTTTGTTGCACTTGAGGAGTGAATGTGCATAAATTATTAACTACCATAGTTTACCTTATGGGCTCCTTTTTTGAATTCTTCACTCCAGGGCTTTTGAAAACTATAACATGACTTTTAGCCCCATAGTTATGACTTCTGCTCTAGTTTCAATGAGACGTGTTTCCCATAGGCTTATGCATTTGAACCCTTGGTCCCCAGTCGGTGGCATTGCTTGGGGAGTTTATAGAACCTTTAGGAAGTGTAGCATTGGGGCCGCCTTTATTTGCCCTGTTTCTCACTCTCTGCTTCCTGTATGTGGATGATATGTGGTCTCTCGGCTTCCTGCTCCCGCTGCCATCCCTTCCCCACCAAGATAGACTCTGTCCCTCTGGAATTGTCAGCCAAAATGAATCTTTTCCTTCTTACGCTGCTTTCGGTCATGATATCTTATCACAGCTACAGAAAGTACCTCATACAGTTTCCTATAGAAGAATTTCACTAATCATCCCTCACCTCTCTCTCTGAGGCTCTGACAACCACTTACCTTTCTGATGCCTACATACTTTTGCCTCTTCCAAAATATTCTGTATCTGGGATTATAGAATTCATAGTCTTTCCAGATTGGCTTCTTTCAATAGTGATGTGCACTTCTGTGTTTTCTGTGTATTCCCATAACTTGAAGACTCATTTCTCTTTACCACTGGGTGAGGTGATAGGCCTTTTTAAAGATGCAGCATAGTTTGTTTCTTAATGCTTACTGAAGGAACTCTTGGCTGGGCCTCAGTTTTGACAATTAATAAATAAAGCTTCTCTCAGCATTCATGGGTAGTTTTTTTCTTGTGTGTGTGGACATAGTTTCAACCCAAGAAACACAGTTGCTGAGAACACACTTGGCGGGTTAGAGGGATGGCCCAGCTGTTAAGAGGAGTGACTGCTCTTGCATAGGGTCCAGATTCAATTCCCAGCACCCACATGGCAGCTAATGACTGTCTGTAGCTCCAGTTCCAGGGGATCCAAAGCCTTCTTCTGACCTCCATAGGCATTGCATGACACAGGTGCACTTACATACATGCAAGCAATACACTCATACACATAAAATAAAATATTAAGAAAATATACTTGGTTATTGTAGCATGTATGAAATATATATATATAACATATAAGTAAAATAGTTTGTTGCGATCTTTACATACATGCATGTGCTGTGCTCCAGTCGCATCCCGTTTCCATTATTCCCTCTTCCCCTGAAATCCCTGCCCTTCCCTCATGGTTTCCCCTTCTATTTCAGTGTCCTTTCTACCCTAGACTCCACATATGAAAGAGAATATGTGATACTTGTCTTTACAAGTCTGACTTAGTTTGATGATCCCCATTTGCACTCAGTTTCCTACAAATGACCTTTCTTTCCTTATGGCTAAATAAAACTGCACTGTGTATATATACAGACCCCATTTCCTTTATCCACTCATCCTGATAGAGACTCAGGATGAATCCACAGTTTGGCCATTGTAAACAGTGCTGTGATAAACATGCACCAGTATGCCAGCATCTCTCCTGTCGCTCCTTTGGCTTTATAAGAAACTAGCAAACTGTCTTCCAGAGTAACTACTATATTGCATTCCTGCCAGTAAAGAGTGAGGATCCCTGTCCTTTCGTAGTCTTGCTGACATTAGTGTCACCAGAGCTGTCAGTTTTAGGGATTTCATCAGGTATATAGTAGCTTCTCAGTGTTTTGTTTTGCAATTCCCCCCTGGCATTATACAATTAGGAATCTTCCATATCCTCTAGGACAGTGCCCAAGAACAGACTATTTTTTTAACTAAGTTGGTTTTTTTGTAAAATATTCCTGTATTTTACATGAAGTGTATATAGCTTCAACATGTCACATTCATAGACTTTTTTCGATAATTAAAAATATAAAAACTTGGCCAGGCATGGTAGAGCACACCTTTAAGCCCAGCACTCAGGAGGCAGAGGCAGGTGGATCTCTGTGAGTTCAAGGCCAGTCTGGTCTACACAGAAAGTTCCAAGACAGCTGGGGCTACAGAGAGACTCAAAAATACCACAAAGAATAAAATAGAATAAAAACTTAATTGGGGTCTGTACAAAAACAGATGATGGACCAGGTTCAAGGCATGAGCCATAACCTGCCAACACCTACCTTATAGGTAGGTTTTGGTTACCTTAGTCTGTGAGAGTTCATGGAATGATCTCATGTACTGAGGGGATGTTGTTAAGTACCCACTTCATCATGCTGGTTTAATGGAAGCAGGGGGTCTGAGGGACCTTGTTACCTGGGTCCTTGTTAGGGGGTTGCTGCAGTGATCCAGTTGAGGGGTGATGATGGCTTAAACTGAGAAACGTTTTGCATACAGGTAAATGTCACAGAGCAGATCTGAGAGCTCTGAAGAAAGCAGTGACATACTCTAGGATGGATGCAGTGTAGAAGGAGGAGAGAGGACTCGGGAATGAGGCTTACAACTCTGGTACAGGTGATGAAATAGTTCTTTGCTGGTCACTGATTCAGAGAACACGAGAAGAGCAGCAGGGTGGGCAGAGGGCAGAGTTCAGTTTGGGAAGTGTTGGATTTAAGAAGCTGCAAAGCATCCAGGGAAAGCTGCCCAGTTGCTTGCTGACGAGAAAAGTAAAGGTCTTGAAAAACATCCACTTATTAATTACAAAATCATGAAAGGGAATGAAATTCCTCCTGGTCCAGAGCGTTGAGAGAGAGAAGAGCTGGGAAGAAGGAAGGTGGCTGAATACAGACCCATGTAAAGGTCCAATGATGAGACGTTAAAAGCAGGCAGTGGTCCCATAGGAGCAGTTAGAAGACTGGACAACAGACCAGCAGGATTGCAGGTCAGACGAGCCAAGAGAAGCTTGTTTTGTTGAGACAGGTTGCAGAGAAAGAAAGTGTGAAATGAAGATCCAGGACAATTCACAGCACAGGGGAGTCCTAAAACCCAAGATGGTACCCTTTACCATCAAAGAAAAAGATGCTCAGGTGCTTTCCTTACACAGACTCATTTGCATTGACGACCAGCAGGAGATTAGAGAAAAAATAACCACAAAGCCACCAGGCTGCTCACTGTTTATTTGGAACTCGTGTCTAAAAACACAGGGTGCCAAGAATGTATTCTTTTCGATAACTTCCTTTCAACACCTGTCTGTAGAGTGAATCCCCCAGTGCATCCTCATACCATCACTCTCTCACTATCATTTTGAGTATTGTTCCCAGCTGGTCCAAGCTCAAGCCTGACTCTCATAACATCCAGAACTTCTCTGACTTGCTCAGTATATTTTTGTCCTATTTAGATTACCAAGGGAAGGCCATGAAAGAGTGATCCTAGTCAGGCAGTCAAAAGTGACAGTTGTGCCAGGCATGGTGGTGCATGCCTTTTATCTCAGCGCTTGGGAGGCAGAGACAGGCAGATCTCTGTGAGATCAAACCCAACTTGGTTTATACAGTGAGTTCCTGGTCAGCTGGGGCTACAAGGAGATCCTGTCTCAAACAAACAAACAACACATGTCACAGTAATATGGAGAGGCTGGCTGGACACATTTTGATCAACTATGAGCTACCCATGCATGACAGCAGCTGCTCCGAGCAGGGATTTCTGACAATGACCATCACTCCACAAAACACAACTCTCTTGCCTGATACCATTAACTGAGCTAAGAACCCATGACTGGGTAGGCCATTGGCCGTAGGGGAAGAGACTACTGCTTTTATTCTAAAAGGACATAGCATCAAACTACCCTCTAAGTACTTATCTTTATGTCCATATATTAGTGCATCTCTCAACCCTTATCAAAGAAGCCTGTTTCTGCAGTAGTGATTAATGCAGAGACCCACAGCTGGTCAACATGTGGAGAATAAGAGACTATAGAGTATTCAACTCTAAATGGGACATCTGTATCACACTCTCCCACCAAGTCTCAAGGATCATCTCATGAGGAAGGACAGAAAGATTATAAGAGCCAGAGGTAATGAATGGCTTGCAGCAAAACAGTGTTTCACAGACATGACAGGGCCATTAGGCTCATGAACTCATAGTGGTTATGACTATAACTGCATGCACAAGACCGTCACAAGATCAAAGCAGCCAAAAATCCCAGTGTGGGTGGGGAAGGGGCTTATGAAGTTTCAACCCTAGCTAAGGAGCTATTGGTAATTGATGGCTTCTAGGGAAGGGAGACTTAGTTTTCTTCAGGGATGTGGACCCTGAGAGGCTGCCCATGCTCCAGTACATGATCCTACACCCATGTACATACTGGCAGCACTAAATGAACTCAGTGGGTTTAAAAATAGAGCACAAGAAGTTGAGAGGGGAAAGTGAAGAGAAGGGTAAGTGTTTGAGGACAGGGACAGGGGATAGATTTGATCAAAACACGTTATATGCATTTATGACATTCTCGATAAAAATGAAGAGTGTAAGAATTTTCCAACTTTACACTGAGAAACACTGTATGCCCTTTACATCCTAAATTAGCATTTGTTTTTGTGTTTTTTTTTAAATTTTATGTGTATGAGTGTATCGCCTGTATGTATGTGAGTGCACCTGTATCATGCAATGCCCATGGAGGTCATAAGAGGGTGTCATATTCCCCTGGAACTGGAGTTAAGGACGGTTGTTAGTCACCATGTGGGTGCTGGGAACTGAACCTGGGTCCTCTACAAGAGCAGCCAGTGCTCTTAACCACTAAGCTGTGTCTCCAGCCCCATAATTAGCATTCTTCATGCAATAGTCTCAATGATGGTCACAGGGCAGTCTTAATAAATAGCTCTTAGCTCTGACCATCCTGGATGGATCTCAGTTTGTAGCTCCAGACCTACTTGGCCCTAGACTTGGATCCCAATATGGAATTCAGTGCCAATTTCTGAATGTTTTCTCCTCCCTTGTTATTAGTTACTCCTGTCTAATTGTCTATATTCTCTCTCTCTCTCTCTCTCTCTCTCTCTCTCTCTCTCTCTCTCTCACACACACACACACACACACACACACAATCCTTGTCTCTCTGTGGTGAGTTTCTGCATTTGCAGCCGACTTCCTAGCCATGAGTCTGAGTTCTCATTGATTCTTTGCTTCCTCCATGATGCAGACTGAGGTCCTACCCCAGTGTTCTCCTAATCTTCCCTGTTGTCCCACCACTTATCAATAGTTTCACAATGCTCTTCCGCCCTGATTGGAAACATGAGTGCACAAAGCAGAAGTTCTGAAGCCCTCTAACACTTTAAGGCTGATCCTGTGGAAGTGTGGTGAGTGTTGGTGGTGAACAGCAAAAGTGGCACCCCCAAGTGGCCTGAGTGTAAGCAGTGGTTATGAGTCACTCTAGCTTTGAAATTACAGCTGTCCACATTCTAAAAAGCAGGGGTGCTCCTGTCCTTACAGAAAAGGACACAAGGCACAGTTTTTGCATATAACCTTTGCACAGGTGATCCGTGACTTATGATGACCTGACATTCAATTTTCTCACTTTATGATGTTTAATGGGATAGTAAATGCATTTTCAACTTATCAATTTATTAAAACATAACTCTTTTCTAAGTTGAAAGCTCCCATACTTTAAAACCATCTCTAGATCGTGTGTGGTACCCGATGCAATGTGAATGCTGTGTCAGTAATTGTTATTCTGTTTCATTTATAGAAGGTGGCAAGGCCAAAATTTTACATGTTCAGAAGATATGGGGCTGGGGTTTTTCTGATCTTTTTTTTGGTCTTTTTTGACATAGGGTCTCCCTTTAGCCACAGCTGGCCTGGAACTCGCTATGTAGACCATGCTGGCCTCAATCTCACAAAGATCTTCCTGTCTCTGCCTCCCAAGCACTGGGACTAAAGGCATGTGCCACTGCATGTGGCTTTCTGGTGTTTTCTAGTCATGGTTGTTGAATCCTCAGATATAAACTCATGGATACAGATGACCAACTGTCTGTACTGAGACTTAATGCCTCTTGATTTCATATTTGCCTAATTTCAGCTCATACATTTGTGTCTGCAGTGCTTTGACTTAACCAGAATAGCCACACACTCATTTGTTACAGCTGAATATATAGCTACTGTGACAAGAGATAAACATGGTTTCCCAGAGAAGGTAGATTTAAAGTGGTATAAAGATGGAGGGAGAGTTGGTGAAAGTCAGATGCAATAGTAAACACTTGAATCACAGAATGTGTAAGTCTGAGGCAGAAGTTCAAAGCTAACTGATGGTACAAGGTAAATCTAAGGACAGGACAGGCCTACAAAATGAGACTGTATCACAAAATTAAAAAAAAAATGAAGTAAGAGCTGGTGAAGAGTGGAGGCTGGAGAAATATCTTAGTGGTTAAGAGCACTGGCTGCTCTTGCAGAAGACCCAGGTTCAGTTTCCAGCACCCACATGGTAGCTAACAACCATCTGTAACTCCAGTTCCGGGGGATTCAGTGCCCTCTTCTTGGCCTCTGCAGGCACTACACTTACAGTATACATACATACATGCAGACAAAACACTTATATGCATAAAATAACATTTTAAAAAATGCGTGAAAAGTGAGAAAGAACACTTTGAGCAGAAGAAACCAGTATAAAGCACTCCCAGGGGAGAGGATCTGAATCAGAGCATCTGGAAAATCACGAGTCACTTAGCTGAACCTCAGACCAGAAACTGCACCAGGAGACTTGACAAGCAGTCCTCACAGTGAGAGTAACACTCTTTGTAAAGGTTTGCTTTGTGCCTGGAACCTTTGTGGTGTTTCATGTGCTGTGTGGCCACAGCAGGTGAGGCAGGTTCGATTTAATGCCCATTTTATTAGAGGGTAGAGCATCTGAGGAGTTAGATACCTTGCCTAAGTTGCATAGATAAGGTATATAAATCAGAAACCTAGCACAGTCTGAAGTCTTAGGCTTTCCCTTGAGATCTACTGCAACCTTTTAAAAAGAAGAGAGACCTGACCAGTGGGTACATTAGAAAGGGGAGGGGATGTCAACCTAATGCCAATGGAAAGATTGAAATCCAGGATATTTGGAAGTTAAGACTCAAAGAAGATGCCAGCAGGCCTTGGAGCCAATCCAGAAAGTAAGAGGGCAGCGGCTTGGATGAAATTAAGGTCATTTGTCTAGTTTCCAAGAACCGAGTGGGGCGCTGCCAGGATCCCAGCCAAGGCTGTGGGAGATAAGGGCATGGGAATTGTGCCTAAACTGCTCAGGGCTAATTCTTAAAGGCAAGAGCCAGGCTGCTAGAACCAGACTAGACCCAGCGCCTGACAATCTTTTAACGTTTTCCCCCCGACCATTTTTTAGTTTGGGTGGAGTCTTATTGTTTATTTGTTTTCAGTGTTGAGAACTGAACATAAGGTTCATGTTAGGCCAGTACTCCATCACTGAGCCATATTAATGGGTACTAAGCAATTGCTCCACCACTGAGCAATGTTCACAGCCCTCCTCTTATCTTTTGAAACTCTTCTTCCTATATTCACCCTAGATCCTCCCCAGACTACAACTTATTATGTCATTTATATTTACACATGTTCACAAAGGAGTGAGAAAACATTGCAGCAAATAGACATAAATAAAATGATGCGAGAATATAAATGTGAACAAACATTGAGACCAGAATATACACGCGTGTGTTATGTGTGTGTGCACATGCATGTGCGTGCATATGTGTGTGTGTGTGTGTGTGTGTGTTCGTGCAGAAATCAGCACTACGGGTAAAGGGAATGAGACACAAGTATTCAATCTGTAATGTTCCAGAGCTGTTACAGTTAAGCTTAAGCTTGATACTAAACTTCCAAAATAGGCAAGGAAACAAGGCTATTTGGATAGTCATTATTGCCTGAAAAGTAGAAGTACAATCAGGTATCCAGGGGGTTGGAGAGATGACTCAGCAGTTCAGAGCACTGGCTGCTCTTGCAGAGGAACCAGATTTGATTCCCAACACCCACACATGGCGGTAAACAACTGTAACTCCAGTTCTGGGGAATCCAACACCCTCTTCTGTCTTCCTCAGGTATTGCACAACACTGGTGCACTTACATGCAGGCAATACACTCATATACATAAAATAAAGACAATAAGATATTTCTAAAAAAAATTTACAAACTTACAGTCAAGAAAACTTCCTGCGGCCCTTGCCTGATAAAGTTCCACTATGGGGTTTCAGAGTGGGCTGCTTTCCTCTCTCATGACACCACACTCTGCTTACGTCCATTTAGCTTACATGCATCTGTCAGTCAAAATGCTGCCTGAATTTCAAAGCCCAGCTTAGGTAGCTTAGTTCCTGTGAAAGCATCTCTTTGCCTCCTGGTCCGGTGTTTCCCCAAAATCATTTCCCTGCCTGGTTTTCACTTCATTCATAACATTCATCATCTTCTTCAGTATGTTTGTGTCTTAGGGAGGTGGTACAGCCTAGTGACTAGAGTGACAGCTTGGAGGTAAGCTGATCTGAGCTGGAGCTTTGCTACTCATTAGTTATGTGACCTGAGACATGCCGTTTAGTCTCTTGAAGTGTCACTTTTCCCTACTCTAAAGTGAAAATGAGAAGAACATCAACCTTGTTCTCTAGCACAGCTCCTGGGCACAGTAAGCCTTCACACACTTCATCCGCCTTTTGGGCAGACATCAGCTCACCCTCTAGAGGCATCCATGGTGGTAGCCACAGACACAGAGATGAAGTATAATTGAATATAACTCAAAAGGCATTCCTCAGTGACATTTCAAGTGCCACTAGTGGGCAATGGCCTCTATACTGGACAAGATAAGAAAGCATATTCACATAATCATGGCAGGATCTATAGAATAATCCTGCTCTAAGCACAGGTGTGCTAGCTTTTTGTCACTGACAGTACGTTTGACATAACTTAAGGAGAAGGTGCTCTCAGAACTTTCAGTGCATCATGACAAGAGGTGGAACAGCTTACATCATGCTGGACGGGATGCAGGACAGAACTGTAACAGGAGGGGGCAGGATAGGATATAGTCATCAAAGACATGCCTTCCCATAGCGACCTACTTCCTATAACCAACCTCCACCAGCCACAGTTCTACCACCTCCCACTAGGCAATTCAAAGATTGAATTCAAGGGCTGAAGAGATGCTTCAGTGGTTTGGTTAAGAGCAGATGACCCAGGTTCAGTTCTCAGCACTCACACGGCAGCTAACAACCGTCTGTAACTCCAGTTCCAGGGGTTATGACGCCATCTTCTGACCTCCGTGGGCATTGCATGATGTGGGTGCACTTATATATGCGTAGGCAGTACACTCATAGACATAAAATCAAATATTTTAAAATTGTAATTCATAGATGGATTAAGCAATTCATCAAATCAAAACTCTCTAAACTACTGGAACTGCCCTTGCAAACACACCCAGAAGCATGCTTCACTAATGTCCTAGGCATATCCAATCAACTGACAATCAAGATTGCCCATTTTAAGGGATTAGCAGCTTTTTTCTGTGACCATATGGTCTTGGTTACAACTACTGACCTTTACTATGGTAACACAAAACAGCCATAAACAACACATAAGAGAAAGGGTTTGCTATGCTCCGTTAAAACTATTTTTTAATAGTTTATTTACTGTTTATGTGTATAAGTGTATTGCTTGCATGTAGGTATTATGCAGTGCCAGTGGAAGTCAGAAGAGGTCATCAAATCCTCTGGATCACAGTCCCAGAGGAAGGAAGGAAGGAAGGAAGAAAGGAAGGAAGGAAGGAAGGAAGGAAGGAAGGAAGGAAGGAAGGAAGGAAGGAAGGAAGGAAGGAAGCAGAAGCCAGATCTGTGAGAATTCCTCTCTATTGATGGAGTCTTTCTTTGTCTGATGGAATGCCAATGATCTGTTGCCACCTAACTAACCAATGTTTAAACAATTGCATTCAATCTCATCATCTTAAAGATCAGAAATTTTAGCAGGCTCACATGTTCACTGAGGCCAATAGATGCTATTCAGCTAAAGGATGGACTGATCTGGAAGGTTCTGAATAGCTTCATTCACATAACTGCTGTTATGGTGGGGAAGACAGAGATATTCAGTCCAGCTCAGACTGCTGACCAGAGCACTAACATCATAGGAGTGTCAGGGCATACAACCTTTTCATGGTGGTCTAGTGCTCCCAAAGACAGTGCTCCAAAGAGGGCCAGGCCAGTATTGTGAGACTTTCTGTGACCTGGCCTTGAAGCTCCATGACGTTCTCCTTCCACATTCTCTTGGCCAAACACATGATTTGAGCCAAAATAGAGTTAAGAGGAAAGGAATTCTCCCCAATTCCTCAGTAGAAAGAAGGTCAAAATTCTTTGGCTATGTTTAATCTGCAACAACCAGAAATCAGAGCCAGTAATGGTCATTCCAAGTTATGTTTTGAAATATTTTTGATAAAAAAAATTATGAAAAGAAAAAATTAAAATTACCTACCATCCCCTCATCCAGAAGGTACCTCATAATACTGCAAGAATTTCCTTTCAATACTGTTTCTTCCTCATTTGCTTTTTTGTTCTTTGAGAATTTTGTACAGTGCATTTTAATCTTCACCTTCCTCTCCTGTCTCCTCCGGGTTCCACTCCTCCATTCCTACCCAACCAACTTTGTGTGTTGTTTCATAAACCAGTTCAGTCCAATTTGTGGTGCCCAAATGCTCTTGGATATGAAGCTATCCATTGGGGTCACACTCTTAAAGAAAACTGACTCTTCCTCTCCCAGCAGCTACCAGTTGTCCATAGCTGCACAAGTGTGAGGCATCGTGCCCACCCTCCCTCTGCCCCAGATTGTACATTTCTATGTCTAGCTCTTCTACTGAGTATTAGTTTCCTTTTGCTGATATAACAAATCTCCATGCATATAGTGACTTTAGCAACATGAACTTATTGCTAAGGTTTTGTCTGACTTAGTCTGTGCAGGCCTTACCTGTGCTGTCACAACCACTGCGAGCTCATATGTGCCACACTGACCGGAAAACACTGTTTCTTTCTACTCCTCCATGTCTCTGGCTCCTACACACTTTCTACTCTCTCTCTCTATGACCCTGAGTCTTGGGAGGAGGGAGTATAATAGAGGCGGCCATGCAAGGCTGAGCACAGAGTACTCACTCATTCTCTTCATTTCAACCAGTTGTGAGTCAGTGTGTTAATTACCATTTGCTAAAAAGAAGCTTCTTTTAACATGCTCTTTTTCTTGACGCTATAAATTTTTGTGCCTTTTTAATAAACAGTGTTAAAAGGAAATACATGAAATAAACAGGACATTATTATACTAATATAATAATGAATATAGATTGATTGGTACATGTATAAGTTACTTTTTCTTGTTGCTATGATAAAATGCCTGAGAAAGGCAACTTAAGGAAAGAAGGTTTTATTTTTTAAATATGTATTTATTATTTTTATTTTATGTGTATGAGTGTCTCGCCTGCATGAGAGAAGGTGCTTCTATGTCATACAATGCCCACAGAGTCAGAAGAAGGCATTAGATTCCCTTGGAACTTGAGTTATAGACAGTTGCTAGCCACCATGTGAGTGCTGGGAATTGAACAGAGTTCTCTATGAGAGAAGCCATTGCTCTTGACCACTGAGCCATCTCTCCAGCCCCAGAAAGATTTATTTTGACTCAGTCTGAGATTAAAGGAGAATGTGGGATAGTTCCAAAGTAGGCAGGCAGTCATGAAGGGAGGCCTCCCGAATAGAGCTGACTTTCCATTACTTTCACTTTCATCCAAGGTGGACTACTTCTGGGTTCTTGTCCAAAGTTGGCCCTTTGGGTGGACTCCTCTGCTGGGAATTTCAAACTTTCTACCCTTGCTTTACCCAATAAGATTCCTGCTTTCATGAATGGACCAACCAGCAACATGTATCCTGCCCTGTTCAATCCAAAGGGGTGAAAAAGAGCCCAACCCTGCCCCACCTCCTACCCCATAGAATAGAAAAGCCCTGTCTTCAAAGGGGGTAGACAGTGCTCCATTCCTGGACCTCCTCCCCTTGTAGGGAGTCTGTCTCTTTGTGTGCTGTGTGGAGTGTTACTCTCGTTTTAATAGACCCTGGCTGTATACTATGACTGCAAATTCTTCATCTTCGAATTATTACTTGACAAAGAAACAACCCAAGAAAAGACTTCTTAGGTGGCCTCAAGGGTGCAGTCCACCATGCCAGGGTGGCAGGTGCATGAGGCTGCTCTTCGCATTGCATCTGCACTCAGGAGACTGAGAGATGAATGCTGGGGCTCAGGGGGTTTTCTCATATTTATTTAGTCCTGGATCTAGTCCATTGAAGGGCGCTACTGATATCATTAATCTAATCAAGAAAATCCCTTATAAGCAGGCTCAGAGATTCCTTTCCTAGATGATTCTAGGGCCTATCATGTTGGCAATCAATATAAACAATCATAATACATATGATAAACATATTAAACCCATTACATAAGACATTATTAAATTGCATGTTGAACAGGCTGAATATATAAATTGCATGTTGAACAGGCTGAATATATTCAAAGTATATTATTTGCAAATATGAAAATGTCACAATGAAACTCATTATTTTGAATAATGAATATATGATACTAAAAAGGAAAATAGAAAAATGACATATCAAGAAATTAATTTTTCATGAGCCAAGAGACTTTTGTCAGGAAGACAAAGCAGGACTCTATTGTTGGAATGTGCTGTAAGGCTTGGCTGCAGACGAGTGATGGAAGTGAGGCTTCTGTCTATTCCATAAGCTTCTCTGCATTTTGTCTTTTACCTAGATAATTTAACTCTATAGAAAGAAAGCACAGCTTCAAAAACAGGCTGGAAAAGGGCCATCTGAAAGATTATATCTCATACAACACGCCTGCAAGTCCCATGAAATCCACCCCCATGTGACCTGCACACCACGGTGTGGGTTTAAAACATGAAAAGGTCTCTTTCTAGAACACTGTAGCAGAGGGAAAGAATAATAGAAAAGTGCACACTGGATCTTAAAGCTTCTCTCTGGAAGGACACATCATTCCTTCTCCCATCATGGGTCAAAGCAGATCAGAGGCCAGATCAGTTGTGAATGAAATCGAGAATTCCTGCAGTGGGATATAAACTCCTACAGTCAGGCTCCTGTCAGCCTCTGCCCTCGGTGCCTCTGTTCTCCAGTTTGGGGACCCGTGTAGACACCCCGCACACACACCGATAGTCTCCTCTACCTGCCCTACCTCTTTTAGGTGTGCGATCCAACATCATTTGTTCTAGTGTGACCTTTGTTGCTGTGGTAGAAGAGTGAGGAAAAGCGACTTGGGGAGGAGTTTCACAGTCCATCACTGAGAAAAGTCAAGGCAGGAACTCAAGGCAGGATCCTGAAGGGAGGCCTGTTCTCTGTTTAATGCAGCATTACGTCACCCAACCAGGGAACTCACTCACAGCCAATGGAGTACAGCAGAAATCATGAGGGAACACTGATTGCTGGCCACACACAGGCTCATGCTTAGCTAACACCAGCTGCCCAGGGAATGGTGCCTCCCACAGAGGGCTGAGTCCTCCTTTATCAAGTAACAATGAAGACAGTCCTCCACAGACATGCCTACAGGCCAATCTGATCTGGGAAATCCCTTACTTGAGACTCCCTTCTCAGGTGACTCTAGGCTGGGAGAAGTTGGCAGAAGGCCATCTCCCCAGCACAAGAGAACCTTATTTTTAAAAATATTTTATTTATTATTTTTATGTATACATAAAAATGCACTCATATATGAGTGCATTGCCTGCACGGGTGTTAGTGCCCCTGTGGCATGCAATGCCTGTAGAGGTCAGAAGAGGGTGTCAGATCCCTTGGAACTGGAATTATGGACGGTTGTTAGCTACATCTGGGTGCTGGGAATCAAATTCAGGTCCTCTGCAAGAGCTGCCACTGTGTGTAACCACTGAGCCACCTCTCCAGCCCCAGGGCCTTCTGGTAAAGTCAAACTTGAGCCAGAGCCTATAGTTGTGCCATTCTATTACTTCCTGCAGTCAGCCTAATTTATTTTTATAATAGGAAGTGGAAAGGGGAGGCTTATTTAAAGAAGGAAGAAGAAGAGAAAGATGGGAAAGGAGGCTAAGAAGAAGGAGGAAGATAAAGCAAAAGCAGAGGGAATCCCACAGTAGAGAGTTCCTGCTTCCTCACACTGTAAAGAGATTTCTGCCCTGTGACTGTCATGGAATGGTACCCTGAAAGCATCTATGCTTTCCAGATTCCACAGTCATGCAGACATTGGAAAAAAAATTTCATGAGACCTTCTCTGCTTAGCTGAAGCATCAATCTGATTACTGTACAACTGACTACAAAATTGGCTGATTCCTGCGAAAACCTTTCTTCCATTTTGATCCACCAACAGTAACTGGCTTACTATATATAGTCTTTAGGACTTCATCCCTGCATGCAAAGTTTGATACTTTAGGATCTGTGCAATGAACATACTTCTTTCTTTAATGAAGAAGATGTAGCTCTGCTAGCTTTACTGGGACAATATGTGAAGGCAGGAGAGATGGCTCTGGAGGTAAATTCTTCACCATGTAAACCTGAGGACCCCAGTTCAGTCCTCAGCACCCACATAAAAAGCTGGGACTGGTGGAGCATGCCTGTAACCCTAGTACTGGGGAGGCAGACAAGAAGATACATGGCCTAGCCAAATCTACGAGCCCCAGGTTCAATAAGAGACCTTGTCTCACAAAAGAGGTGGACAGTGATTGGAAAGACACTTGGCATTGACCTCTGGCATATACACTCATGAATATGTAAATATACACACATGAACACACACACAAGAATAATGGGAACTTCGCCCATCTTTGCATCTCCAAAAGTTTTTGCATCTAAAATGAAGTCTCTGTCCCTGTGCTGCAGACCACCATTTTCCTAACACAGAAGAGAAGCACCGAGTTTGAAATATCTTATTTCCAGAATTAAAAAAAAATCAAAGAGTTGATGCAACAAATGGTCACTGGAAGAGCAATAATTTTAGAGAGCTTAAGTCTGCTGGAAGTAACAGATGCTTCTTCTTTGTAGTCGCTCTGTTACAAAGCAAACCCATCACTGAATTATTACAACACAACCCAAGGACGTGCAGGAACTCAGGTCTGGGTGAAGAACCTTGCACAATATTGCCTCAGTTTTTGAGGTCATCAGCCAACTCTTTGTGGACATTTAGTCAACCCCTGTCACCCACAATCCACCCATGTTGAGATTGACCTTCAATTCTAGATAAGTATTACTATATACATAAATGACTCATTTATGCAGCATTTACCCAAGATGATTTGGTGAGTAAAATAATTAGTGGAAGAGGCAGCCCATGTCTGCCCTTGAATTCAGCAAATCATAGAATTTCAGATTTTTCTCTGAGTCCTTGGTAAAAAAGAGATACATCTTCAATGTCTACGTTTATTCCACATAGCTTACAAATTAGACTGCTAATTAGTTGTTAGTTCTTAGATATCACGGTAGAATATGTATTTATTTTAAGGCAAATAGGACAAATATTAACCTTACCTTGGAAAATTAAACTCAACACCATCCCATGAACCACCACCATTATTTTCTTAACAAACTCAGAGATGTTTTCTTAGTCTTTGTTCCTATGATCAAGACCTCACCTATGCTTGCTTTCTGAAACATGATGAAAGATATTATTTTATTTATCAGCCCTTTCTTGGTAACTTGGATGAGAATCCAAAAGTAACCCAGATCAGGTGCTCTCAATATGATAAATGCTATTCGTGAAAAACACAATGAACATTTTGCTCTATGTAAGGCCAGATGTTTTCCATCCAAGATCAAGATCATGTCAAGGCTGGCTGCTCTCATAACTTCTGCTCAGCATTAAGAGGGAGGTTCTATATAGCTTAATAATGGAAGAATAAGAAATAAAAGGCATCTGCGTTAGAAAGAAAGAACCATAATTTAGAAAAGTTTATGGGACACAAAAAGAGTTAAGTATATGGAGTTGGCAAGATTTCAGAATATAAAGTATGAAAAATAATTTATTTCATAGTGACGAGAATTAGAAATTAATATTTTAAACAACCATTTATAATAGTGTTGAAACTATAAAGGATTTAAAGATGGATTTAACAAAAGATTCTTTACAGACATTGATAAGTTCAGTCTAAAGTTCCTACAGAACATGCCTAAAACTTAGATCAGATAAAACAACTCTTTTTTTAAGAAGTTGAAGGATGGATGTCATTGCAAAACCCCCAGGAATAAATCAGCATTCAGCTGGGTGTGGTAGCGCATGCATTTAATCCCAGCCCTTGCCAGGTAGAGGCAGGTGGATGTCTGTGAGTTCAAAGCCAACCTGGTCTACATAGTTTCAAGCCAGTTGGGGCTATAGGGTGACCCTGTCTGAAAAAGACAAAAAAAAAATAAAAAATAAAAAAAAACATCAGTATGTAACTGATGTTAATATAAATAAATAGATGAATGAACTGAATGGAAATTCTAGAAGCAAACCCACACTTATATGGTCAACTGGTTGTTAACAAAGGCACAAGGACAGAGGCTGGGGAGGTGGATCAGCACGTAAAGTGTTTGAAATGTAAACGTGAAGACCAGAGTTCGGATCCCCAGAACCCAAACAAATGCCAAGTGGGCATGATGACCCATCTGTGATCTCAATGTGTAGGAGGCAGAGACAAGGGATCCCAGAGCAAGCAGGCTAGTTGTATTAGTCCATTGGTAAGCTCTGAGTTCAACTGATAGACCTTTTACAGAGCTATCAAGAAAGGCAACTGGTGGGGCTGCAGAGATGGCTCAGAAGTTAAAAGCACTGGCTGCTCTTACAGAGGACTTGGGTTCAATTCCCAGCAGCCACATGGCAGTTAACATCCATCCTTAACTCCAGTTCCAGGGGCTTGGATGCCCTCTTCTGACCTCTGCAGGCATTGTAGGACATGAGTACATTTACATACATGCAAGCAATATATACATAAACATAAAATTTAGAAGAACAGTCAGGAATGGTGGCAAAGGCCTTTAACCCCAGCACTCAGCCAGCCTGATCTACACAGCCAGTTCCAGGCCAGCTAGGGCTACAGGGAGACTTTCTCAAAAAGAAGGAAAAAATTAAAAGAATAAATAAAAGAAAAATAAAAGCCTCTACATGCTCAGACATACTTGTGAACACACACCACGCACACACAGATAAGAAATAAAGTCAAACCTTAAAAACAGGTACAAAGACAATGGGACAGGAAAGGATAACCTTTCTAATAAATGATGCTGGAATAATTTCATGACCTGTATGCAAAAATATGAACTCAGAACTCACGCCTTACGGAAAAAGAAGCTCAAGCTAGGTCATAGACCTTGATATAAACATAAGGTGAAAGAGTGTAAAAGTTTTGTGACTTTGGATGATGCAACAGTTTCCTGTGTGTAATGCTACAACATGATTTTTGTTTTGTTTTGTTTTTTGAGACAGGGTCTTCTTGAAGCTCTAGGTAGCCTGGAGCTCACTATGAGGCCAGTTTGGCCTGTATCTCACAAAGATCTGCCTGCCTCTGCCTCCTGAGTGCTGGAATTAAAGGCATGCATCCCCTAACCCCCCAGCACAGCATGATTTATTTTTAAAACTGATCGTTTGGACTTCGTGAAAACTGAGAACAAATAAGAAGTCACCCAGATATGGTCAGGTATCAGAATCACCAAGATATACTCTTTGTGTAGACAACTTAGAGCTTACTCTAAATTATGTCATTTGAATGTGGGAATGGCTGAAATATTTGTTGAAAGACTTGTTTATCTACTAAAGGCAATTTGAAGACATCTGACCCTTCTTTGTCCACACATTAACCTTGGTCAGAATTTACCAGGAAAAGGCTAAGGTGTCACTCCAGGATAGAGTATGTACAAAGCCCTGGGTTTGATCCCCAGTATCAACACGACACACACACACACACACACACACACACACACACACACACACACACACACAGAGTGTATTACCTGCATGTATGTAAGTGCACTCATGTCACTCAGTGCCCAAAGAAGTCAGAAGAGGGTGTTAGATCCGATGGAGTTATGGACCGTTGTTAGCCACCATTTGGGTGCTGGGAACCAAACCCAGGTCCTCTGTAAGAACAACCAGTGCTCTTAACCACTGAGCAGTCTCTCCAGCCGCTATATCCAGCTATTTAAAAAGGAAGTTTTTTTCCTGTGATTCCTCATGCTTATGTGGCAAGCACTCTTACCCACTGACCCATCTCCCCAGTCTCCCCATTCTTGGTTTTATCTTTTGAGAAAATGCCTCACAGTGTAGCTGAGACTGGTGTAGCTGAGACTGGTGTAGCTGAGACTGGTGTAGCTGAGACAGACTGGCGTAGCTCAGACTGGCCACGAACAGCAAACCATTGCTTCCACCTCCCCAACATGACTTTCCCCACAATACCATCTAGCTAACTGCCCCTCATCCTTCTAAATTCCACTAAGAAAAGGTGTACAAACACACTACTATAGTTCTATCACCTGAGAGGCTTAGGCAAGAGGATACTGCATTTGAGCTGTAGTGAGACCCTGTCTTTAAAAAAATACCCCACTCAAACATCTCCTTGGAAAATAGTGAAAACAATGAAAGAGAATTGCCAATACTAAAATGTTGCCCATAGGCTCATGTGTCCTAACACTTGGTCCCTAGCTGGTGGCATTGTTCTAGAAGATTGTGGAACCTTTAAGAGGTAGAGTGTAGCTGCAAGAATTGGGTCACAGGTAGGTGGACTTTGAAGGTTGCAGCCTGGCCTGGCTTCCAACCCAAACTCCCTGTGTATAGGTCAGCTGAGAATGGTTCCATGACTTTGCCGTGGACTGTATGCCCTAAAACCATGAGCTCACATAAATCCTTCCTCCCCAAAGCTGCTCCTGTCAGACATTTTGTGACAACAATGAGAGAAGCAATCAATAAAATTTTCATATCTTTTACGTTTTAGTCATGTGTGCATGCTATCATTTTAAAAAAACTTTTATAATTAAGAAAGGCAAAATGTGGAGATTTCTACTTCTTTTTATCTTAATTTTAGTTTTTAGTTTTTATATGTGTATGAGTGTTTTGCCTGCATGTGTGTTAAGTGCACTCGTGTCATGCACTGCCTGTGGAGGCCAGAAGAGGAGGATCCCCTGGAAGTGGAGTTACAGACACTTGTTAACTGGGAATGTGAGTGCTGGGACTCGAATCCGGGTCCTCTGTTAGAGCAGTCAGTGCTCTCAACCCCTGAGTCATCTCTCCAGCCCCTGATTTTTACTTCTTATCAACATCACAAACTATCTGTCCTGAAACATTTCTATAAAATAAACCTATAAAAAAACTGGTAATGCTAAATTGAATATGAAAACAAAATGCACAGATATACTGAGTAATTTTAATATCCTATCAGTAGAGCAGCCTGAAACATGATCAAGGAGATTAAAGATTTGAACAATATAATTTAAATATATATATATTTCAAAGTATGTGTATGTGTCTGTGTGAGTATATACCACATGTGTATCACTGACTTTGGAAGCCAGAAGAGGGCATCAGACTCCCCGGAGCTGAAGTTATAGGCAGTTGTGAGCTGCCTAAGGTGGGTGTTGGGAACCAACCTCAAGTCCTCTGCAAGAGCAATAAGTGCTCTTAACCATTGAGCCATCTCTCCAGTCCCTGAATAATAGAATTTAAAGACTTGATGTAATAAATATGGAGAGAGCCCTGCACTCAATATTCACATTTTCTTTAAAAAATTATATGTATGGTTGTTTTACTTGCATGTATGGAAGTGTATCACGTGTGTACAATGCTCACAGAGGCCAGGAGAGGGCATGAGACCCCCTGGAACTGGAGTTACAGAAGGTTATTAGTTGCTGCATGGGTGCTGGGAACCAAACCCAGGTCCTCTGCAAGAGCAGCCAGTGCTCTCAACCAAAATTGACCAGACTGTACATGCACGAATGCATTGGGCTACAGGTAGGTGTCAGCAAACTCTAACAACTCAAGAAATCAGGCTCACATGGCCAGGTTCTCTCTCTCTCTCTCTCTCTCTCTCTCTCTCTCTCTCTCGCTCTCTCTGCAGTATCTGAAATCAACTTTAAAAACAGCAGTAAGAACAGAACTTAACATGTTCAGAAATACTGAAGTATAAGTAGTATGTGTACATGCATGTGCACGTGTATGTGCATGTGTGTTTGTGTCTGTGTGTGCATGCGTTTATATCAATGAAGTGACCATAACAGAAATTGGAAAATGTTTACATGTGAGAGGCAATGAAAGGTCTTTGCACTAACATGGCTATGGTGGGAACCAGATATGAAAGCACACACCTGTAATCTTGACATTCAAGATACTAAGCTAAGGTAGAGGTATCACAAGTTCAAAGTCAGCTTGGACTACAAAGCCAAACCCTATCTAAATAAAAATAATAAACAAAGACAATGCTGAAGGCAGAACGTAAAGGAAATTATGTTTTGTCATTGTGTTGCTTGCTTTATCATTTGACTCTCACGTTTCTTGAGATCATGTTGTCATGAGAAAAATTAATTCACTCATCTTATTGCTCTGTAGTGACAAGGACACAGGTGTCCTGCGTGACTTCAAGGAAGCTCTTCCCTGTGTCTCCAGTAGACTATTTGCTAGAGGTTTGATTTGGTTTAGATGTAGTGTGATGGAATGCTAGTTAAACTCTCTACCTCTGAACTCCACAGCCAGTTCCTCTCATTTACCTTTTACCTTGAGATAGATAGGCTTTCACTAAGTTTCCCAGACTGCCCCCAAACTTGCAATTTTCCTGCCTCAATCTCTTCAATAGTTGGAATAATACAACCATACTTGACTTAGCTAGAAGTTTGGGGCAGATAACTTTTATTTGATTAAAGAAGTTCCCTTACATTACCAATTAATTGGCTGTGGATTTTTGTCACAAAATGTTTTGAAATTTGTCATTTTGCTAAAAGATTTTTGATATGACATGTCTTGCCTTATTTATCCATTAATATTGCATTTTAAAAGGGTCATTAATTTTTGAATGCTAAACATCCTTTCATGACAGAACTAAGTCCAACTGGGATACTCAAATTTAAAGTAGACATTTAAGAAATGTTTTCTTTACTTATTTAAGCAAATAGGAAAACTGGGTGAGTGAATGCTGGTGTTCTACGGGTTTTCACTTGCCATGTTGATTGAGAAACCTTTCTGGGGAGCCAGCTGACAAGGTGCTCTGCTGACCTTCACTGGACAGACTGGAGGCCACCCTGCCTTCCAGCTGCCAGCCTTCTCACTATGTGAAACATCAGGCGACCGGAGACCAGCAGGCCCCCAGGGCATTGCTGTGTAAGTTGCCCAAGGCTCAGATTCCTGTCCATGCCTGGAGAGGCCAAGGCAGGAAATAAGCTCCTGTCAGCATCATCTTCATGAGTTCAGAAGCACACTTCACATCGTTAAAAAATGACCACATGAAGCTTCTGGCTCCCTGCCGTTCCGGAAACTTAGCTTCAGGAAAAAGCAGACCTGGTCTGACTTAATACTTATAATCTGGAAGCTTTCCAGCATTGTCCAGCTGAACTGAAGCTTCTTAAACTATATATAGCTGTGTCTAATCTAAAACAAATGCAAAAATACATTCAATCATTTTAGAAAGATTACCAAGAATCAAAACATTACCAACAATCGAGTATGGAGATTTTACGTCAACTTGTATTTCTTTCTTTAAGGGTCTTTTTCCTATTAGGTAATTTTTAAATTGAAAATGTTCATGTTTCAAAAAACTCAAACAGCAGAACCGGGGAGATGGTCAGCAAGTAAAGCACTTGCCTTCTGTGCAGGCATGAGGACCAAAGTTCAAATCCCCAGCACCCACATAAGTGCGATAAGTGTCAGATGGGTGTGGTAGCCCCTCTATAACCTCAGCACTTGGGGAGACAAAGGGAGAGGATCCCCAGAGCCAGTGGGCTAGCTGGATTGGCCAGCTCTAGGTTCAAGAGATAGACTCAGTAAAGTGCTTGCTATGCAAGCATGAGGACCTGAGTTTGGATGCCCAGTACCCAAGTAAAAAGCCAGGCAGAGCAGTGTTAACTATAACCTCAGCACTGGGGAGGTAGACAAGGAGGATCTCTGTGGACTTGCTGGTCATCCACTCTACCTCATTCAGTGAGCTCCAGGTTCAGTGAGAGACCCTGTCTCAAAAACTAAGGTGGATAGGACCTGGAGAGATGGCTCAGTGGTTGCAGAGAACCTCAGTCTGTTCCCAGCACCCACATGGCAGCAAACAAGGATCTGTAACTCCAGTTCAGGGGATCCAATGACCTCTCCTGGCCTTTGCTGGTATTGTACGCATGCAGTGCACCTATGTACCTGCAGGCAAAGCACTCATACACATAAAATAAAAATTAATAAAAATTTTTAAATTCTTTAAAAGATGGAGAGATTGGGGCTGAGAGATGGCTCAGTGATTACAAGCACCCAAGTTCGGTTTCCCTCAAGGCAGCTAACAACAGTCCATAACTCTAGTTCCAGGAGAATTTGATACCCTCTTCTGACCTCCACGGGTACTGCACAACACAATACAGGTACACTTACACACACGCGGGCAATACACTCGTGCACATAAAAATAAAAAAGAATAATAATAATAAAGTAGAGAGACTGAGGAAGACACCAGGTGTCATTGTCTTCTTCCTTCCATACATGTACACACACACACACACACACACACACACACACACACACACACAATGTACTCACAGGTCCAACCAGTATGCCCAAACAGGAAAGTTCTCGGGAATTTGGCCCATATCCCCTAGAGCGAGGTAGGAAAAGATTCACGCACAGAACTTAGGGGCTGCTTTCTACCAGCAGGGTAAGAGAAAAAGGGGCAGCAAGTGGGAGGCCTGCTCCAGCCATGGCCAGGGGGGAGTCCACGAGTTTCTGCAGTGACACACGATGGACACACTTGGAAGCCTGTCCCTCGCAGCAGAGAGAGAAAACTGCTTATCTATACAACAGGGTGTTTACATTTATTTACACATGTGTGCATGTATATGTATGTGTGTGTGCACACAAGAGTACAAATATAGAGATCAGAGGACAACTTACAGTTCTCTCCTTTTACCATGCAAGTCCTGGAAATTGAACTCGGGTCATCAGACTCAGCAGCACTTTTGTCTATTGGGTCATCTCACTGACCTCCAAACTAAGTTTTGTGTGACATTTAAAGTATTGATTTTATTGTAAGCCAGTCAGCCAGCAAGAATTTCACAAGTCCTTACTATGAGGTCAGACATTGCTCTGGGAATAGGGAGAAGTCACAGCCGATCTGTCATGGTTGGCTTCAGTCATCAGCTTGACACACCGAAGAAAAGGGAACCTCAGCTGGGGAATTCCTTCTGTTGGACTGGCCTGTGGGCCTGTCATGTGTGTGAGACATTTATTTTTTTGATAATTGAGTGATGTGGGAGGGTCCATCCACTGAGGATGGGGCCAACCCTGGGTAGGTGCTCCTGGGTTGCACAAGAAAGCAAACTGAGGGGACAAGCCATGGGAAGTAAGCCAGTAAGCAGTGGCCCTCCATGGTCTCTGCTTTAGCTCCTGACTACAGGTTCCTGTCTTGAGTCCCTGCCTTGGCTTCTCTCAGTAATAGACTGTGATGTGGAAGTGTAATAAATAAACCCTTTCCTCCCCACTTTGATTTTGGCCAGTGTTTTATCACAGCAATGGAGAAGCAAAGTAGAATGACACTCCACCCTTCACAGAGCTTATCTTTTACATGGAAGGGACAGACAGTAAACATGTAAACAAACACACAGGACACTTCAGTTTAAAATCACAGCTTTGAAGGAAATACACAGGCTAATTTAACAAGAATTACTTGTGATGGAAGGAATCGAAGTATGAAGTCATGGGAAATTGGATATTTCACTTCCAAAGACCCAATAATCTATACTACAGAAATAGATTGGGAGAATAGAAGAAAATCACAGCTCACCATGAAAATAACAATGCCAAACCCCTTTTACAAAGAACGGTACCCCCAACATTCCAAGATCCTGTGAAGCTGGATTCTTTCAAGAGTCCAGAAGCCAGCAGAAGTTCCTGTTGGAAGTTCTTGGAATGAGAGATGCACAGAGAACATTCCAGAGACTGAGGTCACACAAGGGTCATCTGCAGATAGCAGCTGAACAAATCTCTGGAGAGGAAGTGGAGAGAAAAGAACCTGGAGCCTAGGGAAGCACCACCTGGAATATTTTGAAACATGCTTTCTCATGCTTTTCCGCAAAGCTCTTCAACTCCACACTGATCATATGTGTGCCTGTGTGTGTATGGAAGCATACGTATATATACCTATCAAAAGATATTTCTGACCTCATGGAAATAGTGAAAACCCCAATCTGTAGCCACTTGTCTTATTTTGAAGTGCACTCCCAATTTTGCATCCCTTGTACATATTTGTAATCAATAAGGAAACTAGAAAATCACAGCCATAACAGGTACTAAAATAAAGTGGTGCATCCATTTGTAGCCGGTATCTGCCAGTTCACATTTCCATTTATAACAGGGATCTTCACTCAGCAACAGCGTGTGATTTAGAGCCAGAGCAGGCTGCTCAGTGCACAAGCCAGACTCCTTCCTGAGAGTGTTTCTAAAATTAAAGAAATACTCAAATCAAATCGGGATATTTCTTTCCAGGGCTTTACCAGCTGACATGGTTTTCCATTACATCTCACCTCCTCTCCCAACTTCCGCTCCTACCTCTCACCTGGTGACTTCAGGGTTTCCCTGTCTCAAACACTGATCTACCCTCAGCCCCAGAACCAGACACCTGCTGCCTCCTAGTCATGTGCCTCCCAGGATCTGCATGAAGGGGTGAAAGCTTCCGGTCTGCAGAGTGCAGAGCTACTTATCTTTCTGTACCATGTGTGTGTGTAGTTGGCTCCACTCTCCACCCCAACAAGAGACCCCCCCATGCCAACATGTCCTCTAGCAGCTGAAGATCTGGTGGTGCACAGAAGCATTTTAGCAGAACAATAAAGACCAGTAATGGGAAAACCAGGGGACTGGGGAGATGGTTCAGTTAGGAAAATGCTTGCTACTCAGGTATGAGGACCTGTGTTCAGATCCCTGACACACATGTTTTTGTTTTTGTTTTTGTTTTTGTTTTAAAAAAAAAAACCACTACAGTGCTCACCTGTAATCCCAATGACGGAGAAGCAGAAACAGGAAGAGCCTAGGCGCTCACTGGTCAGACAGTCTAGCTAGATCAGGAAGCCCCGGTTCTGTGAGAGATCCTGCCTCAAAGATAAAAGGGGAGAAGCAACAGAGGAAGACACCTCATGTGGACTGCAAGTGTTGGCAAGGATGTGGAGAAACTGGAGCATTGCCAAGGAGTGGGAAATGGTTCCACTGCTGTGGAAAACAGTCTGGAAGTTACTCTAAAAACTGAAGCCAGGTGTGGTGGCACATGCCTTAGTCCCAGCTCTCAGGAGGCAGAGACAGGCAGATCTCTGTGAGTTCAAACCCAGCTTGATCTTAGTGAATTCCAAGCCAGCTGGGGGCTACAGGAAGACCCTGTCTCAAAAACCGCAAAAAATTAAAAAGTGGCACATAGGAGCTAGAGAGACGCCTCAGGGGTTCAGAGCACTGGCTACTGTGGCAGAGGACCCAGGCTTGATCCCCAAGACCCACATGGCAGGTAACAACCACCTGAAACTCCAGTTCCAGGGGATCTGACGTCCTCTTCAGTCCTCTGTAAGGACTGTATGCATGTGGTGCACTTACATACATGTAGGCAAGACACTCATACAGGTAAAATATTAATCAATCAATCAAAACAAAATTTTAAGTGACACAGATTTGTTGTATGCTCCCGACATTTTTTATCCCTAGAATTTCAGGGAATTACCCACAGAACTGAAAGCAGATATTCAAGTAAGGATATATACATGTATTCTCATGTATTCACTAAAAGAAACAGGGGCTGAAGGGATGGCTCAGCTGTTAAGAGCACTGACTGCTCTTGCTGAGGACCCAGGTTCAATTCCCAGTACCCACATGGTAGCTAACATCCATCCATAACTCCAGATCAGGAGAATCCAATGCCTTCTTATGACTTCCAAGGACATTGCATGACATGGGTTCACTTACATATACATAGGCGATACACTCATACATATAAAATAAAAATAATAAATAAAACATTTTAAAAATTAAAAGTAGAAACAGCCTAAATGCCCACCAATTGATGGAGGAATAAAGTTGTAGTATTTACTTTGCTGAAATGTCATTCAGGCATAAGAAGAAATGAAATGTTGATATATGCTATAACATAGATGAATCTTGGGAACATGTAAAGTAAATGAAGGCAGGCACATAAAGTTACATTATCTTATGGTGCTATATATATATATATATATATATGTAAGCTATTTAAAATTAGTAAACTATAGAAACATAAAGCATACTAGTGGATTCCAGGGATGTGGGAACAAGGGATGGGTAATAATTGCTTAATGGGTGTTTCTTTTGAGGGAGGTTGAGTCTTGGAGTATTGTGAATGTACGAAATACCACAACATTTTCACTTAAAAGGATAATTTAATGTAAACTTAATGTAAATGTAAATTCAGTAAAAAAAAAAAAATTCAATGTGACCTACCATAAGATAGGAAAAACACAATTATTTCCATAAAAGCAGACTATCCTCTTTCCTGTTGTCACAGTAGACACCAGCAGGTGGCAGTAATGAGGCATCACCTCATCATTCCAGCCCACATCCACTGAAAGATCCTTGGGGCGGCATCCAAGAAGAGCCAGCCTGCCTGCAGGTGTGAGCCATCCGCAAGGACTTCCAGTAATGGCTGGGAAAGGCTATGAAGGGTTACTGAATGACTGATAGCCAGTAGAGGCAAGGGCCAGTGAAATTTGGATTGCCCCACTGCCATTAAGAAGCCAGTGAGTCCTGAGGAAACCTGTTCCGTTCCAACTACCTTACCTGCTGTCCTAGATCCCAGGAGGCCACTGAATCCTACAGATCCCACCTCCATCCCCCAGCTGCCACTCGAGCTCAGGACCCATGTCCCAACCTCCAGCCTGCTCTCTGCTCCCTTCTGCCATCTGTCTTCTTCATCCTTTCCTTCTGCTGCAGTCAGTTTTCCAGGATGCAAGTTTGACTTTGTAGGCCACCTTTCCTTGCGTGCTCAGCATGACTCAAGCAAACTGTGAATGGTGTTTGTTTTTTTTTCTAGAACCAATCTACTCTCCCTTCGATCATCACACATCAGGGTCCAAGGAGAGTCTTGCCAGGAGGGAAGAGTATTAAGCTTTACTTCAAGCCAAGATAGCCAAGTGTTAAGCCAAAAATGTTAGCCAGGCCAGGGACCAGACAGACAAGGGACAACTTGGAAAAATAATGCACATTTTCTATTTTAAAGTATTTGCCAACACAGTCTTTGCTTTTGTTCATAATAGACTGTCTTCTAATTGGTACACAAAACCTTGTAGGTAGGAAATAACAACTCAACAAAAGATAGAATTTTATAGATAGGAATTGTTTCGCCTAACTTTTCTAAAAGTTTATTGTGTGGAATACGTGGTTCTGTTAATATCTGCAGGCGACGTCTGTGGGAATGGACCCTGTCAACTCTGGTTTCATTAAATTACCTCTATAAGAGAATGTGTACCCCGAGGGAATCGTAAGGGACATTTTTGTAAGGGACTCTTCCCCCAGATGGGGTGAAGTGAGTCTAGCTGGGAAGGGGAAGAAAGTGGAATCAGGTCAGGACCGAATGTGGCATGAAATAGGTGGTTTGAAAGCTGGCATCTCAGAAACCAGGAAGTGTGAGGAACAGAGATGGTCACCGATCAGAAAAGAGTGAGCCATGCAGTGCCAGTCATTTCACAGCGGCAGCAGCCTTGGATTGAACACCATTTTCTGTTTACCTTGTTCTCGCTGGCCTTGTTGATAACTATCAAGGCCATTATGGTCTGTTTGCCAGGGGCTGATTCACTTCTCAGGTCTCGTAGGAGGTTGGTGGGTATTCCTGGAAGAAAAAGACTGGTCTTTAATAAGCCTGGAAAGTACCTGTAAGCAAGCTTGAATAGTAGGCCGGGAGAGACGGCTTAATGGATAACAGTGCTTACCACCAAGCCTAATGATCCAAGTTCAATTCCTGGGACCCAAATGGTGGAAGGAGAAAACCAACTGTGACTCCTGCAAGTTGTCCTCTGTCTGCCAATGCATGCTGTGGCCTATGCTCATGCATGTATGCATACATGTGCACCAAATAAATATATAAAAATAATGCTAAATAGTGTATATAATACAGAACATTTTGGAGGCTTCAATAGGCTAAAGTGAACTGTGTATTTCCCAGATCCATTTCTTTTCAACACAGCTGTCTGAGTCATTCTATTAAAATACAAGTGAAGGGGCTAGGGATATGACTCAGTTGGTAGGCTCCTTGCCAAGCATGCGCAATGCTCTGGGTTCAATCTCCAGCACCCCATAAACCAGGTGTGGTGATGCTCATCTGTAATCCCAACACTTAGGAGGTAGAAGCGAGAAGATCAGATCAAGGTCATCTTCAGTTACATACTAAGATCAAGACCAGCCTGGAAGGGCTGGAGAGATGGCTTGGGGGTTAAGAGCACTAGCTGCTTTTCTAGAGGACCCAGATTCAATTCCTAGCACCCATCTATAATTCCTGTTCCAGGAAATCTGACACCCTCTTCTGGCTTCTACAGGCATTGTACACACATGATGCACTTACATACATGCTGGCAAAATGCTCATACACATAAAATAAAAACAATAAATAAAAATATTTTTAAAAGACCAGCCTGGAATACATGAGACCTTGTCTCAAAAAAAAAAAAAAACAGTATAAAATAAAACAAGTGACAACATTCAGAGAGTTCTGATCCCCCACCCATCACATAAAACCTTCTGACGTCCTTTCCTATCATTCTGCCCTCTCCCACCACAGACACCCTGCCTCTCTGTTCTCCTATGAGCATCTGGGCTCCTTTGGTTCTGAATACTTTGCCCCACAGGACTGCATAAGATACTTCCTTCTCTCCATCAGGTCTTTATTCAGGCAGAGATTTTTAAATTTTTATTTTGTGCAGTGGTATATCTCTAGGAGCGGGAACTATAGTTGACAAGTAAGGAACACTTGGCAAACATTTATTTAATGACTAACTGTGCAAACTCTTTCCAAGCTTCTCCTCCAGAGCAAGTGGGGAGGAAAATCTTCATATTTCCCATTTCTGGACAGAAAAGAGCTTTTAAAAGAACACGAAAGGGCTCTGAGGTCTCTTTTTGAGAGGTTTTGAGAGCAGCTGTCCTTATCATTCAAGCCTGTCTCTCCAAGGGCCGTGCCGTCAGAATGGAACTAAATATGGCAGGCCACTAGATGGCACTGTTCACCAAGCTCAAGATTCCCGGGCACCTCCTCCACCCAGTGCCAGTGACATCATCTTCTCCAGGACTGAAATTCAAGGTTTCTTCTCTCCACCATCTCACTGCTCTCCACTGCTTTCCTTTGCTGTTTGTTTGTTAAGGGTTTCACTTAACACAGGATGACCTTGAACTCACCATGTTAACCAAGAATGACTTAAACTTCTGATTTTCCCACCTCGACACCTGGGGCCTGACATCTGATTTTTGTGGTGTCGGGGATCAAATCCAGGACCTTTGTGCATGCTTGGCAAGTACTTTGCCTATGCTACATCTCTAGCCCTCAAATTTAATTTCTTTGATACCGTTTAACAGCTCTCTTGGGCCCACTTAGGAGCCCAGGTTAACCCTTCTCCTGGGAATAAAGGATGTTTCAAAGTACTTCTGCTGGTGCCCTTGGCAAATGCAAAGTTCTCATCCCCTTTTTAAAGACTGCAGCTCTCTGTGGCTTCTAATTTGTATTTTTTTGAACCGTGCCCCTTAGTGCCAAGAATCCTGACTCTCCATCTCTTGCCTGCTTCACATTTCTGTACACATGAAGCACAAGTTAAGATGCTGGTCCTATTTCTAGCCTTGAGCTTTGTGGTGGGTTGACTGATAATGCGCCCCATAGGTTCCAAGTATTTGAACACTTGGTCCCCATTTGGTAGCACTGTTGGGGAAGGGTCATGAAGCATTTAGGAGATGTGGCCAAGCTAGAGGAAGCATGTCACTTGGGGTGGGCTTTGGGAGTAGATAACCATATCCCATTTCCAGACTCTCTCTCTCTCTCTCTCTCTCTCTCTCTCTCTCTCTCTTTTCTCTCCTCCTTGTGCCTGCTTGAAGGCCTCAGCTTTCTGCTCTGGCAGCCTCCTGCTGTCAAGCCTCTCCTACTATGATGGACTCTTATCACTCTGGAACCCTAAAACCTATAAACTCTTCCTTCTTTAAGTTGCTTTGGTCACGGTTTATCACAGTCACAGAAAAGTAGCTAGTGGGAGCTGCTATAATCTGAGGCAATATGGAATGTTAATCTAGGGATCGAATCCAATAGACAAAAGGCATCTCCGTTGCAGACTTACCCCACATCCCTCAACATTAGTTTACACAGCTGGGTGACGAGAATTAAAACTCTAAGCCCAGGAGGTGAGGTGAGCATCAAATGCAGAAAACAACTGAGGCTCCAAGAACTCCATGCACTTTCTAAGGATCTTTGTGTTCTGTTTCTAAGTGTTTATACTCTAAAATACATCAGGGTGGTTAGTGGGCTGATCTGCTGAATACTTCTCTATATTCTTGCCTGGTTTAAAGGTGTCCAGTGAACAAAAACTCCACGACTGATCCTCTCTTCCTTGTCCTGGGTAATAGATCTTTAGCTCAAAGTATGTGGGCAAATGTGTCTGTAGAAAGCTGTTTTCATGACAGAGTTCTTGCCCATCAGGAAATATTTACTCAGAACTTGTGGTTTCCCAAGGTGTTATGGGAAAAGTATGCTGGAAGCAATAAAAAGACATTAGATCTTGTTGTGGTGGGTTTTTTTTTGTTGTTGTTATTGTTGTTTGTTTCTTGTTTTTAACTCAGACAGTATTCAAGCTCTCAGTGTCGCTGAAGATGGCCTTGAACTACTGACCTACATCCCCAGTGCCAGACTTACAGGCATACAACACCATATCTGGCTCCATTGTGTGTGTCTGTGTGTGTCTCTGTGTGTGTGTGTGTGTGTGTGCCAACCCCAGGGGTCATTCCTTAGGTGCTGCCTACCTTGTTTTGTTGAGACAGGATCTTTCACTGGCATGAAACTTACCAATTAGGCCCAGACCGGCTTGCCAGAGAGCTCCAAGGGATTCACCTGTCTATGCCTCCTCAGTGCTAGGATTATAAGTTTATACCATCATGCCTGTTTTTTTAACATGGGTTCTGGGGACTGAACTCTGGATTTACCAACTGAGCCATCTCCCAGCCCTTTTTCATACCCTTAAGAGGAAATATTCAAATCAAAGAATGTTAAAATGGTGGTTGGTCCGAGTTCCTGCCCCTTCTCCTTAAATTTTTTTATTACATTTATTTATTTATGTGTACAGGAGGTAGTGAGTGGGTGTTCATGCCTCATACTGTGTGGGTCCCGGGAATAGAAAGCACCCTTACTTACTGAGCTGTCTCTCTGGCCCCCTGACCCTTCACTTTTGATCAATAAATTCTGAAAGATGAGAGGCCAGCAAGATGGCTCAGCAGGTAAAGCATTTGCAGCATAAGCCTGGGGTTTGATCCCCAGAACCCACATAAATGTAGAAGGAGAAAATTAACTCCACGAAGTTATCCTCTGACCTCCACATGTGCGCTGTGGCACGGGGATTGCCCACACCCAAATCATAACATCATAAACACACATAATAATAATGAATCATTTTTATTTTGAGACAGAGTCTCACTATGCAACTTTGGTTGGCCTGAAGCTCACTATAAATACCAGACTGGCCTCAAACTCGCAGAGATCTGCCTGCTTCTGCCTCCTGAATACTGGAATTAAAGGTGTGCACCATCACACCCAGTCAATAAATTAAAATTTTTTAATGTAAAGATAAGAAAAAAATAAACCTAGAAGGAACAATTCCATTTGGGAAATGTTCATTTGTTTCAGTCATATTACCCCACATAAACTGTTCCTGTAATCATAATCCAGAAATGTTGAACTGTGCCTTATACACAGCTGTTCCAAAGACTTCCTACTTGTCAATCACCTCAAATTATCTCCTTTCCCAGAAATCACCTACAGCCCAAGTCCTGGCTCCGTCAGTCCCCACCACACTGACACACACACCCTTCCTTCTTCCTTCTTTCCCCTTCTCTCCTGTCCCAGGGCCTTCCTCCCTTGCCTGTGCTCCAGGTCTACTAGGGAGTAGCCTGTTACAGGCCAGCTTTTCCAGGCCATCTTCTGGGTATTGGAACAAAGCAGAAAAGAAAAAGGAAATTTACTGTGGCTTGGTTTTATAAAAATAGAAAGGATTTTATAAAACGAAGGCAGGAGTGCATTTGTTCACCTAGTAGTTACTCTAATTATGGATGGCTGGATGTCAGGGACAATCATATTGGATGACAGGAGGGTTACATCAGACAGGATGTCTGTCTCATTTCCAACTTCCCCTGTTAATGCCCTGTGCAGGGCCTAATCAGCACTTAAAATTACAGCCTGGTCCTTCTCCAGATAGGAAGTCTTCCCATTAGGCGAGTTGAGACCTGGAACCTTGTATTACCAAGGACATTTAATTCCCAGAACCTGGATTTATTCTCAGGTTTAAGTGACTTGCTGTATCCCTGGAAATAAAAAAGTGAAATTTCTTTTTCTTTTCTTTTTCTTCCTTCCTTCCTTCCTTCCTTCCTTTCCCTTCCTTCCTTCCTTCCCCTTCCTCCTTCCTTCCTTCCTTCCTTCCTTCCTTCCTTCCTTCCTTCCTTCCTTCCTTCCTTCCTTCCTTCCTTCCTTCCTTCCTTCCTTCCTTCCTTCCTTCCTTCCTTCCTTCCTTCCTTCCTCTGGAAAGACAGACATTGAGGAGTTTCAGATGAAAGAAGAAAAAGCTGAACTCTTATTCCTAGTATTGAATAATCTCTTATTGCAGTAAGGTGGTCTTTTTTTTTTCCTTTGATATATTTTACTTTATTTGGAAGGGAACTTGTTGCAAGAGTAGAGAAAGCTGGGTGTGGTAATCATGAAGACCTGTAATCCCAGCAATCAGGAAGTAGCGACAAGAGGATCAGGAGTTCAGGACCAGTCTTAGCTACATGGTGAGTGCAAGGTCAGTCAGGACCCTAAAAGACCATGTCTGAGAAAGGAACAGAAAGGGACAGGAGGGGAGGGGAGGGGAGGGGAGGAGAGAGAAGGAGTGAGAAAGAGAGAGGATTAGCATGTCACAAACCCAACTTTCAAATCAGGAGTGTCCACAGAACAAAGAACTAGAACTTAAAAAAGAAAATCCAGTCAACGGTCAATATATTCATCATCTATGAATTTATTTATATCTTTTCCTTAGTTTTTTATATGAGTGGACTTCTTGGATTGTTTTTTTGAAGGTGGAGTCCCCCAAGCAGGCTGCGTACATCCCTAACAGAGGTCACTAACTGGCCCTCCACAAACTACACCCAGCCAGATGATGTATTCAGCTTGGCCAACATGATGTTTCTGAAAATAAGAATTAGTTGTCAAATCTTTGGGTGGCTCCTTTGCCAGCCACAAGACCATTTACTTAATAGCCCAGGTATCTGCTAAGCCCCTTCCACTTCGGATTTCTTGCCTCAATTCTAGTGATCAGTTTCCATCTGCTGGCAAACATTTCCACCCAGTTATTCCTGGAGCACTCTGAACTGAACCCTGAGTCCTCCCAGTGCCTGCAAACCTTATCTCCTAACAAAGGTCACCTGGCTGCCTCTTTCTCATCAGCCTGCTCAGCTGTTTCCAATCTCAAGCCTTTCCTTCCTCACACACACTTTCATCTGTTCTGTTTTGTTTCTAGTGACCCCTCAGCCCCACCCATCCTGGGTTCCTGTACCTCCCCGGTGTTAGTGCAAGAACCTTCTAGAAGGGTTTTGTATCTGTACACACAGCTCCCTTCAGTCAACCAAGAAGCATTCCTTTTGCATGTGTCATTTGAGACAAGGCTCTAAGCTTTCTTCTACAACCTTTCCTGAATTTTTAAAAATTAAGTTTACTTTTTACACACCAAAATACATATAATTTTAAAAGATTTTTTATTTTATATGTATGAGTGTTTGCCTACATTGTATATAAGTGCACAGTGTATGCAGTGCCCACAGAGACCAGAAGGGGACACTAGATCCCCTGGAACTGGAATTATGAATAGTTGTCGGCAGCCATGTGGGTGCTAGAAACTGAACCCAAGTTCTCTGTAAGAGCAGTCAGTGTACCTAATCAATGAACTGTCTCTCCAGTTCTCTTGAGTACTTGATTCTAATGATTTCAAGGATTTAAAATATATTGTGTAAAAATCAATTCCAAAATATACAAGATTTATAGCCCTAAATTTCAGGATTCTATTTTTTTGCCATTTATTCCTGAAAAATCCTGTTGATCAAAAAGGTAGTCAGTGGGCTCTAACATGGATTATCATGAACTGAGAGATGAAAAATACATGCTGGATTTTAAATGCTTAGCGCTTAAAATTAAAATTGAATTTAACTGATAATTTTATACTGAGGCTGGCAAGATGGCTCACTGGGTAAAGGCACTTGCTGCAGAAGCCTGATGACCTGAGTTCAATCTCTGGAACCCACATAAACGTGGAAAGAGAGAACTGAGTCCATGAAGTTGTCCTCTGACCACATGTGCACCGCCGTGGAGTCACACACACATCTTATACACACCATACTAATAAATAAAAATTTTAAGTAATAATAATTTTATGTTGACATCTATAAAACTATTTTTTTTTAATCAGTGGCTACAGAAGCAGAGATACCAGTCCACTCTGGCTTACAGTCTGAGGATTTCTCTTCATCTTTTAGGGACTATCACTCATGCAAAGTCACATCCTTGGCCACAACACAGAAAAAGAATTTCAGGATGAACAAATATGCAACAGAGTCAGAGTTTATTAAAAAAAATGTCTTAAAGGTTTATTTTTATTTAGATGTGTGTGTGTGTGTGTGTGTGTGTGTGTGTGTGTGTGTGTGTGTAAGCTCACATGAAGGTAACCCCAGAGGCCAGAAAAGGGCATCAGAGGCAGTTGTCAGCTGCCCTACATAGTTACTGAGAACTAAACTCAGGTCCTCTGGAAGAGCAGCAGGTGCTCTTAACCTGTAAGCCATCTCTTCAGTTCCTTAAACAACATTTGAAAGAGGTTCAAAATTTTGGGTTACAAAAAGATAGGGTGTCAGGAAAAAAGCACTGGAGAGCACATATGACCCTTTTAAAGACAGAGTCACCACACTCTCTTTATAATACTCATACGTACCATTTTGGTGGATTTTAGGCCTACAGTCTTCAAAGAGTTGCTAAGGAACCTACATGAGATCACAGGGTTGTTTCTGAGGGACACCTGACAGAATTACACATAATAAGGTAAAACTCTAAGGTGCAGGAAGTTAAAATATCTTCACTGTATATAAATAGTCTTGGAATAGTGCAATTCCCAGAAAATATCCAGGAGAAGGGTGAGGCTATACCCCAGGTCATGTACAGCCAGGCTGCAAGCCTGTTATTTTTAAATTCTTATTTAAATATATTTTAGGGGGGCATCAGGGATGGCTCCGTGGTTAAGAGCACTAGCTGCTCTTGCAGAGGACCCAGGTTCGATTCCCAGCACCCACATGGCAACTAACAACTCTCTATAATTCCAGTTCCAGGGGGTCCAGGCCCCTCCAGCATTGTATGACATGGGTGTGCCTACAGCAATACACTCATACAAATAAAATAAAAATAATAAAATATTTAAAAATAAAAATATTGATATGTAAAAGAAATTGTCTCTATGTTTCAGCCTTCACAGCAAATGTTAACTGTGCTGGAATCTTTGGATGTAAGCTCTGGAGTGAGGCGCTCTTTTTCCTTTCTGTCTATCCTGCTTTGGTTTTTTTTTTTTTTTTTTTAAACAGACCCTGTTTATTAAAATTAACCTGCTTGTTTATTATTGTAAAATTAACCTGTCATTATTATTAGTGTGTATGAAATCTGTGTGGAGGGATGTGAACTCCACAGATCTTGCGTGGAGGGCAGAGGACAACTTTGTAGAGCTAAGTCTCTTCTTCCATCTTAATATGGGTTCCAGGGATGGAACTCAGGTTGTCCTGCTTGTGCGGCAAGTGCCTTTACTCACTGAGCCATTTTACTGGCCCTGATGCCCATTTTATTTTTAATTTTTCAAAGTATATCATCTAGAAAATTTCAGATTACATATGAAGCTCACCTTTGTGGCTTCCATCTTTCTGTTGGGCAGTGCTTCCCCAGCAGCTCTTCGATTTGCCCTACCTCTCTGGTCTTGCTGTCATCACCTTAACCTAGAGTCTCATGTTCCTTTATTCCCACAACGTCACTTTAGTTCCTGAAAGACTTTTAGGCCTTGCCCCACTTCAAAGTCATTCTGCACACCCTGGAGTTTATCTGCCTAAGACACTGCTTTTATCATGCAACACTCCTAGGCAAAAACTAACCCCACTTTCCTTCTCTGCCCCCCAAAGTCTAACCGCTTAAATAACAAACTGATAATGGCTCCCACTTTAAAACTGTACTAAATGCTTCATGTATTCCCAACAACCTAGCACCTAGCCTGCCAGGCTCTTGACTCAATAAAACTGAAAGGGCAGCAGCAAGTGGCAGAACCGGGGGGCAGGAGAAGATCTGTAAGGTCAGAACACAGAAAACCCAAACCAGATATCCAACCAGAAAAGCTCATGTGAAGCAGGCTCTCTGCTTAGTCTAAAGTTCAAACAGCAATGGATTGTTTTCTCACATACATAGTTTTGTCGGGACTTAGGGAAATTTGAGCTGGGTATGGAGGCTCACACCTGTAATATCAGCACCTGGGAGGCTGAGGAAGGAGCGCCAGGAGCTGGAGGTCAGCCTAGGCTACGGCATGAGATGCTGTCTCCAAAAAATAAACAAAAAATAAGTTGGGCAAATATAATCTCAGCCTAAAAATGTTGTGGAATAGAAATAATAATAATAATAATAATAACAACAACAACAACATCATTTCAGGGGCTGGAGAAATGGCTAAGTGCTTGAAAGAGATTCCTGCTCTTGCAGAGGACTAGAGTTAAGTTCCCAGCACCCAAGTCAGGAGGTTCAAACCACCTGTAACTCCAGTTCCAGGGGATCCAACTCCCTTTTCTGACTTCAGATGGCACATGCAGAAGCACATATGCACACACATACACACATTTAAAAAATAATAATAAAATAGGAGCTCGATAGATGGTTCAGCGGTTAAGAGCACTGACTGCTCTTGCAGAAGACCTGAGTTCGATTCCCAGTACCCACATGGCTGCTAACAAGCATCCATAACTCCAGTTCCAGGGGAATTCCATGCTCTCTTCTGACCTCCGTGGGCACTGCACGACATGGGTGCACATACATGCATGCAGTATACTCATACACATAAAATAAAAACAATAAATATTTTTAGTTAAAAAATAAAATAAAAATCCCCAAATATCATTTCATCTTAAAATATAAATAGCATGCATTAAAATTGGCCAGAAATTGTATCCAAAGCTGACAGAGCTCCTTGTTTGATATACAAATTCTGCAGAGGACCATAGCAACGTGTATTTATTTAGCTTGGAAGAAAAGACCCTTTGTCAGACTTCATCTCAAATTACATGAGCTTCAAATTGTGCTGTCTTCAAGCCTTCATCCCTTTTATATACTACTCCAGTTCCTTTCATTCCAACAAATCGAATAAGTCTTGCCAAATACTGTCGAAGAAAGTTGTTTTGCACACAAGTCTTGAAAAAAGTCAGGTTCACATTCTGCCTTATATTCTTAGTTTTAGTTATATTGTCTAGCCAGTGCTTCAACTGCATCGTCATTATACCGGGTACAAATGTATTTTCCACACAAGGTATCATAAGTACGAGAAGATGTGCACGTTAATGCAATGCTTGGAGTTCGCAAGAGTTCTCAACCGCGGGACAGGGGATAGCTTACCCATGGCCACAGCAGCTGGGTTTAGAGAACTTTTCTCCAAGCAGCTTCAAGACTCTCCACTGGGCGGGCCTTTGGCGTCTGATGCGCCCAGCTAAATTCCCTGAGGTTAATGAGCAGAGACACGCGATAGGCTTGGGTGGGGTGAGAAGCTGGCGTCCACCCGTCTCCTTGACCGCGGCCCTGACGCAAACGCCCGCCTATAGCCATCCGCTCAGCTCCATCCCCACCCCTACCCCCTCCTCCCACTCCCCGGGCTCTGGCAATGAAAACACCACCACGTGGCCTGCAGCCTTTGCCTCACGAGTCCTGACCAATGGTGAGCCGAGTCGCGGAGTCAGGGGCGGGTTGTCAGCAAGACGGTCCCGCCTACAGCCGCCAAGGATTGGCCAAAGGGATGGTACTCCATGAGGCTGGGGGCCAATCGTGACTGGCTACGGAAGCCCCTCCCTGTCAGCTGTTCGGCTCCGGAAAAACCGAAGAACTGGGGGCGTGGCTAAGTGGGAGATGGGCGGGGCCTAGATGAAGGGGCGGGGCCTGGGCGGGCGGGGCGGGAGCTGGGGAGGCCGTGGATAGGGGCGGGGAGGGCGGGGAGGGGCGGGGCCAGGGAGGCAAATCGGTCCCCGGAGCCGGCGCGGGCGGGCTGCTGAGGTGGCTGTCGCCGGCTCCGAGCTGCGGCGTCCCGGGTCGAGCCCCCGATGGAGGCCGAGGCCACGGATGCCTCTCCGGGCCGGGTGGAGGCGGCGCTCAGCTGCTTCTCTTTCAACCAGGATTGCACGTAAGCCCCGGCGCCAGCCCCCTGGCCAGGGAAGTGGGGGAACGGAATGTCGCCACCGAAGGGTGTTGTCCGGAACGCAACTGGTGGCCGGGCCTGCGCGCCCGCAGGACCTGGGGCGGGCCGCCGGCGTGGCGGTGCGCCCGGGGGGGCTTGTTCCCCATGCTGTCCCGGGCAGTGGGGCTGGAGCCCATCAGACTTCCCCAACACTGCCGGAGCGAGCCAGAAGAGGGGCCCACCAGGGTGACAGGAGGATGTCAGCTCGGGGAGTGGGGCTGAGGGGACCTCGAACATGGGGGACCCGGCGGAAAGCTAGTGGCCAAAGAGGAGATCGAGACCAAAACAAAGAAAGGAGGGGGAAGGTGCTGGTGGACTCCAGACAGTGTGAGAGCCAGGAAGACAGGGAAACCTTTCCCATTTGTCCTTGAGCATCTCAACGTGGCATCTGGGCAGGGCCTAGGACAAAGAAGCGGCCTATCCCTGAGGCCAGGCTGGCCCCAGCACGGGGCATCTTGGGGTTGTAAGAAGCCTTTTTATTTTCCTTACTCTCTTTTCACATCCTCCACCCAGTGACACAGAATCTTCTCCGGGAAGCCCAGACAGCTTTCCATCCCGGAAGCAGGAACTCCATCCTGTTGCTTTTGAGTGGATTTTTAATGTTTCACTTTGATGGTCAACATTTGGACTTTGGTCCACCGAATGGAAATTGCTGAACTGTGTTTCAGGCATCTGCGGGATTGCGCCTTAGAAGCAAATGTCTGTTTCCTTCCCTGTTTTCCTGGAAGCTAGCCTGGGAACCATATGGAATAATTCCTTTGGAATGTGCAGCCAGAACATCAGGCTTCTAGGGCAAGGATGACCACTTTTCAGTGTCCCCGTTCCTGTCGTACCAGTTTCTGCTGTGTTCCTTGTTTGGAGTCAGCTTCAGGCTGATGCGTTTGCTGCTTGTGCCTGAACTGTGCTAATATTGAACATTCAGTGGTGTAATTAAGGTCATAAGCAGCCCTGGTTTCCATTCCTTTTGTGTTTCTGTTTGAAAAACCCCTGCTCTGAACAATATGTCTTTGTCTGAAAAAACTGTATGTGTAATCATGTAATCGAGTAGCTGGACAGCTTGGTTAAATGAGTGACTCTCCAGCTGCCTCTGACCACAACCCACAATAAAAAGTACATATTACAACATGTCCCAATAGCTGTAGACATGTAATAGTCACAAAATATTAAGTGTGGTACCCTCTGGTATTTTCTTGGTGTTTTGTTTTGTTCTTCGTTTTGAGATAGGGTTTCGTGTAAGCCAGACTGGCCTGGAACTCCGAAGTAATGACATTGAGATTCTGATCCTCCTGCTTCCACTGCTGGGATTATGGGCATGTATCATTACACCCTCTTTATGCGGTACTGGGGCTCGAACCCAGGGCTTCATGTATGCTAGAAAAGCACTCCAGCGAGCTACGTTCTCAGCCCTATTTGTGTGTGTGTGTGTGTGTGTGTGTGTGTGTGTGTGTGTGTGTATGTGTGTGTGTCTGAGCATCAAACCCAAGGTCTCAAGCACCCTTGACAAGGACTCTGTCACTGAGCTCCATGGCTACATCCCAGACCCCATACCCAGGTATTTGTATGCCATCGTTTTGAAAGTTGCTGTAACCTACTGGGTTGTTTTGGGACCCTCTCCTGGGTTGAGACTTACATGCATGATAGAAGAGATAAAATTCTGAAGTTTTGTAAGAAACTTTTGCAAGAGGGTATGTCTGTTGAAATGACTGGGTGTTTTCCTTCCCAATTGAACCTAGGTTGAGGAAGGGAGATGGCTTAAGTAGTAAGTATTTTAAATTAACTTTGTGATATTATTGGATTTGAAAATATTATGTTATTTTCTACTTTAGTTCTTCAATAATATGATGTAACAATTTCCATAACATTTGGATAAGAAATGTGATTTTTCAAAACTGCTAGGTGCTTTGAAGGTTGATTTCCTTGTTCCCTTCTGAGAGCTCTGTTTTCTTGGATGAGGGCTCTTCTGGGCAGCTCTTTCTCACCTATAAATAAAAGGTGTTGTCAGTCGGTTACTTGGAGCCACAGAGGGTATGACATTGAATTTTAAAATAAGTCAAGTTCCTTGCTGGATGCATTGGGTGAATCGGTGTGTCCTTTTCTGTGTGGGCTGAGTTTGGGATCTAGTCTTTCTACAGAGGGTACTAAAGAGCATTCATTGTTACCAGTGTCCAACTCTCATACTTACTGCTTAACACTGTGCTGACACCGTGGGTCCATTTTAAGACTTGATTAGTGATGTTATTTTCCCCAGACTCCATTCTTATGACCAGTGATAAGGATTTTGCTTCTATAGAAAGAACTTAAGGTTAAAATAAGACGTAAATTTTGATTCCTTAATTTAGAATCTTTTGTAACCATGTAGTGATTATTTAAAATGTAACAGGATCACTTTGCCTTTTGCTCACATACAAACTCCTTCTGGGCCCAATGAGATGGCTCCATGGGAAAGGTCCTTACTGTCAAACCTGATAGTCTGAGTTCCATTTGTGGAACCCAATGGATGGAAGGAGAGAACCAACTCTCACAAGTTGTTCTCTGACTTTTGTTTGAAGACACACACACACACAGACACACACACACACACACAAAAAAAAATCTTTTTTTTTTAATCCTTCTGAGCTGTGTATAGTAGCTTGTACCTGGAGTCCTAGGTATTCCTGAGGGCAGGGCAGGAAAATCACTTTAACCCACAACTCAGAGGCTAGTCTGGGTAACACCTGGAAACTCTCTCTAACATAAAACAAAGAAGCAAACAAGAAACTCATCTGTTCCAGAAGGAGGATCTATGCTGGAAAATGACTGAATTTCTGAGTCTTTTGGATTAATTTGTTGTTGCTGTTTTGGATGGGTGTTGGAGTACAACTCGTGAGAGTTGTTTCTCTCCTTCCATAGTGTGGAAGTCCTGGGGACCCAACTCAAGTTGTCAGGCACCACAGGCACCTTTACCCACTAAGCCATCTTGCCAGCCCCTTGTACTTTCTCATTAAGTAAAAATAAACAAAAAGGCATTTCTTTCTTGAGGAAAGAAAACAATGGTGCAGGGGGCATGGCTCAGTTGGGACCTGAATTTGATTCCCTAGCATGCATGTAATAAGCCAGGCACAGAGGGAAACACCTCTGATCCCAGCGCTGGGTAAGTAGAGATCAGAAGATCCCTGAGGCTTGCTAGTCAGTCATTCAAGCCAAACCAGCCAGCTCCAGCTTAATGAGAGACCCTGTTTCAAAAACTAAGGCAACTAGGCATGGCAGTGCACACCTTTAATCACAGCACACTGGAGGCAGACAGGTGAATCTCTGTGAGTTCAAGGCCAGCCAGGTCTACATAGCAAGTTCCAGGTCAGCCAGGACTACATAATGAGACACTGTCTCAAAAGACAAACAAACAAAAGCACCCCACAAAACAAAACAAAAAAAGAATTGTCATTGTTGAAGATTCTTAAAGAAGACTGATTTCAATTTTAATAATAATAATAAAGTAGCCAAGCATGGTGGCACACGCCTTTATCTCCAGCACTCTGGAGGTAGAGGCAGGGAGATCTCTGTGAGATGGGGCCAGCCTGGACTACATAGTGAGTTCCAGGCCAGCCAGGGCTATAGGGAGACCCCATCTCACCCCCCGCCCCCAAAAGAATAACCCTTCTGGTAAACAGGAGATCCTCCTGGTTATTCTGGGGTGGAGCTATTATGCATATTCTTAGGCAGCCCTTTTCCTTTGCCAGCCTAGCTAGAAAACAAGATCTACAGTAGTTCTGACATTTTGCTTGATGGCAGAGTCCAGAGAGTTTCTGTGTCTTAATGATTTTCATTTGGCCTTTTTGTTCTTTCCTCATCTTTCTGTCAAGGCATGCTTTGCCACTAGGGAGGTTATCAAGAATCTGAGTTCCTGAAGATGACTGTTTACCTGTGCCTTACGAGCCTGTGGGGAGGGGGCTGTGTTCCAGACAGGGCTGTGCTTGGAATGTAGTACCTGTTGTTCCTCTCATGCTGTCATTATCATCCACAGGTCACTGGCCATTGGAACCAAGGCCGGTTATAAGCTGTTTTCTTTGAGTTCTGTGGAGCAACTGGACCAAGTCCATGGAAGCAGTAAGTGTGTTTGTGTGTTTCTGCATGTCTAAGTGTCCATGTGTGTGTATGCACGTGTGTGTGTGTGTGTGTGTGTAGAGGTGTTTCAGGGATGTGAAGCTCTCCCTTTAGACTTCAATCCAATACATTTTGTTTTCTTTCCCTCTTTTTGGAGTCCTGGGGAGTTGAACCTAGAGCTAGGGCCTCTTGTATGCTGGGCAAGCACTCTGCCACTGAGCTACACCTCAGAGATGGACTTCAGTCTTGAGCTTCTCTGATTTCTCTATTGCCCATCAAACCTGAAGAGTCAGTGTTGGGCACATTTGAATATAAGTCATTGTCTCCACTTACATAAGAGTCACAATGATGTTCTTATTAAAGTTTGTCAGTAATTTAAATGACATTTTCTTTGATTAGATTAAGAAATCCCTTGTTTGAAATCATATTATTGATACTTTTCCATATATTTATATTGTCGGCGCACAATTTTTATCATTATCAACCCAAAATGTCAGCTGTTATACTGGCATTGAAGAATACTGATACATTCATTTAGTAGGGAATTGTTTTATATGTTTTTAATAAAGTAACACAGTCCTATTTATATATCCCATATTGAAGAAGTTGAAGTATTTTTAGTGAATATTAAAAATAAATCCACTTAGAAATGTGACTGACTTTCTCAGGGTAATAATTTATGCCACTGTAATAGTAAAGAGTATGCAGCTTTTAAAAAATGGTTTATTATTCTTATTTTATGTGTATGTATTACCTGCATGTGTATAAGTGCATCCATGTTGTGAAATGCCCGAGGAGGTCAGAAAGGGTATCAGATTCTCCTAGAACTAGAGTTATGGATGGTTCTTAGACACCATGTGGATTCTGGGAACTGAATCCCAGTCCTCTGCAAGAGCAGCCAGTGTTCTTAACTGCTGAGCCATCTCTCCAGACCCCAAGAATAGGTAACTTTTGAATTTCCTGGAAAAAAAATAGTTTGGTAAATATTATTTGGGGCTCCTGATTTATTTTTGTTTTTAATCTGTGTGTGTGTGTGTGTGTGTGAGTGTGTGTGTGTGTGTGAGTGTGTATGTGTGTACACTCATTCATGTGTGTTGGTCCTCATCTTTCACCTTGTTTGAAACAGTCTCCTTGTTGTTTGTCTCTGTATGCTGGGCTAGCTGGACCATGAGCCTCCAGGGATTCTTGTGTCTCAGCCTCCCATCTCATCACAGAAACACTGGGATTATAGACTTATGCTTCCACACATGGCTCTGGCTCTATGTGGAGAAGCAAGTGCTTTACCTGCTGAGCCATCTCCCTGGCTCCAGACTCCTAATTTACCTCTAAGATGGTATTATTAGCATTCCATTTTTTGTGAATGTTTTGTTATATATATATGTGTTTTCTTAATTTTATTTTATTTTATGTGTATGGATGTATTGCCTGCATATATGTGAGTGTACCTGTGTCATGCAGTGCCCACAGAGGACAGAAGAGACTGTCAGATCCCCTGAAACAGGAGTTACAAGCAGTTGTTAGCTGCCACGTGGGTACTGGGAATTGAACCCGTGTCTTCTGTAAGAGCAGTCAGTATTCTTCATTGCTAAGCCATCTCTCTAGCCCCTTGCTTATATATGTTATATACAGACCATGTTATATTTCCTACAGGACTTGCCCAAACACAAGCAAGAAAAGGCTTATGACAAGATGGTCTCAGAAAGACACCAAGGTCTGAACTGTGGGAGCCCTGGAAGCTTACTAACCCTCTGAGTACAGGAGCACCTCCCTGAGCCATATAAACCCAGCACTTAGGAGGCTGAGGCAGAAGGATTATTAATTTAAGGCCATCCCAGGTTATAGAGCAAGACTGTTTCACACACACACACACACAGTGAGATGGCTCAGGAGCAAAGTTGCCTCACAGTCTGAGTTCAATCCCTAGAACCTACATGGTGGAAGGAGAGAACTGACTCCTGTAGCTTGTCCTGTGACCTCCACACTTATGCTGTAGTACACACACACACACACACACACACACACACACACACACACAAACACTTAATGGGTAATTAAGCAGGGTAGGTAGTTACTTATGAAGGGCACTCATCCAGCAAGACCTGGAGCCTATATGTGGGCTAGCCTGTGCCATGCCCAAGACCTTCCCTCGCCTCCTGCCACCCTCCTGACCACACTGCCGCCTTTCTCTCCAGATGAGATCCCCGACGTGTACATCGTGGAGCGCCTCTTCTCCAGCAGCCTGGTCGTGGTGGTCAGTCACACAAAGCCGAGGCAGATGAACGTGTACCACTTCAAGAAAGGCACCGAGATCTGCAATTACAGCTACTCCAGCAACATCTTGTCCATAAGGCTGAACCGACAGGTAAGGCGGTGGGGTCCCTCTAGGACTCCAGGCTTCTGAGAACTAGAGTCAAAGAAAAGCTCTTTAAAGATGAATGTCTTTGGGCCAGCTAGAAGGCTCGGAGAGTAAAGGCATTCATCACCAAGCCTGAAACATGAGTTAGATCCTCAGCACCCACATGGGGGAAAGAACAGACTCCTACAAGTTGTCTCCTGACCTCTACATGCATGCAGGCTGGGGATGTAACTCAGTTGGTCCGGGTGCTTGCCCAGCATGCACAAAGTTCCATCCCCAGTACCACGTAAACCGAGCATGATGGTGCGCCTGACTCTTCCTCCCTATGTGGCCTTTCCTGGGGGCTAGATACTCAGTCTCATGCTCCTGCCATGCTGGGCATTGAACCTATGACTTCATGCATGCTAGGCAAGAGCCCTGTGGCTGAGCTATGTCTCAGCCCATCCAGCTAACCTTTAATGATGTTCTCCTTGTCCAAGGAAAGATTCTTCTTATCTCAAATATGCAATATGTCCTTTTTAAAAAATATAAAGTCTTGGGAGGAAAGTAGCATTTTTCCCCTGCAATGACTGGGTTTTATGTCCTGTGAGAGCAGAGACTGTAGCAGTTTTGTTCATTGCTTTAAGTCCTGTTGGGAAAGAGCTCCTGAGTATCTACTTCCTGCCTAACTGTTAAATAAGTGAATAAACCAAAAGACCCTCTGTGAGGCATGCATTGAGAACAGCGTTTTTGGTGTGTGTGTGTGTGTGCTATTAACTGCTGATTACTACTTTTCTTCAGACTTATTTACTTTTATCTTATGTGTATGAGTGTTTTGCCTGCATGTATATAGATGTATCATGTGCATGCAATGTCTGCAGAGGCCAGAAGAGTGTGTTGGAGTTCCTGGAACTGGAGTTTCAGACAGTTGTGAGTCACATGTGGGTGCTGGGAACTGAATACTTGTCCTCTGCAAGAGCAACCAGTGCTCCTAACTGCTGAGTCATCTCTCCAGCCCAGTGACTAATTCAAAATGAAAACAGTGTGAGCAAGTATTTCGTTAAGTTTATAAGAAGGAAAAAAATATTGTTACTTTGAGTCTTTAGTTTGTTTTTGTTTTGAGACAAGGTCTCCCTCTGTAGCCCAGGTTATCCTGGAACTCACAGTGATACTTCTGCATCAGCCTCCCAAGAGCTGGGATTCCGGGAGTGAGCCACCACAGCCAGCTTGTTGCTTTGAGTGAACCCGCTATCTTGGTTGAGTGTGCAGCCTATAGGAGAGAGCCTGAGAGAGAGAAGGTGGGAGTTTTCAACGAGACAGCAGGCAAGCTGAAGAGAGAGGCAGGAGAAGGAAAGGCAGCTTGAGAGTTTTCCACTTGACAGGTTTTAAGTGGAATTCCTGGTGCAAGCCTGCCCTTGAGACCCATTGCTAGCATGTTTAGCTTTGTTGCAGAACTTTTAATTCTGCTCGCAGTAGTAGCCTGTATGTAAATGTTAGATATCTGTTTGGTTCCCAGTCATCTTTCTAAGGTGACTTAGTCATATGTTCTATCAAGACCAAAACTCTCAAATAACTCTCTAAAATAATCCATCAGATTTGCCTGTATGATCTCTCTTCCTCTCTGGTATTTTCGTGAATAAATCATACAGGGAAGGGTTCTTCCAGTGTTGGAGTCTGTTAGGCTTCCAGCATCAGCCTCCACTTGATGGAGCACTCATTGACTTCAAGTCCTCACCCCTCCCCTATCTTCTAGAGAACAGGGATGTAGCAACTGCTGCCCGGCACTTAGTGTGGAAGCCCACAGCAAGCCAGAGCTTGTGGCTTCCCTTCCTTCAGCCTTTGTCTCCCAAGATGACTTGATGCACGTCTGAAAAGGGTGCGAGTTTTCTTTGCTTAAAATTGTCAGTTTGGGGACTTAACTTTTGGCTTAGGCAATTCACCTGCCACAGGTCCCACAGTGCCTGCTGAGCCACCTGTTCAGGGGAAGTGAATACAGGAAAAGATCAGCAGTACCGTTCTATAGCAATCACCCTTCAAGTGCAGGGTCTTTGGATATATGATTCCTTTCTAAAAATGTAGGAAAAAGATTACAGATTTGTGTAAGAAGCTCAAGGAAACAAAAACTCCTGATTTCAAATTGGGCCTGCTCTTCTATTCTTACCGTCAGATCACTCAGGAGGGCAGGGCAGGAGGACTGCACATTAAGGGACAGCCTGGGCTATATAGTAAGACTCTGTCTCAAAAAAGCAAAACAGAACAAAACCTCCATTTTCAGAGATGGGAATGTAGTTCAGTTGGTGGAGCGCCTGCCTAGTATGCACAACGCCCTGGGTTCAGTCCCCAGCACCACATAAAAGCAGGCATGGTGGAATCACAGTACCTGGGAGGTAAAGGCAGGAGGGTCAGAAGTTCAAGATCATCCTCAGCTATATAGTTTGAGGCCAGCCTGGGATGCATGAATCTTGGCTCTTTAAAAAAAAAGAGAAGGAAGTCAGAGTGACTGGGATATGGGTGCGTTGAAGGCCTGGTGGGGCTGAGGCTGCAGACCAGCTGTTAACACAGCAGTGACCGGCATGTGCTTGTCCTCCATGCCAGCTCTCATGTGACTCAAGACAGGAACCTCCTTGTTCCCTCCCTGCATTTACTTTTCCCTCCCTTTACATTCTTGTCTACAGCCAGCATGGGAGTGACCCAAAATTCAACTGGGTGGGCCACAGAGCTGATGGCACTGTTAGAACCAGTGGGAACCCTGCCAGTCAGATCAGACATGCTGAATGGAGATGACGTTCCTGCAAGAGGCAGGTGCTGGGGCATCTCTGTGCTGAGGATTGGGCGCAGGGCCGGGAAGGGGTTACTAGAGAATTTCTGAAGTTATACGATTTCTCATGTTTTGAGATTTTTTTTTAGAAGCGTTTTATTTTTTATTTTATTTTTATTTGATGTGTATAAGTGTATTGCCAGCATGTGTGTAAGTGAACCCATGTCATGCAATGCCCATGAATGTCAGAAGAGGGCGTCGGATCCCCTGGAACTGGAGTTATGGATGATTGTTAACTGCCATGTGGGTGCTGGGACTCAAACCCTGGTCCTCTGCAAGAGCGGTCAGTACTCTTAACCACTGAGCCATCTCTCCAGTTCCCTGTTTTGAGATTTTTTAAAAGTTTAAGAATTTATTCGTTTTTTGTGTGTGTGTATGTATGTATGTATATATATATATATATATATATACACACACACACACACATATATATATATATATGTATGTGATGGGGGTACACGTATGTCACAGTGCTCATGTGGAATCAGAGGACAGTTTTGTAGCATTAGTTCTCCTTCCATCTTTACATAGATTCTGGGCATAGAACTCAGGTTGTCAGGCTTACCCAGCAAATGCCTTTACCCAGTGAGCCATTTGCCATTTCGCTGGTCATTTCCATATTTCAGCCCCATGGCCACAGAGCTCCAGTTAAAATAAAGAGTATTTGAGAGTGTGTGCTGTGGGTGGGTGGGGCTGCAGGCCAGTAATCCCAGCTGCTTGAGAGGATGAGGCAGTAGGATCAGGAGTTCAAGACATGCCTGGGCTGTAGAGTGATGCCAAGGCTAGCCTGGGCAATGCACTGAGACCCTGTGTCACAATAAAAAGGGCTGGGGTGTAGCTCAGTGGCAGTGCATGTGCGGAACCCTAGATTAGTCCCCCGTAGAGAGTTTCTCGCTTGCCAGGAAAACAGGAGGGAAGGCTTTCCTGGAGGAGCATCTACCACCTTTTAGGAATGTGTTTAGGTATCTTTCCTTCCCACCAGTAGACTTAGGAATCTAGAGCAATGGGCCCTCACATGTGGGTGCATATCATCATTTTGGGGGGCTTGGTGTAAAAATGTCCTGAACCAGAGTCTCCAGGGAGAGTGGGGCTGCTCCCTTCAGGGACTCTGGTGCTCATCCTATTCCGAAAAGCACTGGTCTAGGTGTTGCTGAGACAGGCTATGCAGGGGTGGAGGCAGCTGTTCAGAGTACAGAAAGAGCTGTCCAAGCACACATGCCTTCCCAGCTCCTACACGTGGCACCCAACGCCCACACCCACACCCACACTGGGATCTGTCTTCATTGTATTCCTTTAAATAGAGGGTACCATCCTGGGAAGACGCTCTCGGCCCAAGCTTTCAGATGAAGAGAAAGAGTTGGTCTGACAGCAGTGTTGTGAAGAGCACTGTGAGGAACTGTCCCCAGGGGACTTTCGGAGTGGGAATTAAGGGCCCTGGAGAGGGGGTGTGGCGTGAGGGCTAAGGGTTAAGGAGAGTGGCCCAGAAAGCTTGAGTGGAAAGGAGGTGGACCAGGTCTTGAGACACTAAGTGTGCTTATCCCAGATGCTGGGGACCAGCTTTCAGGTTTTCAGATTTCGCAGTATTTACATAGAGCCAGTTGAATACCCCCAGACTAAAAACCTAGAATCTGAAGTTGTCCCAAGTTCCAAACATGTTGAGCACCAGTGCTCAAATTCACTGGAACATTTTGGATTTTTTTGTATTAAGAATGTACAACTGGTACATAGAGAAGAGGGCAAGATCCAAGATGTAGCAATCAGAGAGTGTAAAGAAACGCACACTTGTTGGGACTGGAGAGACATCTCAGCAGTTAGAGTACCGGCTGCTCCTGCAAAGGACCTGGGATTGGTTCCCAGTGCCCACATGGCAGCTAACAAACTTCTGTGACTCCAGTTCCAGGGAATCCAATGCCCTCTTCTGGCTCCTGTGGACATTGTATACACAAGATACACATACATACAATGCCAACAAAACACACATACACATAAAATAAAAATAAATCTTTTAAGAAAAGAAGATGGATGTGGTGGTGCGTGCCTTTAATGCCACCATACAAGGAGCAGATATCAAGGCTAGCCTGGTCTACATGGCAGATTCTAAGCCACCTGGAGCTACAGAGAGGCCTGGTCTCAAACAAAGAAACCCATATTTTTGTATTAGGGAGAGTAACTTCTGTTACTAGCATTGAATATGGGAACAGAACAAAAGAGGTTCCCTGGACCATCCTGTTCTAAGGAGGGGGAGGAGAAAGGGGAGGGGGATGGAGGGGAGGGATGGGTGGAAAGGAAGAGAGAGAGGACAGAAGGATGGAAAGGGATAAGAGAGGAAGAAGGAAAAAAAGGAGAGAGAAGGGGAAGGGCAATGTCCATGTCTAAATAAAATTTAACATTTTGTGTGTGAAGCATCTGCTCAAGTGGACCTTACTGTGTGTTGCATACGTAGCATTATCCTCCAAAGGCATTTCTAACATTGTTCTTCCTGTAAGCCTGGAATCAGGTGAGGACTCATAGGAAAGATGAGGGGCCGAACTCAGCAGGTCCCTTTTCCTAGGTTCTGGGGACTGATAGCTCTGTCTGATTGCAGAGGCTGCTGGTGTGCCTAGAGGAATCCATCTATATCCACAACATTAAAGATATGAAGCTGTTGAAGACTCTCTTGGATATGCCCTCAAACCCAACAGGTGAGCTCCAGTGATGGAACCCAGTCCACCACCTCCCATCACCCCGCCCAGGTCCAGACACTGCTTTCCCAAGCTACAGTTTCCACCTAGCCTGAAAAACCTAGGCCAGTCTATGTTTGGTGGGCTGGGGTGGGGCTTCATGGTGTTAGCTTTGAAGCTGTGTTTGAGTGGGGGCAGATTTGAATTCTGCAAGGATGTGGTCCCTGCAGGAGGTCTGTGGCTTGCCTGGTAACCCAGGGTCAGCACCCTTCTTCTGGGACCTGTGTCAACAAATGGGCCGAGGCATGTAAAGTAGACGCGTGGGAGATTTCATGTGTCTGATGTTGAAAGATGTTTACCCCTAACACTTTTTCATGGCTGTTCATTTTGGAGTAGGTGTGATAATTAGAAGCAAGTTTTGACTTGGGGTGTCTGCATGGTTAGTAGAAAGGCCATCTGAACTACAAAGCATGTGTTTTATTAGAAATAAAACTAGACTAGAAAAAAAAATCTCTTGACTTAGGTGATATGCTAGAATACTGAACTTGATTAAATCCTCAGAATTTAACATTATATGATGCATTTCTGGTACTTAAGAATAGAAGAGTTTAGATTTGTTGAGATGAAATAGCAGATGATGATGTCTAATGAATTCATAGAGCTAAAAGTCAACAAGAATGAGTCTCCCGTAGTGATGTCGAAGGTCATCCCAGGGAAGCAATCTGCGTATCTGTCTCTCCAGGTCAATATTTACTTGGTTTGGTTTGGTTTTGCTTTTTGAGACAGGGTCTCCTATAGCCCCAGCTAGCTGAGAACGTGGCCAGGCTGGCCTTGATCTCACAGATATCCACCTGCCTCTGCTTCCCAACTGCTGGGATTAAAGGTGTACATCACCACACCCAGCAGGTTAATGTTTATGTTATAGCTCGGTACGCTAAATGACTGCCTCCATGCACTGCAGCTTCCTAGTTCTTCGACTGTCACAGAACTTCAGCATCTGTAAAGCTCCACTGGGGCTTTTTGAGCCTTGGTTTATTATTTGTAATAAGAATAATACGATAGTGAGAGCCCCACAGCACGGGGTGAGCATTAAGCCAGGTGTAGTTTGTACAGGTGACCAGCACAGGGCCACTGGTAAAGAATAATCAAGGTGCCTTTTGCTGTTGATCTCAGGGCTGTGTGTGTGTGTGTGTGTGTGTGTGTGTGTGCATGCACATGGCACCCAGCTTCACGGCCATCCCCTTTAAAATACTGAGGCCAACTGTCGATAGCTCAGCCATTACATGTTGCTCTTCTAGAGGACACAAGTTCGATTCCTAACACCCATGTTGGGCAGCTCACAACTGTCTGTTATTACTCTGGCTCTAGGGAATCCGACACTGTCTTCTGGTCTCTGAGGACACCCACATACACAGATACACCACACAAATATGAATAAAAGTAAATCTAAAAACATAAAAGAGAAATGTTGAGGCCATTATGAAATTCTGTGAGGGGTCTTGGAGGTATGGCTCAGTGGAAAGTGCTTGCCTTCCATGCCCAGGGCATGGGTTCCATCCCCGGCATTGATAAAAGAAAAGCATAAAGTTCTGTTAGATAATGACTTTGAAGCGTGTTTCACAAAAGGGAAGGTGACCAGGGAAGGAATCGTAGTAGTAACTTTTCTCTTTTAAGAATGAAGGGTTGGAACAGTTCAAGAAGTTGTTTATTGTAAATGTTCTATGTGTCCAGTAGATCCCAACAGGGACAGATGAACCATCTGTTCACCAGGAATCCCAAACCAGCTGTTCTGGGGCAATCTAAAACATAGGCCCTACTGGCCTGTGGCAAGGTAAAATCCCCTCACTGTGGGGTGTGAGCAGTGAAAGAGAAGATGTGCTCTTGTGATGGGTGTTAGGAGGCACCCTAGTCTGAGCAGAGCCCCCAGAGAGGTGGACTTGAAGTACATTTTGCTGGATTTGGGGAGGGGAGATGGGTCAAGCAGAAAGCTAAGAGCCATCTTGGCCCTCATTTCTCTGAATAGAGGGGACTTGGCTTCAGTCAGTTCACTTACTGCCTCACACCCATCTGGAACTTGGCCACTTAGGCTGTAGGATGGGCGGGGCTGCTCCAGCACTGAGGCCTGCTCCCCATTAGGAAAGGGAAGTTTCTTCCCTCTTGCTCACATTTTCTATCCAGTATATGTTGCATGTCCCATGATGACAGGAGGACTTCTGGGAAATGTGTCATCTGGTGAGCTCATCCTTGTGCAAACACCATAGAGTGTGCTTTGCAAACCTAGGCAGTGTAGCCCAGTACACTTAGGCTGTGTGGTGAGTGCTTTTCTGCATGTGGTCCGTCATTGGCTGGAATGTGGGTGTGTGGTGTACGTATGTCCTTCTCTGCAACTCAGAAAACTCATTGGTTGCCTCATTTTTGCAGTAAAGCAAAAACAGGGAGAAATAAGTTAAAGGTGTGAAGCTGTTTGTACCCTTAACAAAAGGGAGTAATTCTTTTATGTTTTGTTTGTTGAGACAGGGTCTTACTGTATAGCTCAGGCTAGCCTCAGACTCCTAATCTTCCTCCCTCTGCTCCTGAATGTCACAACTACAGATATGCACTGCCAAAAAGGAAAATTTTGAATAAAAGTCAGAGTCAGGAGTGGTGACACACACCTGTAATTCTAGCTCTGGGGAGGCTAATGCAGGAAGATTACCTGTGAGGTGGAGGTTAACCTGGGCTGTGTAGCAAGTTCCAGGACAGCCAGAGCCATGTAACTGAAACTTTGTCTCAAAAAACTTTTTTTGTTGTTGTTGTTGTTCTTTTTGAGACAGGATCTCCCTGTAGTCCCAGCTGGCCTGGAACTCACTTTGTAAACCAGGCTGGCCTTGAATAGAGATCCACCTGCCTCTGCTTCCCAAGAGCTGGAATTAAAAGGCATGTGCCACCATGCCCTGCCTATCAGAAAAAAATTTTTTAAGAAGTGTGGGGAGGGGCTGGAGAGATGACTCGGTGGTTGAGAGCACTGACTGCTTTTACAGAAGACCCAGATTTTTCAAATCCCAGCACCCACGTAGCAGCTAACAGCAGTCTGTAACTCCAGTTCCAGGGAATCTGACACTCTCTTCCGACCTCCACGGGCATTGCATGACACGGGTGCACTTACACACATTCAGGCAACACACTCATACACATAAAATATATATTTAAAAAAGGAAGTCTGGGAAGCGTTTTTTGGTTTTTGTTTTTTGTTTTTCTGGTTTCAGATAAACATTGTGACAGGATACAGGGATGTGCTATTTCTTTCTAGAAGACCAGGGGCAGGTTGACCACGGTATGTGTTTTTAGACTTCTTTAGAGCAATCATCCTAAGATAGTCTCAAATCCCAAATTGACAATTCCCACCTCAGCTCTTTCTGAGCTCTCTTTCTGTGGCAGTGAACTGAGGTGATGGTCTCTGGCCTAGGGGGCTACATGATGGAGAACTGAACTCCTGTGTGAGTGAACCAAGGTGGATCCACTCTGTGTGTACATGTGCTGTCAGCCAGCCTCACCCACTAGCCTCCCACCCTGCTTCCTGTAGGACAGGAATTTTGGAGGCCAGAGCCTCCTTGTGTGTTCTCTTTCTATCGTTTATGTTCTATTGAAATACTGACTCTTGGCTTTAGAAGTCCTTTCTAGGTATGTAAGGAGAACAGAACAGCTTGTTAAATTGTGTGTTAAATTCTGTGTGTGTTTCAGCCTAGGGAACCACAGATGAGTTAGTGGAGTTCCCCTGTTACTTTGCGCTGTCTGAGGTGGCTGTAAATTTCCTTCCTTCTTTCTCCATTTGTGTCATGCCTATTCCTGTTGTGTCAAAGATTGCAGGCTGTGTCCTTTAAAGGGTGTGGCCAGACAGTGCTTGGAGACAGCCCAGCAGTCTGTGCCCTGAGCTGGGAAGGATTGAAATCTCCATGAAAGCCCTCCCAACCGTAGAACACAGTGGGGCAGGGGGTCACAGACTGACCACTTCTGACAGACTCTGGAAGGAGCACTCTATCACAGAGCAATGGGCTTATAGAGCAGAGCCAAGGTTTAGAGCCAGTTTTTTCTTTTTTTGGTGTTGTTTTATTTGTTTGTTTGTTAAAATAGGGTCCTGCTTTCCCCAAAACTGGCCTCAAACTCATAATTCTCCTGCCTCAACCTCCCAAATGCTGGGCTTACAGGTGTACACTAGTACACCAGATTTATCTTCAGGAATTTTGCCTGAGTGGTGCTAAGGATAGAACCCAGGGCCTTGTGCATGGCAACACATAGTATACCACTAGTTTCAGCCTTCAGCCCTGAAAAGTGTCCAATTTTAAAGTCAGTTTCCTCTGAGCTACTTAAAGTTGGACATATTGTGTCATAAATAACAAGAAGGGCAGAAGAAGGATGGTGGCATTTCCTCACGATTCCAGCCTGAGATGCCCTCTGTTCTTGCGGTGGTAACAGACCCTTCCTTCCCAGCTGTGGGAGAATTACAGACAAACCATCTCAGTGAAATAACAATGATTTACAGAAGCGTGTGTTAAATCTAAAACCAGGCCAAAAGCCACATCAAAACCTCGTGCCTGGGCCAGTGAGACAGCTCAGCATATAAAGGCAAGGGCCAAACCTGATGACCTGAGTTCAGGCCTTTGAGACCCATGAGGCAGAAAGAGAGAACTGATTTCCACAAGCTGTTCTGGGACCTCCACATACACATCATGGCACATGCATCTCTCGCTACTCCCCCACCACAAAAAAATAAATACTTGTAAAGTAATTTTGACAACCTCGCTTCTCTGTGGAACAATGACTTGAAGAATCCATGTTCGAATGCTGAAGGGAGACAAGGCCGAAGTGTCAGAATTAGGGCTGACCTTTTTCTTTCTCTCTTTCTCCATATTTTCTGGCCAGTGCAAATTTGCTACACGTACACTTTTATATTAGAAAATGGCATCAAGGGAGGAGCCCACTTTTTTCCAAGGAGACTTAGTGTGACACCTGTGACAGAAGCACGCGGCTGTAGAGTGGTAATAGCTGAGCCTGAAGCGACTCTTCTGCTCTCTCCTCTCGGGGGCTTCGAGAGGCAGAAACGCACTCTTGCAGCTGGTCGGCACTTTCTGAGGGTTAGATACAGAGAACAGAAAACAGTCTGGCCAAGCACCTCTGGGCAGCTTCATTAAGCCTTGGAAGTCATTCAGGACCCCTCCAGCAAAGTCACATGGGTTGGCAGAGGTGCAAGCCCAGAGGCCAAGCTGTCAGATAAGGGGTGTGTGTGTCATAGGACACCTGTCCTCACCCTTATCCTTTGTCCCTTTCTTGTTAGACTCCAGTGTCATCTCATTCCACATTGGGTTTGACCAAATGTTCAAAGTTAGCTAAAAATGTTTAAGCCTTTCTTCCTTCCTGGGATATTTATGTCTTAAACCTAAAACTCCAAAGGACAACTGGAAGCGTTTGTCCAAGGCTTCTGCTCAAAGACTCGTAGCTCACTTAACCACAGGGATGCACTGTGTATTTTCAAAGGAAGGAAGTCAGTAAATGAAGGCTTGGCCTCTTAGAATTCAAAAGATGAGGAGAACTTGATCAGGTGCCCCTTCATTTCGGATGGAAAACAAGCCTGAAATGCCACATACCTCGGTCAGGTTGCACAGTGCTGGGCCAATGGGTGCCAGGAACGATGTCCTCGGCCTGTTTCTGCCACACAAATCTTCCCCAAATGCTGCTTTTTCTTGAAAGATACTGGTTGAAAAAAGGGAGGGATGGAGGGCGGGGAGGATAAAGAGAAAGAATAATAGGGAGATGCTGAGTGTAAAATGTTACAAGCTCACATGGAATTGTCATGATTACTCTGTATAATTCACACAAATAAAAAAAGATCTCTATCCCCACCCCAAAGCCTTGTTGACATATCACATTCACACACCATAGAATCCACCCACTGAAAATGCACAGTTTGGGGTTGGAGAGATGGCTCAGCAGTTAAGAACACGTGCTGCTCTTCCAGAGGATCCGGAGTATGGTTCCTAACACCCACATCAGATGGCTCACAACTGCCTATAACTCCAGCTCCAGGAAACCCAGCACCCTCTTTTGGCTTCAGGGTACACCTGTACATATGTGACATACACTCACTCAGACATACACATGCACACATAATCATAAAGATTAAAAATAAATAATGCACGCAATTCAATAGGCTTTAATGTTTCGCAGAAGTGTATAAATATCATCACAATTTTATTAAGTAATTAAAAATTTTTATTACATTTATTTGTGTGTGTGTGTGTGTGTATGTGTGTGTGTGTGTGTACCACAGCACACATGTGAAGGTCAGAAGACAGCTTTCAGGAACTGGTTCTCTACCTCCACCATGTGGATCTTAGTGATTGAATTCAGTTGTCAGACTTGGCAGAAAGAACTTAAACCCACCGAGCTATCTCCTCAGCCCACAGTTAATTTTAATTAATCGTGCCCCCCAACAGAAGACACCCTGTGCTTTCTGGCTCTCACCTCCAATCCCCCAACTAGGCAGACCCTGATGTCCTTTCTGTCACTATAAAATTTACCTGCACTGGACATTTCATGTGGTCCTTTGTGACTGGCTTCTATCACAATGCTGTCAAGGGTCACCCAAATGGTAGCATGTATCGCACTTTATTCCTTTGTCTTGTCAGAAAACCAAGCCTGGTATAAGGACATGCCACATTCTATGTATCTGTTGATCAGTTGTTTCACATGGATTGTTACCACTTTAAAAAAAAAAAAAGTGTCTTACTTATTCTTTGACAGTCCCTTACATGTAAACAGTGAATTTTGATCATACCCATCCCTAGTTCCTGCCTCCACTTTCATCATCTCTCTTTCTCTTTCTGTCTCTCTCTCCCTGTCTCCCTTTCTTTCTTTCTCTCATTGCACTGCAGCTAAGTATTGCTGCCTGTTGGAATGTTGGCTGATCGTGTTGACTTGATCGTGTGCAGGTCTTGAACAGGTAACCATAGCTGTAATGAATTAATGAGTGCAACAGCCTCATCGTGTTCAGAGGACAGCATTGCACAGCACTCCTCCCCACCCTCTATCTCTTACATTCTTTCTGCCCCCTCTTCCAAGATGCTCCCCGAGCCATGGTGGATGGGGGCTTGATATAGATGTCCAGTTATGGCTGAACACTCGGTAGTTACTTCCTTGATCAGTTGTAAGTCTGCCTTGGCTGCTGACCGCTGCAGATAGAGGCGTCTCTGTCTGAGGTTGAGAGCAGCACCTATGGTTATGAACGTGGATGTTTAGAAGACAGTTTGACAGCATGTCCATTTAGCAAGACAACGGTGTTCGCTTCCCCTCTGGGCTCTACGATCTCTTAAGCCATAGGTTTTTGTCCAAGTTTACAGTACCAGGCATGAATTCCCTCCTGTGGAGGAGGCCTCAAATCTAATCAGAAAGAAGTTAGTTAATCTTCGTGCCATTATACACCAGTGGACACATCTTGCAGCATTACAGGGATCACTGCTGGGTGATACTCTAGATGCCTTTTCAGCCCCCCAGCAGCCTACATAGCACTTTCTGACACTATAAAAACTATCCAGCAAATAAGTTGTTTTCAGATCAGTTTCGGCTTGATTTCTTTATGTCCTGCAACCAAAGTGTGTTGTGTCCACAGTAATAGGGCTTTATTGTATAGTTATAGTGGGCATCCAGGAGTAATAGGGTTTTATTGTATAGTTATAGTGGGCATCCAGGAGTAATAGGGCTTTATTGTATAGTTATAGTGGGCATCCAGGAGTAATAGGGTTTTATTGTATAGTTATAGTGGGCATCCAGGAGTAATAGGGCTTTATTGTATAGTTATAGTGGGCATCCAGGAGTAATGGCAATAGTTGGGGTGTTTTGGGGCCTCTGAGGCCTCGCTGACCAATAACTCATAGAGAGGTACCCCGTGCCTGGCACTGAGGTTTTCATTTGATAACCCATGAATTTTGGGGAAAGCTCCCTTCACTCCTGCAGAGTACCTGTGTTCAAACTCCTCCTTTAGACACTATTTTATAGATTAGTTTACAAAGCAGTAGGTTCTTAGACATCCTTACTTTTGGCTAACACACCCCTCCTCCCCGCTTTCCTGTGTTTCCACTTTTGAGTGTAATAAATGTTGTTGCTATGACCATTCATACATAAGTTTTTGTGTAGATATGTGTTTTCATTTCTTTTTGGTCATATGTGTGTGTGTGCGCATGTGTGTGTGTGTGTGTGTGTGTGTATGTGTGTGCAGAATTTCTAGCTCATATGATAACCCTTTGTTTAACTTCTGAGGCACTTCCAGGCTGCTTTCCAACACATGGCTCCCATTTATATCCCTGTACATATCTTTCCAGTTTTTCCAGCAGGAGAGAGGGAAATGGGGCAGGGTGCAGAGGCCAGAAGAGGCCATCAGATGTCCTGCTCTGTCACACTTTGCTTTGTGCCCTTGAGACAGGGTCTCTCACCTAACCTGGAACTAGGCTTGTAGCCAGCAAAGCCCAGGGATCCTCCTGCCTCTGCCCACAGTGCTGGGCGCAGGTACACACAGCAATGCCTGAGCTCAGGTCCTCATGTTTGCACAGTAACCATACTCTCCAGCCCCTCATTTTAGTTTCAACAGTGCTTTTTTCAAGTGCATGTATTCAGAAACCTTCTGTGGTTATCCCATCTTTTGTATGATCTTAAATCTTCGGTTTGGTTCTCAAGCCCCTCTCCTACCACTGCTCCAACTGGAAGTCACTTGGCAAACCCATGTGATCTCCAGACTATCTTCCTCTCATGTCGGGACCAGAGTGCCTTCTGTCTAACCAGCTATCCTCGAAATTACATGCGGATCACGGAGATCCCAGATGGGGAGTTGGGGCTCCCAGAGCAGAACTGGGAAGGAATGAGTGACACCTGATGATGCCAGGGCCAAGCATGACCATGTATCGGCAAGAGTCCCAGCTGTGCAGGGCCTATGGTTAAGGGTACCTAGCCACCCTCCTCCTGGACTTCTATGTGGTGAGAGATAAGAACACAAACTTGGCTGTGACTCAGCAAAGTCAGAGCAGGAAATAGAACCTTTCCAAAACCATAGTTGATTTTTTTTTCTCCTCTCCTACCCTATACAATAGCTAAGAGCCTTTCAGCCAGATCTAAACTTTCTTATATGCTTTTATAAGAACCCACTTAGTATACCAATTTGTAACAAAGATGCTGATAAGCATTTTTATGCAATCTTTGTTTTGGGTGGGGGTCAGTGTTGAGACAGGGTCTCTGTGTAGCCCCAGCTAGCCTGGAACTCATTATGTAAACCAGGCTGGCCTTAATTTCACAGAGATCTCCCTGCCTCTACCTCCTGCGTGCTGAGATCAAAGGTGTGTGCCACCTCACCAGCACACATAATCTTTCTGGTAATGTTTGGCTGTATGGAGTTCCTCTCACTGTTAATCTATCCTATGACTGTTAGTCTAAGTTATTGTTGTGAAACCCCTTCACTTAAATGCTGCGGAGACACGATCTCCACCAGTCTCAACCCCAGTGCCCCTGGAATATTGTTGTAAACAAAAAATGGCTTTTGTCACTTCAATAATTTGGATGGCTTTCTACACTTCCGGAAGATTGTTGGCACATCTGATGTCCAAGAGGTCCTTCCTTGCAAACTTCCTTCCAAAGATGGAAGCCCTCCAGTGAACTTCTGCACCAGGGGGTCCTGTTTCCTGTATCAGAGCACAGCATGCTGCTGAGAAATGAAGTCTTTTGCCTCACTGTCCTCCAGGTTAATCATTCCCAGAAGGCGAACACATACCAACTTTTCCTGATAGGAAGTCCTCTTCCAGTTATGAGTAGATTCTCATGCAGCCCTAGAGGATAATGGAACAGAAGAGGCCTAGATGCCATTTCTGCGCCTTGGGGTAAAAAAAAACAAAAAACGTGCAGAGTAGTCTCAGTACTCCAAGTTCTGATTGCTTAGCAGTAGAGAAGACACAGTATTAAATCAGGAAGTCTCCTGTGAATTTTCTTAATTGAAATCCTTTGATTAGAATAGGACTTCCCAAGGGATTTCCACTAGCAATGCCTTTTGGTCCAAGAAATTTTTACATGACACCAGGTCTGTAAATATACAAAATACATGTGCATATTAAATATTTACTGATAACAAATCACAAAGACATGTCTTTAAAAAACAATTCTTTAGTATAATCTTATATTTGTTAATGACAGAAGTAAATTTGCATTCTAATGAAATGAATGTGCTTGTCTGTTTTTATATGAATTGTTAAATCTTGACTGAATAGTTGATACTGTAGGACATAGAACATCTTAAATGTTTTTCAGAGCTGATCAATATTTTGATTTTTTTAGTCTTTAATGCTAAAAGCACCAAAACATATAAATATATAATACAAAATGGCAGAAATTTGTTAGGACCATTTCAGAAATTGTTGGAAATTCTGTCTTAATCCTAAGCCAAAATGCATTTAGCCATTTTTTAATGAAATTAAAATTAGCAACTCATAGCAGTTTTAGAAATCAACCATTCCAACATAATACAATCTAAAGATAAACCAATTTGATGCTAACATTCTAAGAAATGACGACAGGAAGATATTAAATGTCTTTGTTTCTGTGTAACTGCTGTTTCTATAAGAGCAGAAAGCTTTGTTATTGTGTTAGCTGGTTTTCTGTTGCTGTGATAAAACACCATAACCAAGGCAGCTTATAGAAGGAGGAGTTTATTTGTGCTTATGGACCCAGAGGGATAAGAGTTCAACAGAGATGGTTGGAACAGAGTGCTAAGCCTCATATCTTCAAACACCCACAGGAAGAAGAGAAAGCAAGCTGGAAGTGAGCTCTCATAGCCCACCCCCAGTGACGAGCTTTCTCCAACTAGGCTAGGCCTCCTAAAGGTTCCGTGACCTCCCAAATAGTGCCACTAGCTGACCAAGTGACTTGAAGTAACAAGAACCATCCTCATTCAAACCTCCAGTTTCACACAGTAGAAAAACTACACTTCACAGCACACAGGAGCCTTGAATCTGAGCCGAGATGTTTCAGAGGGAACATTTGTTGGTAATGTGTGATGTAATGGCATGCACAATACAGTGTGTGTATATTGTGTGTTCAGAACCAAGACTGCAGCAAAGTTTTGTGATACAGCCCTGGCTGGTGCTGCCAGAAACACCTCAGACGCATCACACACTTCACTTTGAGTTCATTTTTGTCCATTGTGCACTCAGTTTTGTTATAACCAGGTTTTTCATGACACCCACATTCAGTTACACCACCCTGTATACGGGTGGTGACCCTCAATTTAAGAAACCAGAGATTAAGCCTGCAGAAAGTGAACACCTCAAAGCCATTGCTCCCTCTCTCCAGTAGGTGGCACTCTTGACATGCATCGTCTGTCTTTCCCAGGTCTATGTGCCCTCTCTATCAACCATTCCAACTCCTACCTGGCCTACCCTGGAAGCCTGACTACAGGAGAGATTGTGCTTTATGACGGAAACTCCCTGGTAAGTTGACAATGGTTCCTGGTGCACCAAGCCCTCCTGCCTTGGCTGTGTGGTGAATGGGATGAGATCCCAGCAGGCCTGTTGCAGTGGAGTAGGGGCGGGGAGGTTCTCTGTTCACAGCAGTTGAAGGAGAATGGATGATGTTTGCACTCAGGCTCAGTATCAGTCAATATCCCCAGCAGGCAGGTGCCAGACCAAAGCAGAACACCTGCAGCAGAGTGTGATCTGTAGGCCACACTGTGCTGACTTGAGGCAGCACACAGCTGCTCTTCACACCCTGCCCTCTGCAATCCAAGGCAGGACAGGATCACTCTGGGAAAACCCCTGGAGAAGCAAACCAGAGCCCTTGACAGCCTTGTTCCACATCAAGCACACAACTGATCACCTACCTTCCCAGAGGCAGAGAAAGGGATAGAAATGGGAGTGGCCTCTCTCCAAGGCTCAGGGACCATCGAAGGAGAGGAAGAGAAAGAATGCAAGACGTGGAGGAAAGGGTGGAGTGTATGGAGCATGGTCTCCCAGGCATGACACAATGCTGCACACTCACAGTCTCAGCAACTGTGAGTCCTTGCACAAGACTGGGCCCCTCAACATTCTGTCATGAGAGAAGGGCTCCTGAGGGTCTGCCCCTCCCTGGGGATTGATTTGCTAAGGGAGAAACAGTTTCTTCAGTGGGGTAGCCACTGCTAAGTTGCCCTTGGTCTTGTAAATAACCTCTGACCCATGCTCCTGTAAGTAGCCCTCATAGAATTCTTTGGTTTATGAAAATGAAAGGAAGGAAGGAAGAAGTGAGCCCCTAATAGCACCAAGATGCTAAGATGCACCAAGAAAGGACGTTCGGCTTGTGTACCGTGATCTAGCGGGAAGCAGGGTCACCACGGAGCTTGGCAAATGGAAGAGAAGGAAGGAACGATCAAGGAGAGGAAACTGAAATCCATCTTTCTTCCTTCAGCATCAGTTTCTTTTCTCCCTTTCCCCAACAGAAAACAGTGTGCACCATCGCTGCCCATGAGGGAACGCTGGCCGCCATCACCTTCAACTCCTCAGGCTCCAAACTAGCAAGCGCGTCTGAGAAAGTGAGTGCTCTGGTGTTTCCTCCCTGGGGGTGCGCTACATTCCTCTGGAGGTGCCCTGGAACAGTTCTGGTGACTCGAAGACTGACTGGTCTCTGGCCCCCACTCAGAGTTTTTTCCAGAGTGAGAATCTCTGGCCCCTGTGTGCTGTGGTCTGTCAGTGAGTTTGTCGGCTCTAAGGCCAGCACTCTGTAAGTCACAAGACAATTTGCACAAAAATTTGTGGTCTTTCCTAGAAATGTGTGTGCCTGTATCTGTAGATACAGATAGACGCTACATTTTATGATTTTTTTATATAATGTGTATGACTGTATGTAAGTGCACCTGTGCTGTAAGTGCCCAGGGAGGTCAGACGAGGGCATCTGATCCCTGGACCTGAAGTTATTGACGATTGTTAGGCTCCATGTGGGTACTGGAAATCAAACCTGGGTCCTCTGCAAGAGCAGCCAGTGCTCTTAACTGCTGAGCCATTTCTCCAGCTCCAGATACTACATTTTATAAATGCAGTATAAACAAAATGTTCTTGTTTACCTAAAGAGATTGATCCCTTTTGACCAGAATAATCAGGAAGATGATCAAGTTGAATTTCAATTGCCATGCAAAGCAGGTGCATTTTGATAAGTAGAGATAGAATATTCTAGAAAACCAGAGCAATTTGGGAAGGCACACACACACATGTTCACATACATGCACACGGAGAGAGCCTTGGGCAAGGATGGGGAAGGACAGGGAGACAGTACTTAGGACATGTTCCAAGAATTGCTTATCTGGCATATAACAGATAGAAATGCCTCTTTGCCTAGTGCTCCGAGCTTCCTCCTCAGAGGCAGATGTGCGAAACACACTTCCTGGAAAGGGACGCCTCTGTGTTTCCACTCAGGGAGGAGAAATGCGCACCTGCTTTCTCTTCCAGGGCACCGTCATCCGCGTGTTCTCTGTGCCCGAAGGGCAAAAGCTCTATGAGTTTCGGCGAGGAATGAAAAGGTATGTGTTCCAGGTCAGACCTGTTTTAAAATCCCTGTGCAGCCAGCCGCAGCCGTCTAGGAAGAGGACAGAGGCCAGCTTCGTGACCTCCTCTCATAAAGGAAATATTACTGTACTTTCTCAGGTAATTGACTTAGGCTCCACCAGGGGCTTCATAAAACTGAAAGCAGAGAAGCAGTTTTAGTGTAGTAATCCAGCCATCAGCATCTTTTGATGTGTTCCTGGGAGGCCAGCGCATCACAATCCACAGTTTCCAGTTCCTTCCACAGAGAGAAATAAAAGGCCATTGTAAAATGTCACGTTTGGGATCTTATTGACTGTAGAGGTTGGATCGGCTGTTCAGGTGGATTGGTTCAAAGCAGTGGAAGACTTTCATCATACAAAGAAGCTGGGGAGGAAGGGCCCTGCTCTGTGTATTTGTACCTAAGATCATGAGCCTCCGTGACTCCTTCTGACGCTGCTGTTTAAATCTGAATGATGCGGTGTTGGTGTTGGAGGGGTCTTCACATAGCTTGGCTCTTCAGGATACGTTTTCATGTTGTATAGCTGGTCTTAGAACTAGAAGGTGATGACCCTGGCTGTTCTGGTTTATTGCCCTGTGTGTTGCTGCCTCTAGGTACGTGACCATCAGCTCTCTAGTGTTCAGTATGGACTCGCAGTTCCTGTGTGCCTCCAGCAACACGGAAACGGTGCATATCTTCAAGCTGGAACACCTCACGACCAGGCAAGTTCAGGCACAGAATACTCGCTGGACAAAATAGGAGGCGGGCCCTGGTCATTCTGCCAGAATGGGCATTTTTCTTTTTAAACTTGGTATTACTGTTCGGTCAACACCAAGGTGGTACTGTGTATGTTAGCAGAATGTTTGGGATATCCTACACAAAAGCTCAAAATCTGGATCTGCAATCCTGAGTTTACATCCCAACTCAGCCCCATTAGAGTGGTGAAATGCTAGAAAGCTCATTTAATCTGAATTTTAGTTTCCTTACCTGTAAAACATGCATAATAACAGTGTTGTACAGATGAAATGATCTTATTGTTGATACAAAGTATTTCATGTAGTGTGTGACATGTACTTAGTACCAATACACATAAGCTGGGGCAGCTGTGTTAACCAATGGAGAGATAGTGTATTTAGTATCCCCATTACTACCACCAGCGAATCCTTGGCAGACATATTCAGTGCCCCTGAGGGTAATCGTGGCTGCAGGAGGGTTGACCATATGATGTAGGCGCTCCTGTGTAGTCGCCAGTGTATGTACTGGTTTCCTCTTGGTGCTGTAACAAATTGCCACAAGCTTAGTGGCTCTTGCACTGCACATGGATGAGTTCACAGGTCAGAGGTAAGAAGCCCTGAATGGTGTGGCTAGATCCTGGGTCCCCTGAAGCCATAATAGAGGCCTGAGCACCATCTGCATCCCTGAGGCAGTGCCGACACCTCTTCCAAACTGATTCCACTTAGAGTGCGTCCTTTGGCGGTGGCCGTGGGGAGTCCCTGCTTCCCTGCTGGATGTCCCTCTGAGAGAGGCCACCACAGTCCTTCTCACACGGCCTTCAAGCTGGAAGCCCGCGTTGCATTCATTCCTTCTCATGACTTAATCATGCCTTCCTTTTCTACAACCAGTCAAGAGACTTGAACGTAGGACCTCACACATGCTAGGCAAGCACTCCATCACCAAGCTACACCTCTACCCCTCAAAGAGGTCTCATTGCATTGCCCATATTGGCCTCAAATGTACATACTAAAGCAGTCCTCCTGTCCCAGCCTTCTGACTAGTCGGGACTGCAGGCCCTCACCACTGTGCCCAGCTTGTTCTCGGGTTTTAAGGGTGTATGTAATTGAATCAAGCCACCTGGATAATCTGCCTAAGATTTCCCAGGCCCTATAACACAGTACTGAATAGAATTGATGCATCATTACTGTTATGGGGTCCAGGGTCCAGGACATAGCATCTTGGGAAGTCTTTCCTAGAAATCCTGCCTGCTGTTAATAGGTTGAGTGTGTTCACTAATACAGGATAAATGTGTGGCCATGTTAACTCTTGGAGATATTTGCAATAGAAAGAACCCTCCGTCTCAGCCATCATCGTGGCTGTGTTCCTTGGTCTAGCCCTCCTCCCAACATGGTCCGGACCCTCATTTTAAGAGCATAGAGGACAACTTGTGCTTTTCTTCTGGGGGCTTCAGGTGCCTGTGTCTCGTGCCACTTTTTCTCTTTTTGTTGGTGTTCTGCTTTTTGAGACAGGGTCTCCTTGTAGCCCTAGCTGTCCTAGAACTTGCTATGTGGACCAGGCTGGCCTCAATCTCATAGATCTGCCTGCCTCTGTTTCCTGAGTGCTGGGATTAAAGGTGTGCCCCACCAGGCCCAGCTACATGCCACTTCTGAGTGTAGGGAACTGAGGTATGATGGTTCAGTGGTTTTCCTCAGTAGCACTCTGAGGGCACATGGGACTTGATGGTGATGGTGACATTTGTGCATCCACAGAAACCGCAGGTTATAGAGCATTTTCTATTCTTTCTAGAAGACAGGCAGAGGAGGAGTTGGGCAGCTGAGGAAACGGAGACTCTAAGAAGTCATTGTGCTGCTCCAAACTAGCCTCTGTCCCCAGGATCCCCAGCGGATACCACACCTTACACCCTGCCAGGCTGCTGTGGCGCCCTCAGCGGGGAGTCTGAGACCGTGCTAAGGCTCCACAGTGCATACTCCAGGGAGGGGGTTCACAGTTGTACCTCTGCTGTGATGGGAAGGAATTTTTTCCTCTTCATGGGATATGTCTTCCCTGCAAGTTGTGCAGAAAGCTTCAGGGATGCAGCTTTGGTGAGCTGGTGCCAGCCTCTGTCATGCATGTGCTAGTGTGCATGGCGTCATGTGGTTCCATGCGTCCCTTTCAGAAGCCCATCCCCAGTCACGAGCAAACAACCAGTTCACCCAATGCTGTAGATTTCCAGTGCAGATCCTGGCTTTCCTCTGTGTGGCACAGCACTGTAAGGCCTCATTCCCTGGAACCCTCCTTCTCTGCGGGTGCTGGGGGTGTGGCCGCTGCTTCCTACCCTCAGTTCAGTCTATCAGGAGCCCTCCCACCGCCGTCCCATGTAGGGAATCCCCGAACTGCTTCGCATTAGTGATTTTTATATTACTATGACCACAGTCCCTGACAGACGGCTTAAGGGAGCAAAGCTTTGTTGGGCTCACAGACTCAAAGGCTGTCAGCACACCATAGTGGGGAAACAGCTGCAGGGTTTGTGACGGCGGAAGCATGTGGGTGGGGGCTCTTCACTTCTTTGCAGACCAGGAAGCAGAGTGAGTTGGCTGGAACTGGGTACAGATAAAACCTTCAAAGGTCTGACTCCTAATGAGTTACTAGTCCCCACAGGCCAGGCCCCACCTCTACCATCTAGAAAATAGCACCACCAGCCAGGGAAGTCCTCAAAACATGAGCCTGTATGGGGACATTTTTAGTTAAATATAAGGTTCTTATTCTGCATTCTTTCATTGGAGATTATATCTACTTTCTAGACTTTTCTGTCCCTTCCTAGGCAGCTTCCGAAACTTAGCCCTGTGGCTTGTGAAACTTCCACCTGAGCACTAGAGGACAGCCCACCCGTTGAGAACATTTCCACCCCCAAGGTGTCATAAGTGAGTCAGTGCTCCCAAGCCTCTGCTTCAGCCTCAGCCCTGTCCCCTCTTGGGCCAGTCATCTGTGCTCAGGATAGGAAACTCAGCACCCGCTCCCAGCTCTGGGGCTGGGGGTGGCACAGGTGACCAGGGGCAGAACTTGAGTCCTGCTAGAGTCGCCCCTGAGCCTGTCTGTAAAGCATCGGTCTGTCTCGGGATGCAGTGTGGCTTCCATGCTCATCTTTAGTCCTGCCTCTCTGCCCACTGCCCCGTCTACACCTTTAACTGCATGATGTTTATACATGGACTCACTCTTCACAGCTCACCCTTTGACAGGTTATTGTATGGGGAATTTTTCCTGGGAAGATGTAGCACATCAGCACATACACACGCACCCATGTTTATCCACCCAGAAAGAGCCCACAAGAAACCAAAATAACAAGTATACTAAAGTCCAACTTAGTGAACCAGTGAGTTTTACTGGGGTCCAAAAAGCCCTCCCCAACACAAGTGCTGCACCCCTGGAGCTCTCTGTATAACTTGCACACAGCTGGACAGGTCATAGTGATCCCTGGACAGATGGGCTGGTTGGAGCCTTCCCTATCAGGTGTTTATTGCTTCTATAACACAGGGGAAGAACTTTCAAGAATCTTTCAGATTTCCTCCTTCCCAAACCTTTGAAGTTTTGCTTACTTCTGGAGGCTAGTGAGCCTCCCCCTCTGTCTGCCAGAGGCCTTAGGATGAAATTTTACGGCTATGGGAGACCTACCAGGTTCCCAAGGAACTTCTGGGTATTATAGATGCTGGGTATCAGGTGGCTTGAGAGCTATAATGAGACATCATTTGGAGTGCCTTGCCTGGGCGCCTGCTTCCTGTTCAGTCTAGCCCAGGAAGCCTTTCCAGGATCTGTCTGTTCTTCCTGACCCCTGCATGCTTGTGAGCTCGTTGTACAGCCTCTACTCTTGCCCTCTTTTGGAAATCTAGGAATCAGAGTCATCATCAGAAACACACTTTTAATATAAGAAAGCCACAGCATAGGTAACCTCCTAACAACGTTAAAATGGCTTTTCTGCAAGACACACAGGCTCTGATGTTCTTTAGTTATGGCTGGAATATTATGTCCTGGTGGCCAGAACATTGTGCTCAGGCACAACGTCTGTCTGCTGAGGTAAAACACTGGGCTGTGGCGATCACTGGTGAGGTACCAGTGCCCATGGCCCAGGCCCATCCTTGCCTTTGCATTGCCCCTCCCCAGCCACCCAGAGGAGCCTTCCACGTGGAGCGGCTACATGGGAAAGATGTTCATGGCTGCTACCAACTACCTCCCCGCCCAGGTGTCAGACATGATGAACCAGGACAGGGCTTTCGCTACCGGACGCCTGAGCTTCTCCGGGCAAAAGAACATCTGCACCCTCTCCACGTACGTACAGTACCACCTACCTCGCCAAACTCACACATATGTTTAGCTTTTTGTGTTTTGTTTTGAAACAGAGTCTCCCTGTAGCCCCAGCTGGCCTGGAACTCACTATGTAGATAGACCAGGCTGGCTTTGATCTCACAGAGATGTGCCTGCCTCTGCCTCCCAAGTGCTGGGATTAAAGGTGTGTGCCACAGTGCCCGACTCTATCTGCTGATTTTAACATGGATTCTCAGAGGCAGCTGGAGGCTGCATGAGACAATCAGCTTTCAGGTTCCAATGATACCACTCTGTGTTGTTAAACAATCCCTATTTTTATATGGCAAGGTTCCCCCACCCCCATTGCCTAGATCCAGACACCTATGGGGATGACAGGTGTCTTATTTAAGAAGTTTAGGAGCATTTATTAAAGAAGTAAAATCAAAAATGTCATAAGTTGAGTCAGGCATGGTGATGTACATCTGGAATCCCTGCAGTTGGGAGGCTAAGCCAGAAGATTTGCAAGTTCCAGGCTAGCCCAGACCATGTAAGAAGACTCTGTCTAAAAAGAACATGAGAAAAAGTTTGGGGGCTTGAGAAATGGCTCAGTAAGGTGCTTTCCATGGAAACAAAGGATCTGAGTTTGAGCCCCAGACTGCCATGTGAAAAGCTGGATGTGGAGGCATGTGTGCGTGGTCCCACCACCGGGAAGGTGGGGTAGGAGGGCCCCTGGGGCTTTCTGGCCAGCTAGTCTACCTATTCTGTGAGTCCCAGACTAGTGAGAGACTATCTCAAAATGGAGGTGGGCAGGACCTGAGAAATGACAATTCAGGTTGACCTCGGACCTCCACATGTACACACACATACGTGCACATGCATGTACACACACAAGTTTGTAAACCTAGCTAGCAAAGATGGCAAGATAGTTGTATTCTTTTCCCCTTTCCATCACTGTTAAAGTCAACAACATGTAAGACAGAGACGGACTCAGCTCTAGGACACTAATAAGGCAGTGGTAGCCTTTCACGGCATCGGGGGTCAAAAACGCCCACGGCCATTGCTTTTGCCTCATCCCACACAATCTTGTTCAAAAACCACAAGTAATCCTGAAAGTGGAGGGCTGGGTCAGAATGTAAAGGCATGGCCAGAAGCCCCAACTCTGGATCAGCGGGCTAAGGGGTTTCGAGAGGCAGAAGAGCCTGTGGCAGGGTGAGTGAGGCACTGCCAGCTGACACCAGCCTGTCACTCACGTCCATGGACCATCACACATCGTTTCATTTGTCTCTTAGGATCCAGAAATTGCCACGGCTGCTAGTAGCCTCCTCCGATGGACACCTTTACATCTACAACCTGGACCCGCAGGATGGAGGCGAATGTGTCTTAATCAAAACCCACAGGTGAAGAGTCTAGTTGTCAAAGAACAGCTGTTTGTGAACAGCTGTGCAGAGCTGTCTGGCGCTGGGGACAGTAACCAGCTCTACTGTCTCGCTGTGGCGTCTCCTCCTGGGAGTCTCGGTGGCAAGTTCCCTGAATGGCTTTTGCTTGGGGTCAGCCTCCCTGTCATGTATTGTCAGCCTGCTGACAGCCTCTTCAGGACAGTGTCTGGATACACAGTACCTCAAATAACATCCCCCTGCTCAGCTGGTCTTCCTATCACAGCCCCCAGACACAGTGGGTATTCAGAAATGTCCACAGAATCAGATTGAAAAGCCCTCAAGTTTCTGTGGCAAATCCAGGCTGACCTTGTGTCCTGCTGTGGATAGGACATGGTGAGCTGCCACCAAACCCTCACCCTTGACATCTGATCTTGTTAGCATGTCTTGACGTTCTTGTTGAACATACCAAAGGGCAGGCCCTTACTTACTTGGTGGAAAGTGGTGGTCACGGTGGAGGCAGGACTGGCTTACTTGGGATCCTGCTGGTCTATCATTTGCCTGCAAGTAGCTGAGCGTAAGCGCCTGTTCTTTTCCTTTTGAAGGTGTTCTGGATATGTGGTGATTTCTTTTATCTTCCCTCTCTTAATTGCTACACTTAGCTTGCTTGACTCAGGAGCAACAGAAGAGAACAAAGAAAATGACCTCAGACCTTCCATACCTCAGTCTTACGCAGCAACAGTAGCAAGGCCCAGCACATCTGCAGCATCCACCGTGCCAGGTGAGCGACGAGGGGGAGCCCCAGCAACCACCTCATCCCGCACTGTTCTCCCAGCATGCACCTTGAGAGACCAGCAGTAGCCTTCAACCTCAGGTCCCTAACGCTGCTGTGTACACAAGGGGTTTTCGTAACAAGTAGCAATAGCCCTCTGCCTCTTGGAGAATTCTGAAGAGAAGGAGTTTCAGATGGAAGGTGGGCGAAACCTGCCTGTCTCTCAAAGCTCGGGGACTAGAACTTGAGAGGGTTTAGACTCACCTTCTTAAGCTGTGTCCTCATTTAGAAGGCAGAGATGCCTCCCGTTTCCCTGGTCCTCCCTTTTCTCAGGCTTTCCCCTCCCTCCAGCACATCATGGAGTCGGAACCCACCTGTGCATCGTGTCTCCTCTCTCACTCTTGGCCTCCAGGTTACTCTGAGGACGGTGGGGCGCTCCGAGGAGAGGTGATTCCAGAACACGAGTTTGCCACGGGACCAGTGTGTCTTGACGACGAGAATGAGTTTCCCCCTGTGAGCATTCGGAATCCTTAGCAGAGCAGCTGTGCTCCTCTGTCTGACTGGAAGGAAACTTTGCGCCCCACAGGAGGCGAAGTCACTGTCTCTGTGCTAGCCCCTAACCACTAATCCTCTTTTCTAAAATGCACAGAGCCATAGGCCCCCCGCTGGTGTGGGCTTCAGATCCTGTAGATGAGCCAGCCGTTAGGTTTCATGCTGCAGCCTGCCAGCATTACAGTAACTGAGTACTAACCTGGGAGTATGAGCAGCTCAGTCACCAGACCTGGACTCCTAGCCTCTGTCTGCACACTGCCTTCACTGCTTGTGAAGTCAGAGCTTCTGCCTGTGTAAATGTCTGGTTTTCTGATGCTCACAAGGATGCTTCTGTAGAATGCTGCCTGTTATTGAGCATGATGAGTTAATAGGGTTAGGCTGCATTTGGGATTTAGAATTGGCTGCAGTAAGAACTGCCCTGCACCCTGCCTACAGCTCTGGTGTTGCAGACCCAAGCCTCCCTAGCAACTGTAGGTGTGCATTAAGAAACCATGTGCGGAAAGCCAGAGTGGGTGGCACATGAGCAGTCCTGAGGCCTTCAGCAAGGCTTGCCCATCCTGCTCCAGCTGTGCTGGCAGTGAGGGCCCTGGTAACTGAGCATTGGACTTGGCTTCTGCCAGCATCTGCAGGAAAGATTCTCTCCTGGGGGAGTCTGCCAGGACTTCTTAGCCATGCTTCTTCAAGCTCCTTTTGAAGCAACATGTATATAGACATCCGGGGCCTGGGGACGTAGCTCAGCTGATAGAGTGCTTGCCTAGTATGCGTAGAGCTCTGGGTTAAGTCCCCAGCAGCACATAAAGTTGGGTGTGGTGATACACACCTGTGATTCCAGCACTAGGGAGGCTGGGGCAGAAGTGCCAGACATTCAAGATTGTCTTAGCTACATAGTGAGTTCAAGGCCAGCCTGGGCTACATGAGATACTGTCTCAAAATTGAAAAAAAATATATAGCTTGAAATCATTTCAGGTGTACATAGTGTCATGTCAGGACTTGGAGTGCAGAGAGGCACATTCCTGTGGCACCAAAACAGTGCCCATGGGCCTTGTGTGAGTAGAGGGTACTCACGACATCTGTATTGGCTTTGTGGGTTATAGCTTGAAATTTGCGTTTCTGGCCTTAAATGGGCAAATTTTCAAATACATTTTTAAGAAAGGTAGAGACATTTTTAAATAAACAAAAAAACTAGGTATACATTTAAGACATCCCTTGGCCTGCTGCCCACCAGTTGCTGCCTAAACCAGTGATGCCTTTGGGCTCCCATGATGCCAGGCAGACCTAAAGGGAGTTTTTCTGTCTCCATGAAAGTTGGTAGTATTTAACTGACATTACATGTTCTGGGAACCAAACATAGTGGGGACAGATGTGAACGGTGCTCTGTCCATGGTCATATGTTTTAGCAATTATGGTAGACGTCTGAGACTACTGTAAAAGCCTATTAGATCATGAATCACGCATCACTGTAGCCACAGTAGGGCTTGCACCCTCTTATATTTATAGATCTGGGTGATTTGGACATCGATACATACGGGAGTCTCTTGCCAGAGAAAGCCCGGGTACACTAACAGGCACCTGGGCCTGGGGAGGTGGGAGGAATTAGAGATGCTCAATTCAAAACCTAGTGTTCCCAAGTGTGGCTGAGTGGTAGAGCGTTTGCCTAGCATGTGAGAGGCTCTGAGTTCCAGCCCTGTGTCACACACACACACACAGCCCCAATGTTCAAACTTATCATAAGGCATGTTTGCCTAAACACTGCCAGGAAGTCTGACATAAACCAATTGTCCATTTCTCTCTTAAGGAGCAAATGAGTGAAAGCACTTTAAACTGCATTTGGAATTCTTGTTTGGGGTAGGAATGTGGCTCAGTGGTAGAGCTTGCCAAGTACATAAGAAGCACTAGATTCCCTCCCCAGCCTCAGCAAAAAAAAAAGATGATTTTTACACAAGAAATGCTTCCTGCCTGGGTGCTGGTCATTGGACAAGTTCCTAGAACTGTTAGAGTTCAACTGGTGTCAGTCAGCCTCTGGGTGAGGGGCAGGCGTTAGACATCATGATGGTCATTAGACCAGCCTGTCCATGGTCTGCAGGAAGATGGGGAAGAAGAGCCAGCACTTCCATCAAGGCCCTAGGTTCATAGCAAGGGAGCTTCTGCATCTTCCCACCCATGAACCCAGTGAGTAAGGCTGGCCTGTCACCCTCAGTCATGCTGAGCAGCCGGTGTTCAACCGAGCTTGCTAGGAACCTCCCACCCCTTATTCTGAATTGCATGACTATTCCAATATTTTCCCAGAATCTCCATCTTTACTCACAATTGTTTAAAAGCTTCTGAAACTATAAAAGAATCTTAGGAGTCTCGGCTTAGCTGAGATCACTTTCCTTTTGGATAGGAATATCAGGCTCACTGGTGGAGTCTGCATTGGTGTCTCTAGGCCTCTGCCTTAAGAGCCTGGGCCATCATTAGCTTGCATTGTAACACAGATTGACACTGCCTTTTGCTTCAAGACCAATGAGAGAAAAGCAAGCTCATCATTTTGGGTGCCTTAGGAAGTGGCCTTCAAGGAGGATGAGCAGCTTTTGCCTCGGAAACAAACTAGTGTAGGAGTGTGTGTATTCTCTGACATTAATCAACCTTGCAAGCAAGAGTACGGCAACCCGGACAAGGACATATACTGACAGTCAGTTAGCAGTCCATGAGCCTTTAAAAAATGTACAGATACATGTCTTCACACACATGCACAAACAGTTGATGTAGTCAGTATTGTTGGAGCCTGTGCCATAATCATCTGCACCTACATAAGGCGGGTGCATTTTCTGTGGCCATGAGTGAGGGTCATTTTGTGGTCTTATGTAAAAGCTCCGCAAGGCCTATTCTCCTCGGCTCACCCACATGGCACAGACCCACAGGTAACACAGCCTACCCCCAGCCTCTTCCTGAGAGAAGTAAGGCCGTTCTGTTTTGATTTCGGTAGATAATCTTATGCCGTGGAACTCAGAAGGGCAAAACGAAGCAGTCCTGACCAGACGCGTACCTCAGAAATCAGAACGCCCCTGTCAGGTGGTTTTGGAGAAACCAAGGAAGGTGGAAGAACGGAGTGCAATTGTGTGAGCAGAGGGAGGCAGGAAGCCTGGGTGCTGCGATGCCTGAGCCACAGGACGAGGTTAGCCCCTCACCAGCCCCCTCAGTCTTGGCTGCCAGTGAGTGAGGAGGACATCGCCTTCGTATCATGCTATTTAAGATACCTTCGAACCACAGTGTAAATGCTAACTAACCATATTGGTATATAACGGGAATTTTATATTAAAAGGGGCATCCTTGTCAAATGTATGCTGTGTAAAAAATGTACTTATTGGGAAACCTCTTGGAATTGTATTTCTTGTACATTACAAACATGTAGAGAGAGACTATTTTAGCCAGGCAAAGTATTTTTGCAGTGATGGAAATAAATCATTTATTACCTTTGGAGTCCCATGCAGGACGCTAACTAAATAAAATCATGGCAATACGTTTGTGAGTTGTTTACATTTTTTTCTTGGAAGTTCCGGGGGCCGAGAAGAACTCCTAAATCTTTACAATACATGCATTTGACCGTAAGAAGTGGGGTGAGTCCTGGGCTTAGCTTCGGACTCTTCTGCTCTAAGGCCTGAGAAGATTTAATTCTGGTCGAGCTCTGTGCTGCTCAAGGCATCTCAAAGGAATCTGCCAGCAATGTAAGCACCCAGGCTCCGCTCATCTTCTGAGCCAGACTAAAGTTTTGCAGGATCCCGGGTGATCTGTACGTATGCTAAAGATGGAAAAGCCCTGTCTGCGTACTGCCCGGAAGGAACCGTGCTAAAATGATCGGTGGAACCGTGTATGGGAAGGGAACAAACTGAGAATCTGCTCGGTGTCAGGTGACACACGGGCACCACTGGGTTACTTTATCTAACCTTCAAAATCAACTTGACAGTGAGATTAAATAAATGCCCAGGCTCAGAACCTAATGTTTGCTCACACCATGCCCACTGCCCTCTCAAGCCACCGTGGAGAAGGGACAAAGTGCACAGGAAGAGAGGCTCAGGAGTGGTTGCTAAGCTAAATTCTGAGACTTTTTAAAGCCTATGCTTACATCCAAATAGATTGTTTAGAAGTGAACCTACCAGTCTATAATTTCCAGATAGCCCTCCTCATGGGAAAACTGGCTTGAAACACCTATTGGCAGCGGCAGGCAGTTCGGTAGGGGTTACAGCAGGGAGTTACTGAAGGATCCTGGGTATAGTCTGCTTGCGAGGTGTTGTCACTGGCGATGTCTTGAAGGACATCTGCGAGAATGCTCTGGACCTTCGGCAGCACGGCCCGGTACTCTGCACTTCCCCTAGGTAGGGGCACGCCTTCAGCAGTGTCTTCTAGGTTGAAAATCAGAGGAAGCTTGTGGTGCTGCTGAGGCCCAATACTCCCATCACAAGCTTTGGCTCCACCTGCAGGACGGATGGCCAAAAATGCCCCATTAAGCCCAACCTTGACTTGAGTTATAAAAGAGGACAGCTGCGCTTGACTGTAAGTTAAATATACTAGCCTTTGAAAATTCAAATGATTGCTCTCCGTGTCAAAGAAATTACCTTGAGATTCAGTTCTATCCTTGTGGTGACGATCCTTCATCCACAAAGACTGGGGCCTCTTCCTGGACTTGCCTTCAGAGCCAATAAAACATCTGTTCAAATATCTTTAATCTCTGCCCTTTGAAAGTAAACCTGATGTGGCTTTTTAAACTTAAAAAAGTTATTATTGGGATGTGTGTATGATGGGGAGGACGTCGTGCCACAGTGTACACGGAGGACAGAGGACGACTTTGTGGAGTCGGTTCTCTCCTTCCACATTTATGTGGGTTCTGAGGGTTGAATCCAGGTTATCAGGCTTGTACATCAAGAACTTTTATCCAGTCAGATGTGGTACATGCCTTTAATCCCAGCACTCAAGAGGCAGAGGTAGGTGACTCTCTGTGAGTTCCAGGCCAGCCAAGGTTACATAGTGAGACCCTGTCTCAGAAAAACAAAAAGCTTTTACTCACTGAACCATCTCACCAGTCCTGACTCTGGTGTGTGTTGTCTGTGTTGTCTAGCCGTGAGTGTGACGTGGTGTTGGTTGGAGGGAGGTCGGAGGACAATTTTTGAGAATTGTTTCTTTTCTCCCACCATGGGTTCTAGGGATTAAACTCAGGCTGTCAAGTTTATGTGGCTAGAGGTTTCACCTGCTAAACCATCTTTCCAGTCCCTAAATCTGATGATGCAAACACTGATTTTTTCAAATACCAATTGTTGAATTCAATGGAACTCAAGATGGTTAATTTTGCTAGAGTTGAAGATGATATTTTTATACAAATCAGAATCTGGCTATTGGCGTGGTAGCATACATCTTTAGTCCCAGCACTCAAGAGGCAGAGGCAGATAGATCTCTGTGAGATCTAGGCCAGCCTGGTCCACACAGTAAGTTTCAGGCCAGCCGGGGCTACAGGAAGACCCTGATTCAAAAACAAAAAGATAACCAAAAAGGGAGTGGCAAAACTGGAGCATTTTGCATCTTAATGATTTCAAGGACTTTCCCCCTCTATGCTAAAAGCAGTTAAGGTGTCTGGCAGAAATAAATGTAATTGAATAAGCAAAAGGAATTAAGATCAAGGCCTTGCAAATGTATCAGTTTGCCTCTGGTCATCTTGGTGGCAAAACATCAGTAAGATAGAAACATCAAATGCTTGCAAGAATGAAGTTTTTTCCTGGCACTGAGGTTGAGAATTTTTTCCTATGGGGAGCTGTCTTGTGGACTGCCCCTATACCATTTGGCGGGGGAAGAAGTGGAGTTTTGCTGTATATCCTAGGCTGGACTCAAACTCTTGATCCTCCAGTCTCAGCCTCCCAAGTGCTGGAATGTCAGGTGTATACAACCAAACCCACCCCAATGGCATGCTTATGCGGGATTAGAAGGGTTCAGCTGTGACATCTCACCTCAAGACAGCAGCACAATGCCATCATGTAAATCAGCAAAAGTAAATCTATAGGGGCCAAAGCTGGCTCTGTGAGGACACAGCTTCTCAGTCCAATCAGCCTAGAAATGAAACTGGAACTACGGAGAAGAATGCGTCAACCCCATAGTCTTCTAGGTTCCCAAACCCTCCACGTTGGAGACCATTGCCCTGCTCAAACATACATGGCATGTTCAAATGCCCATGATGACAAAGCCAGATTGGCATGTATGCAGACAGGTTCTGAAGCCTAGTGCTAGTTATGTTTAGAAAAGGACTTATTCAGACGGTTCCGTGAACATCTGCTGTACACCTTCTAAACAGCCACATTTTGTTGTAGTTTCCTGAGTCCCTGCAGAGAAATGTCCTTTGATTTACATACCTTTTTCACTTTTCCCTGAATATGTGCTTAGGGTACCTTATCTATGCTAATAAAAACTTCAGAAATTAGAGACTTGGGGCCTTTGTTCTACACAACTGAGAGCCTCCTGGGGCCCGGCTTTCCTTAATGATAAAGTGTCTTGTAGTACTATGTTACACTGTGCCGTCCCTCTATATCCACCACCACCCAGCCACACTAGAGTGGGTTTCCTCCTTTGACTGAGATTCAGGTTATTCAACAGAGACTGGGAGTTACCAGTGTTGACTGGAATGGACTAGAAATTGACTGTTCTTCAGGTGTTCCTTACTGGCCTCCAAACTCTACATATGAGCTCCTTCAAATCCTTGGCTGGCTAACCCTTGAAAGGCTGTCTGCCCAAGGAGGGAGTCTAGTAGCAGCTGGAAGCTCAGCAGGCATTTCAGGGGCTGCCTATTGCCGAGAAGCCCAAGTTTAGGGTGTGCGTTCTCTGTAACAAGAGAGGTTAGCCGGGCATGGCGGTGCATGCCTATGATCCCAGCACTCAGGAGGCTGAGGAAGCAGAACCAAGAGTTCCAGGCCAGCCTGGGACACAGAGCGTTCAAGACCAGTTTACCAGTTCACCGCATGGTGAGACCTTCTTTTAAGCCAAAACAAAACAAAACAAAACAAGAATCTCCCTCAGATTTACCGTGCCACTGCCACTCCCAAAATAATTCAGTCTAGGAATAAGGGCCCGGGAGTTACAGACTTGCCTAAGCTTAGGGACAAAATCTGAAAAGCCAATCCTAACAACATGAAACCAACTATCCCCAAGTTCAAGGGAACAAACCTCTAATTAATCTCCTGTGACAGTTATCAGTATCTATAATGTTTCATTAACAGGGCCCAGTGTACAATTAAGACAAATTTTACGTGCATGAGTGTTTTGCCTGCGTGTATGATTAAATATACCATGCATGTGCAATGCCCTCAGCGGCCAGAAGAGGGCATTGGATTCCCTGGAACTGCAACTACAGGTGGTTGTTAGCTGCCATATAGGTGTTGGGTGCTGAACCTGGGTTCTCTCTTAACGGCTGAGCCATCTCTCCAGCCCCCAGAGTACAAGATCTAAAACAGGAATCTTCTAGCTGCTGCTGTGGCTTTTAAACAACATGGAAGCCATAACTCCTTCCAAAGGCAGAGGAAAAGCTGAACAAACTGAAAACATGAACAACTTCTGTTAGCACTGAGAAGCTCAGAAATGGGGCAAACCACCACCCCCAAGTTGAAGAGGAAGGTGGACACAGAGAGAATCTCCATTTACTAGAGCAGAGACCTCCATAAGAGCAGTGAAGGAGGGAGAGGAGCTCCAGGGGGACATGTGTGAGGGAGAAAAACCCCAGGGGATATGGTCATTGGTACTCCATGTCTATCCTTACTTCAGACTCCTGTGCTTTCATGAATTTTAACTCTAAGAGTTCAGAAAGATCTCATAGCAAATATTTCAGAAAAATTCTACTATTTCAGGAAAGGGAGAGGAAAAGTAACTTTTAAAAAAATACAACAGTTATGGCTGGAGAGATAGCTCAGGAGTTAAGAGAGCTTGCTATTCTTACACAGAACCCTTTGGTTCCTAGCACCTAGTTCAGGCAGCTCACAATCATGTGTAACTGGAGTTCCAGGGGAGCAGATGCCCTCTTCTGGATTCCCTGGGCACCTGCACACATGTACACAAATCCAAACACAGATATACATACACTACACGCATAAAAATAAATGGAACAGTGCATTTTATTCTTAACAAAGTCTGCCCTCAGGGAACTTTTTTTTAATTAACTAGAGTCTAAAACGAAATTTCTGTTCATTTGAAATTTGGGGGGCGGGGTTGTTTTGTTTTAGGGGTGTTATTCAACAGACCTTGAACTTATAATTTTCCTGCCTCAGCCTCCCAACTATGGAATTACAGTTGTGTACTATCATGCCTGGCTAGAGTCTAAATTATTGGATACGTTTTAAAGCTTACTCAGCAGAGAATATAGGAAATACCCAGATTCACCATGTCCCACCTATGAGGGGCCATAAGAAACTAAGAAGAGCTTTGAAGTTCATGGTCCAGAGACCCAGTCCCACTAAAAGGCTGAGCCACATACAACTATGGGAGACTCCCTCTTCTCCCCACAGATCACCACCGCAGTGCGAACGGCTTATGTACCACAGTCTCTTCTAGCTGTTACCTCAGTCTAGCTGTCAAGAAAAGAATTACAGGACAAACATCAGAGCCAGGCAGGGAGGTTGGAACATTAGGAGACTTTATGATGAAGAGAGGGGCTACTGGATAAAGCAGAGAACACCAAGAACACATGGGCAGCAGAGGCAAAGACAGAAATTCTAAGAAAGCATCTTGAAAATGCAGCAGAAATGAAGAGCAGTTTTGGTGGACACATGACTAGACTGGACATGGTAAAGGAACGACATCAGAGCTGAGAAAGGTACTGATAGAAAGTGCCAGAGCTGGGCTCGGGGCCGGCTAATCCACGAGGAGCACTTAAATCCACTGACAAAAATTTCAGACTTGAACCAGAGTTCACATCATGAAATACTTAAAGGAGAGTCAATATCGGCTTTTTAAACCCTTTCAAACAACTGCCCACATTCTAAGAGGAGAGATGCTCCATCATGCCAGCATTTACCCCGAAACTAAAGCAAGACAGACATGGGGCAGGAAAACATACCAACAGCTCAGGAGTATTTATTTTAAAATTCCTCTCCCCGACACTAGCAAATTAAACTAGGTAGCATATTAAAGACTATTCCTTAAAATGCAAGGATAGTTCAATAAATGAGAATCAGTCAATATAATGTGTCAAGTTAACAGAATAAGTTAAAAAGTTATCTTTTAAATATTTTATGTATGTTTTATGTCTATGAGTACATGCACATCTGTAGCTGCACCATGTGCATACAATACCTGAAGAAGCCAGAGACGGACATCAGATCCCCTGGATCTAGAGTTAAGTGTCTTAGCTGCCATGTGTGTGCTGGAACCAAACGCTGGTCTTTTTAGAAGAGCAATAAGTGCTCTTAATGGCTGAGCCATCTCTCTAGTCCAAAAAGTCTCGTCTTAATGAGTACAGAGAAAGCATTTGATGAAATTCAATCCTCTTTCATAATAAAAGCACAGGGAGAAATTAGCGACTACATTTTACATATGGAAGAGGTAAACCGGCTAGGGCGCACACGCCTCTAATCCTAGCATTCTGGAGGCTGAGGCAAGAGGATTGCTCCAAGTTTGAGGTTAGCCTGGGCTACAGAGTGAATAGCAGGCCAGCCAGGGTTACATAGAAAGCCACTGTCTTTGAAGGAATGAATGAATGAATAAGAATTGAGGTAAAGAAATCACCTGTGTCAGAGACATTTAAAGTTGGGTTAGCTAGGCTTGTGCTGCCAGACCATGCTGTATCTGAAACAACACAAAAGGGAAACAGAAGGAAAAAGAAACAAAAACAAAAAGAAGAGGGAAAAGAGGAAAAGAATGAAAAGGAAACAGGGGATAAAAAAGAAAGGACAAAAGAGAAAAGCACACTGGAAAGAGAGGGAAATCACCTCAGGGTCCTAAAAGTAACATATAAGACACCACACAGCAACTAAGCACCAGCACGGCGAGGAAGGGCTGAAGACTTCCCTCTAGGGCCAGGAGCAACCTCAGCACTTCTTTTCCATACAGTATTATGCCAAATCCTGATGCAGGCATTACAAGAAAGGAAAGTGAGAAGCAGAATCCCAGCAAACCAAATCCAACAAGATCGACACAATGACTGAATGCAGAGTTGGCTTAACAATGGGAAATCAGCTGGTGTGAATTGGATTCCTTAGCTTTTCGTTTCTGTGACAAAAACACCTGAGATGAACCTGAAGGAGGAAAGATTGATTTGGGCTCACGGTTTCAGAGGTTTTGGTCGATGGTCAGCTGGTTCCTTGGATTTTTGGCTTGTTGCAAAGCCAAAAACCACCAAGGAAAGCTGCTTACCTCCGGATGGACAGGAAGCAATAAAAGAGAAAAGAAAAGATACACCCCCAATGACCTACCTCCTCCAAATAGACCCTGCCTCCTAACAGCCTGTTCAGCAATGAACTCACCAGTGGGTTGATCCACAAATGAAGTTATCATCCTCATGGTCTAGACACCTTCCAAAAGCCCTCTCTGAGGACTGCTTACATTGAGGACCAAGTACTCAACACGTGGGCCTTTTGGGGCACACATCATGTCCACTACAGTAATCAAGAGCATGACAGAGTATATGCAGATGACGCAGGCATACACATTTAGATCTGCAGTGTGTCACCATGTGTGAAGTTTGACTCACTTTACATTTTTATTTATTTGTGTGTATGCACGTGTGCCTGCCACAGTGCTACATGTGGAGGTCAGAGGACAACTTGTGGGAGTCCGTTCTCTTCCTCTACCATGTGGGTCCTGGAGATCACACTCAGGTCATCAGGCTGGGCACGAGCTGCCTTCATTCACTGATCCATCTCCCCAGCCCTGTAACCACTTTAAAAGTGGTAAGTGGTGGCTGGGGAGATGGATCAGTGAGTACAGTGCTTCCTAGGCAAGTATAACGACCAGAGTTTGGATCCCTGTCACCCATATAAATGACGGGCAGGTGTGGAAGTCCACCTGTAATCCCAGCACGTGGGAGGCAAAGACAAAAGATCCCCAGAGGAGCTGCCCAGACATACTAGCCAAATCAGTGGGCTCTGGGTTCAAGTACAGTCCCTGTCCCCACATATAAGATGGAAAAAGATTGAGAAAGACATCTGATGACAAACGTCTGGACTCCACTCCACTCCTGCACATGTGCATGTTTAAAAGAAAAGCTAAAGGCGGGGGTAGGAAAAACAATGAGTATCACAGCTCTAGGCTACACACCAAAACAGACTGGTTATCTTTCCAAGCTGCTACAAAACAGTGTTTCCCCATCATAGAAGAACATACGATCCTCTCCCCTGATGGAGACAATGACTGATCATCTGCCTCATCCAAATGCAGTTTTAAGAGTCAGGGGAGGACTCAGAAACAGCTACGTTTCGCCCTGCATAGGATTGGGTTTTTTTTTTTTGGTGGGGGGGGTGCTCCCCACCCCAGCTCTCCTAAACTTTGGTGGCTGGTTAGAGCAGCCTCCTCCCTTGGGGGACTGTAATTCCTGTTTGATTGTGATCACTTTAAACAGCCCCATTACTTCATAGCAAGGTTTACTATTCCAGTTCTGTAGTGCCAACGGCTTTCTGGCTGAGTTTTTATTGCTGAAACTAACTCAGCCTGGAGGGCCCATACCTCTTAGATAATGTAATGTAAGGATGCTAATCTAGGAACTTCCCTCTGGAACCATAGCAAATATCTGAATGTTGTGTTTTGGGTTGAGGAATCAAAGACTCTTGTAGTATTTCTAATTTCCCTTGAGTTGTGAACTCAAAGGACTTGTTCTCTTTTTGTACCACATTTTACACTCAGAAAATAAATTTGTGGGTTTTTTATTATATAATTCTTTGGAAATCTTCAACACTGAATAATTAAATTAAATTAGAATCTCCATCAAGTTCCAGAATCCCTTTTTTTGCTGTTGTTTTGTTTTTTAATTCATTAATTTTAAAATATTAGGGATTATACTAAGGGTAGAAAGCACTAGTTTTTTTTAAGATTTATTATTCATTTATTCATTTATTTATTTTCTGTGTGTATGTACACACTCACACATGTGTGTATATATGCTCAGATGCCCAAGGAGGCCAGAAGAAGGCATTGGATCTCCTGGAATTGGAGTAACAGGCAGTTGTGAGCTCCAGTCCTCTACAAGTACTCCTAACTGCTCTTAAACAGTCATCTCTCTCGTCCCTCTTTTTTTTTTTTTTGCTGTTGTTGAGGATGGATCCCAGGGTCTTGTACTTTCTGGGCAAGGACTCTAATCACTGAGCAACGTCCAGCCAGAGTTCTGAGCATAAAGATCTTAACAGTAATACAGAAAATAGGGGCTGGGGAAACAGCTCAGCGGGTGAAGGCACTTACCACCAACCGGAGTTTGATCTCCAGAGCCCACAGAGTGGAAGGAGAAAGCCAACTCCTACAAGTTGTACTCTACCTGAACGGACCCCTACACACACACACGCGCGCACACACACACACACACATAGTTGTTTAAAATAATGCAGAAAATGGGGCATGTATGTTGATGGTTGACATGTATGGCAAAATGTGGCAGACAGCATAGATCTCCAAACCCTTCCTAGCTAGGAAGATAAAATGGAGTTTTACCAGTGAGATCATTTGGTTTGAGGCCTAATGCTGATGGAAGGACAGGGGGTCTAGCTCAGTGGTCTACAGTATTGACCAGCATGCACAAGGCTCTGCGTTTGATTCCTAGCACTGCAAATGCATGAAACAAAGAGTGGATGAATGAATAGATGTCTTGCCCTTGGAGAACTCGGGCTAGACAGGCAGAGAAAGCAATTTTGTCTGAGGGTCTGCATTCATCTGTCCAAAATGTATGCATGCGTGTGTGTGTGTGTGCGTGTGTGTGTTATGACATGAGTACGGAGTCGGAGGACGACCTTTGGAATGTTTTTTTCCTTCTACCATGTGGTGCCAGGGATCAAACTCAGGTCATCAGTCTTGGTGACAAGCACCCTAACCTACTACCCCATGTCCCAGGCCACAGTATGACATTCTAAAATATGCTTCTAAGACAGCCATCGAGTGAACCTAGAAGTGGACAGACGTCTGTCAGTTTGCTAAACAGACCTCTAAAGTGTATTTTCTGAAACAGTTTATTGTCAAGTAAATTACACTAAAATGTCTCTGGGCTTCCATTTCACCATCAGCCAGACTGCATGTAAAGCCTGACAATGGAGCAAAACGTTCTCCATGTGAACAGGAGCAGGCTAGAAGAGCACAGAGCTCTGGGCCTGCTACAGAAAGGCCTCGCTTCAATACTGGTGGGTCCAGAGTGCCCGTGCTGGGCCCTACTGCCGGCACTGGGTTTAGTTACACAGTCAGAGGTGCATGCTTTGAGTTCCTCAAAAGTGGGGCACCGCACGCACTCTCACAGGCACCCCCAGCACGTGCACAGAAGCAGGGCTGGGAGCCCCCACTCACCGGTGATATAGAAGGCCTTGTGGTGCTCCAGGCGGACGGTCTGCAGGGCTCCATACTCCCCAGCAGCCCCGCTGTTGGGGTGAAACAGTACCTGAGAAACAGAGCAGAGCTTCTGTATAAGAAAACCATGCTAGGGCCAGAGAAAAGGCTCAGCAGGAACATGCATTTGCTGTACAAGCCTGACAGCCCGAGTTAGATTCCCAGAACCTACATGAAAAGCCAGATGCAATGGCACACATCTGTAATCCCAACATTCCTACTGCAAGGCAGGAGGCAGAGCCAGGAGAATCTGCCAGAAGCTTGAAGGTCAACTAGGCTGGAGTACAGCATAGGAACGGGAACAAGAAGACAGACCCCACCTCAACAAGACTGAAGGAAGAATCAACTCCAGAAAGCTGTCCTCTGACCTCCACATGCAGACATGGCTCATGTCATATACATACAAATACACACATACATACAAAAGAACACCATGCTAGTCACCATGGCCCACCCACCATGGCCCTATCCACACCCCTAAACATTCACTGACAGGCAGGGGCCTAGAGCTGATCGTGGCCAACTCCTGAGAACCATTATGAAATTGTCATTTGATTAGATGCTTGAGAGAAATGGGTTACAACTCTGGCCCAGCGAGTAAAAGATCTCACTGGGTATGTCAGCCCCCAATGCGGGCTCTGTAATCTGCAGAATCCTGAGCACTGGGAGGCTTCGTTCACAAATTACAATTTCCAAGACAGTCACAGCACAGCTTTTAAAAAACTTACTTAGTACCATTTTATGTGTATGAGTGTTGTGTAAGTGCATTACACGTGTGCGCTCGTGTGTGCAATGCCTACAGATGCCTAAAGAGGACATCATATCCTCTGGAACTGGACAACTAAGGATAGTTGTTAGCCACCATGTAGGTGCTGGGAACTGAACCCAGGTCCTCTGCAAGAGCAGCCAGTGCTCTTAACTTCTGAGCCATCCTCCAGAACCCCACAGGACAGCTTGAAACCGTGCTCAGACCCCATCTCAGAAGAGACATTTTTCTTTTTATTTTTTCCTAAAGACTTATTTGTATTTTCATTCATATGTATGTATGCATGCCACGTGTGTGGATATCTGAGTCCAGAAGAGGGCACTGGATTCCTGGAACTGGAGTTACAGGTGGTTATTAGCTGCCCTGATGTGGGCTCTCAGAATCAAAGTCAGGTCCTCCAGAAGAGCAGTAAGTGCTCTTAACCCCTGAGCCATCTCCAGCCCTGACAAGAGCCTCTTATGGATGCTCGAGTCACCTACCAGGAAGCCAGCCTGTGTTCACCTGTAGGACAGAATAAGGAGCCTGTGGACTGAGCTGCTTTACAAATAGCCCAGGTTTTGTAATGCAGCCCATCATCAGGCATCTTTAGAAACTGGCTCCTTCAGCCTCAGGTTGACTGTCCAACTCTCTTGAGCAAGTACGGCCTAAGAAATGAGAGCTTTCTGTAGCACCAGGGACAGCCTCATTTCTGGACCTTGTCGTGCACTGCTAGGAACCGAACCCGGAGCCTCATAGGGGCTAGACACACACTATGCCCCTGAGCTACAGCCCCAGCCCAAGTCTAGTCTGAACACAGACTCCCACACCTATGACTCAATCTTACTACACTGTTGAGGAAATCTTTCCTGATCAGTCAGACATGGGAGAATTACCCTAAGGTCGGAAATACCTAATTCAGAGTTCCCAAGGGAAGGATTTGGTAGGAAATAAAAGGCCAGCATCCTTGGTAGTTTGGTGGGTTTGGGCGGGAAGCACAAAACTGCCCTGGTATGAATCATGTCTGTATGCATCGCTGGGAAGGCGTTTATGTGATTCAAAGTTTCCATGGGGCTTGAAAAAAATGAGAAACATCTGTTGGAGCAGCAAACCGCTGACCCCCTAAGTTTCAGTGCTCTAAGAGGATGCTGTCCAGGGAAGGACTCCCCAACACCTGCTGCTTCCCTGCTTTCCCACGTCAACCCCAGGAATATCCCAGCAGACCTCTTCCGAACAGGAAAAGAAGTCATAACTGGAAACCTCACCTCTTCCATCCCTGTAAAAGGCCACTCCTGTCACGGCAGGACATGGCTTTGTTCTCTTGAGAAAGACAAGGAGGAGACTCGGACCATCTATTGTCTGTCTCCGGCCTATGATATGGAAGATCAGAAGACAGAGCCAAGGTCAGCCTCTTCAAACCGTGGCTATCACTTGGGTCTATCTGTAGCAGAACCTCCGGAAGGGTGGGCTACCATATTTGCAATGTGTAGGTGACACCAGCAGAAACTTCCAGAATCTAAGAAGCAAAACTGGGAAGGCTGGGTCTCAGAAATGTGGGTGGATTTTGAGGAAGGTGTGTAAGCTTTTTTTCCCCTTTTGAGCAGACTGGTGATGGCTTTCTTGTTTACATCAACATAAAGAGAGCTGGCAAGTTCAACACGAATCATGGCTGATGATGTTTCCTCTCCAGATGCCTGGTACACAGTTCAATGACGACATTATCTTCTGCAAACTGCTGGGGGAGACTTCTCGGTGACCTTTCTTCCCTTCATGCCTGTTTGTTTGCTACTTTCTGTTCTGCGTATTCAAGCCCGGGAGGGGCGGGGGTCACCTTACAGTGGGTTCTCTGCAGCATTCCTAAGATGGCCTCCTGTACCCCACATCAGGCAGGTGTGTACAAGTCTCCAAAAGCAGAAGTGGAGAGGATTGTCATTCATTTGCCAATCACTCTGGATGACACTTTTTCACCACTAGGGGCCTCCCTAAGAGAACTGATGGATGTTCGGGTACTATGTTAGGCTTCTGCTTCCTCGATGTATGGCCTCCAGTGTGTCAAGCTATTTATGGCCCAACCAGCCCCAGACTGGGTTGGCCTGGGCAGTCTGTTAAGGAAACCTTCCCTCTGGTGACAATTTTTAGACCTGGTCATGGCAGGTATGACTCGATCACTCATGATATCTCCAGCTTCCATCTTGGAACCAAAAGAACAGAACATGGGTCACTGGGTTCTGGGATGAGCACCCCTCCCTTCTGAGCTCTCAGCCGTCTCCTCCTGGCTGCCCTCTCTTCATAAGCACAGGCCTATCCATGTTGGAGGCTAGAGGTTAAATACACAGAGCATGCGGTGAGATGTCAGCTGCTGTGGGTTGGAACATCACAGACACGATGCTCCCAGAGTGGTGGAGTAGGTCATGAGATCGTGGGTAAAGAAGTTTATAGGACACTGTCTCATGCCTCTCATCCCATGGCCTGGGGAGGTAGGTGAGAGTGTGTGGCTCCAGGCTGCTTTTCTCTTCCACCCTGGACTATCCTCGCAATACAGAGAAGAACCCAACAAGAAACATCTGCATATTATTTTGAGCAGACTATCTAGGTGGTTCTTTGGGCTTCTAGAAACTGGAATGATTTTCTAAACCAACCCACACTTGAATCCTTCTAAATGGAGGACCTGTCTGTGAGTGAATACAAACTGCATTTATTAAGTATATATATATATATATACCATTTAAATGTATGGATGTGTGGATATAAGCACATATACAGAATCATTCATTTTTATCTGTTGGCCTCCCCTAAAACTATTTCAAATTCAAGACAACTTAGTTTCTTTAATTCTATTATTTTATTCCACCAGCTAGACTGACCAGAAAAAACGAAAACCAAATTCTTGACCAGCAATTAACCATGTTTTTAAATTCCAAACAGTCTTGTATGGAGCATCTTCATGCATAGTGGAAGAGGCAGATGCTCTGTGAGGCTGGGTGGGGCACCCACGTGCTGTGACCCTTGAGGATACCATCAGCTGCTCCCTGCAGGCGGTAAACTGTTTCTGTGTCACAGGGCCAGCTGACGGAATGAACTAGTCCCTACTCAGCCTAGGTTACCAACACTGTTTAGGTCTTCCAATGATGTTGATGACGTCCAGACTTGTATCTGCTTCTCCCACCTGGTTCCTGGGCCTGACCCTGTGATTATGCACAAAGCTGCGGCTAGAGGAAGAAAGCTATGCACTGCCCTGTCTGGGAACACGAAGGCGTCGGTGGCATCCACAGGCCGCCTGGCAACGCTGAGAAGACCACAATCCTTGAAGCACCTCCTGGTGGCCCCAATCATTCTATTAGTAGCCATGACAACAAACACTGAGGAGCATCCCTCCACAGAAGCCTTGCCTAATCCTCCCAGGCTCACCCCCAGCTGACTTCCAGCCTCAGGAGGAAATCATCTTCCTGTTTCCTGCTGCTCAGGAAAAGGGCCAGGCCTGAGAGTCAGCTCTGTCAAGGCAGATATTCCAGGACCACCCAAGACTTCTTTGGAGGGCTGATCAGGCCTAACCTGACACGCCCTAAAACTGCATCAATGAGCAGAGAGGCGCAATGGCCCATCAAGGCCTGTCTTCTGGTTGGCTTAGGAAGGCTGGGAGGAAAGGTGGCTTCAATAATCACCAGTCACACTGCATTTGAGTACATCTGAGTCACTTCCACATGACCTTCCAAGACATAAATAGTCCCTTTGAAGTGTGGGTCTCTGACTGGGGAGCTGGGTACTCTAGACCTTATGCAAGGGTCTCTAAGCAATTCCAGCCTCCCTCTCCACCCCCCCACTTCCTCTTCCTGTCAGTGAAAGGAAAGCACATGGAAGTGATAGGGACAGACTGACATTTCCTGGCTGCCTGCTCCTCAGTGCTGCAGGACACAGTGGGAAGGTGACCCTGGGAAGCAGAAGCCCAAAGCCACTGCCGGGGGCTGCTTGGTCAAGAACCGTGGTGGCACATGCCTCTGATGCCAGCACTCAGGAGGCTGCGACAGAGGGATCGCCAAGTTCAAGGCCAGCCTAATGCAAGAGCTTCTTTCAAAAGTAAAGAGCAGCCAGGTGTGGTGGCACGCACGTTTGTTTAATCCCAGCACTCAGGAGGCAAAGGCAGATGGATCTCTGTGAGTTCAAGGCCAGACTGGTCTACATAGTGAGTTCCAGGTCAGCTGGGGATATAGACACCCTATCTCATAGACAAAACAAAACAAAAAACAGGGCGCAGAGTAAGGGTTGAGCTCTCCCAGAGCTGGGGGTGCGGGGAGGGGATGGACGTTGGGAACACAAAGACCTCCCTGACCCTGCCGTCAGGGTCCTTCTGTCCTTCAAACGGTTTCATTCCTTCACTTGTTCACTAGTTCGTCTACTCTACTTGCACTGGGCGCTGAAACTGACAAGTGGACCCAATAAATGGGAATCCTTGCCCTCAGGAGGCTTCTGTGCTAACTGAGCTCCATGGAAAACAGGTCACAGATACCGATCAGACATCTCATTCAACAGAAACAGGCTGGATGCCTAAGTTATGTCAGAAATTTGAACAAACGAAGGAAAAGAAAATAACCCATTAGAGAGAATAAGAACCCTCATGCCTCTACAGGGAGCCAGAATGTTAGATACAAATCTGGATTAATCAAATTATTGGGGGCAGTTCGCCTCAAAGGACTCCTCTCTGAGATTTCTCACACGGGGTCTGAATAGGCGGATGGCATGCATCTACTGAGGGTGGTGATATTCGTGCAAAGGCAGCAGGTGCTGGATGTGAGAGACATAGCTTGGCCATAGGCTTCTTCCACTTACCCTGTGCCCCATCTGCGACCTGCCCAAGAGCACCTCAGAGGCATCCAGTCCATCGAAGTGCCGGAATGGGGGTAGGCTGACTCCTGCAAGAGTTACCACCGTGGGGAAAATGTCCAGCACGCTGTAGAAAGAACAAAACACAGTTTGTCCTATTTTTTCTCTCTCCCTGGCCCTCCTGTGCTCAGAACCTACCTGAACCAGCCCAGAGCAAACACAGGCGGCCTCTCCTGCAGACCCTATTGTCTACTTCCTCATCTTTCCTTTGGGGTCCCCCTCGAGTTCTGCTTAAGAGGTAGAATGTTGTGGGTACTTCAGCACCTGGGCTCTGAGGCTAGTCATTGCCCAGGCTCAAATCTCAGCTCTGCCACCTCAGCTCTGCCAACATTCAATGCCTCAGTTTCCTTTTCTGAAGAAGGGGTCTTTCAAAAGAAATGCCTGTCACACAGGGTGGTAGTGTGGGTAAAACACTTAGGGATGGACAGAGAAGAAGCCTGGTACTCAGAAAGTGCTTACTGGGTGTCTGTGTTACAGTCACTAAGAGTCATAGCTGAGAGTTGGCCTCTGCCCAATCAGGAATAGTGTGTGGCAGATGTCTTCAAGAGAACACTGACTTCATTTTCCATGGCCCGGTGTCTGTCTTATAAAGATTTAGTCTTTAGCTAATGTATGTGAAATTTTAGTTAAGGTATATGAAACAGTCCACCTCTACTTTAACTCTTTTGCCCATTACAAACTAGTGAATGTTTTAGTAGAAACAAAATAGAACACACAGAAATATAATAAGAAAACAACATAGAAATAGTCCATCACCTAAAGGTAACTGCTGTCAATATTTAAATTTTTAAACTTTTTATTTGTGTGTGGGAGTATGTACAGCATAGCATATATGTATGTACACTTCCCCATGTACATGTGTGGAGACCAGAGAGTGACGTCTGGTGTCTTCCTCTGTCCCTTTACATATTTTTTGAGACAGGGTCTCTCACATCACTTGGAACTCACTGTTTCAGCCAGCCTGGCCAGCAAGCCCCCAGGAGCCTCCTGGCTTTGCCCTCTCAGCACTAGGGTCACAGCTGTGCTCGTGACACCCAGTTTTTACATGAGTGCTAGAGATCCAAACCCAGGCCCTCATGCCTGCATAGCAAGCACTTTACCCATGTGAGCCATCCCCCCGGCCCACACACTGTTAACATTTTTGGTGAGTTTTGTTAATATGATTTTATTTGCTTTTGTTTTTTGATAAGAGCTCATATAGCCCAGGCTGGCTTTTAATTTCAGGTCCTCCTGCCTCTGCCTCACAAGTCCTAAGATTCCAGGTTTGGGTGATGCAATCTTTTAAAGAGATGTGGAACTTTACCATTCTGTGCGCTCCCTGTGCACATATGGGGTGGGGGTGGGGATGGAGGAGGATCTTCAGCAAGAGTAAAGGGCTGCCCTTTAAATGGATCTGTTTATCTAAGAGCCAAGTCAACTGAAGCCAATGTGATTTTCCGAAGTCAGGAGGGCTGGGCCAGTGTGAATTCTGTTATGGGCTAGACTTCCCCCAGCAAAGAGGTCCTGGTGCCCCAGAGGCTGGAGACAGCATCAGAATTCAGGGTTAGGAATGAGGAAGCCTTCAGGGCCATATCATCTAGATTTCTCCGCACTGAGGTCTACAGGTGACTCTCTGTGGAGGCCGGGGCAAGGACCCACCACGGCCAGGGTGTCTCCTATCTGCACACCTCCTGCTGTTTCCCAGGGCTCTGCCTCAGACCTGAGGCAGAATCTCTCACTGACTATGGGACAGAGTGTCTTTGTTTGCCTACAGCCTTCACAGTTCACAAAACTGGTGTCTTATCTTTGGAGATAGGTACTCCAGGACCTGGCATCCCACATCAGTGCCCAGTCAAGGCATGCAGAGTCAGCATTCAACAAGCATAGAACAGTCCAGAAACCTGTCCAGAGTCCAAGGTTCCTGCCACAAATCAGGAAGCACAAAGGTCTACATGAGGTCTGAAAAGGCTGAGATGGTTTGGGGCTATTTGTTCAAGTTCTCTCTCAACTACACTCCTACGAGAGATCAGTATCAAACTTATAAGCAAGAAAAACAGGATCCACATTAGGTTTTCTAATTTGTGTGTGTGTGTGTGTGTGTGTGTGTGTGTACTTGGATGTGGGTGTACACACCGGTATGCATATACATCGGCCAGAAGTAGGTGTTGAGTGTCCTCCTCCATCACTCTCTGCCTATTCCTTTGAGTCAGAGTCTTTCCCCAAACCCAGGATTTGTATCTTCTCTGCTAGTCTGAAAGCCAGCAAGTCTTGGAAATCCTCCTGTTTCCACCCCGTTCTACTCCCCTCAGAGCTATAGTAACCGGTATACATGAAATGCCCCATTTGTTATGTGGGTGCTTGGATCTGAACTCCAGTCCTCATGACTACATAGGAAACACTCATAATCTCTGAGGCATCTCTCCAGCTCCCCCTATGAGCTTTTAAAATAGTTTGAGTTAGGAATATATTTCATTCCATAAAGTATTTGCTCTGCAAGTACAAAAAACTGAGTTTGGACCTAAGAACCCATGTTACCAAAATCTGAGCATGGTAGTATAGGACTGCCATCCTAGGACTTGGAAGATGGAGATGGGTAGGTCCCTAGGACTCACTGGCCAGTAAACCTAGCCTAATTGGTGAGTTCTAGGCCAGAACCTGAGGAACAACATCTGAGATTGTCCCCTGACTTTCACACATATGTGCACACACACATATGTGCATACGCACATACATACAAACACACAAATTTAAAGTGGATTATAAGCTTTCTTTTTCCATCTTCAGGGACACCAGCATCACAGATGGGTCAAACCAGAAAATAAGAAAACCAGACTGCATTACACTACTGGAATGTATTATACATTTTCTTTTTCCATCTCATTTTTCCTCTCCATCATGAGGTTTAACATCCTAATTATATAGCATTAAGTCTAACATTCAGGGAATCCCAGTGTCTCCAAGTTTGACACATACTTTAGAGGTGCCTAGTCTACCCAGAGCACAAAGAAAACTCTCGACCACAAGGAGGCCTTCAACAGGTTTGGTGACTCACACTGCTCAAGACGGCCCAGTCTAGCCTGGGCACAGCTGGGCTGTCGGAAAGTTCTTCATCAAGGAATAGCAGAAGCCCAGGCCCTGAGGGTAGTTTAGACCTGTGAGATGGAGAGGCTTGCTGGTACACATAGATATGGTATCAGCCCAGAGCTGAGCTCCCCCACTGTACTTGAACTTTGAGAGCATATCTGCCCTACAGAGGCTGCCAGTGAGGCTCCAAGCCTTAATCCCCACCCAAAAAACAGGTCCTGAAGGTCTCGGAAACCTTAGAGAAAGAGAACAAACAACAAAAGCCAAACTAAAGACCTGTAAAACTATCTATCACCTGCTATTCCAAGCTATCCACTGTGCTGCTTGGCCTGTGTCAGAGCCATGGTTTAACTTGCTAGGGACCTTGGTGAACATTTTTGCTTTCACAGTTCTCTTCCTCAATTGAAAAAGAAATTATGGCCTGGCAAGATATGACCTCTGGTGCAACAGTGGTACAAAGATTATGAGTGTAACCAATCACTTTCTAATTGGATTTCTGCCTTCATAAGATGGAGCCCATACCTGACATTGATATCAGGCCTAGGAATATGTAGCAAGAAAGGCCACAGATTATAAGGGAGAGCCCAATACTATTTTTCTGCTAAACAGATATAGCATTAAAGTGATTCCTAATGACTTATTAGTATACCCATAGATTAATGCATCTCTCAACACTCACCAGAGAAGCTTCCTTCAGCAGTAGATAGAGATGAACACAGAAACCCAAAACTAGGACCACCTGTATCAAACTTCTGTCTCCAACGGCTCATTACAGAAGAGGTGGCAGAAAGACGGTTAAGAGCCAGAGGTGGTGGATGACCACAAGGAAACAAGGTCTTCCAGACAGCGGGGTAGTCACTCATATGAACTCACAGCCATAGTGACACTGTGCACAAGTTCCACGTAAGCTCAAGTTAGACAAAATTCCAGCACAGACCTGGGGAAGTAGGTAAGAAACACCAGCCCTAGCAAGTGTTGGAAACCAATGGCTGCTGAGAGGAACAGTCGGTCTCTTTTAAGGGTGTGACTCTTGGTTGGTTAACCAGGATCCAGTGGATGGATCCATCCCTCTATTGGCATGGATTTATGCAGTGCTGGAGATCGAACTTCTGGCTTTGTGTATGCTAGGCAAGCACTCTACCAACTGAACTTTAGCCCTAACTCCTTCACCTAAAAGTCTCACGGTCCTTAGCACTTCATGGCCTGATAGATTTTGACCAAGAAGCCCCACTTCTGTAGGCTTCCTGATTATGAGAAAGCAAGCCAGTACAGACTCATGAAAGGAGAAGGCTCTGCACAGTGACAGAAAAGGCTAAAAGAAGTGGCTCAGTGGTTAAGCGCACTGACTACTGCTGCAGACAATCTGGGTTCAGTTCGAGGCACCCACATGGCTGCTAACAACCCATTCATAACTCCATTTCCAGGGAATCTGAGTCCGTCTTCTGGCCCCCACAGGCACTGCACACATATGGTACACTTAAATACATACGGGCAAAAAGCTCATACATGTATCATAAAAATAATTTTTTAAAAAAGGAGAATATGGGACTGGAGAGATGGCTCAGCAGTTAAGACAGTCTGTTCTTACGGAGGACCCACGTTCAATTCCCAGCACCCACGTGGCAGCTAACAACCATCTGTAACTCCAGTTCCAGGGAATCTGACACTCTCTTCTGACCTCCGCAGGCACTGCATGATATGGGTACACTTACATACATGTAGGCAATACACTCATACACACAAAATAAAAATAATTTTTAAAATTAATGAAATAAAAAGGAGAATATAAAAAGCTAGCCAGAGAGTGGACACGAAGCTCTGCCAGCTGGGACGGGCTGGACTCCTGGGTTGGGTGGGTGGGAGTTGAGAGGCCACAATGGACAAGGAGAGGATGGGATGGAGGGTCTCCCAGGAGCTGAGGGCAGTTTAACTGAGGGGAAAAGGGCATATCTGATCTCAGGATGGGAAGAGAGAATAGCAAGGACACTGGAGAAAGGCAGGGGTACTGGGACCAGAAGGGGGAGCTCTCTCTCTCTCCCTTCTTCCCTCTTCCTTTCTCTCTCTCTCTCTCTCTCTTTCTTTCTCTCTCTCCCTCTCTGAGAAAGAAGGTTCCAAGAATAGGAGAGCCAAGAACAGAACCACCTCCAGGGGAGGAGTGGAATCGTCCCTAGGATAGAGAAGCAGGTTCTTTTTTAGTATTTAATTGTAATTTTCTTTCAGTATTGTTATTCCCCCTCATTATCCCTGAGAACTAGGTCTCCACCCCTTCCTGGTCTTAGTCACACTGAGGAGGATTCTGGGGCTAGCCTGAGTTCACATTTGGTTGGGTAAGCCACCCCAGCACCTCCCCACACTCAAGTCTCCTTTAGAGGTCAACACATCCCCAATAGCATCAACTTCAGAGAAAGTAGGGGTCCCAGACAAACGGGTACCCCAAAACAAAAGGGGACTGTCCCTATGAGTAGGGAGCACCCTGGCGTTCAGGAAGGAGAACTTGTCCCATGTCTCCCGAATCCCACCACTACCAGACCCAGAAAAGAGCAGGAGACCTTGAAAGAGGATGGGTGGCTAGGCAGAGTCCAGAGTGTGGCACATGAACCACAGGACACTGATGTGGACATGGTGTCTTTGTGGCTTCTGACCCCCGTTCTGTGCCAGCAAACAGGACCTTCCTGGGCTTCAAGCCACCTCATGCTAATGCTTGCCCTTGCTGTAGACCAGGCTGGCCTCAAACTCACAGAGAGCCACCTGTCTCTGCCTCCTGAATGCTGAGATTAAAGGCATGCATAACATGCCTGACTCGCTCACCCCTGTTCTTACAACATGTGGTCCTACAGCCTGACGGGGTTCCCAGTTCGGGCACAGAGCAGACCCTTCACCTTCTTGTACAGGCTAAGAGCAATTTCACTAAAGCTGCAGTTATCTAATAGTGTCTGTTCGTCTGTTCTTCCAGGCAACATCTGGCACTGACTGGGGATGACGTGATTGTCACAGATAGTTGGAGAGATGAGGCTAGGCAATCACAGGGCAGACCCGCCACAACAAAGATTCACCTGGCTCAAAATATGCACAATATCAAGTTGATAAACTCTGCAGTAAAGCTACCTATAGGGTAAAACTCTCATATCTTTTCCACTTTGCCACCAAAGCTGTCTTTTTGCAACTCACTTAGCTCCTTGACATGAGGAGCGTTCCATCTGATTTTCTGGTCTGACCTTCCAGGTCTCTGGCAAAATGCTTCATCCATAGTTGGACCCAGAAATAAACATCTGGTAAATAATAGGTTTTCTCCATTTTCTAAAAGAGAGCCAATGGTATTTATGCTAACCCTGTCCCACACACTGTTTTCAGTTTTAATCCCATTTATTTACTCTGTGTGTATGTGTGTATGCGCACGTGTGTGCATGCCACAGTGCAGCTATGAAGGTCAGAGGACAATCCGTGAGGGTCTATTCTCTCCTCCCATCATGTGGGTATCAGGGATTGAACTCAGGTCATCAGGCTTGGTGGCAAGTATCTTTACTAGGACAGCCATTTCACACACTCCCCAGCACACCTTCTAAAAAACTTTTCTATATTCATGTGATTATTTATATTAACTTGAGTATTCTATGCTGCTAATTAATTCCTTAAGACCATTGGATAGAGGCCTAGGGAACTCTACCCTCAAGAGTGTTAGCCCTGACCTAGAAGGTCTCCATGCACTGAAGAATAAGTACGAACATAGGTGGTAAGACCTGAGTACACAAGAAATGAAGTGCAAACTCCAGCTTCTTGAACATAGATCAAAATCATATTCTCCTTAGTGCCTACATGAGGGGCCCATAGGAAAGGCCAGAGAGAAGCTTCACCCAAACTCACTTGCACAGATTACAGGGGGAAGAGCAGGAGGGACGATGGAGGTGAAAATACTGCTCAGCTGCCATCCAGACTAATTTCACACCAAGGACATCCCAGGAGGGGCTGACATGTCTCGTCCGTTCTCTTCTGATAAAGCACCAGCGGCTCTCAAGCAAACGCTACATATACCAAGAGTTTACTTCCTTCAGTTGCCAAACTATGGCCTTGGCCCACTGGCCCTCCTCATCCTCCTCAGTGAGGTGCCTGTTAATCGCAGTGTGGGAGCAGACGGCAGGTATGAACACTGCTCTCAGGTGAGAAGCCACTGCCCAGGCTTCAGAGATGCATCTGGAGAGAATACAGTTATTTGTGCATGTGCAGCCCAGGACTTGGGCCCCTCGATAAGCACTCCAGTGATACCCAAGTCAGACCTATAAAAAGCAACCTTCCTGGCCTTCTTCCCAGTCAGCCTGACATCACAGATTCCAGGCTGTGTGATTGTTGTCACACCTGCTGTCACCCACTGACAGCATGCCACCCCCTCCTGATAGTGCAGGGCTGACCCACAACTCCCGAGGACCCTGCAGGCTGCCAGAGGTGATATCTGCCCACCCACTTTTGTGGCTTTCAGCACTCACCCCTTCCCGCCCTTCCTCCCCACTGGGTCTGGAGATGTTGAGGATGCTAGTGATGTCTGCTTTCCTCTACTGCGCACTATCCTTCCGGCCAGAGCCTACTAGGTTGATGTTAAAGAACCCCTGGAACTTGGACAGCAGTTTTGTTCTTAGGACATGAACAAGCACCCACTTCTATGGGAGGTTCCTGATGTTGGTAAATACAGGGCACAACCACAAACCGGAAGGACCTGTCTGAATTAGTGAGAAGTCGGCTTGGAAGACAGCTCAGCTGGTAAAGTGTTTCCCATACAAGCATGAAGTTTGATCACCACACCCCTATAAAAAACTGGGTAAGGGAGTGTGGACTTGTAATCCCAGCGCTGAGGAGGTAGAGACAGGAAGATCCCCGTACCCTGCCAGGGAGGCAGCCTCACCAGATCAACAAACTCCAGGTCCCGCTGAGACCCTGAGGTAGAAAATGCTTAGGCAGTTTAGGGTGAAAAGACCCCGAAAGAAAAGCGACTGGCTTCTTTCTTGGCTAAGAGCTGTAATGTCTTCAGCCTGTCAGCAGTCTCCTCGCCTGAGGCCAGAGGTACCAGAAATATCTAAGCCAAAGATGTCTCTAGTTCCGCCACAGCCAGAGGCTGGGGATGCCACACAAGAGGGTTTTTTCCTTCTCTCTTTTTTCTAAAGACGTTCCTTGTCCCTAGAACCCATACTAAGGACGTGACAGAAACTTCAGGGACCTGGAATGGGAACTGGACAGACCAGTTCATCTCCCCATCCCTTTCCCCATCCACCGGATCCTTATCAACTCCAGGGCAGTGAGGCTCAGTGGTACTCCATGTCAGGCATCCCCTACTGCCGTCTCTCTCCTAAGCTCTCTCTATATATAATAAAATGCTTCTTTCTAAAACTCTCCCTCTGTAGTCTATGAATTTCAACCTTCAAATTTGAAGGACAGGAACCCAAAAGCCTCTGGCTTGAGGTGGCTTTGGTAGCCAATGAGTATCTAGGCCACCAGCCTCTCAAGCGAAGTACAACAGAGCCAAGGAAGGCCCCGTCACTCTCAAAGACTCTCAGATATTCCTGTATCACTGTCTCAGTAACAAGGTGGATGGCTCCTGAGAAGTGACATCAAAGACATGTGTGCACACACGTGCATGCACAGTGTGAATACGCACGCTCCTGCACATAAACCCATACACTAAATAAATAGATAAATAATAAGTATTTTTGGACGACTTAGTGAGAAGTCCAAGTTGTAAGTCACAGTTCTTTAGCTACCACAGCAATGCTTGCCAAGAATCATCACGGTCAAGTTCTCGGCCAAGAAACTGGCCTAGTGGATCTGCTTCAATGCAATGGAAAGACAGCACACATACCACACGTCCAAATGAAAGAAGTCCCTGCAGACCTGTACCACTGACGCCTGCGTTGCCCAAGGCACGAAGGATGTCTTCACCTAAGGACTAATTCTTTCCCTACCAGTCCACTGTGGCCAGCGGACTCCTTCCTGGCCTCCAGGACATGTAGGCATTTTTCTTAGGAGTCATTTGATTACCAGTAACATGCAGACTTCTCAGAGCCATCTAGGGTACCCGTCCTCTTCCCAAGGATGGAAGAATAAGAGTTTAGGGGATCCACCCACTTCGCTGTCACCTTCACTCTGGCCCAGATAAGACTGCTGCCACCTCCTGCTTCTTCTTTCTCTTTAGCACAAGTACTGAGACACAGTGCTGAGGGTCAGGATCCAGCAAGGTCTCTGCTTGAGCATCATCCCCCGGCTACCGTCAGGACCCTCTGCATCTAACTTTAGCATGTGGAACTGCCATCAGAGTTCGGAAGTATGTGGAATTCCTGGCCCAGGCAGGTGGCCAAAGAACTTCCTGAGGTCTCCAGTCACCCATGTGTCCATGGTGACTTTGGTTCTAAACCCTCCAGAGCTCAAGGTCATGCAAGACTCCTACCTTAATAAGGCGCTGCTGGTGACGTTGGCTGGGATTCTGCCGGGCCAATAGGCCAGTGCTGGGACCCGGTGCCCACCTTCCCAGGTGGTCTGCTTGGCTGAACTTCCTCCTGTGAGAAGAGGCAACTGGTTCATGAACAGCAGTAACTTGAAGCTTTTTTTCAACTAAGAGCTGGTCTTTGGGAGAAAAGTTCCTCTTTAAGAGTGTCCAAAGAGTTCCGCAAAGGAATAGCTTTTTAAAAAAACTTTTAGTACCCAGCTATTTGCTTCTTTGGCTAATAGCTTTCGATACATGCTTTGATTCTACTGGACTTAACATACATAAACAGAGCCTCAGGCCCTCTGCTGAACTGCGTCATTTTATTCTGTTCGTGACATCCTCCCGTTTTAAATTGTCACATTTTATTTCTTCTCATGTGTTTCTGAACCATGAGATATACTAGACATCAGACATACTAGGTGCTTAATGGATTTTTGTTGAACAAATGGATTTATCTTCCAATGGATAATGGACGTGACTGGTTAAGTTGAAAAAACCACAATAAGCCAAGCGTCAGGAAGCTGAGTATTGAGGACTGACAAGTTCAAAGCCTGCCTGGATAATGAGACTCTGCCACAAAATAAAAATTAAGATCAGCCGAGTGTGGTGGCACATGCCTTTAATCCTAGGACCGGGGAGGCAGAGGCACGTGGATCTGTGTGAGATCAAGATTAGCCTGGTCTACATCATGAATTCCAGACCAGGGAGGGCTTCAGAGAGACCCTGTCTTGAAAACAAAATAAAAGATAAAAGCAGTTGGCTTGATGGGTAAAGGTACTTGCCACCAAGCCTGACTGGCAACCTGAATTTAATGCCCAGAACCCACATGGTAGAAGGAAAGAACCGACTCCTACAAGGTGTCCTCTGATCTCCACACACACATGCCCATTGTGACACATGCTCACACTCTACACAAAATAAAAAATGAAATTAATAAAGGCAAGAAAGGGCTGGAAATACACCTCAGTGGTGAATACCTAACCAGCAAGCATAAGGCCTTCAGTTCAATCTCTAGTATAAATAAGTAAATAAATAAATACAATTCTCGGGGGGGGGGGCACCCCCTATTGTTAAATCCACCCAGCGTCCAACTGACGTGTTATGGACCTGTTTGTTTTGCTTCATTTTTCCTTGAATGAACGAGCTGTTCTGATGAGTCGGTATCAGTCATTGCCGAACCTCCTATCTCTCGGAGGGAGGTAAGAATAACCCATGTGCAATCTATGAATTTCCACATTAGCAATTAGAGGCATTGTTTTTGTAGCCAAGTCAAAAGTGACCACCAATATAATGACAGCCAGTGGGCTGGAAGAGATGAGGTCATGTTTTATGGAAACATCCTGAATACACACGAATTAACCATGACTGGCCCCACCACTCCCACACACATACACCCCACCCTCATCTCTGGTTGAGCCAGAGGCCAAGGATTCCACAAAGTTCGCGTGTCAGAAGGCTTTCCAAGGCAAGTGCTGTATGTGGCTCACACACACTGTGGTCATGCGACTTCCCCATGTTTGGCTGCTGTAAATAATAAAAGCAATTAGGTGGGAAGGCAAGAAGACCAAAATGAAGGCTTCATCTCTCTGTACTAACACTGCCCCAAACAAAACCTTTGATGTCCCTGACCTAGAGCACCAAACCAGAAACGCTTGGCATTCTTGAGACCAAATCTGGAGTCCCCCAAGAGAAAGAAACAGAACATAGAACAATTTCCACCATATGGACTGTTTATGTTTAAGTGTGTTGGGCTCAAGAAACCAACTGAATTCAGTCGCTGCAGGCTGAGTGGGATGCTCTTGATCTAGCCTAGTGTTTTTCAAATGCATTCTTCCCACCCAAATCATCTCTCCCACAAATGCACACAAGAATAGGCTGTTCCAATCATTCACGCACGTGGAATGGAGCATCCAGAAGAGTGGCAGAGTATAAACACCATTCCCACGTGGCTTTGAAGGGCACAACTTATATTCCAGCTTATGGCCAAAAAGCCAGGAGGGACATCCACCATGCTGGAGAATCCACGGGTCTTTCCAGCCTTGGGAGGGGCATTTGGTGGATGCTTTGGGTATGGGTGATGGAAAGATGGGGCCTGTTTATTTGCCACCCATGGCACACAACAGTCAAATGGACCTGCTTGACCTCTGAGGTCAAAAGCCAAGGCTTTGGTTTCAAGAATCAAGTCAAGGGGCTGGAGAGACAGTTCGGTAGTTAAGAGCAGTGGCTGCTCTTACAGAGGACCCAGGTTTGATTCCCAGCATCCACATGGCAGATAACAACCATTCATTCCAGTCACTGGCTCTGACCAGAAAGCAGAAGCTGCAAGTCTGATCTGTGATAGGCAACAGGACATGGGACTCGGTCTCTGCCTCCAGGATATTTCCAAGAGGGTAAACTTGCCCTCTATGAATATATTTGCTAAGTGCCCTTCCCCACTAAGGATTCTGCTGATCTTTTGAGTGACCGTCTTACAGGTGACCGACCTTCCAGATAATGTTTTTCAGTGGAAATGATTCCATTGTGTTTGTCTTCTTCAGCAGAGAGAGGGTCAGATGTTGGAAGGGTTAGGAGGAACTGAGATAGTTACAAACACACATGTCATTATAGGAGACAAGCCTCACAGAAAGTTCAGGAACCAAGAGGAAAAATGCTGGCCTGGAGAGGCCCCTCTGTGTGGCTAAGATGGGGCTGGTTAGCTAATACAGCTGTACCTGGGGTTCTAATTTTAACAAAAAGACACCATTCCATATGCCAGCCATGCAAATGATCTCAGACCCACAGACCTTGTTCTCCACAGGAATTTAGCTTAAGAGTCCTAAATGTGAACAAGCAATTACAAAATCAGTATTTATCACCCACAGCATGGACACTGTTCTGCTCCAAACCTCCATTTCCTCAATAGTCCTGATAAAGGTGGAGAAAAAAGGTCCAACTAGCATCCTCTGTAGGCTTGCGGAGTGGCAGAGTGCAGTTATCACCAGTGTGTGCTCTTCCACAAGAGGGTTTCTTGTGGTTTATCTGCATCAGCAAAGGACGAAGTCCAGAACAGCTACCCTTAGAGCCCCAATATTTCTCAGGAAGACCTGCTCCAGTCCTGGAAATTAATTCCAAGTTAAACATAATAATAAGAGCATCAATAATATTGCCTATTGAGCCCTTACCAAGCACCAAATTAAAGTGTTAAGTGTCCCTAAGTAAAGTGCGAAGTGTTTACATCAGATTTGTTTGACAATCTTTTTATACTCATTAGTTTATTTATTTACTTACCTGTTGGGGTACGTGTGTACCTGCAGTGCTCCATTGCCTTGTGGAAGTCAAAGGACAATTTTTGGAAGTGGGTTCTCTCCTTTCACCATGGAGTGGGGGAAGGGGTGTCCCAGGGATCGAACTCAGGTCATTAGGTTTGGTTGCAAGCACCTTTACCCACAGAGCCATCTCAGTGGCCCCTGTATGACAAACTATTGAGCTAAACACTATGATTCCCTATTTTTCGGATAAAAACAAAGTTCAAAGAGGCTACACACATTTTTATTCAGTACTGGAGATTGAATTCAGGGCCTTCGACATGCTAAGGAAGTGCTCTGCTGAGTTTGAATTATACATTTACTTATTTTTATCTTATGTGTATGAGTATTATATCTGAGTGTGTGTAAGTGCACCTGTGTCATGCAGTGCCTGCAGAGGACAGAAGAGGGTGTCAGATACCCTGGAACTGTAGTTATGGATGGTTGTTAGCCACCATGTGGATGCTGGGATTTGAACTAGGGTATTCTGTAAGAGCAGCCAGTGCTCTTAACCACTGAGCCATCTCTGCAGCCCCTCCTACCCAGTCTTTTAATTTTTATTTTACTTTAAATTTTTTTGTTTGTTTTTTGAGACAGGGTCTCCCTGTAACCCCAGTTGGCCTGGAACTCACTACGTAAACCAGGCCAGCCTCAATCTCACAGACATTTGCCTGCTTCTGCCTTCTGAGTGCAGGGATTAAAGGCGTGTAACCAGCACACTCGGTTGGCCTTGAATGCACTGTGCAACTCAGGCTGGTCTCAAACCTTCAAACCCCTTGCCTTGGCCACCTGAGTAGCTGGGATAATAGGAATGTGCCACCACCTCTGGCTGAGGTTAAGTGGTTATCACATAGTACAGGCAGGATTTGAATCCAGATCAAACTACATAGCCACCATGCCCACCCACTAAATCTTCTAGAACAGCACTACCCCTCACCCCTGAATGCATGTCACAACCATGAGCAAGCTTTAAATAAAGGATACCCACTGCGATATCCTTTTCCAGAGGTTGTGATTGACTGGGCTAGAATAGGGCCCAGACATCGATTTCTTATAAAGCTCTCCTGGTAAGTTAACTGCGACAGCAACCATTCCCAGGCAAGCCTGGGAAACAGACACAGTGCACTTCAAAACCAAATGTAGCGTATATGCTTTCGTTCGTGTGAGTGTTAACAAACATGTGAGGGTGTAGGTGCGAGTGTGTGCGTAGAGGTGGAGGTCAGCGGTCGACCTCTCTGTTTTGTTTTTGTTTTTCTTTGTTTTTGTTTTTGAGGCACAGGGAAGCTAGCAGGGTGTCCCATTCAGACAGCTTAATATCCAAGTAAGGTAAAGAGTCCATCAGGCATAGTGGCTCATGCCTGTAATCCCAGCACTTAGGAATATGAGGCAGGAGGATCACTGTGAGCTCAAGGTCAGCCTATGCTGCATAGTGCCAGGGCAGACTGGACTACAGAGTGAGATCCTGCCTCAAGATTCAAATGAGTTGGGGCTGAAGAGATGGCTCAACAGTGAAGAGCACTGGCTGTTCTTCCAGAGGACTCAGGTTTGGTTCCCAGCACCCACATGGCAGCTAACAACCATCCAAAATTCAGTTCCAGAGGATCGAATACCCCTAATGCCCTTTCCCGGCCTCCACAAACACTGCATGGCACAGGTACACTTACATACATGCAGGCAAAACACACATACACAGAAAATAAACAAATCAAAAAAATTTTAACTTTCTCCTTTCACATCCGATTCATTACTAAAAACTGGGGTGTTTGGTGGTACTCCAAGGACCTGAGAATTGCTAGGAAGGTAGCATTTCTGGGCCATGGGGGAAATGTGGGAGACCAAGCTGCCATTTTTTTCTGACAGGGTCAGAAAGACATGAAACCCCAGGTCAAGACTTTGTTCACCGTATCTAATTTAATCACCTGGAAGTTAGAAAGCACGGTGGCCTTCTAGGCTTTTCGTTCTTTGAGACATTTCCCTTCCTTGGTTTTCAGGATGGGACACAATCTGTGACCTGTCAACTGTCTTGACTGTGCAGAGGACAGTCAGACTCACGCTCCTTCTTCTGCATCAGGCCTATGTGCCTGCTCAGCGTGTTCAGTGGCCTGGGCACTCCCGAGGGCCTCATATCCTCACCCTTCCCTGCCACCCTGGGAAAAGCTGACTGGCTTTCTGGTTCTCCATACTTGGATGAGGATCTCAGGTGCCACAAAACACACATGTCTAGTAACCAGACTCTAAGCTTAGAAATGGTAGGGGAGAACTCCGATTCTCCCAAATAGCCCTTGCTTAACCACACAGCAGTCAATTCATGAGACTCAAAGATCCAGGTCAGCTGTCCATCCTTCCCCCTCCTCCTCCTACTCAAACAGCTCAAGTTGAAAGCCCTTAGGAGGTGGGGCCTGCATGGTGGCCATTAGTGCACTACTTTTTTGCATATTCTTGGGCATGCATATGTATGTGTATGTGTGTGTGAGTGGTACATGTGTGTTCCTCATGTACAGTCTCTCACTTGGCCTGGAACCAGCGATGAGGCTAGCCTGCCTGGCCTGCCAGCCCCAGGGAACCACTTGTCTCTGTCTCCCGAGTACTGGGATTACAAGCATGAACCACCATGCCCAGCTTTTTCAAGTGGGTTCTGGGGATACTTTGGGGAGTCAGGCATAAAAGGCAAGCACTATACTGGCTGAGCTGTCTCCCCAGTTGTGCGTGCTTTTTCATTGTGCTTTATACTGCCCACACCTTTAACTCTTATGCCGTAGCATTATAAATATGACCTGATAAGTTAGAGCAAAAATAACACATGAGTCCACACATCAAACTTCTATGCACTGGAACGCTATTTGCTAGTTTAGATAAGTCTTAATACTTTGATCCGTGGCCCTGGAACATTAAAAGTGTGAGCTGCATTTGACTTTCAGTGGAGAAATGCTTGTCTATGGCCATGACAATGCATTTCAATGCACTTGTGGTTAGTTATGACTCTAATTAAAGCAGAACCTCTTACTTAAAGCAATAAATATTTAGCCTCAGCAACCAAAACATAAACAGAACCATGATTCATGAATCTGCGTACTTGTTCTTCCCTGGCTTCGGAAGTGAAGTGCTATTCCGTGATGCAGCATGACAGGAGCAGGCTGACCGAGACTCCCCACTGCCTACGCCTGGGAATAGCAGCCCTTCCCGGAAACAGCCCGACCGCCATGTTTCAATGAGTCAGAGAGGCAAACAACCTAACAGGAAGTGTGCAAACCCCTTCACACATGAGAATCACTAGACTCCTGTCAAATGTAGATTTCTGGACCAGAGAAGTCATTCAGCAGGTAAGGGCAATTGCAGACAACCCTGACCACTTGAGTTCCATCCTCAGGACCAGAAAGGCCAAGAGAACAACTGACTTGTATGTTATCCTCTCTCTCTCTCTCTCTCTCTCTCTCTCTCTCTCTCTCTCTCTCACGCACACACACACAATTATTTAAAATTTTTTTAAAGATTTAGACACGTAGGCTCTATCATTCCAAAATCTGATTGAATACGGGGCAGGGGTAGGGAAGAATCCTGATTCCAACTCATTCCAGTGCCAACAGTCTGAAGACCAGAGTTTCAGAAGTCTAAGCAGGGTAACTGGGACACCATGGAGCCAGGCAGATCAGAGCCCTACATCCAAGACCACTGCTTAGCCACTCATAGCCTTAGCTGAAGGCGGATACGACTGCACTTGTTACACAGGGCTGCAGGAACAGTTATGGAAGATCCTGGATAGAAAGCCTGAAGAAGCGAGGTCCTGTTACAAATGTGTGCGGCAGGATGGAAAACGGCACAGCACCGGGGGCCTGGAAGCGGGCGTGAAAATGCGGCAGTCTTCTGAGGGCTTGGGGTGCCTGATACCTTCCTTCTTAACCAATTCTGAGTGGCATGGACAAGGCCTTCTCTCTGCTTTACCAAATCTCTGCTCGCAGCTGACAAACATGAATTCATTTTCCTTTATCTGCTCTGTCTGTCCCTACAAAGGCTTCTTGTATGTGATTCCTGGAGAAACTGAGGAGTTCATCCTCTATAAACTTCTAGAGAAGTAGGCTTCCTTCCTAAATATAAACACATGCCCTTGCCAGGCTTTCCCATAGAATACTAGTTTCCTAGAAACACAGGGAGTTAAGCTTCAGTTGGATCCAAAACCATGGGAGCAGGGGAGGGAGACTGAGGTGGCCACGAGTGCAGGGACAGGACACTCCGCTAAGCCTAGTGACCAAAAGCCTGAAAAAGACAGGCTTCGGCGTCCACAGGGCTCTCACCATCAGGCCCTGCCCCAGCAGAGCCAGCAACTAACACTCCCTGTCCCAACTCTGTCACCCCACATGCAGCATCTCTGGCCTTCCCCGACCTTCCCCCTAAACTCACATTGGTCTGGAGGCCCAGGATGCCAAGAGAGCTGCTTCCCAGGGGGCAGGTTATGCAACAGCCTGATAGGATCGGATTACAAACAAGCAAGGTCTCTCAGAAGCGCAGATGCCAAGTTCAACAGAATGTTTCCTCATCACCAAAGCAGAGGAAGGAACAGTTCTGCTCTTCAAATAAAACATGGGAAGATTTTCCAGACAGAGGAGCAGTCAGCTGGGTGGGGGGGAGGGATGGGGGGACTGCAGGGGGCTTAGGGGGAGACACAGAAGGTGTTTGCTCTAGTCCTAGAGGAACTAGGTCCAGAGCAGGGAAAGATGGTGGTAGGCTGGGAGTCAGACTTCTTGCATAGGCAAAGGGGACAGGGTTCTGGGGGCTGCAGAAGCTTGCAGCTGGGCCCTTTTTCTTTGTGAGAAAGTAAGCTTGATTTGCATTGCTCTCTCTCTCTCTCTCTCTCTCTCTCGCTCTCGCTCTCTCTCTCGCTCTCGCTCTCCACACACACACACACACACACACACACCAATTCAGTTTCTTCTCATCCCAAGAGGGCACTAACTCTGCCTAGTGGAGCATCCTCACTCCAGCAGAGGGTGAAGAAAACACTCCAGGAGACGCTGCCTCATCCCATCAGCTGTGCTGGGTAGGCTGGCCAGAAGGAACGGTAGACGAGAAGAAGAGCCCTGGGAACCAGGGAAGACAGCATGTGGCCTGACGTAGCAGGCTGGCTTGGGGGACTGTTTGTCCTGCTCTGTTGCAAAAACACTGTCTTCTCTCTTCCATGTGCTCTTAGACTGTCCCCCTTGGAGTGGGATGTGTGGGCTTCCTATGACAGGAACCTGGGTCAGGAGCAACAGGTGGTCCTGGGGGACCCACTCTCCTTGACTCACAGAGCTAGCTCCTATCCAGCTGCAAGCAGGTTTCTGCCTGGCTTCCCAGAGCCCCCTGCAGCATTCCTGGCAGAGAGGAAGAAGGAATCATTGACAGGAAGCTAGCTGGAGTATGAGGAAAGGGAAGCCATTTACCTCTACATTCGCTTTCAGGCAAAGTTCACGGTGAGAACTCTTAGAAAACAAGAGAACAGTGCCCAGCCCCTACCCCATCACCAAGTCAAGTGTTGTGCCCACAGATACCATATCAAGTCACAAAATTTGTCAGAAAGCCTCACCCAGAACAGCGCGACCAAGAGATGATTGACACCAAGCTCAGAGCTAAGTTTCCCAAGAGGAGGCTCAGGACACTCTGAAGGTTAGCTATTCGTTAGGGGTAGGAAAATATTTTCCACTTTTCCAAGCTTCTTTTAGCTCTTCTTTTGGAGGAGAACACACAAGTGGTTTCTCTAGGAATCAAGAACCTGGGTCTCAAGGACATTAGTAGCAGAGATCACGCACACATACAAAGGCTAGTGCCTAACTAATGCCCCATTTGATTCTCCTCACTGTGCATAGAGGAGGGTCTCCTACCTCACCAGATAGAAGAGGAGACACAGGAAACTGGTTTCCTATGCAAATACGTAGTTGAGATTCAAGCCCAGCCCAAGCCCCAAGTCAAGCTCTCATCTTTCCATCCTTCATCCCATAGATCTAGAGAGATTCAGACTGTCACGGGGGCTAAGGATGTTCTCCTTGACAACCATGAGGTTTAAAGAAGGAGTGTGAGGTTTTCCAGAGAGCAAGCAATGGGCAGGTTTTAAAAGGAGGCAGGAATAACAACGCAAGGACCGTGGGACCCACCCAGATCATTTGACCCCCCTCCCTCAACTTCATCACTAGCTGGTCTGGGGGGAAACTTTCCATCCTTTTCAGCCTCAGTTTCCTCATTTGGACAGGAAGTAAGTAGGAGTGAATATTGCCAAGGTCTCTGCTAACTGGGATTCTTTGAATGGTAGATATTCTTGGAGTTTTTTTATGACTGGCTCCCCACTTCACTAGTGTATAATGCTTGGCTTACCAGGTGTGGTGGCACATGCCTGTAATCCCAGCACTCGGGAGGCTGACGCAGGAGGATCTAGAGTTCAAGGTCAGCTGAAGGTCAAAGCGTGCACACACGTGTACACACACACACACCCTCAGCTGAGATCCATCCCCTGTGAGTAAGGCATTCACATAGCTAACAAGCTTTTGGGTTGTACAAATAATGCAAGTCTAAGGACTATACTATTTTGCTGCTGTTCTGTTTGTTTGTTTGGCTTTCTGAGACAGTCTCCCTACACAGCCCATGCTGACTTTGAATTTACTATGTAGCCCAAGCTGACTTCAAACTGGTGGCAAGCCTCCTGCCTCAGTCTCCTGGGTGTGTGGAATTCTAAGCATCGCACCACCATGCCCGTCTCTGGGAACCACACCTTGATAACCAAAGGTCCAGAGATCTAAGTTCTAGACTCAGATAACCCCATATTCACATGGTATCGATAGCAGTGTTCTAGATCAGTGGTTCTTAAAGTGACAACATCAGCATTGCCTTGGAGCATCACAGAAATGCAAATTCTCCACCAGCAATCAGGATCTCTTGGCTCAAAATTGCATTTTGGCAAGATCTCCATAGTACTGTCTATACAAGCCTGAGAAGTGCTGTTATAAACTGAGCTTCCTTTAAGTAAGGGGCTTTGTTGGTCTTTGCACTCCCACCATGGAGTATGGATCCTGGCACAAAGTAGGTATTCAAATAGCAAGAATAGGAAACCTCAGCTGCTTAGCAAATGCTTATACAAGGAAGGAATGGGAAAACAGAGATTGGACAAAGATCTTCCCTGGAAGAATAAAACCCCTGCCCCTTCCTGAAACCAGAGTCCGTATCTGAAATGTCCTAAGTGGGAGGGTGGGCGGCAGAGACAAATAGGTGTGTCCTCAGATAGGAGTCATCTCCTTAGCCACTTCCAGGTCTTCACCCCCTTATCCAGGGTCCTCACACCTTCTGGAGCGTTACCCCAGAGGGCTCTAACTCTAGACTCCTCTAGGGTTTCTCCTGAGCACTGAAGATGGCAGCCTGGCTCAAGGCTGTCCCAGGTACTAGGAGGAGGGATTATGTCTATAAAATCAGCTCATGCAACATGCCACCCCCAGCTCCACTCTTTCTCTTTGCCATGATTGTTGGTAGCTGTCAGACACATTCCATCCACCTCCTCCATCCCCAGCACCTTCTCCTGGCCGGGCACTGAACAGGAATCAGAGCCAGAACACAGTGTCCTTCAGCGAGACAAAGACATGAATACCCCAGGAGGTTAAATGGTCCAGACACTAAGCTGGTGAGAGATGGGTTCAGCTCTTCAGACCCTCCAATTCAAATTTCCAGACACAAGACATGGCCTCAGTGCCATAAGTCACTCACTTGTAAAGGCCTCAAGAGATCTGGTCCAATAGACACCAGATCAAAGTTGAAAACTGAAAACTAATGATGGGTGTTTCCCTCACAAGGTATCAATGTGTCAGAAACAAGGGGCACAAGAGTCAGTTTATAAGTAACCAGGAAAAGCCTGGCCAGATAATAGGAAAGGGAGTCAGAGTCTTCCCAGCCTGGGGACAGCTGGGGACCATCACTCAGCAGCAGCCTGGGTAGCCGAGAAAACCTAGACAGACCTAAGATTCTCCCACAGGCATCCTTCAGCGGGGGCAATCTTGTCGGGATACTTCTGAACCCCTGACAAGCACCTACAATTTGGGGAGATAGGACGAGGGCTACAGATTAATTAAATTTGGAGGTCTGAGCAAAGCAAAGTGGACAGATGCTGTAGCGTGTTGTCTCTCTGCCCTTACTACAAGCAGAGTTGTTGGCTATCCCCACTCCCACTAGGGTTAGGATGGTGTGGGAAAGCACTAGTTCCATAGAAGAAGACACTACAGGAGATTTTTCTGCCTAGGGAGATGCAGAAGGGGAGATCCACATCCCGGCCCAATGGGAGGGGGATCTAGGAAAGATGGCAGAGGGGTGTGAGATGTCTCTTGATCCAGGCCACAAGGACAGAGGAGAGATGGACAGATAGATAGTGTGGGGCCGAGGAAGGCACTCTTTGACAGGACAGAGACTGAATCCAGGGCTAGAGAACAGTGCCTGGGATTTGAAGACTGCGGGTAGATATCAGGCTTCACCTGAAGCAGGACCTGGCTAGGTGTGTTTTCATTTAAGACAGCATCTCATGTATTCCAGGCTAGCCTAGAACTCACTTTGCAGCTGAAGATGACCTTGAATTTCTGATCCTCCCACCTCTACCTCCAGAGTGCTGAGATGACAGGTATGCCAACACACCCCGTTTATACAGTAGTGGGAACTGAAACCAGGACTTTGTGCCTGCTAAGCAAGCACTCTACTGCTGAGCTTCACATCCAACCTCTATTTAAATTTTTTATGAAACAGTAACCATTTGCTCTGTGTGTGGAGCGGAGGTGGAAGGATATCACACTTAAACATCTCTCCTACGCCCAGAGTAATTACTGATAATCTTTTGTACCTTTGTCACCGCACTCAGGATTTTCCTGAGAATACATAAGCTTACTTTTATGTAATAAAATTACACTTTACACAAAGTACATGCATATACTTACCATATTATTTTGTAGATTACTCCATTCATTGAAAAATATTTAATGTAAATGTTTCCAAGTCAATAAATATCCATCGCTTTATCGACTCTTTGGTGTTCCTGTAAATGGTACGGCCTTCAAACACTCCTCCTAGGCTAGGTACTTGGGTTGTGTCCAACTATTTCTTTAACCTACTGCAGTGAGCATCGTTTATGTGCACTGTGTACTTGGCCAACTATTTCCCTAAGACAAATGCTTAGAGGAGGAGTCTATGCATCAAAAGGCATCTGGAACTTTTCAAACCGTTGGTCCATATGTCATACTGTTCTCAGCATGACTGTTCTCTTAGAAGGTGAGGGCCTTGTGGGGAACTATTCTAGAGCAGATGGGAGCCTAGCTTCAGATGGAAGGGTGTTTGCACAGAGCCATAGATAGCCATGGGGGGAGGCATTCGATATATTAGGACAGCACCAACTTCACCTGCAGTAGCAAGCCGAGCTCCTTCTCACAAACTATGTGACCTTGGGCAGGCAATTTAACGCCGGCAAGGTTCTCTCTTCCTCTATAGATGAAGCCTTCCTGACCTTCCTTTGACTGTCACAGGGCTTAGAGACAAACTATATAAAAGCTTTGCAGGATGTACACTAGGTATTTCCTGAATGGATCTCATGATCTAATGGTTAGATGGAGCGGGGGATGGTGAAGAGAAGAGGAGGAAGAGGAGAGTGAGGGGAGCTGGATGAAGTCAAGGCAAATCATGCTGGTTGGAAGGTTTGTGAACTAGTCCTGTAGAATGACAACTGGTCCCTTTCAGGGAGAACAAGGAGAAAGAAGAGAAAGGGATATTTCGAGCCGAACACACACCTTCCCCATCCCAGCTTGCTGCTTCATCTTTGAGAGTGGGTGGCAGGTAAGTCGCTGTGTCTGTGCTTCATGATGGTATCCCTAAGGCCAGAGTACAAGGAGGCAGCTGTCCCCAAGCCAGAATCCCACACCCAGCCAGTGCTCCGCTCCCCGAGTGGGATCTATTCACATTGAATGAGTGTCTATGATACCTTGATGGGTTTGCCATGATCCAACAAAGGGACCCACGCTGCCTGACAGCTCACACTTCTGAGCCCACGGGCCGTTGTCTCCTAGAAACCAAAACAGGTGATAGTCAGTGGGTGTCTGAAGGACACTTTTGCTGACACCCTCTCTGGCCCCACAATCCTATATACTCCTATATACAGTAGAGACTGGGCAGAAAGACTTCTGAAAGCAAACATGAGCCCTATACTTAAAGTGTTCCTGCCAGGCATGGTGGTGCGTGCCTATAATCCCAGCACTCAGATCGCTAAGGCGTTGCTATTATGATTTTGAAGTCTGTCTATGCTACATAGCAAGACCCTCTCCCCTCTTTCAGACAGGCTTTGCCTATGTAGCCATGAGCCTCCTACCTTGGCCTACCAAGTGCCGGGCTTACAGATGTGTGCCACCAGACTCAGCTAAAACTCTGTCTCAACAAAACAAAACAACAACAAAAGTGCCTTTGACATGAGCCTGTCAGAGCCTCAGGCTCCCAGACAGAGGGGGCTTGCCCTGGCACACAGACCCCTATCCTGAGCTTCTGTTTACATACCAGAGTGCCTTTTAAACATAGCTTTAGCAATCCTGTTGCTACTGTCATCAGCATCAGACCTGCAACTGTTCACTGCGTATCCACGATGCCACTAGGGTTTCACATGCAGCGTCTTACGATCTTCCAACAGGCTATGGAACAGACTCTACCAGTACCTCAACTCTTCAATGCTTAGAGAATTCAGCCTATATTCAAATCCAACAGTTAACCCCCCACCCCCCCACACACTGACAGTTGCTTTTAATCCCTGCCATTGCTCCACAGAGAGCTGAGACATAAAATATGTGTATAAGTGCCCCCAGACCCCTTTTGATTTTTGAGACAGAGTCTTGCTGTATATAGGCCAGCCTGGTCTCAGACTCACTATGTAGCCCCCCACTCTAGTCTTGAACTGGACATCCTTCTGTCTTAGCCTCTGAATGCTAGAATCACACCCATGTACTAACATGTTTGACTATGAGTAGGTCCTTTAAAGGGCTTACTGACTCAGTTCTTCCAGAGCCACCTGACTAAAGATACGACCTAGTGATCAGTAGCAACCAGAATCTTTGGCACCAGGGAGGATAGTGAAGGATTCTTTGGATTACACAAGTTCACAATGTCAAAGTCATTCATTAGCAAGTAAGAGTAATACCTAGAGAGCTCTAATCAATATCTATGGGAGCCAGCAAGGTACATGTTCTATCAGCCCCTTTCCAGCAACTCAGTTGTGGAGAAACCAAAAGATACATGCTCAGCATTCGATCCAAATAATTATCAGGCCCCAAGTTCACAACCAGCCCCTTCTCCATGAAAGATATCACTTGACGTTCTTGACAGAGCCCAGCCAGGCAGGCTGGAGATTACCACTTTACCTGTAAACCAGAGGAGTGTATTTCCTTTTGTTGTGTGGTCAACTTTGTCCTTGATCTTCCCCACCAGGTTATCCATTTCCTGGAGACCTGCCTGGTATGGCATTGGGCTCTGTGGGCTTGCCACTGGTGGAGTCACTGATAAAGGCACATGCATGTGTGCCAGGCCCACATAGAGCAGAAAGGGTCTTCCGCTGGTGCTAGAATAAATGGGAGAGACAAGAACCTCAACAAGAGGCTAGCCTGGCTTGTCTAGGGCCTCTGCGATCCTGTCTGATCTCAGGAGAAATCCATCCCCCGCACCCCAGGACCTGCCCCATGTCTCAGGAATGCCATGTTTGATTCCAGTCTTCTGAAGAAATGTGGAGATCATCTGGCTAGGCAATTTAAAAAGAAGTGCACTGTAATAATAGTTACTGTTCTTTAACATTTACTGAAAGCATATTACACAAGACTGTTGTCTACGTTCATCCTCGTGACAACCTTGAAATTCTCCTTTTTTGGACAATGAATCAGAAACTTTAGAGGGTTTAAAGGACTTCTCCTGTGTTAAGCAATTAGTAAGAGACAGTCTAGATATAAACTCAGATCTGCCCAGAGCAAAGTCCATGCTATTACTGTGGAGTCCAAGCATTCAGACTGCCATGTTCATTCTAGGAGATGTAGCCTCAGGGATTCCCAAAGATACTTGTGACCACAGGGGACATTTAGATCAAGATCTACTCTACACTAATCCTGATTCCTATGGAAAATGCAGATTGAAAGGCTTAAAGGAGCTAGGGTGGTCCCAAGCAAAGACTTGGTAGTCTGCCAGGCCTTGTGGAGGCCAGCCTACAATCCTAGCTATCCGGGAGAGTGAGACAGGAAGATCACAAGTTCAAAGCCTGCCTTGGCTACAGAATAGTTCAAGACCAGCCTAACAACTTTGAGACCTTGTCCCAAAATCAAAAGTAAAATACTATCTGGGGATATACTCAGAGGTATGTGCTTGCCTGTGTACATAAGGCTAGAGGTTCGACCCCCAGTACCAGCAGTTCTACAGCTCTGCCCTGTCAAAGACAAACAGACAGGACGCTACCCCACGGTCACTCAGAAAGCTTTCTGACCTCCACCCCATCCCAAGGAAAGGCGGCTGTAGAAACGCTGCCTTTCTTCTACACAGTAGCGAGGCTACTCGGTGAAGCTCCTCTCCACAGTCCACACCCATGGAAGGGGTCTGTCAGAAGACACAGGGAAAGACACTGGGCAACTGAGCTCAATCAAGCATGTTCATGCTAAGAACAGATGCAGGACCCCTTCGCACCAGTGTATCCTGAGATTCAACTTTCAAATTAACCCCAGTATTAATTCACCCTGGCTTACAGCACCCCAGCTTGAGCTCAGTGCAAGCATTGTCCTGAGTGCCCTGTCCTAGCTCCAGGGTCCACTAACTGGGGCTGGGCTTGCCCCAGCTCCCAAGACAAGGGATCTGGCCTCCCCAATCTTAACCAAGTCTTACCAAAACATTTCTCTTTCTTTTTTTTTTTTTTTTTTTTTTGCAATATTTGAGATTCAACCGAGGGCCTCCCACATGCTAGACAAGGGTCTAGGCTGGTCTTGAATTTGCTCTGTAGCCTAGGCAAGCCTTCTTTAATTTGTGATCTTCCTGTCTCAGCCTCTTGAGTAACTGGGATCACAGGCCTGTGCCACTAGGCCCACCACAATCTATTTTCTGGATCTGTGTTACCCAATGTAGGAACCAGGGCACGTGGGGAAGTACTTGGATTAAATTCATGAAAACTAAGTAAAATTAAAAACCTAGGCCAAGCATTGCAGCACACACCTTGAATCCTAGCACTTAGGAGTCAGAAAAGTAGGTGGAGCTCTGTGAGATGAAGGTCATTCTGGTCTACATAGAGAGTTCCAGGATACCTATGGCTATATCAAATAAACAAAACAAAAATAAGAATGAAACCCAATGCCTCACATGTTACAAAGAGATGAACCTTAAGGGCTTTTGTTAAGTGAAATAAACCAACCAACAAAGGACCAATACCAAATGATTCTATTTACATGGGCTTCCTAGAACATAGTTTCTTAAACTGGGGGTCTTGACCCCATTATGGGGTGGTATGAACATATATGGAAGTTGCAAAAAACGCTGACAACAGGAAAGGTTTCTGAAGGTATGACAATCAAAAATTAACTCAATCAAATACACAATGAATCTGAAGTGTTTCCAGCAAAACCTGCCCACATTGCATCATGTGACATCACTAAGCCTTGGTTTGAACGCACACCACTCACACTTTGTACAGTGCATGCCATCATGCCACAGGATGTCAACAAACACTGCCTGAAAGACCTCAGCTCAATTCAAGGCGACTGTATGTTATGAACTGTGATGCTTTGGCTACACACACACATTTTTCTGCTCTTATAGAAATATAATGGTTATATCAGCACTGGCTGGTCTTGCAGAGGACCCAGGTTCAGCTCCCAGCACCCATAAGGTGGCTAACTGCCATTCATAATTCCAGATCCAGGGGATCTGATGCCCTCTTCTGGCCTCTGTGAGCACTGCACACACAGGATGCACATACAAACATTCAGACAAAATACTCACATAAAGTAACAACAAATCTTTTTTTAAAAACTGCTTCTTGAGTTGTTGACTTGAGCCTAGCTTGTCACCATCAGCCCTCTTTTGGGCCCAGGCCCCTTCCAGCTGCTGCCTGCCACCAAACAGTGCCCAACTAGTCCAGTGAGTAAACCAGATCCCACCCACTGAGTCACCATCCCCGTGCTTTGAGACTAACCCCACTTGTGCTGCTCCAGGGCTCAGATCTACTTGGTTTATCTAATAAGAACCAGTCCACCTTGTCCCCATTGCCCTGCCTTGGGCCTAGGTCCCTTTGCCCTGCTGGAAATTTCCTCACCTGGAGCCATATGGTCCCTACAATAAAAAAATCAAAAGTGAAAACCTGATGCACAGACCAACTGACTATTCATACCTGATAAGAAAGCAACAAAACTACAACACATCAAAGGCAGGCTAGAATTTCATTTCAGACACACAACCAACAAAAGACATCCATATGCATAGGTTACAACACAAAAACAGAAAGACTCTGTGCTGTATAGGACTGGTCTCTGACCCGCACACTCTGGACAGAGGCCTTCTAACTAAGCTTGGTTGCACCCACTTGCAAAGGATTATCACAACTGGTTGATTGTTGACACTCCACAAGAAAGGAGCAGCAGGAAGAGTCAGCCGCACCTCCTGACCAACCAGTCAGCCCTAGAGTTGTGGGGGAGGGACCAAGGCAACAAAAACAGAGGAAGCTGGAGGGAGGATCTCTTGCCATTTTGCACAGCTGTGGGGAGGTCACAATCCAAGCCTGAATGGAGAGTTTGCTGTGTGGTCTTAGCGGGGAGCACTCACACTCCTGTAAGTAAACCCTTACACTTCTCTGCAATAAACTCACTGGTTTTCCAGACTGAAATCTGGCAAAATTGTACCTCAGTTTGTTGTAGGGACCAAGGGAGGAAGCAGGGGCTGGATGTCATTTGTGCCTCCCATAGGAATTCTAGCTACACACTATGAAAAACCAAGATAATATGACCCAACTAAATCCCACCAGAACTGTTCTGCAATGAGAACTGCCCAGAGGAACCCCAGGACACAGAATTTAAAAGAAAAGTCCTAAACGTGATCAAAGAATTCAGTGACTTTAAAGAACATATGAACAACTCAAAGAACTCAAGGAGAAGAATAAACTGACTGACGCTGAAGAAAATACAGATATACAGCCGAATGAAATGGCAAGGATAATTCAGGATTTGAAAAGTGTGTGTGTTCACAAAAAGATAGAAATATTGAAGAAAACTCAGGGTGAAGTGAAGCTGGAATTGAAAAACTCAGTAAGTCAATTTTGAAATGACAGGAGAAAGACTCACCAGCAGAATGAATAAAATGGAAAACAGAACATCAAGACTGGGTGATAAAGTTGAAGAACTGGACCGCTCAAGCAAAGAATATGAAAATAATAAAAGAAAACTACAGGAATGGAATATACAGGAAATGTGGGACACCATGAAAAGACCAAATGTATATATCATAGATGTAGAGGAAGGAGAAGAATCTCAGGTCAAAGGCAATGACCAGATCGTTGACAGTATCATAAATGAAAACGTCCCTAAATTAAGGAAAGTCATATCCAAAAAGACACACTAAACACTCAGAACACCAAATGGTGCCGTAGTGGCACTTTTATTTTGGGGGTAATCGACAGCTGTGTAATTGGACTGAAGGCCCATTCAATAGGAGGGAACTCATGTGTGGTACTGTAAACATAGTCAAATACACAAGGCTGGAGAGGTCATAGATTCTAGAGAAAAGTCTATTTTTGTCACATCGCTAGACCAATGTAATTTCTTACTATATTCTGAATACATATCCTTATGTTTACATACAAGTGTACTCTCACCACTCATCAAAAAAGCTTCTTTTTACAACAGATGGAGACTATGACAACGTTCCACAACTGATCAATGCAGGGAATAATAAGGTTCCCAGCCCTAAGTGACACATCTACAATGCAACCTCTATACCCAAGGCTCAGGGAATAGAGTGGAATAGGGGGCAGAAAGAATATTAATGCATCCCCCAACTCTTACCAGCAAAGCTTCCCCCATGCAATAGGTGGTGATTAATCCAGAAAGCCACAACTGGCCAAAGTGCAGAGAATAAGAGACTGCAGAAAGCTTGCCCCTGGAGAGGACACATATCAAATCTTTGCTACCCAAGGCTCAGTGACCATTGTTGAAGAGGGGACGGAAAAGCTATAAGAGCCAGGGATGGTGGGTGACCACAAAGAAATGGAGTTTTCCAGGCAGCCGAGAAGGTACTCATATGAACTTACAGCAATGGTGACAGTATGCACAAGACCCATGCAACTGAAACCACACAGAAACCCAGCACAGAAGTAGGGAGATGGGTAAGAAGCCCCAACCTTAACTGAGGAACTCGTGGAAACCAATGACTACTAGGAGAGGGAAGAGTTGGCCTCTTTAAGGATGTGATGTTAGATAGGTTGACCAGGTTCCAGTGGAAGAACTCACACCGAGGGACATTTGGGGATACAAACTTGGCTCAGTGGACCTTAACATATATGATAGAATACAAGAAATCAGGTGGGTGGGCTATGGAGGTGCAGATAGAGGGGTCTAAACATGATCAAGATGAAATTCACAAAAATTCAACAAAAGTTAATTTTAAAAATCCATTCAACGAATTTTGGATTGATAGCAAGATAGAATCTCCAACAATTTCTAATATGGAACTAAACATGCTTCTGTCATTGTATAGTATGTATTTGCGTCAACTAGAATTCTTAGCACTCATGATTATCAAATTGAAACATTAACTCCAAAATGCACTAAGATATTCTGTGTCATAGAGTACCAAACATTCAGCCAACATTAATTATTCACATAAAAATGAACAAGCATATTTCATCTTTAATGAATGGTAACATTCTATGTATGTTATCCATCTTAATACATATATGCATGAATTGTTTTAAAATACTTTTATTTATGATTTATTATCAGTTAATGATTTGTATACCTATTTTACATACCTGGATACCCAGGTGCTGTAAAAGTTTTCAGCTGGCTGGCATTGAAGAGATGGCTCAGTGGGTAAGAGTGCTTGCTTCACAAGCATGAGGAGTGATTTTGAATCCCCAGAACCCATGTAAAGCCCAGCACAGCAGTGCAAGTGTCTGTAACCCTAGCACTCCTCTGGAGAGATGGAAGGCAGAGAGAGGAGATGCCCCAGAAGCTCACAAGCCACTCAGTCTGGTCACATAGCTGTGATGAGACCCTGTCTCAAACAAAGTGGAAAGCAAGGACCAACACCAGATGTTCTCTGACTCCACATGCTTGCTGAGGCATGTGTATATCTACAATTCACAGACACAAATGTACACACATATGTATACACATACAAACAAAAAAATGCAAAACAACAACAATAATAATAATAAAGCTAATCCTCTATGTTCATGAGTTCTGCATCCATGGGTTCGGTCACCATGGATTGAAAATTTACAATACATATTTTGTCTATATTAAAGATGTGTGGTCTTTCTTCCTGTTATTAGTCCCTAAACAATATAGTATAACAAATATTGGCATAACATTTATATTATATACTGGAAATAATTTAGAGATTATTTAAAGTTTGCCAGAAGCTGTGCATAAGTTATATGGCAAATACTATGCAAATATACATGTCAGCATCCCAATTTTGGTATGAGGATGGGGCTCTAGGGACTGCCGTATATAGTTACCCACTGTCCCCAGGAGTAGTTGTATAGGTTGTGTGCTACATGAGGACAGCTTGCTGAGGGAGTAAGTACATGGGATCTTATTCCTGGCCCACAGTGCCCTGGCTGAGCTAGGTGCCCTATATAGGGCAATGCCCATACAGAGAGCACCTCTTTCTAATTTAGAAGTAGATAATATATTGCAGTAATGTTCTAGGACTAGCTAAAATTTTAGGAATTTTAAAAGTCATTTCTCCAACATGACTATAATTAAAACATAAATTACAATTTAAATAAATTATATTGAAGTCAAAGGTAATGATGTCTCACAGCTGATAACTCTTTAACTACATTTTACTATGATCTATGTTCTTTTTTACGCCCTGAAATAGGGCCTTGTGCATCTGGGTAAACATTCTAACACCAAGTTACACCTCCAGCCCTCTTTTCACTTTTTCTTTTGAAACGAGAGCTCACTAGGTTGCTCAGGCTGGTGTGGAAACTTGTGATCTTCCTGCCTCCGTCTCCCTCGCAGCTGAGAACACAGGCCTGTGTCGCCAGGCATAGACGATCTGCACTCTCAAGGCTGTTTATAGCTACAATATTTGTGTGGTTAAAAGATGTAAGTATGTGGCCTCTCTTCCCAACATACAGTGGCATCTCACTGGTACCCTGAAGTCAGTCTTGATAAGAAAATTTATATCACCGAAATGGGCAGGTGCTATAGGTCAGAGCTGTTTTCTCTGAGAACCAGCAGTGAAAGCACCAATCTACCACTACGTATGAGTTTGAGGTGGTCTCAATGGCTACCTTTGCCTACACCCACTGTCCTCCTCAGGGGCTCAAAGACAGATCATAATGAAGGATAGAAGAGTAGATAAATAAAGAGCAAAGGCTTGGGATATGCAACCAAATCCCAGGGGTTTTTATTTTGTGTCTCTGTGACCCTCAGCAACTCATGTAACCTCTACCAACTTTAGAAAGGGAAGGTCTTACCCCCAATGTTTCCTTTTAAAATAAACATTTTCTGTTTTCTTTTAATTTTGTGTAAATGCAACCACATGCATGCAGTGCCCAGAGTCCAGAAGAGGGCATCTGATTCCCCTGAAACTGGACTTAAGGACAGTTGTTAGCCACCTTGTGGGTGCTGGGAACTGAACCCCAGTCCTCTGAAAGAGCAGCAAGCACTCTTCACCACTGAGCCGTCTCTCCAGCCTCTAATAATGTTATTGTGGTGCTAACTTCCTGTGGCAGGAATCTAATAACAGAAGCTTTTTATTGACAGTTATGAATAATACATGCTAGCAATACTAAGTCTGTACATCTTTCCCTGTATCCTGGGATTCATAAAGATGGCTTTATGTAGGATCCATACACACTGGTCCCCTGGGGCATCTAATCCCTAAGCCACCTCTTCATTATGCCTTTGTGCTAAAAGGCAAATAAAATGGGGATGGCAGTGCTTTGAGGGCGGGAAAAAAAAACTGAGTTGATAAGTCACTTACAATACTGTTTCCACTTACATTTTTTAACAAGGTTCACTTCAATTACATTTTATTAAAGCTGGAGAAAATGTGTTTCTGTACCACTAGAGAACGGGGCTGGAAGCACACATATTCAGAAGATAACAATAGTTACCTCCAGGCTGTGGAATTCAGGGTGATTTTCTCCATTTTCTTGCATTTGTTTTCAGAGACTGCTTAAAGGGAACACATTATTTGTGTGGTAAAACAGGTACAATGGTAAGCTGAAGGGAAAAACAAAAAACAAAAAAAAACGATGCTAGAAGGGACATTCTGGGGCAGGGTTCTGAGAAGCGCTGAAGATAAGACCCAGGACAGAGAGACAAGGCTGAGGAGACCAGGGGTCGAGAGGGCGAAGGCTAGCAAGGCACAGAGATACACATGTAGAAGAAGGTACGCGATGAAGCCTGTTATGTTGTATTTGTGAATGAATACTCAGAGAGAGAGAGAGAGAGAAATGAACCATGCATCTTCCAACTGAACCTGCCACAAGGCTGATCGACTGATTAGAACTTCAGTGATGATGGAGAGTTTGGAATGTTGTGGGTCCAGAGCCTAACTACATTTTATCTTGAGTCATCTTTAGCCCCCTAAACAGCCAATCCTTACCCTTCTTTGTATCCAACCTAACACCTGACTGGTAGAAACTTTAAAAAAAAATTCTTTTAATTTATTTATTTTTATTTCATGTGTATGAGTGTTATGCTTGCATGCAGGTGTAAGTGTATCCGTGTCATGCAGTGCCCGTGGAGGAAAGAAGAGGGCACTGGATCCCCTGGAAGTGGAGTTAGGGAAGGTTGTTAGCCACCATGTGGGTGCTGGGATTCAAACCCAGGTCTTCTGCAAGAACAGCCAGTGCTCTTAACCGCCAAGCCATCTCTCCAGCCCCTAGAAACGTTTTGAAACATGAAATTTGGGATGACCTGTGTCTTCTTCCTGGGCCATGCCACTCATATTCAGCTCTAGAGTGAGCTACCTCTTATCCCTTTTAAGGTGAGAGTTGTGCTTTTTGTGTTGACATATTCTAAGTACGAAAGATTAATGATGATAATAAACAAGCCAGGTGTGCTGACACATACTTGCTATAGCCCCGGCACTTGGGAGGCAGAGGCAGGCTGATCTCTGTAAGATGGAGGCCAGCCTGGTCTACACAGTAAGTTCCAAGCAGGCTGGGGCTAGGGAGATCCTGTCAAAATTCATTCATTCATTCATTTAAAAGATAATTTTAAAAACACTGAAACAGTATGGTGGTGCACACCTTTAACCCCAGCACTCGGGACACAGAGACAAGTGCATCTCTGTGAGTTCAGGCCCATCTAGGGCTACAGGGAGTGAGATCCTGTCTCAAAACAAAACAAAACAACAGAAAAAGAAAAAAGGAAAAACAATAAGAACAGTAAGTCCATGGTTAGCCCAAAGAAAACACCTGGTCTAAAACCCAAAATAGCAGGCAAAGTGTACCCACCTGTTAAGGGTTCCCAGGACAGAGACAGGCAAGCCTGAGGGTGGAGGCAGGGATCCCCTCAAGCATGGGGAGAGTGGAAGGCAGGTCTCCCACATTTCTGAATGCTGCAGTCGCGCCTAGAAGTGTTAACCCAGATCTGATAGTTTCCTCTACGGAAACCTCACTGCAGCCCTCAGGGTGGGCCCGCCTTCCTGGATCCCGCATTCACAGCCTCCTCATCTTGGGTTCTTCCAGCCCTCCTGGCTTCCCCCACTTAGATAGGTTGACTCTCCACTCCAGCTCCCCGTCCACCTCCTCCCCTGCAATCCTCCTGGACCTCCACCCTGCCCCACAGCACTCTCCCTGGACTTTTGCTCAGCTTAAAGTCACTGGCAGGGCTGGAGAGATGGCTCAGTGTTGGCTACTCTTGCAGCACCCACATGGCAATTAACAACTGTCCATTCATTCCAGTTCCAGGGGATCCAATGCCCTCTTCTGACCTCCACGGGAACTGTACAGGAAGGGTGCGATATATACATGCAAGCAATACACTCATATACAAATAATAAATAAAATATATATTTTTAAAAAGCCACCAGCAATAGAGAACCCCTCTGCTCTGGGTCGTGGTTGGCCTCCTACTCGCTGTCCTTATCCCACCTAAGCTTTTTCTTCTCCCCCTTACAGCATCAATAAGATACAAACGATCTTCATTAAAGCTACGTTTTTATAGAATTGATTCCCCATTAGCCTGAGCATTAAGGTAAAGGCAAGTCCGCTGTGTTAGTTCACATTTGCATTCTAGCAATATCTTTAGGGGTGTTCAATGAATATTGATTAAGCTCTCACTGGGCCTTGGGCACTGAGAACGGAGTAGCCCACCATGACAGATGTGATTCTCGCCCTCTGCAGTTTAACAGCTAATTGGATCCAGGAGGGGGAGAACCACAACCAAAAATGAATGACATGATTATTTTCAACTTCAGCAGTAGAGATGAGAAGCACTGGGTGCTGCAGAAGAGCTGGGGATATTGCTCAGTGGTGGAGTGCTTGTCTAGCCACGTAGAGGCTCTAGGTTCAATTCCCAGAATTGAAGAACACAATTTCCAGGAATGTAGGAGAGCATGGGGAGTGCACCTGTGATCCCAGCACTCAGGAGGTGAGGGCAGAAGGATCCCGACTTCAAGGGCTTCTTCAACTATACACTGACTTCAAGGCCAGCCTGTGATGTAATGAGACCCTGTTTCAAAAGGGAGGGGGGGAAAGAGTTCATGGGGTCGGCTGAACTGCGTGAGACCCGAGGAACGGGTGGCTACAGGTGTGCCGAGATGGCCACCAATCAGGGCGAAAAAGCAACACCAGGAAGACATTGACTGTGCCTACACAGCAGCTTGTAAGTTCATTCACTCAGAGACCCATTATTCATCCCAGCATTCAAACAGGAAAGGAAGAAAGGAGCTGGATGAAAATGGGCCTTTGGTGCTTGTCAGATGACCCAGTAGTTCAGAGCACTGGCTGCTCTTGCAGAGGACTAGGTTCAATTCCCAGCACCCACATGGCAGCTAACAACCATCTGTGATCCCCGTTCCAGGGGAATCCTACCCCCTCTTCTGACCTCTGCCAACGATCTCTACCGGCATCGCACAACACGGGTGCACTTGCATGCATGCATGCAATACACTCATACACATAAAATAAAAATATTAAATAAAATGTTTTTAAAAATAAAAATGGATCTTCAAGCTGAATCTAGAATCCTGGTCTTTGAGTGTCAGGGTGGGAGCTGGGGTGAGAAGGAAAGTGGGATGAACGCATCCACACGGAGCGGTGTTTAAAGACTGGCGCAGGTAAGGAAGTGTTTTGAGAATCCTTCCTTAGGGAGACACAAACAACATCTCCTTCATAAGGTCCTATAACAAAACAAAATATGATTATTCCACCAAAGTCCACCCTGGTGAACCAGGTTCACCGGAGCGACTTACAGAACAAGGGTGACGAGCTGTCGAAAGGAGAGTGGGCGAACCTCAGAACAGCTTCCACCAGAATGCCTTCACCCGACGGTGCCGCTCGCCTTATTTCATCCTCTTGTCTTCCCAGCCTATAAACTCTAGGTCCTTCCAGAGCCCCCGAGGGCTTGTGTAATTAGGGCAGAATTGCATACACATGGCTGGGAGGCGCAGCTAGGCCATCAGGGGAAGGTTCAATAACCCTCCTCACCCCTCTTTTTACAGAGGAAATGTCAGCAGTCAACAAGCCTGTTGCTGATGGGCCCCATGCAAGTAGGCATAGTTGATCTATGAACATGGCAGCTGTTTTGCTTGGAGGACTGAGTTATACAACAGCAAGTCAAGTGAAAGACAGAATTTTGCAAAGCCTAGGATCTGGTCCTTGAAGGCTCTACCCATCTCTATTACCTTGTTCTGAATGATACATAAACATGTCTTAGTCTGTTCAGGCTGCTAGAGCAAAAGTGCCACAGGGTGGGTGACTTTAACAGCAGACATTCCTTTCTCATGGCTTTGGAACCTTCTCCCTTCCACACTCACGTGAGAGAGAACAGCTCTGGTCTCATTCTCTCTTGATAAAGGCACTAACCCCATTTGGAGGGCCGCATCCTCATGACCTCATCTAGGCCTGAGCACTTTTCAAAGAGCCTATCTCCAAATATCATTCCACTAGGTCCAAGTATGTCCAACCCTTGGCCCTTGAGCTACATGCACCCCATGGTAACTATGAATGATTCCTGACACAAAATTGCAAACTTACTTAAAACACTGTGAGTTTTGGTGTGTTTTTTTGTTGTAACCCAATTCCACAGTTCCCAAGGGTGAACTCTGTAGATGACAAGTTGTGTCACGAAGTAAAAGGTTGGATATGCCTGTGTGGCTAGGTGTTAGGGTTTCAACACATGCACTGAAGAGAACACAAACATAAGGTCCACAACACCCTGAATATTGACCACATACCAGATTTCCCAGATGACTCTGATTTCAAATGTACTAAGTCATACCCTCCCCTATGCCCAACTTACCCACTCTTATTTACCAAGCCCTCTAAGCCCTATTAGGTTCAATCTACAGTCCCAGGAAACAGCACAGGGATGACTGGCTCTGTGCCTCCGGAGCCCAAGCCGCACTTTCTACCTGTTCTCCTGCTCAGACATTCACGTGCTATTTAAGAACCCACATCACTGCTAGACTAAGGAGCTAAATAAACTCAAGTGAAAATGAAGCAAAAACTTCAAAGAAGGTGGGCTTTCTTGCCAAGTGTGATGGTTAGTATGAACTGGAAACCTGACAGGACCTAGAATCATCTAGGAGATGGACCTCTCCGCGTGTCAGTAGAAAATTATCTTGATTACATTAATTGACGGAGGGGGAGGCTCGGTTTAATTGTGGGTGGGGCCATTCCCTAATGGGGATCCTGGGCTGCATAAATGGAGAAGGTAAGCTGGGCAGCAGCTGGCATTCACCTGTCCCTGCGTTCTGACTGTGGAAACGACTGAGGCCACTGCTTCTAGAGCCTGCCTCCTTGGCGCCTCCACCGTGATGCACTCACTGTACGTTGAAGTGTGAGCTGAAATAGGCCTTTTCTCTCTTAAGCTTTTGCCAGACTATTTTATAACAGCAACAGGAAAAGGAACAAAGATATCAAGGAAGAGTAGGAAGTCACGTTCTTGGGACACCTGGTAGTTCTGAAGCAGGTCCAAGTGGAAGAAGCGTGCAAGGTGGATGAGGGAAATGAGGAAGAAGGAACACGCCTGGGTTTTTTCTGCTGCTGCTCAGAGAGTCATGAGTGAACCTGCAGGTCAAATCTGAAATCGGCATGCCCTGGGATTACCTTCGGTGAAGTTAAAAGCCAACAGGACTCATGACCTTTGACTTAACTTAGAAATTAGCCAACTCCTCATTTTTTTTTTTTAATTTGATAAGGAGAGTACATTAGTTGACTTGCCTCTTAATGGGTTCATTAACTAATAGATGACCAGACTTCATGCCTCCTGCAGAGCAGGCATTACACAGCCCCCAGTCCACAGCCAGCTGCCACCCCTCTAACTCAGAAAGCTGAGACCCTGCAACACAGCAAGGGGCTATCCCGACCGATAATGAAGCATCTCCTTGTTATGGCACAGAGCAGCATGGAGCCATCTCAAGGCTGTAGGAACCTGGGAGACATTCAGCCCTCGAGGTCGGAGCCCAATCACTCTGTTTATATCAGCAATCTGACAAAAATCACCAGTGTTCATCAGAAAAGTCCAGGAAACGACTCATGTGCAATCTAATGTCTGGCGTGGCAGGGGCGGGGAAGGCTGCTCTGAGACTAGGACATACAGTCTGGGCTGTAATATGAAGAGCGCACACAGACAACTGGGTCTCCTACACTGTTGCTTCTGTCCTCCCTGCTGTCCTCTCCTGAAAAGTCCAACATGGCTGAGCAAGGGCTGTGGAATCCCACCTCTTCAGGAGCTGGTCAGCTCCACAGTGAAGCCATTTTAATTCTGCATAAGCAGACAGCTGCAGGCAAGGAAGCTGAGATCATCAGAGATGAACATGCTTTGGGTCCCTCTCTGCTCTGACTGAGGATACAAGCAGTAGCCCTCACACTGGTATGAATTTTGTTTACACTTTTATTTATTTACATTTATTGAGTGTGTGTATGTGTGTATAAGACAGGAAATGAGGAGGTCAGAAGACAACTTTCAGGAGTTGGTTCTCTCCTCCCACCATGTGGGTTCAAGGGGCTGAACTCAAGTTGTCAGACTTTACCTCCCAGCACTTGGGAAGTAAAGGCAGAAGGATCATGAGTTCAAGGACCTCCTCAACTTCCTTCAACTGAACTGGAGGCCAGCCTAGGCTACCTGAGACCCCATCCAAAAGGTGGTGGGGGAGAGGACCTTTGGCTACATGAAGAAAGAGCAAGGGACCAATAAAAGTACAGATTAGAATGATGTGGACATAAACTAAGAAACACAATAAGCCACCGGAAGTTAGACAAGGAACAGTTCTTGGAGATTCCAGAAAGAATGAGCCCTCCTGACACCTAATTATGGCCCTCTCCAGAGTCTTCAGACATCATGCATCCAAATCTGCAGAAGAATTCAGTTACTATGGTTACTGTTGGTTTTAGCCACTACTTTGGTGGCCATTTGTTACAGCAGCAGTAAGACACAAATATAGTCTGACAACAAATGAATTCAACACATGCTCTGAATGTCCTGAATACCCTCAAGGAACTTACATTCTAGTAAGAGAACATAGAATGATCACAACTACAGAGCTGATCAAGCAGGGGAGGCAAAATCCCTAGAAAGGCCTGGAACATCTCTGAGGAACTTCTAGCCCAGGTCAGAGATTTCAGCAGGACAGTTTTACTTACAGGAGACTTGCGTTCATATTTTGCTGAACTATGAAACTTTTCCTTATCCTTGAGAAAGCTTGTGGGGTACAGCTGCTGTATGTGAAAGAAGGGGACAGGGGCAGGGCAGGGGCTCCTTACCTTGCCTGCTCGATGAACTCCACTGCCTTTTCTGCATACTTCTGTGCAAGGCCAGTCAGATTCACAGGCTGCTCCACAATGTTGAGATTTTCATAGAGAGGAAGAGCCACATCTGTGTAACAGTCCCTATCACGGTTCCTGGTGGAAACCAGAGACAGAGGAACATTCATTTTCACGCCCTAAGTAGTCACGGAGTAGAACGCAAAGCATTTAATAGCTGGTCCCAGAGGATTCAGCAGGTTAGTCATTTCCTCCAAGGGCAAAACTGGTACGTAATGGTTTTTCCATTCCCTTTGAATAGATAGTTATGCTCCCTGGGCAAGCCAGCAGTTCTGTAAAGCTAGATGAAATGCCTGTGAGCCACGGGCATCATCATTCCCATTTTACAGGGAGACACACTGAGGTCTGAACAGATCAGTCTCATAGCACACACTGCTGGCTTTCTCCACTGCCCAACTCCAGGGGCAGCCTCTGTGAATGATGGGCAACACTTGGGTACTGTGGGTATTATCTTAAGTCCATGACTGGGATTTGGTGTGTGGAGAAAAAAAATCAGATAATAGGGTAGACTATATGAAAGATGGATTAGGGAAATTTATTTACTTATTTATATGATTTATGTGTATGAGTGCTTTGTTTGCATGTCTGTAAGTGTACCATGTCTGTAAGAGGTACCATGTGCACCTCTTGGGAATGCCCAAGAGAAACAGAAGAGCAAGTCAGAGTCCGAGGAACTGGAGTGGTAAGCCACCATGTAGATGGTGGGAACTGAACCAGGGTTGTCTGAAAGAGCAGCCAGTGCTCTTACGCATTGGGCCATCTCTCCAGCCCCAGCCTAGGGCGATTTTAATTTTGAAACATGTTTAGAAAATCTGGAGAAATTGTAGCAATGAGTGAAAAAAAAAAAAAAAGGAAGTCGAACTGATAGCAATTCCTGGAGAAAACAAATCATGCCATGGGTCCTACAGGGTGAAATGAATCGGACACACGGCCACCCCACAGCTGCACAACTGCTCTGGGCATGATCTTGAATGTGGTGCTTTCACTCTCAGAGGCTGATTTCCACTTGTCCAGTGTGGGGTCACTTGTGCCTTTTAAGGGGAAGGAATGCTGGGAGGACAAGGAAATGGCAATGTTAGTGACGTGCACACCACACGGCACTCTGCTGTGCTCACCAGGCGGCACTCTGCTGTGTTCACCACTGAGAGGCAGGTGTGAGGATGAGACGCACACGGTGTCATGTATGTCCTCCCAGGACAATTAGAGAAAGGCTCAGAGAACTGGAAACTCCATTACACCTATGTGCATACACACCCTGTTGCAGAACTTAGGGGATAAGGTCAGAGAGGAGAAATCATTACCAAAGGCCACATTAAAAAAAAAAAAAAAGGCTGAAGAAATGGCTCAGTGGTTAAGAGCACTGGCTGCTCTTATAGAGAACCTGGGTTTGGGTCCCAGCACCCACATGCAAGCTCACAACCAGTTCCGGGGCATCTCATGCCCTCTTCTGGTTTTTGCACACACCAAGCACAAACATGGTACATGTACATGCATGTATTCATACACACAAAATAAAAATAAATCTTAAAAAAATAATGAAAGAAAGAGTGTGGTGGCACATGCCTTTATTCCCAGCACTCGGGAAGCAGAGGCAGGTAGATCTCTGTGAGATTAAGACCAACCTGGTCTACATATTGAGTTCCAAGCCCGCTGGGGCGATAGGGAGACTCTGTCTCAAACAAACGAAACAAAAAGAAAAGAAAGGTGAGGCTGGAGAAATGGTTCAGCAGTTAAGAGCACCAGCTACTTTGGCAAAGGATGTGGGTTCAATTCCCAGCACCCACATAGCTAACAACCATCCATAACTCCAGTTCCAGGGGGTCTAACACCCTCTTCTGGCCTCCACGGGCATTGCACACAGGTGGTACACTTAAATGCATGCAGACAAAAACACTCATACACATAAAAAATATAAATAGTGAGGAGCCTAGCCCTAAGTGACACATCTATAATGCACCTCTACACCCAAGGCTCAGAGAACACGGCAGAGAGGGAGGCAGAAAGAATATGAGTCAGACACCTGCTGCTAGTTAATGCATTCTGCACAGGATAGGAAAGCCGCACCAAGGAAATGTCCACAGCGTGGTGGTCGAATGGGATCTGCACAATGACAAAACCAGTTGTCTTGCCAAGGTGGGTGGGAGGAATTTCATAGGGTTCCTCCTAAAGAGGAGGGGGGTACAGGCAATCAATGGGTGCCGAGAGAGGGAGGGAGGATCAGTTTTCTCCAGGGATGAGCTCCCTGAGAAGTTGTCTAATCTCAAATGGTCAACTCTAAACACAGGTACACACGAGCACCAGTAAATGGACTCAGTACATTTATACATATATATGTAAATGTATATTTGTTAGTGAATGTATATGTAACAGTAATCAAAGTAAGACACAAGAAATTGAGAGGGAGTAGGGGGACACGAGAGGAGGTGGGGGAGGGGTAGAGGGATGGAAACAGTGTAAAGATTATACTCATGTATGAAACTTAAAAATTTAAAACATAAATGAAATAAAATCTATTTACAGACATACAATCACAGATTTGCAACACTTAGTAAATTATCAATCATTAATATCAACTATTCCTAACTACACCTAAAAGCAATATATTTCACATATAAAATTTTCGCAAGTTTAATTTCAACTATTTTCAAAAATTATATTCTCTCTTAGGTTTTTTTTTTTTTTTTTTTGGTCTTTTTGAGACAGGGTCTCCCTGTAGCCCCAGCTGGCCTGGAACTCACTGAATAGACCAGGCTGGCTTTGAACTCACAGAGATCCACCTGTCTCTGCCTTCCAAGTGCTGGAATCAAAGGTGTGCACCACTATGCTGGCTATCTATTAGTTTTAATGACTAGGCCGCATGTACTCCTTTGGCAGATAATATATTTAGGGAAAAGTAATGACCAGCCTATATTCTACTAAATCACAGATTACTTAGGGAGAGAGCCATTATTTGACAACTAATAACAGGTAGTGTAATTTTATTTTAGCCCCTAATAAAGTTCTAAAAATAGCATATTCATATATGTGTGTGTGTGTGTAAATATATATATATATATGATTTTTAATTTTAAAAAAAGAGCAGTTGTTACCATGTTAAGCATCTCAATGCACGTCCTGTGTTTGTGAATTTTTCAGCTTTTTATTGTCTTGTTGCAATTCTACCATTAAGAGACTCTCCCAAGAAGCTAATGCTTTCATTTTTGATTAATTGTAGTATAGATAAATAAAAAGAGGACAGGGGAGAGAGAGGTTGAGATATCTCATACAGTAATATGGCCATATGTGGTTGCAGGTGTGACCTCCAGGCCACAGCTGAGAAAGGAGAGCAACAGGATGCTTCACAGCCTTACCTTTCCCACTGCAATGTGCACAAGCTCTTATTAAAGTGCAGACCTGGGAGGAGGGTTGGCATTTCTTCATTTCTAATGAGCACCTAGCTGAGCACCTAGCTGATACCTACAATGCAGGTCCAGCAACCAAATATTAAGAAACAAACCCGGAGGACAAGGGCTCTGGGCTCCGGGAGACTAAGATTTCAACCTGGATTCCTATCTCCTGCCAGCTCTGGTGTTTTCTGGGTGAGATAAGCTTCCTTATCTGTAAAAGCAGGTAAATACCTGCCCTGTGTTGTGGTCTTGTGGGTTGCAGGCAAAGGTGAGGCGTGCCCAGAATGTAACAACGTCTCAATAAACAGCCACTGTGTATTAACTATTACGTTATTAATGAGCCAGTTGGGACATTCCCTAAGGAGTTTAGACACCTGTGTCCCTAGAAGAAACCACAGCGCAGGATCCTAACAAGCTGAGTCCAGAGGCAGAGCTAATTTATTGCTGGAGTAAGAGTGAGCAGTTTAGATCAGAATTTCAGTGCGTGCTCTTGTAGACTATTCAGAAAATGCAAAGAGAAAAAAGACAAGGAAACTCTGCAGTCTCACACCAGAGTGGGCCCTTGCCCACATTTTAGCCCGTCTCTTCAGTCTCTCTCTACAGGGCGACAGACATACAGAAACAGAGGTGGTGAAGAGCCATGGTAACTAGCCATGGCTTTTCACTCACTGTCCTGTTTCATTGAATATGGTGGGTTTGTTTTTGGTGTTGTTTTTTGTTTAGTGGTATGTGTTCATGTGGGGGTTACACATGTACACAAGCATGTGTACATGAATACACACATACATGTTGAAGCCAGAGGTCAACCCAAGTGTCATTCCTCAAGCGTCATTCACCTTGGTTTTTATTTTTTTTCAGTGGGATCTCCGAGCCAGGTGTGGTAGCACACCTTTGATCCCAGCACTCAGGAGACAAAGACAGGTAGAGCTCCAGTGAGAGCAGGGCCAGCCTGGTCTACAGAGTGAATTCCAGGCCAGCTGGGGCCACAAGGAGATCCTGTCTCGAAAAAAACAAAACAAATAAACTAAAACAACAAAGACAGAGTCTCTTACCAGCCTGAATTGGCAAGTAAGTCTCACCTGACTGGTCACCAAGCCTGCCCCAGCACTGTAAACACAAGTGTTTGTACCAATAGGCCTATCTTTTATAATTGCTTTTTAAATTACATGTATTCATTCATTTGTATTTGTATATGTGTGTGCATATGCACAAATGTGTGCCCAAGTGTGGGTGTGGAAGGGTGAGGACAATTTCCAGGAGTCCGTTCATTTCTTCCACCACGGGGCTCTCATCAAGTCTGTCAGTACGCCTTTATCCACTGAGCCACTTCACCTGCCCCATGCCTCGCTTTTTCACGTGGGTTCTGTGGATTGAACGCAGATCCTTATGTTCACATGACAAGCATTTTAGCCACTGAACTATCTGTGTAGCCTCAGTAAGATACTACAGCAACCTATTTAATACCTGGTGAGGATTCCAATGTCAGATATCTGATGGGGGTGGGGGGAGCTCTGAAGGAGCCTTATGTGTTTCCTGCCCTTTCTTTCTCTCTTTCCTCACATCCCATATCTAGGCCAGACACGTCCAGTAGCCAAGCCTTCAGGGAGAGGAGGAGGAAGGCTTCACCTGTGCCAACGTTGGCAGCAAAAGGCTCTCCCAGCTGAGCTACACAATCCAAAGAATCTGGAAAATTCCAACAGAAAGACATTGTAGCTCTCATCTTTCACGAGGGCACAAATAACAACCTTTGCTCTGGATATATTCTCTATCCTGATGTTGCCTCATCTGTATCTTTCACTTATTCCCCCAAAAGAACACAATGTTAGGTTTCCACGTGGGCTCAAAACCCGTAGCCACCGAGTCAAACAGCAGTACCTTGAGAGGCCCTTGCCCTGTGGACATGCTGGGCAAGGAGGGTGGTTGTAGCCCGGGCTGTCGGTGCAACCCATATCGTGACTATATGGGATTCCAAAGTAGTAATCAAAACCTGGAAGAAAAGCAGCTGGTTAGTACTGGTTCTCGGTTGCTTCCCTGGCACCGTCTGCATTCTTCGACTCACAACAAGAATTTAATTTCCCATGATTTAATAATGCAGTGCTCTGGAGTATGTAATTAAAAGAGGATTTGATTAATATCCTTTTGAAGTATGCAAAGAAAAACACTTTGCTGGGTTCTGGCTGTAAGACTGGATCTGCAAAACATCTTGTGATGAGAGTTAACCCAGATTGCGAGGAAGTAGTGAGAATTATCGAACATCTAACCTCCTCAGTGAAGTGACCAATTCTTTGATAAGCATTTGGCAGAAGATATCTACTCTACACATGGTTTATTTGAGGCCTCAGACTTTCTGTCTGGGGCCAGCAGGTTGGTTCAGCAGGTAAAGATGCTTGCCAACAACGAGTTGCGACCTGAGTTCAATCCTCAGAACTCTTATGATAGAAAGAGAAGACTCAAAAACGTTATCCTTTGACCTCCAAACACATGCGGTAGCATGCACATTAGCAAAGAAATATACAATATGTAAAATGAAACTGAAAGAGAGACTTTCCCTCTGAAGGGAAAATAAGATCCATCAAGCCTATATGCCTATAATCCCAGCATTAGGAAGGCTGAGGATTTGAGGCCAGCCTAGACTACGTACCAAGATCTTCTCTCCTTAAAAAAAAGTCCCATCCTAGATGTGGTGAGTAGGGTAGGGTTGAGACAGCAAACTCAACGTGCTTCCTAAAGGATAGGCATGTACGCCAGAACTCTAAAGGTTGAAAGGCTGCATCTTGGGCTGGTGGGATGGAACAGAGAAAGTAAGAATGTGCTGTTGGAACCTGAATTCCTTGTGTGGGAGATCTTTCTGGCATCTTCTTGCAGTACGACTCTTCTACAGGCCAAGCTCTCACCCAGGCACATGCCTCTCTCCCCTGCTCTCTCCACACGTTTCCTACACCAACCCACCTGCCTCCAATTCCTCACAGTGGCTTTCTTGGAATTCCCTGTTCCGTGTCTCTCACTGATGAAGCTGTGTTGATGCTGCCCAGCCCCGTGCAGGCACGGTTTCCTGCAGAATAGCTCACTCCTCGGCGCTTCCGGCCAGCCCCATCCTTCATCCCTTTCATAGTCCATCAGAGCCTTAGACTCCCTATCAGCTTGGGTGACATGGATCTTCCCCATCAGAACTGTACTCCTGAAATATGAGTTCTCCACTCAGTTGATGGTTTATGTCCTGGCTAGCTTTTACTTCAATTTGACCCAGCCTAGCATCACCTAAGAAGGGAGTCTCCATTGAGGGATTTCTCAGATCAGACAGGCTTGTGGGCACATCTTTGAAGGGTTGTCTTGACTATCGATTAATGAAGGGGGGCCCAGCTCACTGTGGGTAGCATTACCTGCTGGAAAGCAGTCCTGGGTTGTATAAGAAAGATAGCTAAAACTGGCATGGGGACGTATGTCTTTAATCCCAGCACTATGGAGGCAGAAGCAGGCAGATCTCTGTGAGTCTGAGACGAGTCTGGTCTACATAGTGAGTTCTAGGCCAGCTGGAGCTAGAGGGAAACCCCATGTCAGAAAAAGCAAAGAAAAAGGGAAAAAGAGAAACCTCAGCATGCCTAAGCGAAAAGGGCTTTTCTTTTTGTTTGGTCCGGGGATAGTGTTCAAGTTTCATTTCTGTTGTTGTGATAAAACATTCCAACCAAAAGCAACTTAGGGAAGGAGAGAGTTTATCTGGCTCACAACTTCCAGGTTTACAGGCCATTACTAGGAAGCTGGGGCAGGAACTCAAAGGCAGGCCCACTGTGCTATTCCACAGCCAAGGAAATGCAGCAGAAACCAGGCGGTTCTGCTGGTTCAGCATGGTTTCCGCTGCATGATGGCTCACCTGCTCGTAGATTTAGAAAATAATTTTATTTATTATTCTTAGTTTATGTGTATGAGTGTTTTGCCTGCATGTGTGTAAATGCACCACATACATGCAAGGTCACAGAGGTCATAAGAGATTGTTGGATCTCCTGGAACTGGAGTTATGGACAGTTGGCAGCCACCCATGTGAGTGCTGAGAATGGAACCTGGGTTCTCTGCAAGAGCAGCCAATGCTCTTAACTGCTGAGCCAGCTCTCCAGACCCTCACCTAGCTCTATTTTATTTTATTTTGGTATTTTTGAGATAGGGTCTCCCTGCAGCCCTAGCTGTCCTAGAACTTGCTATGTAGACCAGGTTGGCCTTGAACTCACTCCGCCTGCCTCTTCCTCCAAGGCGTGCGCCACCATACCCAGCCTCACCTCGCTTTCTTATGCAGCCCAGGACCACCTGCCTAGGGATGGCACTGTACACAGTAGGCTGAGCCTTCCCTCCTGAGTTAGTTAACAGTCAACACAATTCCTCACTGATGTGCCCACAGGCCAATCTGATCTAGGTAATTCCTTAGTTGAGGCTCTCCGCTCAGATGACTCTAGGCTGTGTAAAGTTGTCGGAGCTATCTAGGACAGATAGCAGATGCATAGGAAGTGGTTTCTCTTCCCACTTCCTCTGCTGTGTCAGATACATAAACTTGCCATGGCACCAGCTGCCTCTGAGCAGAGCCTGGTCTCAAGATCCCTGTCCTGGTCAGGATTCCAGGAACAGCATTCAAGGTTCCAACCATAGACCTAGTTGTAAAATGAGACCTAAAGACCAAGGAGGAAGAGTATGTCCTAGAATAATTTTTGGTTGATGGGCAGGTCAGATCTTTCCTCCCTCCATCAGTTGTTTTTAGAAAGCACAGCTTCATCTTCTGCTCCTCTGTGCTCCTTTAAAAGGATCCTTCATGGAGCTGGAGAGATGACTCAATGGTTAAGTTGCCTACTGCTCTTACAGAGAACTTGGATTTGGTTACAGCACCATAGGGCAACTCACAACCACCTGTATCTCCATTTCCAGGGGAACCAACGTCCTCCTCTGGCTTCCTCAGGCCTTTGCATGCACATGGTGCAAATAAACTCACCAGGCACACATACACATATTCATAAAAACAATAAATAAATCTTTTTTTAAAAAAGTGAAGTCTTTTAGGCACAGTATAGGCCTTTGCCACAGAGATAGGGAGAGATGTTGGGCAGGAGAAGGGAGAAGTTTGCAAAACAGTCAGAGAATCATAATTAAGGGTACCTACATAGGGCCAATGACAGGCAAAAGGCCACATTCACCAAGGAGGTATTCTAGTTTCCTTTCTGTTATAAGATAAACACCATGACCAAAAGCTACCTGGAAGAAAAAGTTTTATTTCTTCTTACACTTGCAGGTCACTGTCTGTCAGAGGGAAGTCACACAGGAACCACAGAGGCTGTTTAACGGCTCACAAGCTTCAGCTCAGCTAGCTTTTTTTTGGTTTTGGCTCTTTGTTTCTGTTTTGACTAGTCCCAGTTTGCCTGGAACTCACTATGTGGATGAGGCTGGCCTGGATCTCACAGAGATCCGCCTGCTTCTGCCTCTCAAGGGCCAGGATTAAAGCCATGTACCATCGTACCCAGCATTCAGCTAGCTTTCTAATACAACCCAGGACACCTTGACTAGAGATGTCACTGCCCACAGTACTCTGGGCCCTTCTACTCAAGATAATGCCCCCACAGACATGCCCACTGGCCAGTCTGATCTAGGCAATCAATCCCCCAATCAAGACACCCTCAGATAACTGGACTGTGTCGAGTTGATAGTTACAGCTGTGGTAAACTGCTTCCGGGACAGAGTGCGTGGATTCCCATAAGAAAAGGAAAAAGCTAGAGAAAGGCAGAGGCACAAAGTACAAGTTGGAAAGAACACTGACATCTGGGTAAACTGGACATTCAGAGAATGCATCACTCAGCAATTAGTTTCAGAGAATCCACGTTGGCAGCCTGACCTTGGCCTTCTTCAGCAAGGCCAGGGGTTAGAGGTCTGTGGAAGCAAACAGCTGTGGGAGGCGACTGGGAGGGCATTTCTCTTGTCTGGGCCCATGGGCCGGGTTCCTGCTCCAGCAAACCCATCAGACAATTTTTGTACTTCTTCCCGCTTGAGCTGCTTCAGAACTTCCTGGGGCTGAATGTTGCCTAAGATACAAAGAACTGGGAGACAAGAAACGGGATGAGCCCACAGTGGGGCAGTCATGGGGCAGACAGGCACCACGGGAGGAGACCAGCAAGAGAGATGTCATATTGAAGGGAGTGCTGGTACCCCACACCTACTTGTGACCTTGGAACAAAGCTTTCCCAATGTAGAATATGCCCAGGGTTCAAATGTGGATGCAGTCCTTTTACACAGAGACCTTTATATTCTGTTTCCCAGGGAACAAACCCCAAAAGAATTCTTACCACGGAAATTGGGGTGATAAGAGCCATGGTGCCCAAGATGCCATTTACCTGTGGAAAAACAAGAGAGAGAGAGAGAGACGTTCAGAGGGATCCCTATGGAGACACATGGACCCTCCAAGGAACTGGTCACACAGTCCATCAGCTTCACGCTTCTGTGAGGACAAGTGCCATGTGCACTGTCAAGCTCTGCTCTCTCTGGAACCTCGGGGGAGTCCACAGGGAGACAGAGGACTAGCAAGGATGACTCATGATCACATGGGGCAGTGGAGCATCCCCAGCGCCTAGCAATGCCACATGGCTGAGGGAGCGCTCAGCAGCCATCCCATTCCACGCGGCTCGTGGTATTCCGTGGAGACCCCTACAAAACTGCAGACAATGCAGGAAGCAGGTCTCTGCCCTGCACCATCTCAGAAATGCCTGGCTCTCACATGACCTCAGCATCTTCCCCTCTAGACAACGTCAGCAGCTCCCAGAGGCTGGGGAAGAAGTCACCTCCACCAGTAGCTCAAGCATTGAGACACCCACAGGGCGGCAAATGAGAAACTCAGCCACCCCACCGCTCCTGCTCCACCAATGCATTTGGTTTGGGGGGATAATTGGGAAATGCGGGGCAGCGCTCGGACAGTGTCAAAACCTCTGAGCTGCTTCTTTGTCAGGAGGACTGGATCCCAGGGAAACCATTGCTGAGGCCAGCAGAGGATCTAATACAAAGATCTAACCAAAGTAGACATCTGACAACACAAAGAAGAGAGACGAGTGGGCAGACACTGACGTATGGCTACATAAAGTATCTGATGAGAACTCAATGAACTACTACCAAACTACCCTTTAAAGAAAGTACATAGAGCAAAAGAAAGCGGTTAGCGGATCTCGATGAGGTCCGTCAGAGTTCACTATTCCCTTCTTGCAACTGCTTTATGGGGTTTGATTTCATTTCATTTCGTTGTGTTTTAAGACATGGTCTTACTATATCTCTCAGGCTGGCCTCGAACTTGAGACTCTCCTGCCTCAGCCTCCCAAGAGCTAGCTTATGACACTTGTAACAGTGTATGACTCTTTCCTATGGATTTGAAACCAAAGCTTTCTCTCTTTTTTTTTAACATTTGGGGGCGGGGCCATGTGTATGCCACAGTACACATGTGGAGGTCAGAAATAACTTTTGGTATTCAATTCTTTTCTTCTACCATGTGGATCCTAGGAAACAAACTCTGTCAGGGTTTGGTTATGGGCACCTTTACCCACTGAGCCATCTCATCAACCTGAAAAAAAAAAACAATTGGAGGAAGCCAGGTGTGATGGCACAACACTGAGAACACAGCAGAAGGTTCACAAGTTCAAGGCCAGCTTAGCTACATGGAGTTCTAAGATGAGGCGAGACTATATAGTAGCAAGTCCTTGTCTCAAAAAAAAAAAAAATGCACACACACACACACACACACACACACACATAATGAAATATAAAATAACATGAAGGAGGGAAGAGGAGGCCAAGTGCTATGTACACAAGTAGGTAAAGACATGAACCCGACAGCGATCTGAAGCAGTGTTGAGTGAGTGTGATAAATGGACCCCAGAGTCCTTTGGCAGCTTTAGTGGGTGTGTTTGTCCTCTCCAGGCCTTGCAGAAGATGCTGGAGTGTGCAAAGGGCAGGAAACGGTCAACCTGTGATCAGTTAGTTGCTTTCTTGGTGTTTAAAAGCAGAAAGATAGAGGGACCATGAGACCAAATCAGCTGAAAAAGAGCCCAGCCCCCGCTTAGCATAAGGTTCTAGAGCTGGGTAGTTCTGGGACCAAACCTGCCCTGGCTCTGGGGATTAAATGGCTGCATCTACTGGGTCTAGTAGACAGTCATCCCCCAGGGGGAGCCTCACACACAGCCCTTGGTATCGATGTTTTCAGCCTAATTATACCCTCAGGGTATTGGGGAAAAGGAGTCAGAAAAAGATAAGGTTGGACCTTATTTGGTGCCTCCTTCCACTGACTGGGGCTTGTCCTTCTGAGACTTTGTATGCCACTCTCCAATCTGCATGCCTGTAAAAAAGAATGTCAGACTCTCGAACCTGGGTAGGTGTGGTGCCGAACACCAGAGATGCCAGCCCTTCATCTGGTCTGGGTAGAGCAACCTACTCCAGGTTAACACAGAAAGCTCCAGGCACCAGTGTCTCCTCCACAGAGACCGTCTCTGTCACCCGCCTGTTGGCACACCCTCCTTTGCCATTTAACAATGGTAAAGAGAGGCAGGAATCCCGGTGGACCAGCTCTTTGCAAGTAACAAGTACAGGCAGGCTGAGGAGGTTGTTGAAACTGCTAGGTGGCATCGGTCTCTGCAGGAGAGCCCAGCAGGGAAGCAAAGCGTCTGAGGAGGCTGTGGCCTGATCAAGCACAGACACAGATGCCAGCTGTTCCAGTCGGGCCACATGGAACAGGTGTCCCTATGGTCCAAGACAGGGGTATATCACCTCCACAACAGGAAAATAATGACCTCAGGTGATTGCATTTATCCCAGTGTCTGGCACATGGTGCGTGCTGGGTAAGAGGTACCTAAAATTATTGACAAGGAAAAGAAGCCTGAAAATGGGATGATGCATTTGGGGCCATCCTGGGCTACATAGTAAGACCCTGTTTGAAAAATGTTTGCCAACTACACCCAAGGCCCTGGGTTCGATCCCTAGAACCACACAAAACCAAGTGGGAGTGGCACATGCCTGTAATTCCAGCACCCAAGAGGCAGAGGCAGGAGAATCAGAAATTCCATGTTGTCCTCGGCTACACAGAGAGTTTGAAGTCAGTCTGGGATGTGTGAGAATCAAAAAACGGAAAGGAAGCCCTTGAAGAGCGGGGCACAGGCCGTGGTTTCCTGCCCTAAACCCATGCCCTCTTTTATACTAATAAAATGTTGCAGTTTGGTGGAGTATGGAGTCGGGAACGGGGTTGCTTGTTTACAATACTAGGGATGGGACCCAGGGCGTTTTCCCGCTAAGCAGGTGTTCCAGCACTGACTCACTCCTAGTCCAGAACTGTGGGATTTTTCAGGGGGAAGAAGATGACCGTGTCCAGGGCCAAGTCAATCATTATAATCCTGTCCCATTCCCCAGCGTTCCCCAGCATTCCCCAGCCTTCTTTGCAACCCACTGGCCATATCACCCAGCTCTGGATGGTAAGATTTAAGGGTAGGTCTTTGTCTTAAACAAAAGGTTCTGTTTCTTGATCAAAGTGGGCACATGCTGCTGCCAACTACTCTCTCTTCTTCCTCTCTGAGCCTAATTATAACTGAGGACTCTAGAGCTGTGGTACTGCAGCCACAGGCTTGAGGACAAAGGCCAACAAGCTTAGGATGGCAAAACAGGCAGAAAAGGCTCCCAACCGCATCTTTGAGCATTTGAGCTAATCGAAGCAACCGCTGACAGTGAAGCTTATTATCACGGGAGGAAAAGCTCTATAAATGTTTTAAGCCATTGTTGGGTCTCTTCAGTTACTTACAGCTGAAAGCATTCCTAGCACAGAGAGTGAGAAACCGACACAAACACAGACACGAGCAGAAGAGGCAGCAGCCATCGAGAGGCTGAGAACTTGAAGCAGCCCCCGGAGTACATCACCTATCATCGCCGTGACATAGCCAGCCTGCTGCAGCAACTCTGCCAATGTGGTCTCGTTGAGTGGGAGGCCCCCCACAGAGGTGATTGCAAAGTTGTGTGTGACTCCATTGCGGAGACCCAGTCGGCCAGTGAGCAGGGAGGCTCTGGAGGGAGAGCATGTGGAGGCAGCTGCATGGAAGTCTACAAACCTGTGAGGAAAGGAAGGAGATCAGGACCTGGCCAGCTACAGGAAGCCAAATGAAGAACAGCCACTTGGTAATCCAACTAGTCTGAGGTTAACCACGAACACAAATCAGTTTAGCCCAACATATTCAGTCAATCTTTCTTCACAGATTCCACATGTCAAAGTCACTTCAGTGTGGTTTTGAACCCCCAAATCAATACTTGAATCTGTTTAGAATCATTCAGGGATAGAAACAGACTTATAAAAACTATGCATCACAGAGCTAGGGAAGTGAAGGCGCTTGCCTCGAAGCCTGTGGACCCAAGTTCAATTCCTCAGACCCACACCGTAGAAGGAGAAAACTGACTTGCCGAAGCTGTCCTATGACATTCACATGTGCACAAGCACGCCCCCATATATATACACACACACAAATAAATAAATGTAATACAGTTGGGCATAAGGTGGACAGCAACAGAGGAAGATGCCCAACACTGATCTCTATCCTCCACATACACACACACACACACACACACACACACACACACACACGTTGCTCACATTGCTCCAATGCACATAGTCCTTACTGAGGTCAGCCAAGATGACCCTGTACCTTCCTATTCCAGCTGTCAAGCTATCAGCAGATGTCCTTTGACCCCTCTATGGAGCACCACAGTTTTGGCTTTTTCACACTTCTTCTGTGGTTGATTTCACTGTGTGTAATGACCCCTGAATGAAGCGCTAAGTGCTGTCTAACATCTGTAAGCACAAGAAAGTCCTGGCGTGCTTTTCGGAGAAGATGGGCGTGTTACACAAGCTGCTCAGGAAGGAGTTACAGTGCAGTTGGCTACGAGTTCAGTGCTAATGACTCAGAAGTATGTATTAAATAAACAAGGTATCTTTAAACAGAAACACACATAAAACACAGTTATGTATCAACTGACTGATAAAAATGTTGCATCCAGGAATCATAGGACTGTAACCCCATGTTTTTACTAGGAAAGATGTTGCAGTATTCACTACCAATAACAAGAACAGCTGGAGTCTATCACATATGACTGTGTGCCCAAGGCTGTTTTAAATACTATGAAGGAATATAAAAGAATTCTAGGGCTGGCAAGATGGCTCAGTGGGTAAAGGCACTTGCCACAAAGCTTGATGACCTGAGTTCAATCCCCGGGACCCACACGGTGAAAGAAGAGTACCAGCACCTACAAATTGTCCCGTGGTCTCCGCATGTATGCTGTGCCATGTGCTCCCCCCACATTAAATAAAATGTTTTTAAAAATTCTAAGCCTAGTTCTACCCTTAAAGGACATGCAGCCTGGCTAGAAAGCAAGACTTCAGCAAGTAAGAGAGCAGTGGTGCATGGTAGTATGAAAATAAGAGCCTACGCAGAATACAGAGACGATGGGGTAGAGACCAGGAATGCTCCAGAAATGAGCTAGGGAAGGAAGAGCCTGGTGAAGATCCAAGCTCAAGTAAAGGCTCCGTGGAGTGGGCTGGACCTGGGCTGGAATCTAACTTTAGAAACCCTGGGGACAGGCACTGTACTGGCAGAGCATCAAGATCCTCTGATTTTGGCAAAAGGGAACACTAGAAGAAGCTGATGGTCAGTCTTCTTGTCAACCTGATGGGATTTGAGACAGACTGAGCATGTCTGTGAGGGCTTCTCCAGAGAGGTTTAACTGAGTGTGGGTGGCACCATCTCATGGGCTGAGGTCCTGGACTGAATAAAAAGAGAAAGCTGGACCCCAGCGCTCATCAGATCTGCTTCCTGACTATGGCTGCAGGGTGGCCACCTACCTGTCACTACACCCACCCCCGCCGCAGAGGACTGCTCCCCCAGACTGTGAGCCAAAATAGAATTTTCCTTCGTTGAGTTACTTCTCGGAGAAATTAGAAAAGTGACTGATACAAATGGTAAACCAAAAGCCAGTTTTAAAAAGGGGAGGTGCTCACTAGGGGCAGGAAAAATGGTCTGTGATGGAGAGCTGGGAACAACATCCTGGGAAATGTGTTGTTCTATAGATCGACTTTTATAACGTGTAAAGGTTTGCTTTGAGCAAAATGTAATGTGAAATTGCAAAGGAAAACATCACACAGACCCCATTAGAAAGGAGCAAATGAAAGTAAGTGGGTCTGACTATGTAAGAACACCCAGAGAGAAGACTCGTTTTGGGTGGTCTTGGCACTTGGCGTTCTGGCTGTACATCCCAGTGGGATGTCATGTCATCAAAGGGCAGAAAATGTTGCATACTTCAAGGAAAACTTAAACTTTGCACAGTAGCTGTGCTACTAGGGGAAGATTAGTATTGGGATTTTGAAACTATTTCATGTATATGAGAGAGTAAAGGAAATCAGTAATTATATTAATATTCCTAACCTGGAACCAAGATTTTCAATGTAAGAAAATATAAAGGATATAAAATAAGTTAAGAAAAACCTATAAATGTGGAAATTACTGGCAGCATAATAACAGCATGCAGCTCAGTGGTAGAGTGCTTGTCTAGCACGCACAAGGCTCTGGGTTTAATCTCAGCACCACAAGAAAAAACATTTAGAGAGAAGGAAAGAAAACGTCATCATGAATTCATGACTTGAAAGAAATATTGATTTCCTAGCTGCTCTCACTGCAAGCAGCGCGGCAACCTGTGACAATGAGCATATACTCCCCTCCCAGGCTTTGCCTTCAACACTATCCCACAACACGAAGAATCAGATCCCCTGGGAGAAAGAGCTCATTCCAGGTTTGTGGAATGGAGTACCAGTTCATTCTGGGATACCTTGTGTCCTTAAGTACAACTCAAGAACCATCGTGAAAGAGGACCTGATGACCAAATTTAGGGCAATTTGGACATCAAAAAAATCACAGGTTGGGGAAGTAGAGCTCAGTGGAAAGGTACATGCCTGGAGGGGGCTGGAGAGAAGGCTCAGCAGTTAAGAGCACTGGCTGCTCTTGCAGAAGATCTGGGTCTGGTTCCCGGCACCCACATGGAGGCTAACAACCATCTATAACTCCAGTTCCAGGGGATTCGACACTCTTTCTGACCTCCACAGGTATTGCATGACATGGATGTGTTTACACACATGCACACAATACACTCATACACATAAAATAAAAATATTAAAATAAGAAAAGCACATGCACAGCATACATAAAACCCTGAGTTGACTCCCCAGCACCCCCCACACACACAGAGACAGAGACAGAGAAAGAACTATTATAAATGTTTGTTTTAATTGCATGTGTATGAGTGTATTGCTTGCATGTAGGTAAATGCACCCATGTCATCAGTGCAAGTTATAGATAGTTGTGTTGGATTAGTTGGGTTCTCTGCAAAAGCAGACAGTGCTCTTAACCACTGGGCCATTGCTCCAGCCTCTGATTATGTATTTTTTAAATACTTTATTTTTAAATGATGTGCCTACCTGTGTGCGTGTGTGTGTGTGTGTGTGCCACATGTATTCAGGTACTCTTAGAAACCAGAAGAAGGTGTTTTATCCCTAGAGCCAGAGTTCATGGATGTTGGGAAGCAAACTCAGGTCCTCTGGAAAAGTGGTACATGCTCTTAACTATGTAAGCAATTTTTCCAGCCCTGTAATTAATTATAAATTATGAAAAATATCCATGAGTCTATATTGGCACTTTTAAAAAGTCATCTGGGAGCTGGGGAGGAGGGTGGCTCAGTGGATGATGTGCTTGCTATGTAAGCATGAGGGCCTGAGACAGAAAAGCACACCTGCAATCCCAGAGCTAGGTAAGAAAGAAGAGGCAGGAGAACCCAAGGAGCTTGCTGTCAGCACATCTAGCTGATCAGCGAACTTCAGGTTCAGTGAGAGACCCTGTCTCAAAAAATAAGGTAGAGCACAATAGAGGAAGACATCCAGAGTCGACCACTAGTCTTCAAATGGGCACACTTGGGTGCACATACACATGAATCACACGCACATACACACACACACACACACACACACACACACACACACAGAGTCATTTTTCACCACTGGAGAACATGGTACCAATTCTCCATTCTAAAAATTCATAATAAAAGGAAAAGAATCAATTACATATCCTGACCCTCTAGAATGATCCACAGTCTCCCCTGGGTAACAAGGGAAAGCACTCCTTCACACATCTAGCTCACACGGGAAGGATGGCAGACTCAGCAAAGGACTGCTTTTGAAAACACCACCCCCACACAATAACCAAAGACCAATGGATGTGGGTGGTCAAGGTCACACAATGTCACCCTCCAGTCTCTCACAAATTGGACAGACCAAGCAATTAGCTCCTTATGAGGCAATTAGATTTAGTGTCACTAAAACTTTTCCTGTGACCTTTTATGTCTCCTGATGGGATGAAACATGAAGTGTATCAAATCAAGAACTCTTTGCCAAAAACACTTACCCTGAATCTAATCAAACTTCTGAATCTAATTTCCAGGCTACAGGAAACACAGCTACAGGAGAACAAATTAAAGGATGTCACAAGGAAACCAGTGAGCAAATTGGCACCCAGGTGTTTCCAGACAAGTGGTCCAAAGAGTCACTGTTGTGAAGGAAACCTGGAATTGGGGGTGGCAACAATCTACATTAAAGTAAACCAGAGAGACAAAACCCAATTAAAACATTATGCATGATTTGATTTTACTTCAAACAGACCAAAGCACACTTCTGCTAAATCATTAAGAAAATCTTAATGTAAACTAGATTTTAGATATTAGGGAATTGTTGCCAATTTTTTTTAGTGTAATAATAACATTGTGGATATATGGAAGAACTCTCTTCTTTGTTAAGTTTTTAAGTGTGTATGTGTGTGCCTGCATGAGTTTATATGTACCACATGCATGCAATACCCAAGGAGGCCAGAAGATGGCATTGAATCCCTTGTAACCGGAGTTACAGATAGTTGTTAGCCAGCATGTAGGTGCTGTAACTGAATACAGATCCTCATGCCACCTAATCTCAGCTTCTCTTCTGCTCAGTGCAGCGCTGAGCTAGGCCATTGAGCTCCCCATAGTCTGGATACAGTGAGACTTGGAGATGTCTGCTGCTTTCATTCATATCCCTCTCTGTCACTGCCAATCTAGACTTAACTGAAGTTTAATTGAAAACTTAAGTTTAATTGAAAACTTAACTTTTCAATTAAAAATTTCAAACACAAAGAAAAATTTAAAGACCAATATAATAAATACTGGAATACTCATCCACAATGAGAATGAATATTTTGCTGCTTTTGCTTTTATTTGCTTTACTTATAAATACACGTTTGAAAAAATAAATTGAAGGATGAAAACATTACATCCCTTTCTCATAAATACCACGGTATGCATCTCTTAAGAACATTTATTCTGGGGCTTGAGAGATGGCTCAGCGGTTAAGAACCCTGGCTGCTCTTACAGAGGACTCATGTTTAATTCCCATCACCTATGTGGCAGCTAACAACTGTCTGTAACTCCAGTTCCAGAAGACAGAATTTCCTCTTCTGACCTCTTTGGGCATCCTATGACACAGGTGCATTCACATACAAACAGGCACCACAACACTCATATATATAAAATAAAAATAATAAAAAATTAAAAATATATTATTTATTTTTAATATTTTACTTATTTTTATTTTGTGTATGATCATATTGCCTGCATGTAAGTACACCTATGTTACGCAATGCCTGAGGAGGTCAGAAGAGGGCATCAGATCCCCTGGAACTGGAGTTACAGATGGTAGTTAGCCATCTTGTGGGTGCTGGGAACCGAACCCAGGTCCTCTGCAAGAGCAGCCAGTGCTCTTAACCACGGAGTCATCTCTCCACCCCCTATACAAACACACACACACACACACACACACACACACACACACTTTTTAAAAAAATGGAAAGAGACATTTGACATGGACCTATGACTTCCACACATGTACACATGGATGTGAGTACACACATTCAGGTAACAAACACACCCAAATAAAAAAGTAAAATACACCAAATATTTCCAGTCGTGCATCATTGATGCAGCCTCTCTCTGGCTGCCTGGACCACACAAGCCAAGCAAACCAGGACTAATGAGTCTCTGATGTTTGCACACCTCTCAAAGGCACTCCCAGGGCGACGCCCCAGCCTACTTAAAGCAGGTCCGAGAGTCCCTGTCCTTCACTATGTCTTCACAGGTGATGGGCAGGGAGAGCAGTGAGGTCTACAGATCAACAGAGTGGATTTCTTCTTGTGCTTTTTTTCTATTCTTTTTTCTTTCCTTTTCTTATTTCCTTTATTTTTATATCACATTTTATTTATTGGGAAGGGCCACACACATGCCACAGTTTTCAAGTGGAGGAAGTCAGAGAACAACTTACAGGAGTCAGTTGGAGGTCTGTTTCTACTATATGGGTGCCAGGGACTGAACTCAAGTCATGAGTCTTGGTAGCAGGCAACTTTACCCATGAAACCATCTCACTGGCCCATGATTGTCTTTTTTTTTTTTTTTTTTTTGAGACAGGGTCTCACTATATAGCTTTAGATGGCCTGGAATTCACTAGGTAGACCAAGCTCATCTGGGTCTCCCAGAGAGCCACATACCTCTATCTCTTAAGTGCTAGGATTAAAGATATGTGCTAGCATGCCCACTCTTTAAAATCATAAACACCAGTTGCCATTATGACTTCCATGAGTTTTATTACTGGGAATTACCCAATAAATACTAATACTTGCTCACAACAGGCCTATTCTCTATAACCAACAGATGAGACTTTCAAAAGTGCCTATCTGTAGATGTAGATATAAAAACTGTGTTATGTCTAACACAACACAAAGTATAAATCCCTGGGACCCATATGGTAGAAGCAGACCTCCAACTGACTCCTGTAAGTTGTTCTCTGACCTCCTCCACTTGAGAACTGTGACGTATGTGTGGCCCTTCCCAATAAATAAAATGTGATGTAAAAATAAAGGGAATAAGAAAAGGAAAGAAAAAAGAATAGAAAAAAGCACAAGAAGAAATCCACTCTGTCGATCTGTAGACCTCACTGCTCTCCCTGCCCATCACCTCTGAAGACATAGTGAAGGACAGGGACTCTCAGACCTGCTTGCTTTAAGTTGAGCAAAGTCTCTCTCAACAATAAAAGGAATGGTGGGTTCATACATATGGTATCATGTACCTTAAAAGTCTTATAGCCAGGTCTGATGGCACATGCCCCTAACTCTAGCACTCCAGAGGCTGAGACAGGAAAATCATCAGTTTGAGGCTGGCCTGGATCTCATAGGGAGACTCTGTCTCAAAGAACAAGGGCTGGGAATATAGTGTGTACAAGGCCCAATACCACAAAAAAATTAGTAATGAATGAAAGAAGCTAGACACACAATTCCATGCAGAGAAAGTATATTTATATGAAATATCCAGAAGAGATAAATTCATAGACAGAAAAAGACTGGCAAGTTCCAGGAGCTTGCAAGAGGGATTGGGGAGCAGCTGCTTAAGGGATGTAGGGTTTTCTTTTGGAGGGATAAAAATGTTCTGGTTCTTCAAGAAGTGGTTATTGCATAGCATGAGGACTGTACTAAATGTCACTGAATTATTCATGGTTTTAACAGCCTAAACTGGACAATGTCATGCTATGTAAATAGTATTTTAGTGATTTACTTCTTTTTATTTTACGTGTATAAGTGTTTTGCCTGCATGAATGTATTATGTGCATGCAATGTCCGTGGAGGCCAGAAGAGGGCCTAGGATCCTCTGAAACTGGAGTTACAGGTGGTTGTTAACCACCATGTGGGTGCTAGGAACGGAACCCAGGTCTTCTACAAGAGCAGCCTTTGCTTCAGCCCCATGAATCTCTTTTTTATTTTTAAAAAAACAAATCTTATAGACTAAAAGGAAAATGTCCTAAGAGACCCTTTCAGTGAGGGCCAAGTATTGACTGAGCCAATCACAGATTTATTTTTAAATCCAGAATGTCCCCCACAGGCTCATGTTGTGAGCACTTGGCCTCAAGCTGTGAGACTAGAAGCTGGGGTCTGGCTAGCAGAGATAGCCCAAAGGATAGCCTTTGATGGGTATATCACCCCTGCTCCAGACTGTGTTCTGTCTTCCTGATCAGTTAGGACATGAACAGTCCAGTCTTGCGTGTCTACTGCCATGAACAGAGCCACTTCCGCCACAGTGCCTTCCCACTGGGATGGGCTGTATCCTCCAAACCTGTAAGCCAGAACAAACTTTTCCTCCTTTAACTTGTTTCCGTCAGGTGTTTTGGTCCTAGTGTTAAGGGATCAGAAAGATGGCTCAGTGGGTAAGGACACCTACCACCAAGCCCCATCACCTGGGTTTGATCTCCAGGACCCACACAGTAGAAGGAGAGAGTTGACTCCTGCAGATTGTCCTCTGATCTCCATACGGACATCATAGCATACACATATGTACACAGTCACACCAAATAAATAAATAAACAAATAAGAATGTGGAAGAAAGTAAATAATATATTGTGTCTACACAAAACCAACACCCAGTCCTCCAGATAATTACACATCTTTTGACATATTCTTGACAACATAGAACCACAATTCTTTGCTTTCATCTTTTGAGCAGATTCAAGATGATCACAAATCCTCTGACATGTCTCCCATAGGGAGGTAGAGGTCTGTACCTCTCCCCAGATCTGGGCAGGTTCTGTGGTTGTTTTTTGACCAAAAGAATAATATAGAAGTGACCCTGTACCAGTTTCTAGGCTCTAGCCTTACAAGACTGGCAGCTTCCACTTCCTCTCTGGAAACAGTATTTCCTCACCATGCAAAAAGTAGGAACTCTGTGAGACTGCCATGCTGGAAAGGCCGCTTAAGATGATCTGCCCAGTGACCTCACCTGATGTCATCACTATGGAAACAGCAGCCCTGTGAGCAATGCTATCCCAGACCTCCCAGCCTGACCACCTGCTTTCTGAATTCCACCCAGCGACCTTCAACCTTTATCCACACACTAGGATGATAAATTGCCCAGCCAAGAGGGGGATGAATTCTGCACCACAAAATCAGGAGCTTCAGCAAAATGGCTCTTACTTGAAGTTTAGGATTTGTGGGGCAGTGGGGGTGGTTGTTTAGACAGCATTTCACAAACAGAATGATATCTCTCACACTTCACAGAACTTGTTCCATCAGGAACTACCCAGCATGGCAAAAAATGGGGGCCACCAAATCCATGCTGCTAAGACAGTGCCATGACCTTCTCTGTTTTTTTTTTTTAAGATAACAAGGTCTTTCGATTGAAGAGACCCAGGCCTCCTTCCCCAAAGACAAGTTAATTCCCTAGCAAACTCTTTCCTTTAAAAAAAGAAAAGAACAAGATAGAGGCTTTGGAGAGATAGCTCAGCAGTTAAGAGCACTGGCTGCTCTTGCAGAGGACCTGGGTTCGATCCCCTGAACCCACATGGCGACTAACAACTGTCCGTAACTCTAGTTCCGAGGGCTCTGACACCCTCTCTCCTTTTCATATGTACCAGGCATGCAAGTGGTAAGCAAACACTCATACACATCAAATAAAAAGGAATAAATCTTTTAAAAATGAGATTAAAAAATGACATACATAGTCTCACTGTGTAGTCCAGGCTGGCCTCAAATTCACTATATAGTCTAAGCTGGCCTCAATCCAGAATCCCCTGCCTTTCTCCCTTGAATGCTGGGATTACTGGCCTGTGCCACACCTGGCCCTGGAATCGTGTGTGTGTGTGTGTGTGTGTGTGTGTGTATGTTGGTATGTACATGTTCTATATGTAATATTCCTGTGTGTATGTTCATGTTTGGGTGTGTGCAGATTCACATGTGTGTGCTTGTTCCTCAAGAGCCATCTACCTTGTTTTTGAGACTAGGTCTCTCACTGGCCTGGAACTAGAAGGTAGACTAAGCTGGCCACTGATCCCCTCGGGTCTGCCTGCCTCTGCCTCATCAGCACTGCAATTGTAAGCATGTGATTACCACCACATCTGGCTTTTTTGTTTGGTTTTTATGTGGGTTCTGGAGGTCCAACTCAGGTAGGTCCTTGTGCTTGCAAGGTGAGCACATTGCCCTCTGAGCTATCTCCCCAAGCCTGAAACCATTTGTTTTTTAAGTGACAAACAGCAAAGAAGGACCATCCTCGGGGAGCAGGGGAATTGCGCTGCGAGATTCCAGGCCTGCTGCTCAAGAAGCTCGTCCCGGTACTGAGGCTACACTTTTGGCAACAGGCTGTGTGATGCCTCCATCTGACAGAATGAGGGCAGGGACACTGCCTGCGCCCACGCGCACTGCCAGGTTTGCACGAGCTGGGTGAGGCTCTCCCTCCCGATCCTCAGGGAGTTCCGGGGATGACAGCTCAGGCGTGCCACCATTCCAGCACTTCCCTTCTCACCCTCAGTCCCCTGGGGGCATGGAAAAATGTACTTGCAGCCTGCTTTCCTCCCAATCCCCAGTCGCCTGGGATAATACTCCCAGACATGGGTTCATTTTAAAGCATTTCCAGGAGACAGACACACTGGGATCACAGGGACCCAAACACTGGGAAAAACACCCTGGGCTGTGAATGTTGATATTGCAGGCTGTCCTAGTAATCCCAAACATCTGCATTCACAGCTCACACCTTTACTCCCCAAACAGGCATCCCTCTTCCTCTTGGGACTGCAGCACAGGGGCCCTCCTAAGGTAGTCTTCAGGATAATTTTCATAACCCTCACAAAGAATGCTTGTAAAACACTTATTATAACTCAGGCACTTTTCCAAGCACTTCACATACATTAAGCCAGAAGCATTTAATACCACTGGATTTATTCTGATTTGAATACATAGCTCGGAATGGGATAGCCCAAGCTTATAACTATCATCTCTACATCCAACATGGCAGAACAAGCTGCACAATTTGCAGGGCACAGGGGGGAATGAGAAGCAGGCCCCACTAAATATTTCAACACGGCAGCAGCAGAGAATACAACCTTCTGAGCGCGGGTCTCTGTGCATGCACCTAGACCACATGCCTACAGAGCTACTGCTGCCCACCACATTAGCGGGGCTTGTCAATTCAAGTTAGCCCTCAGTCAACTGGGCTTTTACAGGAAGAAATGGCTGTTGGTCTTGAGACTCCAGACGTTTTTACAACACGCCCTGTGGTTGTCTCCTTTGCCCGCTTCTGCTGGACCGCCTGATTCTTTTTCAGATGTGTCCCTGTACACCTGTTCCTTCTCTACCAATCTTCTCTATTTCAGTAAAAAACACCATTTCTCACCCTGTTACTCAAGTCAAAACATACTCTGAGCCTGGCACAGTGCTGAATGCCTATAATTCCATATTTGAAAGGTAGAGTCCAGATGATCTCAAACTCAAGGCCAGCATGGCTACACAGTGCATTCGAAGATAAGCCTGGGCTTCATAGCAAGGCCCTGTCTCAAAACACAACAAAAAAAAAAACCACAATCTCTGCCTTTCTCTGCCCAGCAAGCCTTATCAACTCTGCTCCCAAATCTAGTCTTTCCTCTCAACTATCTGCCAATGGACTACTCTACTCCTGGCCCTGCCTCCCAGGGCCAACATGTTGGATAACCTTAGTGAGTACCACACATTCCATGATCTGGAGTTGAGCAGGACATAGCTGGCCTGTATATCTTAGCCTTGCTCTTACTTTTGATTCTTGCCTCCAATCTCCCTATCTTACTCACACCCCATTTTCTAGAGGACAACTAAAGCAATCTTAAAAAGCACTTAACTAATGGTAGTCCCTGGCTAGAAACCCTTTATTGGGTTCTTATAATAAAAATAAATCCAAAATCATTACCACGGTCTAAAGACCCCATCAGAGCATCCTAGCCAGGGAGCTGGACACAGATACCACAGGTAGGTCCAAATGGGTTAGAGGTTTCCTAAGATGGGTCCCTGTCAGCCCTTGAAGCAACCAGGTGGGGACCTGGGTGACTGGAGTTGCCAAGACTGTATCCTATTCTCCAGGAGGAATAGCAATGCCCCCAATGGAGAGAGCCTTTGGGGCTAGCCAGGGAGCTACAGGCTACAGGAAGGAAATCACAGTCCTGCCATCAAAGATGCTACACCCTGGGTTGGTGAGATGACTCTATTGGCAAAGTGCTTGCCACTCAAGCATGAGGACCAGAATTCTATCTCCCAGAACCTGGGTTTAAAAAAAAAAAAAAAAAAAAGGTTATCCAAGCCTGATAATCCGAGTTTGATCTCTGGGACCGACGACATGGAAGGAGAGAACTAACTCCCACAGGATGTCCTCTGACCTCCATACATGTGCTGTGGTATGTACTCATGCACAAAGAAAGAGAGACAGACATAAATGTAAAAAGTAAGGTAGACAGTTCCTGAGGAACACCACCTGAAACTGACATCTGGTGTCCTCATGCATGTACACATGTGCACCCACCTACCCACTCACCCACCTCCACAAATAAATTTAAACAAAGATACAATGAAGTTCAAGCCCGGTATCTCTGAATGTGACTTTATGTGGAAATAGGCCCAGTGCACATGTAGTAGCAACAATGGTAATCCTGGAGTAGAGTGGATCCTCATCCAACAGGAAAAGAAAGAGAGGCACTGGAAGAAGGGTGCTGTGTAAAGACCTAGAGACTCTGGAGGAAGTTGTCCTCTGAAAGCGGAGACAGGCAGAGTGATACTGCCAGCCAAGGCAGCTGGGGAGTCAGGAGATACTGAAAGAAAGCAGGAAACAAACATCCCATAGCACTTGGGGGGCGGGGGCTGAAACCCCAGTCTTGAACTTCTAGCCTCCAGCACTGGAAGAGTAAAGGACTGTGGTTTCTAGCTACTCAATGTGTGATTTCATAACAAAAGCATTAAAGGAACTGATGACTAGCTGACCTGTGGTCTCAGCTACTGAGGAGACTTAAGCAGGAGGATCAAAAGCTCAAGGCCAATCAGGGAAACAGTGAGACCCTGTCTTAAGAGAAAAGAATGAGCTAGGCATATAGCTCAGTGGTAGAGTGTTATGTCCGAGAGGAACAGATAAGGAAATGTGGTACATACACACAATGGAATTGTTTTCAGTCATAAAGAAAATTAAGTAAATTCAGGAAAACAGATGCAACTGCAAACAATCATATCAGGCGAACTAAGCCAACCACAGAACAACACATAGCATATGCTTTTTCTCATTTATGGTTGCTAGACATTATATAGAGAGAAATGAGAGAGAGAGAGAAAGAGAAAAGAGATGATAGATGATAGACAGTTACTTTTCTGTTGCTGTGATAAAGCACCATGAACAAGGGAACTTAGGGAAGGAAGAGTTTATTTGGCTTACGGCTCCAGAGAGATGAGTCTAACGTGGCGGGGAGGCATGGCGGGAGAGGGGGCCAGGGCAGAATGCTGAGCACTTGCATCTTCCAGCACTCACAGAGTGACTGGAAGTCTGGCAAGGCACAAGAACGCTCAAAGCCCACCCCCAGGGATGTGCTTCCTTCGGCAAGACTGCATCTCCTAAAATGGTGTCACCGACTGGGGACAAAATGTTCAAATGCTTGGAGGCTGTGGGGGACATGCTCACTCAAAGGACTGTAGATAGATAGATAGACATATAGATGTTTAGGAGGACAGAGGGGACCAATGGGAGGTGAAGGTGGTTATAAAGAAAATATGCTCAACAGATAATATATACATGCATGAAAACTTGAAAAAAAAAACAAAATATATCGATATATTTATTTATTTGGCTTTTTTGAGAGGAGGGGAGACCCTGTAGCCCCAGCTGGCCTGGAAATCACTATGTAGACCAGGTTGGTCTTGAACTCACAGAGAGCTGCCTGCCTCTGCCTCCAGGGGGCTAGGACAAAAGGCATGCACCACTATGCCCAGCTTGCTATATATTTTTTTAAAGGAAGAAAGGAAGGACTCCCCTGGGATCACAGGTGCCACCATGATCTGCTTGCCCCTTTTCTTGCGATTCCAAATTCCTATCTACCCTCACAAACCTCATTTCAGAGTCCTTCCTTGTCCCCCAGGAGGGTGAGCCTTGACTTGGGATTTCTTTCAGGGCTGAGGGACACGGTCATCGAGCACCAACTGAGCCCCAAACCATCAGGGTCATCAGTGGTGTTTTGCTGCAGACACACCCACCCTCCACTTGAGTCCTGAGGGGCTGCTGTCTGCTCCCCGCCCCACAACCATCCACCCAGCACAGGCTCAGGACCCTCGCCTGAGCTAATCAAGCAGCGTGACTCCTGACCTTGATCATCAGCCCAGAGCGCATGACCTAAACAGGGTTATTCAGAATCCAAATCTGAGGTCAAGCGTAGTAGCTCATGAACTTGGGAAGGTGATGCAAGAGGATGCCCCAAATTCAGGGCCAGCCTAGACAACGGAGTGAGCCCCAGACCATCTTGGGCTACAGAGAGATCTTGTCCTAAGACAAAACAAACCAAAACAAAACAAAACTTTGGATTTTCTGAGTCAGAGTGAGAAAAAACTCCTTTTTCCCACATGAAACTCAATGTAGAAGCATACAGTCCCAGAAGGAGAACGATCACATTTCCTGTCTCATGAAGGAGCCTGGGAGAAAAGGCCAGCTGAACCAGCTTCCCTCTAGGGCTCAGTTCATAAGCCAAACCTGTGTCCTCTTGTTCTAGTGCTGAGCTGAGCTTCTGTCACTTACAACAGGGAAGACCTGGCTATTGCATGGTGACACAGGTCGGGGACCTGGGAAATAAGAGCAAGCATGACCAACCCATGACCTCAAGCTGCTCAGTATTTAGTGAGGAAGAGGGACAAATCTACTGTGGGAGGCTTAGGGAACAGCCAGCACAGGGTGTTCCAAGGAGGCGTACGCACAAGTGCACTGGGAAGCGTTCCTCAAAAGAAGCCATGTGCAAGGGTCAGGGCTTTAGCTCAGTGGTACAGAGCTTTCCTAGCATGCACAAGGCCTTAGGTTCCTTTAGAATCACTGGGGGAAAGTTACACATAACCTGAAAGTAAAACTAGGCATTACAGTTTCTCTTACAATAAAAATAGCTACCATTTACATTCATCCACTGGTAGAATGGTGCCCTGCATTAGGAGCGTTAGACCACAGCGCTTCTAGTCAGAGTGTGGGGTGAGCTTGTGTAGGCACACACAGAGAATAAGGAAATCACCAAAGGACACGTGTCTCAGGACACAGTCTCATCATTAAGGCATGTTTAGTTTTATTTTATTATTATTATTATTATTATTATTATTATTATTATTATTTGGGGATGTTGAGACTGGGTCTCACTAGGGAGCCCAGTCTAGTCTTGAAACCCTGATCTCCCTGCTTTAACCTCCGGAGTGCTGAGATCATACATTTGTACCACCATAGCTGGTTTATGCAGTGCTGGGGTTTGAACCCAAGCTTCATGCATGTAGGCAAGGGCTCTACTAAATGAGCTATATCCTCGAACTTATTTCTGATTTTTAAACAATCTGTAAAATAGGTATTTCACAGACAAAAAAGCTGAGACACAGAGGGTTGAAGTGTTATATTTCCCAGGCACACGCGGCTGGTGTGTGCAGATTCATCTTTACACCAAGCCTGCCTAATCACAAGGCTACACTGGATACTACCAGTAACAGGAGACGACAAAGTTAGAGTTCTTCCCTTTGAAATAAGACAGTGCTTGTTGTGGGTTTTCCAGGAGCCCACAGACTTTTAAGAGACTGTGAACTTTTGAATGTTTGGATTTTTTAAGGACCATGGGGCTTTTAAGGATGAACTGTCTTGTGTTGTGATATTAATGTTAGCATCATATCTTGGGGACAAGAAATGAAAAGATTGTGGATTAACAGGGATGTGTTTGTATGTCAAGTTGACAAGGAGACAATTGTGCTAGATAGCTTTACAGTCAACTTGACACACTTGGGTTGAGGGAGCCTCAATTAGGGAATTGCCTCCAGTAGACTGCCTATGGCTGAGTCTGTGGGGCATTTTCTTGATTGTTGAGTGACATGGGAGGCCCAGTCCTACTTCGGGCAGTGCCATTCCCAGGCGGGTTGTTCTGTATTATATAAGAAAACAGGCTGAGCCTGGGCCAGGGGAGCAAGCCAGTAAACATCGTTCCTTCATGGCCTGTGCTTCAGCTCTTGCCTCCAGGTTCCTGCCCTGAGTTCCTACCTTGGGCTCCCTAAGGGATGAACTGTGTGACCTGGGAGATGGAAATGAAATATATCCTTTGGAGGTCCCCAAGTTAGTGTTCGTCAGTGTTTTGTCACAGCAATTGAAGGCAAACTAGGACAGATGTCTGTCTACTATGGATTGACTTTTGACAACGGGTCAGAGATACTCAAAGGCTGTTGAACACCATTTCTTTCTGCCTGACACTATGAGATAAGTGTTTCTGTTTGCTAAAAATTCATATATGTTGACTCAGTATACAATGGCACTTGCCTCCAAGCCTGATGACCTGAGTTTATTCTCTAGAAGTCACATAATGGAAGGAGAGAATCAACTCCTGAAGGTTGTCCTATGGCATGCACATGAGTATGCTCGCGCGTGCACGTTGCGCACATACACACACATGCACAAAGATAAACAAATAAATCTAAACATTTTAAAAATTCATGTATGAAAGCCCTAATCATCAGTGTGATGGTTTGGGAAGTGGACTTTGGGGAGGTAATTCAATTTAGATTAGGTCCAGGGTAAAATTCCATTGATGAGAATAAGTCCCCTTGTTAAAAGAGAAAAACGCTGGAGATGTAGCCCGGTGGCCCACCACTGGCCTAGCATGTGCAGGACCACAGGTTTGACCCCCAGCACTGCAAAAGGAAAAGGAGACAGACTACAGCACCTCTCACTGTGCCACACTAGGACACGGTAAGATGGCAGCCATCTATAAGCCAGGAAAGTACCCCTCACCAGAACCCAACCATGCTGGCACCGTGCTCTTAAGATTCCAGGCACCACAAACCATGAGAAATGCCTGTTCAGGCCGTCCACTGTATGCATTTGCTTCAGCATGTAGGTAGAGTCAGAAATACGTTGCTTGAAGGTTAACGCAGCCTGGCTGTTTCTAACTTTTACCCTAAATGTGGTCTATCAGTAGATACATTAATATAGTCTTGGGAAGCACCATAGTATTTATGTCCAGCAAGAAGGAGCTGTCATGTTACCTTCCTACCCCATCCTTCCTGGTCATTGTGTCCATTTGGTGGGGACTAATTAATGAGCACTAACATGGTCTTGTTATTTGGAAAGCTTTTTTTGTTTTTCCCCAAATCTATCTGGGCAGACTCAGGCCAGTCCACCAACAGGGGTCCTCATTAGAGTCTGAAAATACATTGTAAAATGGAGCTGGAAACAAGAGACTAGACGTTACAGCAGGTTGCTAACAAGAAAATCAGCACAAATTAAGACACAGCCAGACAGAAAGCAAAGCAACTTGCTGTTGCATAAATTACTTGTATTAGAACCAGGGAACTCGAGCCCGGGAAAGGCCACTGTGAATGCCGGAGAGACATCACGCTGGACAGTCTGGCCTTCATTTACAAAGAATTGAAAATAGGTGATAAGGCTTTCTGTGGTAGCTCTCTAAATTGCTATGTGACCGGAATAAAAACTATCCTTGTTCCAGTCATCACTTAAAGGCTTAGGGGGGTAGAAATGGCTCTTTAAAATCATTTGTTGTGGCCTTTGTGTGTCAAGGGACAGGGTGGGGAGGTACTAACTAAGATGACTTAGTTAAAAGGACTGTCAGCTCAGCTTGGCCTCCATGTCACCTTCTCATAAGTGGGAAGATGGCTGGGTCTTTCCTGGGAAGGCTGTGAGATGAAATCACTAGGATAAAGGTCACACAGCCCTTCTATGGACTACAAGCAAATGTAGGTGCAAGTAGTGAACTTGGTAGGTTAAATTGTTCATTCATCCATTCGTGCTCTAACTTCTTTCAAAAAGAGTCCGACAGCTGGGCATGGTGGAGCATACCTTTGATCCCAGCTCTCAGGAGGTGGGATCTCTGTGAGATCGAGGCCAGCCTGGTCTATATAACGAGTTCCAGGTCAGCTGTAGCTACAGAGAGACCCTGTCTCAAAACACAAAATAGCAAACAAAAGAAAGATTTCTAGAGCCAAGCTTGGCACTGTCCTTGGCAAATCACCCCTTCCGGCTTCTCATTCTCACAGTGGGGACACGGGTTTCACTCACAGAAGGACACACAACATACATGTCAATGAGACACACAGGGGCAGTTCAGCACCTCCTAGCCTGACACCTCTATCACCATCACCCTGGATGACAAAGTCCTAGATGACCACTCGACGTTCCCCCTTGCCATCTGTGCGACCATTTGGGGACCATCCCAAGAATGCCGAATATTCCATCTCCTCTGCTGCAGTGCCCTTCCCCTCCTTTGTCTGGCTAATTCAGACTCATCTTCCAGGTCTCAGCCCTGGGGCCTGTGGTGGTTAATCTTGACGGTCACCTTGCTGAGATTTTAAATGCCAAAGAAACAAATCTCTGGGCTTATTCTGTGGAGGGGTTTTCTAGGTTAACAGAGGTAGGAAGACTCCCCCCGGACTCCCTTAACGAGAGTGGTACCGTGGCAGGGGCAGTGTTCCAGGCTGAATGAAAAGGAGGAAGCATGCTGAGCACCAGCGTTCCTCTCTCTGCTTCTTGACTGCAGATGCCATGTGACCAGCCGCCTCCTGCTCCTGCCCTGCCGCCTTCCCCGCCGTGACGCACTGTACTCTCAACCTGTGAGCCAAAATAAACTCTTCCTTCCTTAAGTTGTTTTTGTCAAGTGGCTTATAACAACAATGAGGAAAGTAACTAACACAGGCCCTAACAGATGGCCTCCCCTGGCTTGCCTTTACAGCAAAGCCTCTCTTCCTGAAGCACCAGTGTCACTTTGAGATTAAAAACCAGAAGGTAAGAAGCCCAGCACCCAACCTTCCTCCTATCTGCTGGAGGCTAAGCTCTGTTCTCTAAGTGGTTGAGTCACTTCCATCCAGCTCACATTAAAAGGGCCAGGCGGGGAGGAGATAAGCCAGCAGTTTCTGGTTTGACACTGTCCTGCATTTTAAAGGTACTTTTCCTGTCTTTGTTTGCCATTAGGATTCCATAGTCTTTCCTGGGCAGAGCTGGCTTCATGACTCTTAGTTGAGATTCATTGTTGAATGACTATACTTGAGAGTGCTAAAGAGGAATTAATCATAACAATTGGATGGGTTACCTTGAACTTGTACTTCCTTAAGCAGGCTGACACCAAGGTCTCACTGGTTAATATTTCAACTCCCTGTTTAGCTTTTTTTTTTTTTTTTCCCCTTTTGAAATTGGTCACTGTACTTCTGCATGTCCCCATCCACTAGGCAGAGCCAAGAAGTAAAAGCCTGCCGGTAGTCCTCCTTGTTATCTTCATCTTGTCCCAGTTGATCTGTGGCTCTGACATGACTTTGATGTTTATTTGACCTACTTACCCAAGTGCAGAGATGGAGAGCTGCCGGTTGACAATGCTGAGAGCTTACAGAGGGACTAGAAGCTACCAGAGCAAACAGCTCAGAGTCAGTGCCAAGGAAAATGAGACTCTCTCCCAGTGAGAGGCCTTCCGTCTCTGCATCTGAGTTACCCTATCAGTGGAGGGATTATCTGGTGGGGGAGGGGCTTTGTCTTCCTGACACCGGTCTTATTCAGAATGTGCTCATAGTGTGCACCAGGCAGCAAAACCTCACCAGTTCCCTGAAGGGTGCCAGCCTGAACGGCACTCTCTTTTAGGTCACTATAAAACCCCCCAAAGCATCATTGATAGCAGAGAGAGAGAGAGAGAGAGAGAGAGAGAGAGAGAGTAGATATATTACTGTACTCAATAAATTCTCAGAACAAAAATCAAACCAGGTGTTTGGCTGAACTGACAGCTCAATTCATTACTCACTGGGGCCCTTTAAGAAACAGTTCTCAAGTCCCTAGGAGCCTCTGACCTTTGAGTGGTGACTATTGATCTCTGATGCCTGGCTAAGCCCAGAACTCCTAGTGCCAGCAGCACTGGCTTGACTCAGAACTAAAGTGTGGGCAGGGCACAGGGAGGAAGTGAGAGCAAGGTGCAAAGTGAAGAAACTGCCGACCAGTGTGAGTGTGGACAGCACAGGCTCTCATAGGCCTGACAAGCAGTCATCCGATAGAGCAATGTGTGGGCCGGGCTGCCTGCAACCGCCTCCTTCTCAGTCACCCACCATTCTCTTCCTCTCCCGTCAGACACTTGTGCATGGACCGAGGAGACCACTCACTTGGTAAAATGTCCACTTTCCCCAGAATCCTCAATTTTCAAAAAAGAAGAAACAGAAGCCAGGTGTGGAGATGCACACTCGTAATTCAAGTGCTGGGTGAGTGGGAACAGATGGATCCCTGGGGCTCGCTGGCCAGTCAGCCTAGCCTATTCAGTGAGTTCTAGGCTAGTGAGAGACCTTGTCTCAAAAAAGGAAAAAGGGCCAGAGAGGTAGGTCAGAGGGTAAGGATGCTTGTGGCCAAGCCTAACCACCTGAGTTCGATACCCAGGACCCAAATGGTAGGAGAGAACCAGCCTTACAAGTTGTCTTCTGACCTCCACATGCACACCTTAGCATGCACAAACCCTCCCCTCATGTATGAAGAAAAAAAGGTAGACAGAACTTGAAGAATGAATAATACCCAGGGTTCTCCTTGACTTACACACACACATACACATAGATGTGCACCTGTATACACACAAACACAAAAAAAGAATTCATGTCTGAAAGTTGGGGTTCCCCACTGGGGGTAAGTGGGGAGCAGGAGAAGCCAACTTCAGCTGTGACGCCACAGGAAGTTTGACTTTCCTATAAACAAAGCATAAAACAAAAACAACCTCAGGCCAGAGGACCATCCACCTGGCCACTGTCACAGGCTCTGGTATAGAGAATCTAGGAAACCCTATCGAACTGAGCTTGCACTCGACCCCCTTCTCAGAGTGGTGTGTCAGTGGGGCAGTTGAGGAGAGAAATGACTGGCCTCCCAGACCTCAGCTTAAATAGCCAACCCAGTGTCTCCTTAAGAACTCACTGTACTCTCAGAATAAGAGCTCTCAAAGATTTGGCATGCCAGGTATTTGGGGTAATCTGTCTGGATTAACTGTTTCTCCAGGAAATAAAAAATTCAACATGGGGGCTGGTGAGATGGCTCAGTGGTTAAGAGTACTGACTTCTCTTGCAGAAGGACCTGGGTTCGATTCCCAGCACCCGTATGTCAGCTGACAACCATTCATGACACCAGTTCCAGGGAACTGACACGCTGTTCTGACCTCCGAGGGCACTGCACAACACAAGTACACTTATACACACTCAGGCAACGCACTCATACACATAAAAAATAATAAATGAAAAGAAAATTTTAAATTTAACATGCAAAATTCGAGATGACATTTCAGTTCATTTGAGCCCCTACACACATACCTTATTTTTTGAGACAAGGTCTTACTTTGTGGCTAAGCTAGCCTCAAACTGGAGATCCTCCTGCCTCAGCTTCCAGTGTGCTGGGATCACAGGTGTGCGCCATGACACCCAGTTCTAAAGTTCACTTATTGATAAACAGATATTAATTGCTTATTATGTGGGAGAAGACAAGTCACTTTTCTTCCTAAAACACAGAGCTAGAAGGGACCTGTGTTGAGTTTTCTGACACTGATGTAACAAAATACAACTGGATGGTTTAAAACAACAGTACAGGCCGGGCATGATGGCGCAGGCCTTTAATCCAGCACTCCGGAGTCAAAAGCAGACAGATCTCTGTGAGTTCAAGGCCAGCCTGGTCTACATAGCAAGTTCCAGACCAACTGGGGTTATAGGAAGACCCTGTCTCAAAAAAGAACAACAACAACAACAAAAAACAGCACAGGAAGCAGAAAGTCTGAAATGAAGGTATCAGCCAGGGGGTTCCTTCTGAAAGCTAAGGGAGAATCTATTCTCTCTCTCTAATATTCTCTCTCTCTCGAAGCTTCTTGAGGCCCACCATGGTCCTTGATGGAGAGACATCTCTCTGATATGTCTTTATCTTTTCATAACCTTCTATGTATAGGTCTCTGTGTCCTCTGTTTTTGTTTTGTTTTTCTTAATATTTTATTTATTATTTTTGTTTTATGTGTGTGAGTGTATCACCTGCATGTGTGTAAGTGCACTCGTGTCCTGCAATGTGCATGGAGGTCAAAAGAGGGTATCAGATCCCCTGGACCTGGAGTTATGGATGGTTGTCAGCCACTATGTGGGTGCTGGAAATTGAACCCAGGTCCTCTGCAAGAGCAATCAGTGCTCTTAGCCACTGAGTCATCTTTCTAGCCCCATGTTTTGGTTTTTGAGGTAGGGTCTATGTAGCACAAAATGGCCTCAAACTCCTGACTCTTCCTGCCTCAGACTCATAAGACCTAGGACTGCAAGTATGTACACCATGACCAGCTATTACTGCTGTTGCTGCTCCCCTTCCTCCTCCCCCTCCTCCCCCTCCTCCCCCCCTCCTCCTCCTTCTCTTTTTCTTTCTTTCTTTTTTTTTTTTCCTTTTGAGACAAGTTATGCATATAGCCCGGGCTGGCCTGGAACTGGCTATGTAGACCAGGTTAGCTTTGAACTTGCAAGAGATCTACCTGCCTCTGCCTCTGGTGTACTGGGATTAAAGGCACATGCTATCACAGTTGGGTCCTCTCCTCTTCTTATAAGGACACTAGCCATTGGACTTAGCTTCTATCCTAAACTCACTGTGTTATCAAGATCCTCAACTAATCTCACTGATGAAGACCCTGAGGTTCTAGGTGGACATAAATTTGGGAAGTGGGGGATGCTTTTTAACACAACACATGTGATTAGGTATGTGAAGAATCATCATGCAAAGCTGCATGGTGGTACGTGGTTTGGGATCCAAAACGAGACAGGTGGTGAGGAGCAACTCATGAAACAGGAAGTGCACAGTGTGCACAGGAAGTTTACCACACCGGTGAGGGAGATGATGCCCACATAGGGAGGAGATGACTGAAAGCGGGAAGATGGAGGTACCGAGGAGAAAAACAGCTTGTGAGATGTGTTAGAGAGTTTGGGTTTTATGCTTGGAGCCACAACATGCTTCTGAAGGATTGGAAGCAGAGCAATGTTCCAGAAAACCAACCTGGCTGAAGTGAGGATGACAGCTGGAGGAGGTGAGACCAGACACAGGAACTCCTGTGTGAGGTCCCTAGCTCTGTGCAAAGCTCCGAGTTCTGGGCTGCGTGTGGCAGAAACCCTGTGGCAATGCCTCCATATGTTGTCCTAGGCAACTGGCTGGAGCCATTCCCACTGAGCCAAACACAGGCATTTTACATGATGCAGACAGGACCCATGCTGGCCAACCATAGCCGTGCTTGTCTACTGGATCCACACTGGCCCATGAGAAAATCCAAAGGAGTCTGCAAGCTCTGACATTTGTCCATCTAAGTGGGGAAGGAGGTTTGAGCGAAGCTCTGCATGGCTGTCCTATTAACACTCTCCCTTCTGTGGCCCTCAGACCTGCATGCCTTAAACACTAGTGTGTGCTCACAGGTAAATGTCTGTGCCCAGTGGCTCTCAGATTGCTCTTCACAGGCCTCTTCTCCCCTGGGCACCCAGACAAGGGAGCCACATCTTCCTCTCTCTACACCTTCCCCTCTGGATTCCCAAAACTCCCAGTGTGGGCACAGGAATGACTTGATTGTTTTCTTTCCTTTCAACTTGTCTCCCCTCTCGGAAAATGAATAACTTGAGGACAAGAATTTCTGTCTTGTTCATCTCTGAATTCTTAGCCCCCAACACACATACATCATACCAAATGAATGGATAGATGGATGGATGGGTGAGTGGGTGTTATGGACTGGTGAACAGAGGGGTGGGTGAAGCTGGATGACAGATGGACAGATGGGTAACTGGAAGATAGATGGATGGATGGATGGATGAATGGATGGATGGCTGACTGACTAGAGGAAAGATGATGGATTGGTGAGCAGATGGACAGATGGGTAGATTGCTGAGTGGATGGAGAGATGGGTGTATAGATGGATGGATGACTGAAAGACAGACAGATGAGTGGATGGATGGATGGACAGATGGATGACTGGAGGAAAGATGAATGGATAGAAGGATGATGGATTGTGAGAAAATGAACAGATAGGATGGGTGGATTGCTAATGCATGGACAGATGAAAGCATAGGATGGATGACTGGAGGATGGATAGATGGATGGAGGAAAGATGGATGGATGGAGGGATGGTTTGGTGAGCAGATGGATAGATGGATGAATTGCTGAGTGGATGGACAGAGAGTAGATGGATGACTGAAAGATGGATGGATGGATGGATGGATGATGGACTGGTGGACAGATGGACAGATAGGATGGTTGGACTGTTGAGTGGGTGGACAGATGAGTGGGTGGGTCAGTGGATCGGACGGATGGATGAGTAAGCAGATACACAGATGAATGAATGATAGATATACGAGTGCATGGGTGAATGGATTTCTCCTGATGCTATACTGGCTTCATATCGAGTAAGTCAATAAAGTATTAGAATCAATGTGGACCCAATTAATTGTTCCTCAAAGTGCTTTGCACTGCCTCTCTCCCAACAAGAACCGGAGTAAGGCAAAAAAACGGGTAGATCTTCAAGACTCACCTCATTCCTTCAGAAGCCATCTTATCAAGATTGATGGTGTCCTTCGTTTCTGCCCAGTTTGCTCCCAGGTCACCCCATCCCATGTCATCAGCCAAAATGATCACAATATTTGGTTTCTGGATTCTTGCTTTCTCCCTGATAGAAAAATCCACAAGAGGGTAGAGAAATCCAGAGAAAGTTACTCCGACCAGTAAAACCTTTAGAACAGGCCAGCCCATGGTTGTACCGGGAGAAGAGCCAGCCGTCACCAGAGATTTCACCAGGAGTTTCCTCTCTGTTCCCCTTGAGTGCAGGAAGTCAGCGGGAAGCACAGCACAGTTTGCAGGAATATGCTGGTGACAGTGATGGTGGCTTCAGGGATGGTGACTTCAGGGATAGTGGGAGCTGCAGAAATGAGGTCCCCGTCTGGAACCCTAATTCAAGAGACTCAGGAAACTTGCCACCCCTAACTTGGCTTGGCCTTCTGAAGATGTCTCTCACCACAGCTTAATAAGATGATTGGCTGGGTGTAACAACTGGACATCAGTGTCAATGACCGTTTCTTGGCCACGCAGCAAGTGACCCTTTGCACTCGGAGATGTTAGGGTCACAGTACAGGCCTTACATCTGTTTGGGCCTCCATCTGGTGACTGCAGAATCAATTTTCACATCTGCAGAACACCTGGATGTTCTAGACGCCTCAGTCAGATGGTTGAGGTTTCTGAAAGGTTTCCTGAAAGAACAAAAATCGACAAGAAAACAGAGTTAAAACTGCCAGGGCATCTGTGTTATACTCGGTAGCTTAGGAAATAATCACTTTTCCACTAAAGCAGATGGTTTCCTTTTCATTTGAGTATTTAACTGGCTCATCAGTTTCTTCCACTTGAAAAATAGTAATGGCAATAATATTTGCAGTGGACCTATAGTAACAGGATTGGAGGTGCATTAGAGATGGTGTCTCTCAATCCACATATGCTATAGATCAGGATATTGAGGCCCAGTGTTCGGGTGGGATGAGGACAAGTCCATAACCATGCTAAACCCCTGTGCTTCCCCATTCCTACCAAGTCATCAAACTCATTGAGAATTTGAAGAAACAGAAGAAAGGATACAACTCTTTTACCAAGAGACAATTCTTTGTAACCATCATTCTATAACCTAGTGTTTCCATATATCATTCTTAATAGAAGTTAATTTAGGTGGTTGGTGATATAGCTCAGTTGGTAGAGGACTTGCCTAGCATGCATAGAGTCCAGGGTTCAATACCTAGCACCTCATAAATCACGTGTGGTGGTGTATGACTGTAATACCAGCGCCCGGAAGGGAGATGCAGGAGGATTAGAAGTTCACGTCATCAGCTAGTTACAGCTACATAGCCTGTTTGAAGCTAGCTTGGGACACATGAGACATTGTCTCAAAGCAAACAAACAACCTCCCTCAAAGATATTAATTTGGGGAAAAAGCAGAATTGTGAAAACAAAGCTAATAATAGAATCTAGGTGAAGGACATATGGCTGTTCTGTAATGTGCTTTCAGTTTTGCTGTATGTTTGCAACTTTCATAATTAAATGCTAGGAAAAAGAGTTCCTAAGAATTCTTGGAAATGTGTTGCTGTATAGTCTAATCATGTCATTTTATTAAAAAATTCCAGGGCTGGGGGTTGTAGCTCAACAGCAGTATGTTCATCTAGCCTGTACAAATTCCAGTTTCCATCCCTAACACACACACACACACACACACACACACCCCTAAAGGCACATTTCACCAATGGGTGTCTTCTACTCAGATGTGCCTATGAATTAGCTGGAACTTTGTTTATTAAAAAGCAGACTCAGAGCTGGAGATTCAGCTCAGCTTGTAGAGTGCTTGCCTAGCAAACATCCGCACAATGCCCTTGGTTTGATCCCCAGCATCCCATAAACCAGGTGTGGTATGCATATACCGTGATCCCAACACTGGGGAGGTGGAGGCAGAAGGAAAAGGATCCAAATTCAAGGTCATCCTCCACTAAATAATCAGTTCAAGACCAACCTCGGCTACAAAAGATTCTGTCTCCAAATAACAACAAAACAAACAAAAACCCTCAAAACTAAAAAAAAAAAAAAAAAAAAAAAAAAAAAAAAAAAAACCAGTAAGGCTAGGAGCCTGGGATCTGCATTTTTCTTTATAATGGTTTTTTCTTCATTATGCTTTTTCTTCATTTTTCTTTTTTTTCTTTTCTTTTTTTTTGAGACAAGAGTCTGATGTAGTTCAGGTCAGGCTCAAACTCACTAAATAACAAAGGATGACCTTGAACTCCTGATCCTCCTGCTTCGACCAAGTCCTGGGATTCAGGTGTGAGTTGTCACGTCTGGCTTTGGGAGATATATTTTGAATAAGCTCCCAGGTGAAATCTGCAGTGCTCATCCTTGGTTCACTCCTGGAATAGCAAGATTCTAGAGAATAAGAATATCTTGACTCTGGGCCTGGAAGAAAAAGAAAGCCGAATGGCCAAAGTGGAGATGATTCAGTCCCGGTGGACAACACAAGAGCAATAGACCAGACTAAGTCAGGGCTAGACTTCCGGCTGCAGGGTGCAGACAGAGCTGAGGGTAAAATCACATCACCCCTAGTTTTCTTAAAAGCCCCCAATCTGCATGGTTAGTGAGGAGACACAGAGCTGAAATTCTACAGCAAATAAAAGCCTCAGCTTAGTATTCAGCCATAGAAGTGACCAATGAAGTACCAATTTGTAATACATAAAGATGCTATAGTGCTAGGGCTGTAGCACATGCTACTTCTGTTTTATTGACATGTCTGTGTGTGCGTGTGTACTTGCATGCATGTGCTAAAATCAGAGGACTACTTGCAAAAGTCAGTTCTCTCCTTCCATCATGTGGGTCCCAGGCTTGGTAGTAAGTCCCTTTACCTGCTGAGCTATCTCACCACCCCATCACAGCCTATTTCCTACCAGCTAACACAATCATCAGCCTCAGTGGATGGGAGTATAGTCCTAAATTCTAGGAGAACCCGATAAAAGCATTTAGATAGGGAGATTCATCCTTAAGCAAAATAAAAAGAAGTTTAAGAAACAGCATCGGCCGTCTGGAGGCCCAGGAACCAATTGTTCAGACAGGCAAGTTCTTCCACCTTCCAAAAGAAGAGTTACTGCAAACTCGATTAGATTCAAGGGGTATTTGTTGGTCTTAAGGTTCCAAAGACTTTTCCCTTTCTGAAAGGCTCTTGCACAAAGAGGGTGCTTAACAAATACTTGTTCACCTGCTGGCTAATTCCAAACTCCTTCTACTGGCTTCTGACCATGAATCACAGGCACAGGAGGATTTTCTTCTCAAAGCTGCTTAGCTTAGAGCACTCGAGTGGCCTCATTCCTGGTCAATAATCCATTTCTTAATGATCCAACGTACGAGAATTCTGAGGAAACGAATTCACTTAAGAAAGAAGCTAAAATTAAAATAGAAATATAACTAGATTGTTTTCCTTTTGAGTTCTATGAGAAGACATTCTTTTGAGGATTTTTCAAAGGAAACCATTAACACTGCTCTTAAATTTTTCATAAGATGGAAATAAGCGAATTTAGCCAGCACCCCAGTGCATGACCCTCCATAGCCAAGTCCAGGGAGACAGTTAAGCCCTTCCTGTTTGTGTATTTATTTAGTATTTTTTTAACCGAAGGGAAAAGAAAAATCAGACAATCAAAGAATGGACTCTAAGCCACACTTTAAGATTCATTCTGAGACTTCGAGTTTCCTTGCTCTAAAGAAACTGGTTCCACTTGCTGCCCTGAGACTTTTTATCTGATATTGTTTTCCCAATGTTTTTCTTATTAATCTTCCCCAGAAAGGAGGGTTAGGAAGATGACTTGATAGGTAGAGTGCTTGAGATAGCTGAGTCAGTAAAGTGTTGGCTAGTTAAGTATGAGGACCTGAGCTCAATCCTCACATAAAAGACTGGCATGGTACACAGTTACAATCTCAGCGCTGGGGAGGTAGCGACAGGCAGATCCCTGGGATTCAGGGGCCAGCCAGCCTAGCCAAATTGACACGTTCCAGACCAGTGAAAGACCCTGTCTCATTAAACAAGGTGGATAATGTCGCAAGGAAAGACACCAGAGGTTGACGTCTGGTTTTGACACACATGTGCACCCACAGACACATACACATAACACAAACATGTACACAAAAAAAGGAGAGCGGGCCCACAGGTAAGGAGCTCTGTACCTGTCCCCAGCAACAGAAAAGGGAAATCTCTGGGAAATTAAGGATTTATCCTTCTTTACACCGCAATGGAAGGTACTTGGCCACCTACCTCAACGCATCCTATAATGAAGGCCCATCTGCTCCATCACTGCATAGCTGACTATGAGACATCCCTGCTAAGCTGCTATTGACAACTCCTTGGATCTCCACCCTCATAACAAACTCCAGCTGCCAATCAACTTTACCCACAATTCTTGTTCTCTCTAACCCCCACTTTGTTTGTTGTGGTTCCAGAGACTGAACCCAGGGCCCTCATGCATGCTAAGCAGGTGCTAGTCCACTGACCTACAGCCCAGCCCTTGACACCTAGCATAAAGCAAGGCCCCTAGGTATGCTAAAGGTTGGCCTCTCTTCACTTTCCAGGCTTGCTTACACACAGAGGCAGAGAAGTGACCCCACAGACAGGCTGTGAGCCAGCAGGCATGGGATGAGGCAACCTGAAGATCTGCTGAGCAGTGTCTGCATAACCCAGTGTTGGAAGTCCACTCTATCACCTGACCCTGGCTCCCCACAGACCTCCCTGTGGCCAAGCATCCTCCTAGAGAACCCTCAAAACAGCTGAAATAACAAGGAGATCGGACAGACCTTTCTGGCACAAGGCTCGGTGGGTTTTCCAGAGACAAAGACTTCTGATGAGCTGAAGCCAAAAGAGACAAAGGAAAAAGGAGGACGAAGTGTCTGATTGCGGAGTCCTGTGGTTTTACCAGGCAAATCAGAGCATTGGCTTGGGGTCAGGAGTCACATGGGGACTGTCAGGAGGGGCCTTGGACATCAGCTGCCCACACGTGGTCTGGGATGGTTCTCCCAGGCATTCAATCATTGGCCCACCACATGTGCACTAGCACTTTAATCTAGGCATTGTGCAAACACGCCATGAACAAAGCAGAAAGTCCCTGCCCTCACGCCACTTGCTTTCTAGAGGAATGGAGAATGGAGTACATAAAATGTGAGTGTACTTCCATCCAATAAATGATGCTTGTCTAAGGATCAGTAGGAGATACAGGAATAAGACACATGGGAAGCATACTGCAGACAGAGTAACTAGTGAAGGCCAAGGTCCAGCAGCAAAGATGCCACCATAAAGGAGGGGAAGAAATCAGAGAGCACCCCAAATGGGAAGGCAGTGGAAAGGCAGCAAGAGAGCGAGATCTGAGTGACAGTGTGACAGAATTCCTGGGGCTGCCATGTTGAGAATAAAGAAATGGACTTGCAACACTTCAGAAAGGGAAGAAACCGAGGTGTGAGGAATCCTAGGTGAATTCCAGTGACTGCAGGGATGAAATAGGCAGAAGCCTAGACTATAAGATTTAAGGAGGCAGCACCCTATCAGGTCATACACTACATTCACAGGGCCTTGGTGGTTAGTGCCTCCTTAAATTTTGCTTTACCCTAGCCCAGGCCCAGATGTGGTAGAAAACCAGTTCCGACTAGAGTCAGGACAAAAGGTTATTTAATATTTTAACATCTACAGAGAATAAATATCCTTATGGCCTCATCCTACCCCCTGAGACACCATGCCAGAGGGGAGCTGACAACTTAGAAAGATCGCTTTCTCGAGTATGAATGTGGTGGTGAAGGCAGCTTACTCAGCTAAGGGTGCAAAGAACTGTTTTGAATTTTGTTTCTTCTTCTTTGAGACAGGATCTCACTAAATAGCCCATCTACTCTCAAATTTTTGATCCTCCTGCCTCAGGCTCCAGAGTAAGAGGATTACAGGCTCCAAACCTAGTGGTTCTAACATCTATTCATCTGTCAACTTGACTGGAGAACAGTCATCATAGAAACACACGTCTGGGTATGTCTATGAGGTGTTTTCACAGAGGTTTAACTGAAGAGGGGAGTCCACCCTGAATGTGGGGAGCACCATCCCAAGGGACCGGGGTCACGGGAAGAATAAAAGGTGAAATGAGCTGAGTACGAGCGCTCCTCCCTTGATGCTCCCCCACCCCCGAATGCAGCCTCCCATCCCTGCCATCATGCCCCGCTCACGATGGACTTCCGTATTTCCTCCCAGGCAAGTCTAACCTGTGGCTCGGGGGTCACATGTGTCCAGGATAGCTATGAAGGTTGTCCAACACAAAGTCATAAACTTATTCCATATACTAAAAGGTGAAATGAATTGTTTTGTTGTAACTCCAATGGTGCATGGTTCTCCAGCATGAACTTTGTAGATGACAATGTCCTGTCTCCATGTGAAAAGGCTGGACATGCCTGCAGTCAGGTAAGCTGAAAGAAACCCTTTTTTCCTTCCTTCCTTCCCTCCTTCCCTCCTTCCTTCCTTCCTTCCTTCCTTCCTTCCTTCCTTCCTTCCTTCCTTCCTTCCTTCCTTCCTAGTTGCTTTTGTGATATTTTGTTTGTCACAGTAATGAGAAAAGTAACTAATACATCTCTAATAGAATACCTTCACTGAGGGTGTGAAAGTACTTTCACTTAGATCATGAAAATCCTTATTTACTTATGTATTTTTGTATTATACCATTCAAGCCCCACTCTGTTTTGTCCCTCTGAGATGCCAGGAAAGCCATCAACAGGGGAGAGGACATCCTGCCTATGTTTAGGCCAAGACCACCTGTTGAGATTATCACAGAAGAAGCCATGTTGCAGAAGCCAATCTGGGAGAGCCAAAGTGGCCTCATGCCATGCATCTAAAAACCCAGTAGCCCTGCGGAAATTAAATCTGGGTCTTGGAGCATAAATCAGAAAACCAGAGCAGCTGCTGCTCTGAACTCAGGTCTTCTCTCTAACCCTCTGTCCTCCGCTAAAGAAGACAAATCATTCAGGGGGAAGGACTCAAAGGTTAGCCATATGAAATCCACTCCCAGAAGGCTCTTGTTCATTTTAAAGATGTTTTTAAAAGTTGTGTTTTCTTATCATTTGGTAAATATTTCATTATGGATGTTGTAAAACATATCAAAGTTGAAAAACTCATCCACACCTATCGAACATGGAGATGTCTCCCTTTCCACATCTCTTTCAATGCTCCTCATCATTAAGCCATCTCTCCAGCCTCACACTGGCTTATGTTGTTACAAATCTCAGATACCATGGGTTATGGTTTGAAAACTATCCTCACCCAAGGCTCATGTAGTAAAGGCCTGATGGCCAGGGAACAGGCTTTTAGAAGGTGACTGGTTCATGACAGTATTAACTTCATTCAAAGATTAATCTATTGATGACTTCATAGCTGAGGGGGCCATCAGGAAATGAGGCCTCATTTGAGGAAGCAGATTAGAATGTATCTTTTTAAATATTTTATGTGTATGAGTGTATTGCCTGCATGCAGGTAAACGCACCTGTCATGCAATGCTTACAAAGGTCAGAAGAGGGAGTCGGATCCCTTGGAACTGGGGTTACAGACAGTTGTTCGTCACCATGTGGATGCTGGGAATCGAACCTGGGTCCTCTGCAAGAGCACCCGGAGCCCTTAACTGCTGAGCCATCTCTCCAGCCCTGTCAGTATGTATCTTATCCTGAGATGTCTGCTTCCTGGTCACCGTGAGATGAGCAGCTCTACTCCATCATTACGACCATGATTCTCTGCCTCAGACAGCGCAGAGCCATGGAGCCAGCCAACCATGGATGAAACCTCTGAATAAATAAATCTTCCCTTACATTGTTTTTCTCAGTTATTTGTCATAGCAACAAATAAGTAACCAACATATCATATAGTTTTGTCCATAAATATTTCTATACAGTTCTCTAAAAGATGTTTTAAAATTTAAATAACTATAATTTTATTAATACTCTTTTTTTCAGATTACAATAATTTGTTATTATCTCTAATCCAAAAAGTGGTCAAATGTGCTCCATTGACTCTTTCCTTAAATTATTGTTTGGGGCTTTTAATCTTTTCATTTAAAAATTTTAAATTTGATTGTGTGTGTGTGTGTGTGTGTGTGTATGCAAGAGTGCACGTGTGGAAGTCAACTTTGTTGTCATTCCTCAGGAGCCCCCTATGTTTTAGGCTAGGCTGCCTGGCCACAAGTTCATTCTGAGCACAGGCCACTATACCTGGCTTTCTTATGTGGGTGCTGGGGATTAAACTCAGGTCCTCACACAGGAAAGCAAGCACCTCACCATCTGAGCTATCTCTCCAACCCTGCTTTTTGCTTTAATTTTTAGAACAGAATCCAAGCTGGCTTGGAATTTCTGATCCTCTTGGCTCAGCCTCCTAAGTGCAGGGATGACAAGTATGTACCATCACACCCAACTTTCATAAATATTTTTATGGTTCTTTATTCTAATCAAGATGCAGACAAGGTCTGCCACACAAAGCACTTGGTCTGTCTCTTCTCATTTATATGAATCCCCCTCCTTTGCCTGCAATATATGTACAAATAAATTAGTTTGTTCCATAAAATTTCTCAAATTTTGCATTTAGCTAAATGTATTTCCTATGGAATCATTTAATGATGTTTCCACTTTTGCTTGCTCTGCAAACTGGTCTGTAGATATAGAAGTAAGATCTGATTCAGGCTCAGTTTTTTTCAGCAGACCTCAAAAGCTTACATGACGAAGCCCTAATTTCCCATGGGACGGTATCCAGTGAAGTGCTTGCTATCCAGGTAATAGGAGAGATAGAACATAAAGATGGGGTCCCTGAGACTGGATTCATGGAGACACGCAGGCTTCTGCTTATTCTTCCCGGTGGGAATGTAGCCTGAAGGTTGCCTAAAGCCAGCCAGGGAGAGTCCTCACATGAGGCCAAGTCAGCTAGCACCTTGAACTTAATCCCCAGCCCCCAGAACCGCGATATAAACTGTGTTTAAGGGGCTGGTGATGTGGCTCAGCAGGTAAATGCTCTTGCTTTGCAAGCCTGACAACACAAGTTGGATTCCAAGAAGCCCCCCTATAAGGTGGAAACACAGAAGCAACTTCACAAAAAATGTCCTCTGATCTCTGCACGTGCACTGGGGCATATGTGTACCTCAATGTTATATAATATCTTATTATATATAATTAGTATTTAATATGCAATGTCATATATTTGTTACCACATATAATTTTCTGTGTGTGTGGTTTTGGTTTGTTTTTTTTTTTTTAGTGTTCAAACTCACTAGTGCATGGTATTGCATCACTATATCCTGAACAAATAAGGAGCAGTTCCTGCTAAGGCTTTATTCGAGACCATCTGAGTTGAGGTTCAGCAAGGTAAGACTAAATTTGTGGAAAAGCAATGCTCAGTTGAGTTAAATAATTACTTGGCTGATCTGCCTTTGGGGCTAACACTTCTGGGATGTGCTAGCCTACTTATTTTTTAATTTTATTTTTAATGTGTGTGGTATGCATTTGTGTATGTTTGCATGTGTGGGCCCACATGTGTGTGCACAAGTATGCGAGTCCATGTAGAGGCCCTAAGTTGACTGGAGTCTTCTTTGTTTTGCTCCTTGTTTGCTGAGGTTGTCTCTCAACTGAACCCAAAGCGGGCACATACACCAGGTCTAGCCAGCCAGCTTGCTCGAGATTCCCGTTCTCTGTGCTCCAAGCACTGGGATTACAGGTAGGCTGCTGTGCCCACCCAGCATTTACACAGGTGCTAGGGATCCGAACTCCGGTCCTTCCGCTTGCATGTCGAGCACTTTATCCACTGAACCATCTCTCTAGCCCCCTTCTTTTCTGATGTTCTAGGGATCAAATCTCGGGCCTTCTGTATGCTAGACAAGCACTCTACCACTGACTTTAGTTGGCCTGTTTCTAGAATGTGGATGCAGCAAGTCACCTGCTAGCTATATGACACTGGATATGTTTCAGAATTTCTTTCAGTTGCAGTTTCTTCACTTTCCTGGAAACAAAGTCATAGCTAACTTCCTTCACCCCCAACACTACTGGAGAATGATACAACCCAAGTTCAAAGTGCTCAGAAATGTCGGCTGTTGTAAGTCTACCTCTCCATTGCTTAAAAGATTAAAGAGATACCAGATTTGAGAACACGCTGCAAAAAGGGGATGAAAGCCCAAAGTCTTACTAAAATTACTATCAAACAAAACCATTCGCAGTGTGGTAGGTGAAATCTGGACTTCCTGCAGCTAGTTATTGGCCGTGTCTTTGAGCAGCGTGTTAGCATGCTCTGTGGGTGGACTGTGAACCCAAAGGAGAAAAAGTTACAAACACCTGGCTCCTAAGCAATGGAAAGGGAACAACAGTCCTTTTGGTTTGTAGTTTCAAATGCAATCTCCTTGCCACACATCTTGGCTAACCGCAAGCTGGGCAGACTTGGCTGACAGCTGGCATGCCTGGTGTTAAGGTGCCTTCCACCAAGTCTGGTTTGGGGCAATTGAACTGTAAGGTCTAGATACAGAGTGGGTGGGAAAGGGAGGTTTCTTCTTTTGGTGGTGCTAATGGAAAGTGGGAGCTCTACTACTCATGAAGACACTTGTCTGAGCCTGCCAGCAACTCAGCAATGGCAGGCACCAGTATGTTTTATGCACTGCATAATCCTAGTACCTTGCCCAGAGCATGTTCAATCAATATTTGCTGAATGAGTGCATTTAGCATGAACAATGAAGTCTCAGCTTGATCTGCACTGCCCTGAAAAACCAGCTTCATCTCCCACTTCCCCGACCTCAGAGGACCTTTCTAACTTCTCTTTCCAGATACTCACAGATGACCTTTCTAACTTCTCTTTCCAGATACTCACTGGGAAAACTATACTTGTTGAAAGGCTGTCTTAGGGGGCTAGGGGTGTGACTCAGTGGTTGAGTGCTTGCCTAACACATGTGAGGCTCTGGTTCCGTCCTCAGCTCCAAAATTAAAACTTGAAAAAGAAAAAGAAAGCGAGGGGCTAGGGAGATGGTTCAGCCAGTAATGAGCTTGCTTCACAAATCTGAGAACCTGAGTTTGAACCCCTAGAACAGATGTAAAAGCCAGGCAAGGCAGTGCCTATAATCTCAGTGCTGGAGAGACGGAGACAGTTTGGATCTCTGCGGATTGCTGGTCAACCAGTCTAGTGGAATAGGTGAGCTCCAGCTTCGGTGAGAGACCCTGTCTCAAAAAATAAGGTGGTGAGTGATTGAGGAAGATACCCAACCTCTGGCCTGTGAATGTATGCGTGTGTACACATACACACGCATACATGAAAGAAAAGGATAAAAGAGCTGCCCTGGGTCATAGGCATATGCCCTGTCAATGAACTAAAGAATAAATACTTTGCGAGAGAGGACCACATCCATCGAATATGGATTTGTGGGCGATAACTACTGCCATTAGTGCTCTTGGTGGGCATGAAAGGAAAGGACAAAAGTCCCTTCTGCAGCTCTGCTGTGCATCTCATGCTCACCTAAGGCTGGAGCCCTCCCTCCCTTCAAGGACCACAGCAGGGCTCCAGGCATGGCTTCATCTCCACATCGCTAAGGACACCTCATCATCTCTAGTCCCCTGGAAAAGCTTGACCGTCCTGTTGCTAAAGAGTTAAAAACAGAGGCTTAAAACTGTCTATCTTCTGGGAACCACGAAGTGTCTGTTTAGATAAGATACAGAAAGCAAGCATCTCTCTTGAGGCAATAGGCCAGGTGGAGCCAACTCAACAATTGGCCAAGGGAAGCCTGACCTCACTGGGGCAAAGGCCAGTGGTTTAGTACATACTTTTCCAACTTTTGGACTAGATTTCATGACCCATAATGGTGTTATAAAGTTTAATATCACATGGATTTAGTCCTACATACAAAGTTATTAACACTTTGTTCTGACAATTTGGACTTGTTTTTTTAGAACCTTTGAAATAGGTCCAAGGCTATGTTCTCTTTATTGTTATCGAGTTTTGTTAGTTTTGTTTTTGTTTTCCTTTTTAAGGAGTGGAGGGATGACAACACACTAGAGGCACAATAAACTAGGAAGACCAAGAAGTCTAGGAGAGAATTTCAGTGTTGAAATCAAATCAAAGTTGCTGTAGAGCTACTGAGACACATCCCCAGGCAAGTTGGTCATAAGAAACTGAATGATGATGGATGTGACAGAAACACATCACTACAGGAACCTACTGCAGCAGGTAACCTCACCAGCCCCCACCGCCACACAGCATGCTCTCACCCACTCTGCCTTCTTGTCACTCTATGCACCCCTCCTTTGGGCCTCCTCACCTGTTGGTTCTATGTTCCACTGATTTCAAATCGCCCCAACTCCCCAAGAGCCACAGTGTCACACCTCTTAGGGAGGGAGCCTCAGGGGGTCAAGCACTGCAGCAGGCCCTGACACACTTTCACTCCTCCAACCTGGGACACAGGAGGGGTTATCAATCAAGTCATTGTTTGTAAGACCTCATCAGCAGAGGGACAGCCCTGACAGAAAAGAAGACAAAGACATTTGTGTGTCTCAATCTGACTATCACGTTACTGAAACAATGGACCCCAAAGAAATGGGAATTTCCCCAGGAGTCTCATGCTGGGGAAAGAAAAGACATCAGCCAGAGGAAGAACTTGTCTCCCAGAAAGAGATCTCTTGATTCTAACTTGCCAGGAGAGAATGGAGACTGGAAATGATGGGTCAGTGGCGGGCAGGACCACACTTTGATTTAGTCTGTGTAATGTGCATATCCCTGGCTTTCTACTTAAACCCTAATGTCACTTCAGGACCCCAAATATGGAACTGAGGGGGTCACTGGATCTCTTTGTCCCTCTGTCCAATGTGCCACACTGAATGACTCACCTTTGCCTGCCTTTTACTATTCACTTGGCTGTTTTAATTGGCTCCTTGAGGACAGGTGGCTGTACTTGGCTTCTTAGGGCACAGACTGTGACCTCCAGTTTGGTAACAACATCATTACCTGTTCCTCTTCAAATATCCATATTTCCCCTAGGTAGACTTTCTCCAGTAAGGCCTGCCTCCTTCCTATAAACTACCAAGTGAGGCACAGGAACACAAGATAAACACCTTTACCTGGATATCAGTCCACTGGAAAGATTCCTAGACGGCACAGCTGTGAGCTTTTCTGCCAACTAGAGAAGCAGATATTATAGTTTTAAAGCAGGAATTAACTGTATTGTAATATAAACCACTCAACCGGAACATAGGCCCTAGATGGGCAGACGGTGGGTGGAAGAGACAGGAAGAGGGAGCAGCGAATGGTGAGGGACCGGGGCCTACCCTCACAGCCCCCTCACGTACTCCCTTCTTCTCAGGCTGTGCAGAAGACCCAGCAGCCCAAAGCAGGCTGGAAAGACACCCCCATTCCCCGCCCATGCACTCAGACCCTCTTTCTCTGCTCCGGTCGAAGATTCCTTTCAGTCTACTTAACCCAAGTTGAGGTTCTCACAGACTGGTAAATGTGGTGAGCTTATTTGCAAGCCAGGGTCATATCTGCCTAGCAACCCAACCCGAAGACTTGAGGGACTATAAGTGTGGACAGGGAACAGGCAGGCCAACTTTGCACAAAGGAATCTGTTCTCATGCAAATGACCTTAAGTAAGAGGACTAGAAAACAGGGAGCCTGGGGCAGCTCTGAGGAGGCTGTTTTTCCCTAGAAGATGCTGAAGGACGCTTTCAGGACATCCCTTACAGACTTGCCCACTGAAAGGAAGGGTCAAAGGGCTCTGCCTGCTGTGGGGACTTTGCCTGCTGTGTGGGCTCCCACTGACCTACAGAAGAGACCAATGGGACGGCTGGGCTCGTCACTTAATTTCCTGGTTTTTTTTGGTCCTGTACTCCAGACTCCGAAGGTTCTTTTGTTCTTATTTTGGACTAAACAGAGTTAGTTTTGTTTGGGGGGGTTGATTAGCATGGTAATGTAGTACTTGTCCTGAAGAAGCAAGAAAAGCTGAGGTCTCCATCCCCTCTCTGGCTCACTAGGATTGAAGGGAAAGAGGTGAGGCCCGTCTATAACCACTGCAGGCAAAAGTCATCTGTCTGTGGCGAGCAAGGCTGGATGCCAGCCATCTCTCCACTATCCAAACACACATGGTCCAAGTCAACTCTGGAGGAGTACTACCTGCAAAGCAGGCCTTGGGAATTCTACCGTCAATCCTACCAGTGCTGCTGCCTCAACCTTCCTTATCTCTAAAATGGGGCCCATGGGTATTCTCTGCAAAGGGCTAGTGAGTGGGCTTAAAAGTCACATGGAAGAGCCAGGTATGGTGGAACACACTTGTAATCCCAGCACTTGGGAGGTGAAGGCAGGAAGATCAGGAGTTCAAAGTCATCTTTGGTTGTAAAGCAAGTTAGAAGCCAGCCTGGACTACAGAAATTCTTATGTCAAACAAACAAATGAAAAAAAAAATCATATGGATGGTACAAAATACAGTGTTGGGAACAATACACAAAAAATTAATTAATTTTAGTAAAAAGAGTAGTAATGAGTGTATATTATTATTGTGACCATTGTTACTGGCCCTACCCTCACTGCAGAAGCAGACAGGTTTCCTTGGGTCAGTCATTCATTGAGCACTAGAACTTCATGCACTGTCTAATTTTTAAAGTCAAGAGTTGAAGAGGTAGGCACTATGACACATGCCTACTGTAATCCCAGCTCTAGGGAAACTGAGGCAGGAAACTTGCAAGCTCAGGGCCAACCTAAACTACACAGCATGACCTTGTGAGAAAGGGGGTGGCGGGGAAGAGAAGGCCAAATGCATATATCTTAGGGCTGGTGGTACAGCATTTACATAATACATATATATGTATTATACATATATATATATTATATATATTTATGGAAAGAGAGAGATTGATTTCATGTGTCTTGTTTAGAGTTACTCAATTAAAAATGATGAGCTATATCCCTAGGTTCCCAAATAAGACAATACAGTATATGTTGTGTTGCATTTCCAGTGAAGTGGAGTATATTGTGCCTGCAGCTCCAGCTACTGAGGCTGAAGGACAGCATGAGTCCAGGAATTGCAGACTAGAATGCAGCAGGATGTGGTGGTGAAAGCCTACAAGCTTTTCTTTTTTGGTCTTTTTAAGACAGGGTCTCCCTGTAGCCCCTGCTGGCCTGGAACTCGCTAGGTAGACCAGGCTGGCCTCAGATTCACAGAGATCCTCATGCCTCTGCTTCCCAAGTGCTGGGATCAAAGGTGTGCGCCATTATGTGAGTCTTGAAAGTCTATATTCTTCTTATCCCTTTGGAGACTGAGACAGGAGGATGGAGGGGTCTAGGCTGGCCTCCTTTCTGCATTACATAAACATCAGGGATTCCAGGCCATTCTCCTACACAAGTTTGAGGCCAGTAAGAGCTACATAAGACTGTTTTTATTATTTTTTGGTTTGGGGTTTTTTTTGTTTTGTTTTGTTTTTTGAGATTTGATCTCTCGGTAGCTCAAGCTGGCCTAGAACTCGCTATATAAACAAGGGTGTCGTTGAAATCACAGGGCTCAGCCTCCCAAGTGCCGGAATTAAAGACAAGTGCCACCATGTTCAACTAAGACCTTGTCTTAGGAAAAAAAAAAAAAAAGACATTTCCTTACTGAATACAGGAGAGGTCAGGTCCACCCCAGATATCAAAGATTATGTTTATTAATTCCTCCAGCTTTAGCACTTTCATTTTAGTCATTAAATTTCACTTCAAAATATCATATATGGGTTCTTTGAAGTCTTTAGAAAAGATTTCTCAAAAGGCCTGTGTTGGGATCAGTAATTGGCCTTTAAAAGTCCTGTTAACAAGAGTAACAGCCAGGGTTGGCGAGATGGCTGCGGTCAGGTTACGGGCACTGGCTGCTCTTGCAGAGGACCCAGGTTCGATTCCCAGCACCCACAAGGCGGCTAACCGTCACCAGTAACTCCAGTTCTAGGCGATGGACACTCTCTTCTGACCTCCCCGGTAATTGCAAGACACGGGTGCACCAACCCACATGCAGGCAATACACTCATACACATAAAAAAAAAAAAAAAAAAATTAAAACTAACAGTCGCTGAGGACTTCTCTTTTGCCAGTTGGAAGCCAGGCTTCCAAGAATTATACTTTAAACCTTGTGACTCTGGGAATACCATCTTAATATCATTTCATGGCCTTGGAAACTAATGCTTTACCAAAGTTCAATTATGGTGGCACACGCCGGTAACCCCAGCACTTGGGAGATGGGAACAGAGGGATCAGGAATTCAAAGTCATCCTCTGCTACACAGAAAATCTGAGGGCAGCCTGGGCTACCTGTTTGAAAAAAAAAAAAAAGTTCACTTATTCCCACAAGGCTATTAGGAGCAGCCTAGCTCGAGTGCACTAGACACAAAGCACTGTGGACCAACGCACCGGCTCTTCACTTAACCCAGCGCTAGTTAACAGCAGTGAATGACGTTTAACCCAACAGACTGTATCCCCAAATCGTGGGGAAAATCTTGGAACAAGGAAGGATTTTTATTAAAATTTAGATCGGCGGCTCCTCCCTGTGGCGACCCTCCAGGCACATTTCCAAAGTAGGTTCTCCGGGGTTTTTAACCACCAGAATGACAGTCTCTGAACCACAACCGAGGAACAGCGGTTGCCTAGGTCCTCTGGGAATTGCGGGAAATACAGCCTTTGCTGAGGAGGGCTTCCTAAATTTGCCCAAAGGTGTGGGGTGGAGTCCAAAAACCAACTTTGCGCCCCCTCAGGCTCTGACCACCCCAGACACACGCTTATTACCCGGGAGGAACTAGTAACTCGGACTTCCCGGGCAGGATCCGCTTAGTTCATAGTGACCTTAGGAGCCGGAGACTTCGAGATGAGGGGCAGTCGCCCCCTCAACATCCCGATCCTCTCCAGAGGCCTCCCCGGGGAGAAAAAGGCTTGCACCTGTGCCGACGTCGCCTCCCGCCTGTGCCGGGGCGCGCGCACCCCGGGGAAGGGATGCTGACTCAGCCAGGCTGCTCTCATCCCTTCCTCGCAACGCGGATGCTCGTGGCTGCTGCCCGGGCAAGCCGTGCACACCCGTAGCAGGCGGGCTGCGGGTTCCCTGGGGCCCACTGCGGCACTCCCTCCCCACGCCCGGAAGGGGAACTGGCGGGGTGCGCGAGTTGACGAAATTAGGGGGAAGTGGTCTCTGGAGGAGGAACTCGGGCGCCTGCTCGCGCGCTGCTCACACCCAAACTGGAAGGAACCTGTTCTGTCCGGGGCGAGCGCGGAGCCGCCGCAGACGCGGGAGCCCGCCGGACCAGCCCCGGCGCGCGCCTCCCCTGCACCCCCCATCCTCCCCACTGACTCCCCAAATCCTCAGGGCGCGGGCGGGCCCGGGAGCTGCACTGTGAGAGAAGGGGTGCAGGCGCACCCGATCGCCCGCGGCACGCTCGCGCTCCCGTTTGCATTGCAGCAAAGTGCCGGGGGTCCGACCGGGCGCGCCCGGAGGCGGGGATGAGGGCGTCCGGCCCAGGACCCCAGCAGCGGGGGCGGGGACAGGCCACGCGCGACAGCGGTGCTGTTACCTTCCGTGACCCCCAGCCCCGGCAGCGGGCGGGCGGGGCGCGCGCCTGGCGCGGTCTCGATCCACGTGGGCCGGCGCGCGCGCGCCAGGCCGGCCCCCTCCTTGCCGGCGCTCCGCGCTCGCAGCACATGGTCGGCGGCGGCGCGCCCCCGAGGCCGGCGGAGACCGGCTGCAGCCGGTATAGGATAAGAGATAGGCAACGAAGTGGGGCCAGGGCGCGGGCGGCACGCACGGCCCGGGCGGAGGCGATCTGGGTGGGGGGCGGGGGCGGGTGTGGCCCGAAGGGGGCGGCCGAGGTTGGACCGGGTGGGGGTTCTGGGTGCTCCTGGCTCTGCGGCCGGAGCCAACTTGATGGAGACTCGAGCCCACGCCCTAAGGGGTTAAACCTTTTCTCATGTAACCGAGAGGCTTATAAGAAGGGGGAGGCCAAGCCTCCGCCTTATTGGGAGCCTTTTGGGGTTTATTCTCTTCCCTTCTAACTTGGTGAGTTGGTTTTATTATTTTACATGTTTAAAAGTTTGATTGTTGGGTATGGCTTGTTGATGTGCTTTTTTTTTTTTTTTTAAGATATGTGTTGGGCCTTTTTCTTTTTTTCTCTCATACGGGGAGGTAAAGGAAAGCACTTAACATTTTAACATTTTGAAAAGATTATAACAAATAATATTGTGACAGTTGGGAGTTGTTCCGAGCCACCAGGATGACGCGTTCTTGGGCAGTTGTGGACAGCTTAGAGTTGAATGTCCATGATCCCAATACAGTTGGTTTTTGGAGGAATACTTTAAATGGTGGCCTGGCCTTTGATCGTCCCCTGCCCCGGCTGCGAGGACCCAGGCTGTGGGGGTGAGTTACCGGCTCAGCCCCCTTGCATTTTCCGTATGAAGTTGCTGCGCCTCACCAGAGCGAAATTGTCCGAGAGGTGCCTGCCTTCGCCAGGCTCGCGCGCACGCAAGACGGCCACTGAGGCAGCGCGAGGGAGAGTGGGGATCCGGGTCTCCATCCCCGAGGTACCCTTTCCCGCTAGGGCGGCCACCGTGCAGTCCTCGGAGAAGAGCCAGCTGTCCCTGGGGGAACGGTCCTTGCACCTTGACGGTCAGAACTGTCAGCGGGTCCCGCGCAACTCCAAGATTCGCCGGGCTGCCAGCTGCTGGAAAGCATTGGTGCAGCCGAGCGGCTCCGGAAAAGAGGGAGGATGGTTTTGCAAAGGGAATGGGTTAATTTCCTTCTGGGTTGTTTTCATTTCCTATACCCCGGCAGACAAGTGACAGAAGTTTTTTAGGTGGCTTATTATAAAACGTCACCAAACACGGGGGGGTGGAGGTGGGGGTGGGGGTGAAAAAGCTCCCAGGATTCAACTGGGGAAGCGCAATTACAACTTGTCAACCTGGTTCTGTTTGCACAACTAGACTTTCTGTGCCCGCGCCTTCTGCAGGACGCTTCTATCCTGGGATTGAGAGATTGCTCTCTCCGTGATCTAACTGATTATTTTTTTTGTTTTGTTTTATTTTGAATCATAGTGACATGGGTGTCTTGTTGCAAGAAATGCCAAATCCTTATGCTGAAATACCCCCCATATCCCAAGTGCTGTTACGTGGCATTGGGGGCGAGGGGGGACGTGAATATAGTAGAAACACCTTTTCTGGTAATTAAGGGAAGGGCGTCTAAGACAGAAACTGGCAGTATGTAAATAATGCAGCCACGTGGAAAAACTATCTTTAATGAGTACGACCAGCCCTGAGTTTTCCTTCTGTGGTTTCCAAAAACAGGACTTTCCTCAGTGGAACTCCTGAGGAAGACACTTAAATTAGGGGCTTGGGTTTCAACACGTTGGTCTTGCAAAATGAGTGAATTGGCTGTAGCCAGTGATTCATTCAATGTTGCTGAGACAGCATCCCAGGTTAGAGTTGGGATTCTTTTTTAAAATAGAGAATTCAAATGAACTTCACCCACAGTGCAGACTGGTTTGGACAACCGGGGCTGGAGACAACTTGTTGGAAACTATTCTCTAGGCTACCCCTTGAGAAGATAACCTGCGCATTTGTTCTGACACCAGAAGCAGCTCCATTTCCATCAGTGTTTGCTTTGTGAACAGCACTCTGAACTGACCCTAGCTAACACCAGAGGGTGAATAATACCTTCAGGCCAAGTCTTTTCAACCAGTTTAACCAGTGAAAGTCTTGCAGAATACCCATTCAAGGTGCCTGTCGCACTTCTTTGAGACAAAATCTCATACTGTAACCCAGACTGGTCTGGAACTCACTGTATAACCCAGTCTGGCTTCAAGCTTGTGGCAATCCTCCTGCCCCAGCTTCCCAAGTGCTGGGATGACAAACATGAGCCGCCACCACACCTGGTTCTGGGTTTATACTACTTCCTCTCATTTTTCCTTCATGAAGGAAACACTGAGACAACCAAAAGCCACTAGGAAATTACTCTGAACTGCCCAGCTAATTTTAAGTTTTTTCTAAACAACATCAGCCACCAAGAGCCTATTTAGAATCTCAGAATTTTACAGATGGAAAATACACAAGAGACTGCTTTTTCAGATGAGATATAGAGATTAAGTGGTCAGCAGAACTATTTCCTGAGGGCCTCAAGGAGATAAACCTTGGGCCTTTACAAACCAGGACAAAAAAGGCTAATTCAGAGTCAGTCGGGGTCAAAGGACATCATAGGAATTGCCTCTTCTCTGGACACAGAAAGATCTAGATCAAAATCTAGTTCAGAAGTTCAGAGTTTACCTGTTGGGAACACTAAAAGTCAAGAAGTGGGGTGACTCTTAGTCAGCCTTACCATCTAAATCCTGACAAAGCCAACTAATAATATCCTTCCCATCAGATACAACCGCAAAATCAGACAGCAGTTTTTGTATTCTGGAATTTGTAGAGGCTTTTGAATAGCAAAGTTCAAAAGTTAGGCCTGGGTTGCTGTGTTCAGTGAGACAGTTTGTAGAGCCAGGTGGCCTTCAGCTCAATGAATGGCAGAAGGAAGAAGAAAGCTCAGATTACTCTGCAACCAGGCGCTTCCTCGTTTTATGACTGGGTTTTATAAGGAATGAGCTGTGCATTGCTTTGGGAGTGTCCCAAGATTCTTTTTTTTTTAAGTAAGTGAGACACTACTGGAGCCCTGGCTGAACTGTTTGTTTGTTTGTTTGTTTGTTTGAGACAAGGTCTCCCTTTAGCCCCAGCTAGCCTGGAACTTACTGGGAAGACAAGGCTGACCCCAGTCTCACTGAGATCCATCCACCTGTTTCTGCTTCCCAAGTGCTGAGGTTAAAGATGTGCACCACCACACCCCATGAAAACGGGTTTTTTAAAAAAACATTTTATTTTACGTGTATGAGTGTATTGCTTGCATGTATGCAAAGGTACCCGTGTCACGCAATGTCCAAGAAGGTCAGAAGAGGGCACAGGATGCCCCGGAACTGGAGTAGTCACCATGTCAGTGCTGGGAATTGAACTCGGGCCCTCTGGAAGAGCAGCCAGTGCTCTTAACTGCTGAGCCATTTCTCTAGCCCTGAAAACTTGGTTTTGTTTGAGACAGGGTCTTACTATGCAACCGGACTGGCAATCCTCATACCTCAGCTTACTGAGTGTTCCACGATGCCCGGCTTGTTTAACAAACTTTCACCAAGCATACATGGCATATGAAATGCCATGCACCGGGGCTGGATAAAGTGTGCACTTACCTTGTAGGTGGCCTGCCATGTGCAAGGTTTTTGCTTTTGTTTTTTTTTTCAGGGGTAGAGGGAACAAGGTGAGACAGGATCTCATGCAGTGCAAACAAGCTCAAACTTCTTATATAGCCAATGCTGACCTTGAACTCTGATCATCATCTTTGTGCCTCCACCTCCCATGTGCTGGGATCACGGGCATGTGCCCCATGCCCAACTTTCATAGACAATTTGAATGAAAAATGCAAATAGTACCTAGTAAGGTTTGGACTCTCTTATCCAGCTGTATCTTCAAAGCTACCTATAGGAGGTCCTCAGATGCTTCATGTTGATAAAGGAATAAATTTGGAGTGAGCTTGGGGAAGTCATCTTACTTTTATGTTGATCCTAGTGATAAGAAAACAAAGTTTCTTTGTCTCCACATCCTTAAATTATCTGGCTATGATTGGCTCATGCCTTTAATTCCAGCACTTGGGAGGCTGAGCAGGAGGATTGCTGCAAATTTGAAGCCAGCTTGGGCTACAAAGTAAATGCAAATAAAAGTTATATTTGGATCTAGCCACCATAGATCAGCACAGACATAAAGCAGGTTTTTTTTTTTTTAAAAGTAAAAATAATTGATCTACCCAGAAGAGGCTCAGGCTCAGAAAAAAAAAAAAAAAAAAGCAGAAGTCAAAAGTCCACTGTGAGACCAAGGCAGCCTGGTTTATAAAATGAGTTCCAGGCCAACTGGGGCTACAAGGGAGACCCTGTCTCCAATAATAAATAAAAAATAAATATATTTATCCACTATCTTCTGTCAAAGATTGGATCTAATTTAGGTCCGGCTGACTTATTCCCAAGTTTGCAAGACCTATCAAGGGCTCACTTTCCTTCTAGCTGAGACTCCTTGGGCCGCCCACTAGGTTCAGCCTAAGAAATCAGTTAATGAATAGAATTTAGCACTAAATCCCAAAGTAGCTGTTCAATCTGGGTGATGCCTTAAAGATGCTCCAGCCCACTCTTCTGTTTTGACCCAAGAGGAATGCAAGCCCAAAGAGGGAAAAGTGACTACCTCAAAATCACACAGTTACGTGGTAAACGGTTCAAAGCCTCTTTATACGTGAAGGTCAGGAGTGCTTTGTGGTGGGTGAGATGACTTGGCGGATAAAGGTGCTTGCCACTAAGCATGACAAGCAGAGTTCAATCCCTGAGACCCACATGGTGGAAGGAGGGAGCTGACTCCCACCCTCGTTCTCTGACCTCTACCTGTGCACTACACACAGCCACACAGATAAGTAAATGTTAGTTTGTTTAAAGTTTTTTTCAGAGTGCTTTGGCAGGCTGGGGATGTGGCTCAGTTGGTAGAGTGCTTGCCTGGCATGCATGTAACCCTGGGTTCTATGCCTAATGTGATATAAGCCGAGTGTGGTGGCACATCCCTATAGCCCCAGCACTTGGAAAGTCTCTGATAGGCAGGAAGAAAAGAAGTTCAGGGTTATCTTTATTTCTATAGCATTTAGAAAACTAGGCTGGGCTATCTGAGACTCTGTTCTTTCTCCCCCCACCCCCCCCAAAAAAAACGGGGGTGATGCTTTGCCAAAAAATGGCTTCCTCTCAGTTTGCTTATAAAGCACTTTCCTTCCTGGCCTTTAGTCTGCCGGCTCTCTGCTGGCTTCGACAACCTGATTCTGGGTTGTTTGGGTCAAATCCCTTTCCCTCTCGGGAGCTGTTTTCCTCTGTCGCACAGGATTGTAAAGGGAAGGTGGACAAGATGCGCTGCAGAGCCTGTTCTGCTTCCGCCTCTTGGAATTCTGATTCTGTTTGGAGGCCACAGGTTGCTCCTCACATGCTCCATTTCTCAGTTGCAAACTGTGTCAGAGGAAGAATAGGGCGAGCCAGCAAAGCTTTGAGGTTGGCTGGTCCTGGCCTTCTGGGGATGGCAGGAACTTGGGCTCATAACACAACTGCAGGCTGGTCCCACCCATCCAAATGTCATCCAACAAAAAGGTTTTAGACTAAGTAAAGCTTCAGCCTATTTCTCTGGGACCTTATCAGATCTTATCCCAGTATATTTCTGTTCAAGTTGGTCCATTAAGACTCTTAAAAATAGTCATGCAAGATGGTTCACACCTGTAATCCCAGGGTTAAAGACATGGAGGCGGGAAAATCAGAGGTTCAGAGTTAGTTTTGAGATTGGGTTATGTGAGACCCTGCCTCAGGAAGAAGAAGAAAAAAAGACTTAAGACTGTGGGTACCTATCACGCCAATTTGACCTCTGACATAGTAACCACTTCATCTCTGCCTGTTTGTGTGAAATGTGCTGAGCTCTAGAAGGCTATGGCTGTTTGGTTTTAAATAGAGTACATTCCAGCCTTAAGGTTCTTAATCGCCATCAAGTATCCTGGTCCAGGGAGATTCTCCATCCTTTCACTGTAGCATCCCTACGGTAAAAGTAGAAGCCTGGCATGTAGTCGATAGCTTGTTGAAAAATAAAAGCTGTGCATGGGGTGGAATAAGACATAAAACCCAGATTTTGTGAACTTATCATTTACTTGAGCAGATAAGGTAAATGCATAAAAATAAATGATTCTCTTCCCCCAACATTAAATGATCCCTCTAATATGAAGATGAGAGCCCCTTAGTTGAGTTTGTCACAGGAAGCCTTATGGAAAAGAAGGACCAGAGGGAGCAAGGCTGTGGAGGTTGCCATGGCAGCTGCAGAGACAACATCCAGCTTGAAAAAAATGACAGGGCCAAAGGCAAGGTAGCTGGAGACCGCAGGGTCACCAGGAGCCCATTTTGACCACAGCAGGTGAGTCAAGTTTTAGAACCAGAAGAAAAAAGCTATCAAGGCAATCTGGGCTCCAATTATGGGGACACTGAAAGTCAGGCTTATTAGTGGATTGTATCCTTCAGAAAGAGGAAAGCCATTGAGAAAGTGAGCAGGCGGGGAAAAAGCCTGATAATGAGGTGGCACGAACAGGCTCATCGTAACATGCATGGAGCCAGTTAAGAAGAAGGTCCAATAGATGGCCTTGTGGGAGCTGGTGAAAGCCAAGGCCTTGACAACTATAAGCTTACCACCATCATCACTTCTTCTTCCCATCCACATCCCTCCTCAGGGAGAACCATTGTCCCAATGCCAATATTGGCAAGTACTTTTCGTTTCCTAAATAGCCAATTGCTATTTTCACTTTCTGACCCAGCTGCCTCATCTTCAGAGTGAGCTCTGAAAGACCGATGAAGGCCTGTGTGGAGACCGCCCTTGCTGGTATGCCCCCTGACTCTCCAAAAACAGATTGCTTTCTTTGCGTGGGAACATTAAGAACCACCTTGTATTGGCCCAGACTACATCCTGGAGCTATTTTCCAGCCCTTGCTGCCTTTCCATTTGCTCCCAGGCATGACATATCCATATACAAAGGCTTTTGCTGCAGAGAGCAGAGGCTCCTTTAAGCATCTCATGCCCTGTTTCACTCAGCCAAATATTTAACGGTATCCAAGTATAAAAACCAAGGATCTGGCCAGGCGTGGTGGCACACACCTTTGGGAGGCAGTGGTAGGTGGATCTCTGTGAGTTCAAGGCCAACCTGGCCTACATAGTGAGTTCCAGGCCAGCTGGGACTACCAGGAGACCCTGTCTCAAAAAGACTCAAAAAAAGCAACCAAGGATCTGGCCTTTCAGATACTAGGCTACTTTGGGAATGGAGTATCAAAGGGATCAATGACATTAGGCTTAGCTATGTTGCTGTTTAAAATGGCCAGTTAGATGGGTTGGAGGATTAAGGCATTTACTGAGTCCAACACCCAGATCCGCGTAGTGGAAGGAGAGAACTGACTTCAGTAAGTTGTCCTCTGACCTCCACATGTACATCATGGCCTGCTCACACATGTACAAAATACATAAAATGCAGAGCGGTTTTTAGTTGGTGCAGTGATTTGTCTGGTTAATTCTGTTAACAAATGAGAATCTGGCTTGCCGACCAGTTGTGCAGACCCCAAGTAGTCAATGTCTCCCAACTTCTTAGAGGGACGAGTGGTGTTCAGCCACCTGAGAGGGAGCAATAGCAAGTCTCAGATGCCCTTAAAAGTCAGTACACCGACTGGCTGAGCTTGTGCCTATCTTGAACTGGCAGGTACAGGTAATCCCCCCATTCTTGATGGTGATCAGGGATTGCAGTTATTCCCTGTGAATGAGGAATTCCCAGTAAGTGCACATCATAAGCTTGCATTAAGTCCCTGTCTTTTGTAAACATCATCGGTCACTACTGTTGATTGAATAAACCATGAGGCCCTTGGATTGGCTGGCTGGGGTCAGGCCACACCAAGAAGATAGTTTGACTAGCTAGAAGAAGTAATGTTGTAATATATTTTACATTCAGCATATTAGCTCTCATCAGAAATTCCAAATCTGGGCTAGCTGGATGGCTCAGTGAGTAAAGAAACATGCCTCCAGCCTAACAACTTAAGTTTAATCCCCAAGACCCACGTGGTGAAAGAGACCCAACTCCTGCAAGTTGTCCTCTGACTTCCACATATGAGCTGTGGTATATGTCCACCTACACAAAATAAATAAATTTAAAACTTATTTTTAAAATAATAAAAAAAGAAATTACAAGTCTACTGACATAGATGAGTTTATGTGCTGTTTGTTGGGGTCTCTAAATTGTCAGTGAGACCTTTACCTTACTGGGTGTGGTAGTGTACACCTATAATCCCAGCCACTTGGGCCTGTCTGAGCTATACATCAAGTTCAAGGACAGCCTGGACAACGTATCAAGACCTTGTCTCAAAATGCAAACTGAGTTGGGTCTGTAGCTCAGTGATAAATCACTTCCAAGCATGTTCAAGGCCCTGAGTTCTATCCTCAGTACCACAAAAAGGAAAAAGAAAAGAAACATCTTTGGTTTATGCCTTAGTTGAATGTGATAACCCAAGGCTGGGAGGATTATCTAAATATCCTGAAATTCACCTATGCACATGGTAGAATTGTAATTCTTTTTTTTGTTTGTCTGTTTGTTTGGTTGGTTTTGTTGTTTTGAGACCAAGTTTCATGGAGCTCAAACTGACCTTGAATTTGCTTTTTAGTCAAGGCAAGAATTCTTATTGTCAATAAAAGCCCCAAGACTCTTGGATTCATTTATTACATTTATTACTACAGATAACATAACATTACTTTTTAGTTGTGCAAACATATATATATATATACATATATATATGTATATATATGTATATGTATATATATCCCATTTTGAAAGTGTATGTAGCTGCAGAGGTTTAGCAGTATTTATACAGAGACAGTTAATTATGTCAACTTGACAGATCCAGAATCCCCTAGGAGATAAACCTCTGAGCCAATCTGAGAAAGATTTTCTATATTGGGCTAATTGGGGTGGGAAGACCCACCCCAGTGTGGGTGGTGCCATTCCATGGGCTGGAGTCCCAAGCTGCATAAAAAGAAGGAAGGGAGCTGAGCTTCAGCGATCTGCCGCCTGACTCCAGCCACAGCATGGACCAGCTTCCCCACACGCCTGCCAGTAACTTCCCTGCCAGGATGGATTGCACCCTCCAACCCAGCCAAAAGAGCCCCTTCCTTTTTTGTTGCTTTTGTCAGAGGATTTTGTCGCAGCAACTAGAAAAGTAACTAATCATGAAGTTGGCCCAGCCTTCCTGCCATACCTCATTTAGGATCTTTTACTTAGCAGTGTTAAGGCTCAGGACTGCTAATTCTGTGCTGTTGCAGTTTGAATGGAAAGACCTAGCGAGGTCAGGGGTAACTGGGTTACTGCACTGGAGTGCAGTCAGGGTCTTGAAGCTTTGTAATGCCTCATTAGTCACTGTATCCTAACGTCTTTATTGTGCTCAGAAATTCAGTTCCTACCAAGTAGTGATTCTTCCCCGAAGACAGAATTCCCACATTCTGACTTAAGTTGCCCTCTGTCCATGTCGGTGCATCTACACTGGACAGCAAATCACAGTCAGAATGTGCCGAATGAGGGGAAAGTGGGAACTAGAATGGGCTGGCTGGATGGCCTCTGAATGGCCAGAGGCACTAAGCAGACATGCAGATGGTGTCCCATGGAAGGTACTAGAACCCCCTCTCAGTGTTTGCCCTTTAACTTCCCTTTTCTAAATAGCATGCCTGTGGTCAGTTTATTCTTTTTTCTACCTCGAATCTTCTCTTCAGCATCAGCATCGGTACTTATCTGGTGGGCATTCTACTCTGCATTCTGAGGGCCTCCCCCCTGCTAGTGTGCCTTGTACATGTTCACTGCTTCTGCCTTTTAATTGTGACAGAGAAGTCTTATTTCCAGGTTCACTATATCCTATGTATAATTCAAAGATAGATATAAAAGTGTTCAAAGACTATAATGTAAATGATTTAAATTTAATAACCAGGGCTGGAAAGATGGCTCTGTAGTTAAGAACACTGGCTACTCTTGCAGGGGACTTGGGTTTGATTCCCAGCACCCACATGGTGGCTAACAACCATCTATAACTCCAGTTCCAGGGGATCCAAGCCCTCTTCTGACCTCCAAGGACACTGCACAACATGGGTCCCCTTAACACATATGCAGGCAATACACTCATACACATAAAATAATAAATAAAATATTTATTTAATAACCTAAGAAAAGTGAGATTGATTCTTGTCTATTATGTTTGCTAAAGAGGATTAGAATCCGCTGGATATGGTAGCATGCACTTGAATCTTAGCACTTGAGAGATGGAGGCAGGAAGATCAGAAGTTCAAAGTCACCCTCACCTACATAGGGGGTTTGAGTTCGAGGCCAGTCTGGACTACATACATGACACTGCATTTAACAAAACAGAGAAAGAGAGAGAAAAGAATCATCAACCTTCATGCTATTGCTGGTCTGAATTAATTTTCTTATCTTTTTTATTTCAGATTAAGAATGACCCAAAAGAACTCAAAGTTTTGTTCCAGAGCCAGCGTGTATACTCAAGTGCCTGATGGTGGATGGGGCTGGGCAGTAGCTGTTTCTTTTTTCTTCATTGAAGTCTTTACCTATGGTATCATCAAGTCATTTGGCGTCTTCTTTAACGACTTAATGGACAGCTTTGACGAATCCAACAGCAGTATCTCATGGATAATATCAATATGTGTATTTGTGTTAACATTTACAGGTTAGTGCATCTTTAGCCCAAGCATAATGTGAACACCTGACTCTTTTGATCTGCACAGCTGCCTGCCTGAGAGTCATTATGTTTATGCTGCATTCCCTCATCAGTTCTACTAGACCATCTAGCTTCAACTGAGGAATTCAATTCTCAGAGAGTTGGGGGACTGGCAGGAATTAAGAGGCCCTGGAGAAAAGGCTGCAACTGCTAAACTAACCACCTTTAGCTTAGCACTTGTATTAGACATCGCTGCCTGGGGCTTGGGAGACAGTTCAATGGCGGAGTACTTCCCAGCATGTGCAAGCCCTAGGTTCAGTTCCTAGCACCAAAAATCAAAAACCAAGATTCCTATACTCTGCATGCTGCTAAGATTGTGTAGAACACTTTGGGATAGTGGTAAACCCCGGTTCTCTAAAAGGCAACACCTAAAAGTCCTGAGGTGCTGACCCCAGCAGCATGTAAACTAAAATTGGAGCAACACAGCAAGTTAGCACAGCAAATCTGTGACTCATTCTTTTTCTTAAGTACTTAACCACACCAAGGCTCTGGTCATAGAGACCTGCTAAGAACCCAGATTGGAAACAGTTCAGTGCGAACACAGGGAGAAGGAAGCCAGGCTGGGTCCAAGGGTATACAGTCAGCCTCTGTATCTTAGGATTCCTCTCTCACAGATTCAGCCAATCACAGACTGAAAATGATCCACCTCTGTTGACAGGTGCAATGGTGTGAGGCCTGTTAACGAGGTTAACACCTCGTGTTATTATAATAATAATTACATTATTTGTAGTAAGCATAGTATAACCACTCTTTCCACGCTTTTACATTATATTAGGGGGTATAATTGATCTAGACAATATAGCCACACAAGAGGATGCGAATACGGTGCCATTAACATAAGGCACCTCAACTCACCCATGCATTGGGTCTGTTTTATAGGCATCCCAGAAATGATCCCCTATAGGTACCTGGAGATTACTGTAGCAAAAGAGTATAATTGATTTTTGTACTTTTTCTTTATTTTTTTTGTGGTAAAGGAAAGGGAATGAAAGGTTTTGTGCATGTTATGCTGAGCAAGTGTTCTACTACTGAGCTACATCCCCGCTCTAAAACAACAAATAATTCCAAATACCTGGTTCCCTAAAAGACTTCACTAATGCATCACAGTATGATAGTCTCAGGTCCAACTACATACAATAAAAAGGGGGCTTAGTGCCATTTTCAACACGCTAGCTTTCACTTGTTCTATCTACACTGGCCTAATGAACAAGCAGGCCTGATGTTCGTCTGCCTTGAGAGGCAATGCCAAGGCTTTCCTGAGAGAACAGCTGCTGAACTCACCTCAGAAAGCCAGCCAGGCTGAGCATAAACTTCCCTGACCTCATCCCAGCATGCAGCATGACCTCCGCAGTCACTGCTGAAGTTTGAGCCTTTCTTTAAGTGTGGTTTTTCTTAGCCACATAATGCCCTAAAAAGGCCGCTCTACCTTTTTTACCCCCATTGGGAAGAGCGGGAATTTCTCATATTAGTCTTCACACTGTGCTTATAAATTTCATGAAATAGATTTTAGCTCCACTTTAATTATTAAGACACTTGATTTGATTTTTGTGTCAGTCTTGCTATGTAGACCAGGCAGGCCTCCAGTTCTCTAGCCTCCTGCCTCAGCCTCTGGAGTGCTGGGATTATAGGCAAGTGACACCCAACTAATATATTTAATTTTTAAGTTATGGAAAGGTTAATATATCCAGAAAGATAATTTAAGTAAATTAGAACCAAAGCTTTGCATTTGATCATCTAAAGAAAACAAAAATGGAAAAACTTCAAGGCAAGTCCCTTTATAAGCAAAGCATAACAGTAGAGTCAACAAGAAATTTCCAGCTCATCCTACCCTACCAGAAGGTAATTCTACATTCTATCACTCTAGTTGTAAAGGCTTTAGGCCTATACACTGGCTCAAAAGGCTGACTGGGTTCATCAGTAGCTACAGGATGGCTCAGCGGCTAAAGGTGCTTGCTGCCTGGAGACCTGAGCTCGATCCCTGGGACCCACATGGTGAAAGGAGATAACCGATTCCCACAGTTGTCCTCTGACCCCCACTCATGCCCCCGACATACATCCATATGTACATTCATGTATTTTTAAAAGTAAAAAATATGTAAGGTTGCATTCTAATCACAAACATAGCTAAAGTATAGACCACTTCCAACAAGATTCCCAGGGCTGTGCCCATGCTAGGCAAGTACTCTTCTGCCACTGGGCTCCGCCCCCAGCCTTGTTTTTAATTTTCATTATGAGACAGAGTCTCAGTAAGTTGCCCAGGCTGGCCTTGAGCTCGCGATTCCCCTGCCTCCACCTCTTGAGTAGCTGAGATTACAGTCCTGGATAGCACCAGGCCTGGCTCTTTGTGTTTTCAGTGTGAACAGATGCTAAAGTAACTTGTGACCTGACCAGTAGCCACCGCATGAAATACTCCAAGTGTCTTACATCATCCCTGCAAGTTCGGGACCTGCAGGAAGGAGCAGCAGCAAAGCCTGAGCTCACAGGTCACTTTTTGTTCCTTTTCCCACAGCTCCCCTCTCCACAGTCCTAAGCAACCGCTTTGGACACCGTCTGGTGGTGATGGCAGGAGGCGCGCTGATCAGCATAGGAATGGTGGCAGCCTCTTTCTCCCAGAAGGTCTACCACATGTACATCTCCATTGGAATCATCTCGGGTGAGTGCCTCTTCTGGCCCTCACCAGTCTCTGGATGTTTCAGTTGAAGAACAAGGAAGGGGTGGGAGGGAAGTGAATCCAGGTAATCAATCCCTCCCCTGCCACCTTTTTTTCTTTCAAATTAATAATGTCTGGAGGTCAGTGATTTTGAACTGGGTGATATGGGCTTCACATAGAAACACACTGTCAAGTGTCTAAAAGTTTTTATTTGATTTGGGACTGTGGGGGCAGCGCAGGAATCTAAACATTTACCCATGACACAGAGAACTTTTCTTTTGCTCTAGCTTGAAGCCAAAGTGCATCATTTTCATTGTTTTCAGAGTTCTGTCAGTATTTCATAGATCAGGGTCTGAGCATCCTGGGCTGTAAAGGGGGCACTGTGTTCTGGACTTATTCTTGGGAGTCCAAGAAAATATTTTTCCCTTAAAGGAGTTCATACCTTCATGATAGGTGATATATACATGTGCTAAACTTGAATATTTTATATAGCTATCCAGATATCAAAAGACTTAGCTGCTAGGCATAGTGATGACCAGCACTTAGGCCTATGATCCCAGCCCTCAGGAGGCTGAGGCAGGGGGATGGTGAGTATGAGGCCAGAATGGGCCACATAGCAAGACCCTATCTCAGAAGGAAACAGGAAACAGACCTATTTTTAAATACAGATCTTACATAAAAGTGTTTCAATATTTCTCCACTATGAATTGTATAACTTGGTGAGGGGAGAGGCCCTCTGGAAAACAGCTCTTATATCTTAGTATCCCAAAATAACTCTTGCAGATTTTCCTCTTTTTATTCTTTTCTTTTTCCTTTTTGAGACAGGGTCTCATGTATACCAGGCTGGTCTCAGAATGGCTGTGTAGTCAAAGATGTCCTTGAACTCCTGATCCTTTGATTATAGGTGCCACCATGCCTGGTGTTCATAGGTACTGGGATTGAGTCCAGGGCTTTGCGCATCCTAGGCAAGCTGTCTACTCACTGAGCTAGCTCCCCAACCCATCCAGACGTTTGATGAAACCCGTTTTCTTTGCTGTCACATCTGCAGAATGAATGACTTGACTCCTAGAACTTAGCATTTGCACAAAGCTCCCTGTTCTCTCTAGACTCTTCCAGGATCAGTCGACGTGTGGTCCTCACTGGCCTTTTGGATTTCCATTCACAGGTTTGGGGTATTGCTTTAGTTTTCTGCCAACTGTCACGATTCTGTCACAGTACTTTGACAAAAGACGTTCAGTCGTCACTGCAGTCGCTTCTACGGGAGAATGCTTCGCGGTCTTCGCTTTTGCACCAGGTAGGCGAATGGCAGATTTATTAGTGGGGACGAGGGGAGCCACTCTGGTCTTGATCTGCTAACTTTGGCCAACAGTGTGGGTGCCGCTAACTCTTATGTGTAATGAAATGCTACCTGCTTACTCTTCAGCACGTTGTAAGGAAATATCCTCCTTCCTCTTCCCCCTATTTTAGAAATTCATACTATTTTAATCTTAGTCCATGTTTACATACATAAGTACATATTCATTGGTAAAGCTTTCTTTTTTTTTCTTTTCTTTCTGGTCTTTTTGAGACAGGGTCTCCCTATAGGCCTAACTGTCCTGGAACTTGCTATGTAGACCAGGTTGACCTTGAACTCACAGAGATCCACCTGCCTCTGCCTCCCAAATGCACCACCACTCCCAGCACCAATGCTGTTTCTTGATAAACGTGCCAATGGATTGCAAGATGAAATATCTAGGACTGATGTATCACATTATCTAAAGCTTTTCGGATAACTGAGTGTGAATGTGTGTGTGTGTGTGTGTGTGTTCACATGTACACATCTATCTATCTATCTATCTATCTATATATATATATATATATCTTTTTTTGCTTTTTTCCTTAAATTCTTTAAATTAATTAGTTAGTTAACTTTTTTAGATTATGTGTGTGAGTGTTTTGCTTGCACGTATGTAGGTGTACCACATGCATGCAATGCCAACAGAGGCCAGAAGAGGACATTGGATCACCTGGAACTAGAGTTAAGGATGTATAGTAGGAACTAAATCTGGGCCCCACAAAAGCATCTAGTGCTCTTAACTGCTGAGTTATCTTTTCAGCCCCTAGCTTTTTGGCTCTTTGAGAAAGGATCTCACTTTGTAGCCCAGGCTGGCCTAGAACGTGCTATGTAGACCAGGCAGAGATCTGCCAGCCTCTGCCTCCCAAGTGCTGAGATTAAAATTGTGTGCCACCACTTCTGGCACATAGACATCTGTCTTTATCGACACACTTAGAGAGAGATATAAATTGTGCTAACTGTTAACTTTAGGTGAAGATGGAACATGTGGGCACCATTCTGTTTCTCTGTTGGTTTTTAAATTTTCAAAATAAAACACTGAGAGGAGAAGGAATCAGTGGACTGCAAGTGCCCTTAGGACAGAGCCTCTGTGATCCAGCCACCACTGGGTACTATTTCTGGCACTTGGTTAGCTCAAGAAATATTACATAGAAAAAGAAAATTAGACCTACTATGGCCAGGGGAGTACAAAGCACTTAGAAACACCAGAGCCTAAACTAGTTTGCAAGTCTTACGTTTTCCATATTAAAAGGAGAACAAGAGGTCTGAGGAAATCACAATACAAAGTACATGGGCTAGTCAGATGACTCAGCAGGTAAAGGCCAGCCTGGTTTACAAAGTAAGTTCCAGGCCAGCTGGAGCTACAGGGAGACTGTGTTCAAAAAGACAAAAAAAAAAAAAAAAAGAAAAAAAAAAAAAAATAATAAAAGAAAGCAAGTGTTGCTTTCTCATGTACATGGGGCTCTTGCTAAGCCCATCTTCTGGTAACCAACTCACTGTGTGTTATCCTTGTCTGTAAGATCTTGAAAAAGCAGAATACAATTTGAATATGTGGTTCAGCTGATCGTATGCTTGCCTAACACACATGAAGCCCTGGGTTTGATACCCAGTAACACATCAGTCTGGTGCAATAGCACATGCTTATAATCTTAGCACTTGGGAGACAGAGGCAGGATCAGAAATTCAAGGTCATCTTTGGCTATCTAGGCAGTTCAAGGTGCAACCTAGACCATATGAGACTGTGTCTTTAAAAAAAAAAAAAGAAGAAGAATTACAGTACACAGTCAAATGACGTTGTAAGGAACATCACTTCTTTTCAAAATGACTATAAGGGAGAGGATGCACCACTGTGTGCGCACACCCTCCACTGTGTGCGCACACCCTCCTTGGCCATCTCCAAGCTGCTTCTGGTCAGTAACCTCAGGCCAACTTCACAGTGAGAGTGAGGAACAGTCGGTTGCTGAGGACATACCTCAGAGAGTAACTGGAGAATTAGATCCCTATTATGTCCTTAAATTCCACAATCATTTTTACATACTTAGTTTAGATTCTCAAGTTAGACCATTTTATCAGTTTGATAGAAAAGCCACAGGACAGGCAGGAGGGAACTCTTGGCAGCTGCTGGGAGGAAGGGGACGGGAAAGAAGAGAGCCATGCCTTTGGAGTCAGGGTCCGCAATGGAGGTCCGCAAGCATCCGGGGAGGAGAGTAGTGGAGAAGCCCAGGGTGTCGGAGCAAGGAGCTTAAGATGTTGGTCAGTGACCAGAGAAGAGACAGAGTGAGGAAAGGGGAGAGTTATGCTTTCGAGTTAGAACTCAGAAAAGCCGGTAGGCTCAGAAGTCAGGATCAATAAGCACTTGCCTCTTGCCTTACTTATTTAAAGTTTTATTTGTTTTTACTTTATATATATGAATGTTTGGCTTGCATATATATGTATGTGTACCACGTGTATGCCTGTTGACTGTAAAGACCAGAAGAAGGCGTCAGATCCCCTAGAACTGGAGTTATAGATGGTTTTCGTAGCTGCCATGTGGGTGCTGAGAACCAGGTCCTCCTGCAAGAGCAGCCAGTGCTCCCAACTGCCGAGCCACCTCTCCAGCCCTTCTTATTTTTTATTCACTTCACTCTAAGTATGAAATGAGTAGGCTCTATAATGACATAACTGAGAAGGTGGCAAATTAACTTTATAAAAGGTAAGGTAGTAATAAGTAATAAGGTAGTCTCCCTGTAGCCCAGGCTGGCCTGGAACTCACTATGTAGATCAGGCTGCCCTTGAATGCACAGAGATTCACCTGCCTCTGCTTCCCAAGTGCTGGCACTAAAGGCCTGTGCCATCACACCTGACTCATTTCATTTTTGTGGTACTGGAAAGTAGATCCCAAGGCCTCCTGCATGCTAGGCAAGTACTCTACCACTAAGCTGTATCCCCAGCCCCGGGGATACTAGTGGCTTTGGACATTATATAGTCTCTGTTACAACTACTCAGTTCTGCTGTCTCAACACAAAAGCATCCACAGACTATGTAAGTAAGTGTGGCTGGATTCCAGTCTAGCTTATTAACAAAAATAGGCAGTGGGCTAGATTTGGCCTGTGAGCTATTGTTTGATGAACATTGACGTAGATGACAGACTTATTCCACTTCTTACGCCTTTGCCTGGAAAACACTGTCCAGAGCTCTTTTAGAAGCCCAGGCTGACAACTTTTGTATTATATGTAATAATAAATGTGTGTATTTTCTTCATACTCAGTCATAAATGCATCAGAAATCTAGAATAAAGGTTAATCTAGCAGGCTGGTTCCATTGGTAAAGTACCTGCCATGTAAGCATGAGGACCCGAGTTCAAATCCCAGCATGTAAGAAGCTGGGTATGGTGGCACATTCCTGTATCCCCAGCACTGAGGAAATAAAAGCAGGTTGGTCCCTGGGGCTAGCCAGTCTGGTCAAATTCTAGGTTCAGTGAGATTCTGTCTCAAAAAGTAAGGTGCATGGGATTAACTGAGAACGTGCCTTGCAAGCATGAGCCCTAGGTTCAGTCCAGTATTGCATTTTAAAAAGGCAGACAATAACTGAGAAAGACGCCCGACATTGACCTCCAGCCTCTTGCTCAGTCCCCCCTCACGTCACACACACACACACACACACACACACACACACACACACATACACACACACACCCCTCAGTCTAGATGCACTACAGTTGCCCTAACACCATACAAAATCTATTACTAAATCTGTATCCTTGTTTGTCTGGCTGTCGCCTCTTGGGTCTAGAGTCTGTTATTGACCTTGGATTCTCTTTGCTCCTGTGTCTTCAAGCCATCACCGCTCTGAAGGAACACATTGGCTGGAGATACAGCCTCCTCTTCGTGGGCCTGCTGCAGCTGAACATCATTGTCTGCGGTGCCCTGCTAAGACCAATTATCATCAGAGGACCAGGGTCACCAAAAATGATCACTCACGAACCCCGGAAAGAAGTGCAATATATGCTTGAAAACGAGAAAACTCGAACCTCAATAGACTCCATTGACTCAGGAGTAGAACTAACTACCTCACCAAAAAATGTGCCTAGTCAAGCAAATACAGAGCTGGAAAGCAGGACCGAGCAGCAGCAGACACTGATGTCTGGCTCCAAGCACAGCCAGATGAAAGCTCCGCTCTTAGACTTTTCTGTTTTGAAAGACAAAAGTTTCATCTGTTATGCACTGTTTGGTCTCTTTGCCACACTGGGATTCTTTGCACCTTCCCTGTACATCATTCCTTTGGGCATTAGCCTAGGCATTGATCCTGACCGTGCTGCGTTTTTACTGTCTACAATGGCCATTGCTGAAGTTTTTGGAAGGATCGGAGCTGGGTTTGTCCTCAACAGAGAGCCCATCCGGAAGATATACATCGAGCTCATCTGTGTCATTTTATTGACAGTGTCTCTCTTCGCCTTTACTTTTGCTACTGAATTCTGGGGTCTCATGTTATGTAGTGTGTTTTTTGGCATTATGGTTGGGACCATAGGAGGGACCCACATCCCACTGCTGGCCGAGGATGATGTCGTGGGAATCGAGAAGATGTCTTCTGCGGCTGGAGTCTATGTCTTCATTCAAAGCATTGCAGGGCTGGCAGGACCACCCCTGGCAGGTAATTAAATTGTCTTTTTCCTTATTTATGTCCTTGTGTAGGTATGTGAATGTACATGTACTGTGGCATGCATGTGGAGGTCAGAGGACAACGTCAGTTCTCGTCTTCAACCATGTGGCTCCCAGGGTTGGAACTCAGGTCGTCAGGCTTGGCAACAGTCACCTTTACCTACTGAGCCATCTCACCAGCCCCTGGCAGGGAACTTAATAACACAGAATGCAAACTGTTGCCTACTTTCATCTTACTAATTGCGCTAGCTTCCTATGTGGGACTGATTTTAAAATCTACTTCCAGTTTTACACTTCAGTTGAATTTTAGAGCTCCCAAGGATTAGAGATAACATGAGTTAACCATCTTGTTTTGAGTAGGAAGAAACTAGATACCCCAATATTTAAAGCAATGATCATAGAATGAATCAATGACAGAATTAGAACCCTGCAAGTCCAAGTTGCCCCGGAGTATTTTCTGTCATCTTGCCTTATCTAAGGTAGAGGGGAACCTGACCTTATCATTCATCTGACTCTGGGGCATTATAATGGAGCTCTTTGTAACCTAGGTAACCTGGAACTCACTGTGTAGCCCAGCCTAGCCTCAAACTCTTGTGTCAGACTCTTGCCTCAGCCTGGCCATTTTCCCTGCTTAGGAAAAATGTTTAGGAATTCAGCACGTAAAGTCACTGCAAACTCTTGATTGATTAGTACAGAATATTCTCCGTTGGCAGGATATGTAGTGTTTCTTATCTGAGCTCTGATACGTCCATAAAATTCTTGTGATTGGAAATCTTGCTTGTTAAAAGATGCCTGGAGTGAATGCAGTTGAAATCAATGCAGCTCTTCCATTAAGAATATTAGCTTTTCAAAGAAACAGGCATCTAATGATCCTATTTCCCGTTCTCCATAGGATAGACTTAGTCTGGGAAAAAAAACAAGTCAGTGACTTAGAACCTACTTTTCACAGGTGCTAAGTATTCTGTGTTTTGGCTCTATCTCTGCTCTCCAGTCTAGCAGATTTTAGCCTTTGATGGCATGTTTTCTTCAGAAAACTCGAGAAGGAAAGCAGGTTGGCACAGTGGTTCACACCTATGATTCCAGTACTTGGGAGGCTGGGGTACCGAGGATTGTTGTGAGTTTGAGGGTAGGTGGGACTACAGTGAGTTTCAGAGCAGCTTGGGCTACCATGTGAGACCCTGCCTCAAAAGAAGAAGTAAACAAAATAAGAGGGTAGGCCACACCAAGAAACAGAAGTTTCTGGATTGGATGGGAGCCCATGTGGGAGTGATCGGTGTGGTAACGATGATGCTAACAGTGCCAGTGTTCTCTCCCAGGCCTGCTGGTGGACCAGAGCAAGATCTACAGCCGGGCCTTCTATTCCTGTGCAGCTGGCATGGCCGTGGCTGCCCTGTGCCTGGCCCTGGTGAGACCGTGTAAAAAGGGACTGTGCCAGCATCATCATGCAGGTGAAACCAAGACGGAACACCCCCGAGGGAAGACGCTACAAGACACACCAGAAGACTTTCTGGAAATGGACCTTGGGAAGAGTGAGCACAGAGTTCGGGGGAAAATGGATCCGGTATGACACGTTTTCATGTCAAGGCAGCTAATACGTTGCCCGGGAAAGGGAGCCCCGGGGACCCAGCAGGGACAGGCGCTAGCCACTCACCCTACTTCCGAAACCATAAAGGGAATGTGTGTGTGAACAGCACTACCCAACAGTCCCCCCTTAAGTTTTCCTTTTTGTTTGTTCTTAAACCAAAACAAAAGCAACCAAACAATCTCCGCATGTAAATCCAGCCCTAGTCGGTAGCAATAACACAAAGATGCATGGGAGCACTCTGGTTCACATTCCAACATTAAAATAGTGTCATGAATTGGCAAAAGGTATTGAGAGAACTCATGTGTGGTAAACTACTATTTTACAAAATAATATCCATCCCAGGTCATTGAAATGAAATTAGCCATTCCATTATTTTTTAAAATATTGAATCTCAAATCTTAAAAAAATGTTCATTTTCAGAAATACAAGTAAATTATTTTTAAACAATCTGAAAAATTACTGAGGTTTCCACTGATAACTTATGGCCTCTGAATCTTCTAAATACTGCATGGAAGGAAAGCACAGTTTAAAACTAAACACTTCACTAATATGCAAAAATGTAGATATACAACTTGAACTTCATAAATGTGAGGATTACAATTTCTTTTTAGGGCCAGTCATCACAGGAAATATTTCAATAGGAATGCTAAATTGCATTAAAAGAGCATGTTTCCTGTTGCTTTTCATAATTCAAGAAATAGATAACCGTAGCATTTTTAATATAAAGCACTATTTATTATTAAGTTATTCTAGGATGATTAAAATAATCAAAAGAGGGCTGTCCAGATGTTAAGGTTAAGGAGATAAAGGCACTTGCCACCAAACCTGAAGACCTGAGTTCAACCCCTGAGATCACAGGGTGAAAGGGGAGATTCCGGCAAGTTGTCTTGACCTCCACACACAAGCCATGACATGCACACATGTGCACACACACACACACACACACACATAAATAAAAATATAAAACAATAATCAAAATAAATGAAAGTCATTTGAAACATACAGCATTTTACCTCCTTTCTGCAATTCTTTAAATGCCTCAAAGGACACACTTATAAAGTCACTCTCCTAACAGGCCAAGGTGTAATGATTCTTCAGTTTCCTTAAAAGGCAACATGTGCTATTTAAAGAGGAAAAAAAAATAATGGATGGGCAAATTGCCTTAGCTTTTAAATTACCACCCAAGAATACTTGAGGATCTTCTCTGATCAGAATTATATTTCATTGAATTGTGAGAACATTTCTGATTTATTTTTTCAGTCTTTAACTGTTGAAGCCTTTCTGTATTCCATCCAGGAGTTAACAGAAACCCTTATGTTACATTCCAAGTTACAAGTTGTAATTTACATCTGTAGAACTTGACTTGATTGTCCTATGTTGCCATGGGTACCAGGTGACTGGTCACTGCTGTTTCAGAGTTACACTACATGTATGTACAGTGTTTTTCATTCTAGCAGTTTTCTGTAAAGGGGGGCAAGTGAAGATGAGAGGGGCCTGCTTTCCCAACTGTGTGACGACATTGTACCCTACAGGGGATGGCCAGTGCTTGCTGCTCCATCTTTCCTCATCTTTCCTGTTAATTTATGACAACTCAGGGGGAAAATAGAACAAGCCTAGGTTGGTTACAGGTACACACAAGCTTGAATATTTCTCTGCACTGATGAAAGTGGTATCGTTTATAGTTCATCACCACCGGCTACATTTTGTACAGCATCTATAGCCATAGAAATAGGACAATCTGTAAAACTTTGGGGAGGGTGAGGGATGCGATGACAAAGTGTCTGTCAAAAGCAGATACACCTAAAAACGAGGCAGATATAGCAGACTCTGTCACTGCTCGAGAAAAGCTCTAGGTTCGTGAGCAGTTCTTCAGACGTATGTGACTTCAGCACTTTACAGCCTATTTTGTACTATGAATGTTCAGTACGATTTAATATTTATAACTGATTTCTGAAGGATCTGCTCTAAGTCTATTCTGTTCACTGCATGAGACAAGGAAATGTATGCCAATTTCAGTATGTCAACAATCAAGGGTTTAAATGTTCGGGAGAAAACAAAAAAGACTGTTGATTTATTCTGTATTCGTGACATTCTGGGACCTAAGGATTTGCAATAAATTTATGGCTTTTTATTTAAAGAGACTGCTATCCTTCTGTATTGAAGTCCTTTTTTTAATTTTCAAAAATTTATTTTATGGAGAGACAGCCTAGCTGTTAGATCACTAACTGGTCTTGCAGAGGACCAGGTTTGGTTCCCAGCACACATATGGCAGTTAATAACCACCACTAACTCTAGTTCCAGAGGATCTAACACCCTCTTCTGGCCTATATGGGCATTGTACTCATGTGTTGCATTTATATCCATGAAGGCAAAACACTCATGTATAAAATAAAAATAAATAAATAAGTAATTTAAAATGTATTTTAGTTTATGTGTATGAGTAGATTGCCTGCATGTAAGTGTACCACATGTGTGCAGTGCCCGTGGAAGCCAGAAAAAAGTGTCAGATCTCCTAGAAATGGAATTACAGATGGTTGTTAGATGCTGTTGGGCGCTAGGAACTGAACCTGGGTCCTCTGCAAGAAGAACCAGTGCTCTTAACCGCTGAGCCATCTCTCCAGCCTCAAAGTTCTTTTTATTGATTTATATAAACCATACAATCTTTTGGCCTTAACAGGACGCATAAAGGTTTTAAGGAATGTGTATGCAAAAACTTTTTTTCATCTACAATCAGGAAGCAGAGAGAAAAGCTCTGGACCTTCTTTTTCTCTGCTATTGAAAACAGTATATATTTTTTTAATTTTAAAAATTAATTTATCTATTTTTATTTTATATGTATGAGTGTTCTGCCTGCATGTCTATAAGCCACCCATGGTGCAATGCCCATAGAAGACAGAAGAGGGCATCAGATCCCCTGAAACTAGAGTTAGGGATGGTTGTTAGCCACCATGTGGTGCTGGGATTTGAACCCAGGTCTTCTGTAAGAACAGCTAGTGCTCTTAACCATTGAGCCATCTCTCCAGCCCTCAAAACAGTATAATTAATATATAATTAACATATTATACATATATATATATATATATATATATATATATATATATATATATATATATATATATAATCTCCACAGCTGGCCTGGAACTTGCTGTGGAGATTAGGCTGGCCTCAGTCTCATGAAGGTCTGCCTGCCTCTGCCTCTCAATATTTTTATTGACTGAGAATTTCATATAGCATATTTTGATCACATTCACCCTCCATTCTTCCCCCTAACTTCCCAGCCCCCCACCTCTTGACTCTTCCAACTTTATATCTTCTTTTTTTCTCCCTTTTTAGGGGTGTGGGGGTGTAGACATGGTCTCACTATGTAGCCCTGGCTGGCCTGGAACTCACTATGTAGACCAGACTAACTTTGAACTCACAAAGATCTGACTGCCTTGGCCTCCTGAGTGCTGGGAATAAAGGTGTATGCCACCATGCCCGAGCCTTTTTTTTTTTTTCCCTAATAACCCATCTACTCTAGCTAGGGCTGCCATATACTTCTGGGTGTGGGGCCATCCACTAAAGCATGGTGGACCTACCAGGAGCCACACCCTTAAAGAAAACTGACTCTCCCTTCCATGGAAGTCATCAGTTGTTCATAGCTCCTCAGTTAGGGTAGAGGCTCGTGAACCCCTCCCCTATCCACGCTGGAATGGTGACTCTCTTGATCTTACACAACAACCACAACTGCTGTGATTTCCAAAGTACAGGGGTCTGGTCGTGTCCAGAAGACACTACTTCGCTCTGCTCCTTCCCAAACCTCTGGTTCGTACAGTCTTTCCTCACCTATTCCCACAATGGTCCCTGAGCCTGGGGTAGGGTGTCCCTACACGATGTCCCATTTGTGGCTGAGCACTCCACTGACACATTCTCTGTACAACACTGGGATGTTATTTATTTATTTATGCAGGGTCTCACTATGTAGCCTAGGCTGGCTACCATTCCTGATCTTGCCTTCCAAGTACTTGGATATTGGCATGTACCACTACATTTAGCTGACCATTTTATTTTGTATTGACTCTTTCCTACTAATTATTTTTAAAAACTTTAGAAAATAATTCAAAGGAAGAATTAAATAATGGATAATGAGAGGGAGGTAAAAAATAGTTCAAACATGTGAAAAGAAGCCCATTTTTAGTTAAAAGCTGAAATGATTGTGAAATTGGCCGCTGAACTTTCTTCTTCTTTTTTTTTAAATCATTTTTTGGCTTTTTGAGACAGGGTCTCAACTCTGCAGCCCTGTGTAGCCTGGTACTTGCAACATAACCTAGACAGGTCTCAAACTTAAGGCAAATCCTCTTGCCTCAGCCTCCTGAATGATGGAATTACAGGCACATGCCACCACACCTGAATGAACATTATTATTTTTTATTTTGTTGGTATATACGTACACTGGGCCCAGTGAGTAAAGTACTTGCATCACAAGCATTAGGACCTGAGTTCAGATCCCCAGATCCCACATAAAAGCCAGGCATATGCATCTTGTAACCTCAACACTGGGGCTGGAGGGAGGCAGACACAGGTGGATCTCAGGGCTCAGTAGCCAGCCAGTCTAGCTGAAAGAACAAGCTCCAAGTTCTGTGAGAGACCCTGTCTCAAACTGGAGGCCAGATGTGGCAGCACACGCCTTAAATCAATCCCAGCACTCAGAAGGCAGAGGTTGGTGGATCTCTGTGCATTCAAGGACAGCCTGATTTAAATAGTGAGTTTCAGACCAGCCAGCCAGGAATACATAGTGAGACCCTGTCTCAAAAACAAAACAAAACTAAATAAATAAATATGGAGAACGACAGAGGAGGGCACCCAAAGATGACCTCTTTCTGGCCTCTCTCTCTCTCTCTCTCTCTCTCTCTCTCTCACACACACACCACATATATACAGTACCATCAGTCAAAGTAATTTAAGATCATAGGTGTAAAAGACAGGCAAGATCAAGCAACTGACAATACATTTATTATCAGATTTACTTTCCATGACGAAAGGGATTCTGCTTTAAGTGAATTATTTTCTGTTTCTGTGTGAAGACAGACTGCTTCCGTCCTACTTCTCTTAAATTTATTTTATTTTTATTTTATGTGTATGAGCGTTATGCCTGCATGTGTGTAAGTGCACCAATGCAGTGCAGTGCCCAAGGAAGACAAAAGAGGCATCGAATTTCCTGGATCTGGAGTTACGGACGGTTGTCAGTCGCCACGTGGGTGCTGGAATTCGAACCCAGGTCTTCTGGCAAGAACAGCCAGTGCTCTTAACTGCTGGGCCGTCTCTCCAGGTCCCTCCTCCTCCAGATTACAAGACCTGGAGACAAATGTATCTCTTCGTAAACTGTTCCCAAAAGTTTTACCAACTGATCCATGTTTTAGAGAAAGGGTCTTATGTAGCACCTGGTAGCTTTCAACTCACTATGTAGCAGAGTATGACCTTAAGTTTTTTTTTTTCTTTCAGTTCCTGATTATTGGGATAGACACTGTGCAAAACTGGGCTTTTTCAAAGTGCTGGGAATCAAACCCAGGGCCTGGTATATTTTAAGCAGGCACTGTATCAACTGAACTACATCTCCAGTCCACAAAGTTATCAATATAATATGTAAATGTGGTTTGGGGGCAGTCATTGACTTTTCCCTTCGTTTAATAACTGATAATAAAGTAGAAAATTCTAAAGTCTGGGTTTCAGTAGTCTAAATTCAAATCTCCTGGGGGTATTTATTACACTTAGATTTCTATATTCTATCCTAAATAAATTAAAACTCAAAATCATCCCCTCTTGATCTCACATTCACTTATTTGTCAAGGCTGGCCTTGAACTCCCTATGCAGCCAAGGTTGACCTTGAACTCCTCTCTGATCCTCCTGTTCCAGGATCACAGGTATGTTCCACCATGGTAGGCATGATCTTTTTTTTTTTTTTTTTTTGAGACAGGGTCTCCTTGTAGCCCCAGCTGGTTTGAGACTTACTATGTAGATCAGGCTGGCCTTGAACTTAGAGATCCGCCTGCCTCTCCCTCCTGGGTGCTGGGATTAAAGGCATGTGCCACAATGCCTGGCATGATCCTCATTTTTAAATGTTCACACATTTGGAGTTCACAAATAATCAATTTATAGTTTAGAAGTCTTTACTTTGAAGTTTTAAACAGTTACAAACATTGGTTAAATCAGTCAATTTAAGGACAATTCAGACATGTTAAGTCTGGGTCATGCCTACAAGTACCTATGACACTAAGAAAAGAGGCTGTCCTTGTCTTCAGCTCTGTCTCTAAGAGATGGCAGTCACATGCCATGGGTCAGCCACCCGCCTCTGTATAAGGAAGGAAACGAGGTCCCCCTGGTGTTCGGTTTTCATAATGACTCTAAAGACAGAACAGAAGCGAATGGCCAGAGAACTAGGAAGTTGGATTTTCATGCAAAAACCCTCAGACCCAAATTAAAATTTCATCAGCGTCTGTGGATTCCTTAGACAGCCTGGCGTCACTGAACACGTCACTAAAGATTGTTGAGAGCAAACACAAATTTGGGCCATGCATTTATGTCATTTTATTGGCTTTTCCAGTAACTCAGAGAAACAAGCATGCTGAGGACAGGGTTTGCAACAGAATCCGATTGGCAACACCTCCTCTTGCCTCACTCCTCTGTCCTCACCTCCATCTCTGCCCAGCCCTGTGCGACCCACAGTTCAGTCTTCATCAGCCTACACTTACCTACCTTTGATACCTCTGCAGATCCCATGGGCTCTATTCTGTTGATTGTGGGGGGAGGAGGATAGTTTGTTTTGTTTTTAGGTTTTTAAATATTTATTAATTATGTGTATAGGCATTTTACATGCATGTATATAAGTGCTCCTGTGTCTGCAATGCCTGGCGGAGGCCAGCCGAGAGTGCTGGATCCTCTGGAACTGGAGCTATGGATGGTTGCTGGCTGCCAGTGCTGTGATCCAAACCGGTCCTCTGGAAGGGCAGTAAGTGCTCTTAATCACTGAGCCGTGTCTCCTGCCACTGAGCCGTGTCTCCTGCCCCTTGTTTTTGTTTTTTGAGTCAGGGTCCACATTGCCCAGGCTCGCCTTAAACTCACTGGGTAGCAAAGATGACCTTGAAGTCCAATCCTCCTGCCTCCACCTGCCAAGAGCCGAGATTATAGGCTTGTGCCACCACACACAGATTCAATTTCTAAACATCTCCAGAATCTGACTGCATTGACCATTTCTACCTCTCTCTTTGATCCAAGACACTATCACCTTAACTGAATTATAACAATAACCTTCCAGCTCAGCCTCTGTGGGCGCCTCTCCTGCAACACCCTGGCTCTGCCGTGGTAGTTCGCAAAGGACGAATGCTGGGGAAATCGCCCGCTGCTATTTCTTCCCGCTTGGTCCAGCTATGCTGGCCTCACCGGTTTCTTACTGTTCTTCAAATTCTTACTCTTGCTTATTGCTCCAAGCACTTGTTCCCCATGCTCAGTACACCTTCTCTCCCATATGTATGTAGTATGCCCTTTTAGTTTGGTCACCTCCAAATGCCAGCCCCGTTATGGAAGCATTTCAGTGGGTAGGGTGCTCACTTAGCACGTAAAACCAGGTATGGAGGCACAGGCCTATAAGAACAGGAGTTCAAGGTCATCTTTGACTGCACAGCAAGTTTGAGTCCAGCCTTACATGAGACCATGTCTCAGTCCCTCCTGCTCCCCAAATGAATGTGCTTCTACTCCTCTCCTCTGCCACTATGCTATAAACGCATTGGTTTATTCTTTGCTCTTTTGTGGCTTCTGTTAGTAAATCAGAGAACACGTTTTTGTTTGCTTCTATCTCCTAGGTTTTCGGCAAGGCCCAGCACACAGTGGGTGGTATTCAAGTAAGTGACTAAATACGGGTTTATTATTTTTCACTGTCCTTTTGTCCCCCTTTAGTTATATGTTTTAAAAAATGGTCTCTATTGACAGTGATAGCCGAATAGAGTCTAGTGCTATTGTGATGTGGGTCACAGGACACAAAGCACTGTGCTCGGAAACCACTGTCCAAGACCTGAGAATGGGACTCAAAGTGCCCGGCAGGAGTGTCCTATACGAATGCAGATGCTTCAACTGCAGGAACAAACTAAGCCACTGGCAGAGACTAAAGAAAGCGGATGGAAGAAAGGAACAATGAGGTAGGTATGCAAATGGGGGACCCTGAGATTTAATATCTGCACATGCAGATTCTGTGTGTGTGCACTCATGGACCGTGAGATTTAATATACCGCACATGCAGATTCTGTGTGTGTGCACTCACACACATGTGCATGTGTAGTCCAAGATAACCCAGAGCTTTGCATAAATATCCCTGCCTAACCTTAAATTCACCATTCTTCTACAATAGTTTCACAGGTGCTGGCTGGATCCCAGAAGATATTTATTGACATAAGGTAACTGCACGTATTTATGGTGTGCAATGTGGCATTTCAATACCTATATACAATGGGAGGTGAAATCAAATCAAGGTAGTCAACACGTCTATCATCTCAGACCAAACATTTCTCGTGTCTTTGTGTTGAGAACATTCCAAGTCCTTTCCACTAGCTATTTGGAAATACACAACCTGAGCTGGGTATGTAGCTCAGTGGTAGAACACTTGCCCTGAACACCCAAAGGCCTGGATTCAATCTCCAGTACATTTCAGAGGGAAAAAAAGGAAATACAAAACTGACTTCTTTTTTTCCTCCCTCACAGTCCATAATTTACTTTTTGTGTGTATATGTTGTTTATTATTACTATGTCATTTATTTATTTTAATCTCTCTCTCTTTCTTTCTCTCTCTCTCTCTCTCTCTCTCTCTCTCTCTCTCTCTCTCTCTCTGTAGGTCAGAGGACAACCTGCAGGAGTCTGTTCTTCTCTTTCTACCACGTATATATCTCAGAGATCGAACTCAGGTTACCAGGCTTCGTGGCAAGTCCCTTTAGTCACTGAGCTGTCTCAACAGACGGCTTCTGTTTTTAAATTCCTCAGATGATAGCAAATGTTTTCCTAGCATCACACATCTCTTTTTTTTTTTTTTTTTTTTGGTGCTAAGGCAGTTGTCCACAGACTGATCCCTCTGATTTTTTAGCAACCCCAGATGGCCCTTCTGGGTTAGAAAAGAAGCTAAAAGAAAGCTCTAATCTGAGCCCTGTGTTAACCATCTGAAAAACACTAGTTTGGTTTCTGACTGTTGGTAATTTATTTGCAAAAGGTCTGGTAGCATACTGAAAACAACATGGGACTTGACATTAGAATAATTTCAATTGGGTCCCTCTTTTTCCACTGATTGAACTTGACATCTTTACTTAGTCAGTGCAAGCTTGGCTTGCACAGTGGCTAAATCAGGCCTTCTTAAACTTTTCCCATTTGTGACCCCTTCTCTCTGCCCGAGACTTTTTTTTACACTCTATTTATATTTAATTTTATGTGTATGAGTTCTTTGCCTGCATGTATGTAAATGCACTTTATGCACACAGTGTCTGCATAAAGCAGAAGAAGGAGTCAGAAACCCTGAAACTGGAGTTAGGGAGGATATTAGCTACCATATGGTTCTGGAAACCAAACTCCAGTCCTCTGAAAGAACGGTCTGTGCTCTTAGCCACTGAGCCATCTCTCCAGCCCCCTATCTGAGAAATTTTCATGTGACCCCAGGTATATAGGTATATAAAGCAGGTATATAGGTCAAATATTTACTGACAATAAATCATAAGTCATTATTATAAGCTAAAACTCATTATTCTCAAATAATTCTTTGATATATGTGTGTATGTGTACGATTTCACCATTTACTAAGGACAAAAGCAAACTTACATAATAATGAGTCAGATGCAGTTGTTTATTCTGACATCAATAATTTTGGAATGAGGATATAGCCCAATGGTAGAGCACTCGCGTAGCATGCACAAAGGTTCGATGCCTGGTACACACATACACACACACACACACACACACACACACACACACAAATAATTAAATCTTGGCTGCATATTTGATACAGAGCATTAGCCAGGAGTGGTGGTGAATGCCTTTAGTTCTGGCACTTGGGAGGCAGAGACAGGTGGTTCTCTGTGAATTTGCAGCCAGCCTGGTCTACATAGTGAGTTCCAAACCAGCCAGGGCTACATAGTAAGCCCCTATCTTAAAAAGGAAAACATCAACAACAACAACAAGAAAACAAGATACAGAGCATCCTCAGTGTTTTTAAGAGTTGGCTGATATCTAATACTTTCAATCTTCAGTGCTGAGATGGCCACTTCACATGCATACCCTGCAAAGATGGCAGCAGTCTATTTAGGGCCATTCCAGAAGTTGCCCTAATCCCAACTCAGAGTTCACTGCATGACTGTTTAAAGTGAAACTGAAGACAGCAACCCAATAGAAAGCTTTAAAAGGAAACACTTTAACCTAATACAATCTAAAATATATTGATAGTTACAGGCTAAGGAATGATGACGGGAAAATATTAAGTCTACTTTCTGTAACTAAACCATGCTGTCCGTATGAGCAGAAAGCCTTGTATGCACAAAAAAAAAAACTTATCATTGCATTCCATAACACCACAGTCTCAAATCGCTGGCAGTGATCACGTGGTGGCATGCACAGAGCAGTGTGCATGTGGTATGCTCAGAATCGAGGCTGCGGAGAAGTTGCCCCATGACAAAGGCCATGCCAGAAACACCTCACTTTTTTACGGGATTGATTTTGAATTAATTTTTGGTCATTGTATTTATTTTATTTATTTATTTACTTATTATTGTTTGTTTGCTAGCTTGCTTGAGACAGGGTCTCCCCATAGCCCCAGCTGGCCTGAAACTCATTATGTAGACCAGGCTGGCCTAGATCTCACTGAGATTCACCTGCCTTTGCCTCCTGAGTGCTGGAATTAAAGGTGTGGGCCACCATGTCTAGTGCACAGATATGTTTCTTTTTACTTTTAAAAATTAACTTGTATTTTAAACAGTTTGGCTTTCTAATTTTTCATTGAATCAATGTTTATTTCATACAGAACATCTCAATCGACCTTAATCACCTCCACCCCCACCTCCATCCCTTCCATGGCCTCCACTGAAACTCATACATTCTGTCATTTGTGTTAAGGCCTATTGTGTTAAGTTAGTGTCTTTAGATGGTCCTCAGTGCAAGTTCATCTACTCAGGTCTAGTCAGTCTATCTAGCCTTGCTTTAGGAAGATCAGCTCTTCCTCACCCAGCAGTTGCCAATGTGTCTTCATCTAAGATTGGGGTCTGATGTCCATCTCCTCAGTTATATGCTGGACTTTTGTCTGCTTGAGTTTTGCACATTTATTTTTAAAGATTTATTTTTATGTATGTGAGTGCTTGCTTGCGTGTGTGTATGTATTGCAGCATGTGTGTGCAGTGCCTTCAGAGACCAGAAGGGGGCATCAGATTCCCTGGAACTGGAGTTATAGATGATTGTTAGTTACCATATGGGTGCTGGGAACTGAATCTGGGACCTCTGCAAGAGTATCCAATATTCTTAACTGCTGAGCTCTCTCCAGCCCCATGGGTGCACATTTAGAAACCCTTCATTGTTGCCAGTTTCTTTACAACCCCCAAGTTGTCACATAACCTCATATGGGGTTGTTATCCACAGTTAAGGAAGCTGGGGAGCTATGTAAACTAGACAATCTCCATGTTATTTACACTTAACAACTCTTTTCCAAACAGAAATACATCTTAAGACAAGATGTGCACCAGACAACGAGGAGAAGAGCAACAGGCATGGTAGTGCATGCCTGTGAGCACCATACTGGGGAGGCTAGGGCAGGAGGACTGCCACAAGTTTAAGGCTACATAGTGAGTTCAAGGCTTGTCTGATCTACAGAGGAAGAAGGAAAGAAGGAAAGGGGGAGTGAAGAAGGAAGAGGAGACGGGAGGGGAGGGAAGGAAAATTTCAGAGTGTCTACTGGACAGTCTAGCAGGAGCCCTTCTGGTGCCATATTCAGATGGAATGTCAACACTCACTTCTGCCAGAAGACCTACATGACCTGATCCTCAACTATACCTTTCTCACCTGCTGACTGAGCCTTAAGGGACGTCTTCCCGGGTATACCCAGGGGTAGTGCTAATCCGGAGCTTTGATTCCAATATGGTGACCACAGCCATGTGAGACTGAACACATGAAATGTAGCCAGTTGGGGTTGATGGGAATTTTGACGACTTGGTAATAAAAATGAGTATAACATTTCTCTATATAATATAGTGATTATATGTTTAGATAATACATTGGTAGCACTGGAATAAAACAAATACTATTGAAATGAATTCCACCTGCTCTTTTTCCATTTGTTAATGGGTTACTGGACAAGTTAAACTTAATGCGTGGCTTGCAGCACTTTTCTATTGAACAGAGCTGCTCCAGATACAAGAACCCGGAGGGTGACTAAGTGTCAAGCCTTTTTTGGCGGTGCTAGGGAAAGAACCCAGCCTTGTACATGCTATGCAAGCGGTCTACCAGTGTGCTCCACCCCCAACCCAGTAGTCAAGTTTTTACCTGAAGGCTTTGTAAATGCTGAAAGGCAGTACTGACTCCTCTCACTCCGGCCTTCACCACCCTCATTCTCCAAGGCCAAGGCTGGCTGCTAGGTGGGCGTGGCCGGGACGTCCCGCAGACAGGCGTGCCAGGCTGCAACAGATACCCTGGGTCCCGGGAGGCTGAGTTGCAGACTGGGCAATTCTGAGCCAGGCTGGGGAAGTACCCAGGGGCGGAAACAGGTGGGCAGCGGCGGGTCCAGCGCGCAGCTGGGGACAGCCAGCGACGCGCTTCCTGCCTGGGAAGGGCCTGGGCGGCCTGCTATAGCAGTCCTGCAGCTGCCTGCTTGGATTCCAGCACTGGGGATTGAGGAAACCACTTGGCCCTGTGCTCCTCGCCGCATATGACTTTATGAGCATGCCCCCATCCGGGAAATGTATGCTTCAAAAAGCAAGCTGGGGCACGCTTATGATTTCATGGGGTGTTGGAAAGGCTCAGACAGCAACATACAAGATGAAGGCCAGCCTGACCTACACAGTGAGACTTTGTCTCAAAGAACCAGTAGTAAAGAAAGGAAGGAAGGAAAGCAAACTGGACAAAATCCTTGCCCATTCAGTCTTTTTGTTGGCAGTCTATTAATAAAGGTTTTGTGGGCTGAGATGTAAACACTGATCCTTCTCTTGAGGAAATATCCTTTGAGAGGTATTATTAATTCTGTTGAAACAAAGAACAGGCCCTATGACATAAACAAACAGCACTTCAAACCCACTTATTTCTAAGGCAGTGGGAAATTTATTCTTTACTGGTTTAATGTCTTGTACATTCAGCATCTACAGAGTAAAACCTTAGACTTCCAGCTAGTGTGTATGTGTGTGTGTGTGTGCGTGCGTGCGTACTGCTGAAGATTTCGGCCAGGGTCTCCTGCCTGCTAGAAAAACTACCCTCTGTCACCAACCCCAGCTGCAGCAAATTTTATCTACCTATCCATCCATCCGAGAGTGTGTAAGGGAGGCACGTAGCAGTCAGAAGACAACTTGGGAAAATTCATTCTCTTTCCCCATATCTGTGGGTCCTAGAAATCACCCAGGTCACCAGGATTGGTGGCAGAGGCCTTGACTGCTGAGCCATCTCATAAGCCCCTAAATTATATTTTTAAAGTTAATTCTCAGAAATTCTCCCAAAGTATATATAACTCAATTAGTTGTAACAGCATTAAAATGAATATTGCTAAATAGACACTTGTTAAATACAATTTCGTTCAGTCCAACTTAAAAGATATTTTTTGGATATGTTTTGTGTGTATGTAAATGCATCTGTGTGTGCAACAGGTCCCCCAGGGTTGGTGGTTGTCAGCTACCACATGGGTGCTGGAAACAAACCCAGGTCCACTGCACAAGCAGGCAGTGCTCTTAACTGCTGAACCATTTCTACAGCCCCCAGTACAACTTGCAGAAAGAGTAAATAATTTCTTTTCAATAGATCTTTTCCTGGCCTCCTGGCACAGGAGGCCTAATGGACTTTGCATCTTGTACAAATAATTAAGATCCTAACTTTTTGGTTTTAATTGTTATTTGTATGTGTTTGAGTGTTACGCCTGCAAGTGTGTAAATGCACCCATGTCATGCAGTGCCCATAGAGGACAGAAGGTGGTATTGGATCCACTGAAACTGAAATTATGGATTATTGTGAGCCACCATGTGAGTGTTGGGATTCGAACCCAGGTCTTCTGCAAGAACAGCCAGTGTTCCTAACCACTGAGCCATCTCTCCAGCCCCCATAATCTCCAATTTTTTAACCTAAGCAAATCTAAGGTCTGAGTTTATGACTAATGCTGACCTAAAGGACTAAAGCAGGTCTAAAACTGCTTACCTTGTATGAAAATGAAAGAAAATATAGAAGAATGGGCAATAATTAGTAAAAAGTATATTACTCAAGGAGGAACTAAAACTCATAAACAAAACCTGTAAAACCCCTTGCTCCATCTGCTTCTTTTCAGTATTATAATGAACAAGTATTCTCTCTCCAGTTAATAATTTTAGCAGTAAGCCACCATTTAAAAATGACTTAAAGGAGTAGAGTCAAGTAAGAAAATGAATTTAAGGGAAACGATTAGGTTGTAAAATGTGCTTTTAATTACACTGTAAGCTACAACAACGGAAGAATCTAGATTTCAAAATGGAGAAAGAGGATTGAGGAGTGCTCAGCCGGAAGTGCAAGCATGAGGACCTGAATGTGATCCCCAGAACAGCACAGGCAGGTGAATCCCAGGCTCACGGCTCAGTTCTAAACTGTGAGACCTCGTCTCAAAAGGCAAGATGGACAGCTTTGAGAATGACACCCGAGGCTGTCCCCAAACTCCCCAACACACACACTCACACTCATCCTAAAGGCTCCGTGACCGGGTTGCTAAGCATGCCCAAAGCCTAGGCCAAACCCCAGTGTCACAAACAGATCATAAACAAACAAACAATTAAAATAAATAGCTAGGACATGCTATCAGCTCACTGCATCCAGGGAAGTGACTGTAATTTCTAGATTTCCAGGGTACATTAATCTTATGGAAGTGATTTGCTGGGCCTGAAGCTTTCAACCTGTTTACCACCACAGCAACTGGCTGATGTCACAGGCCATCATGGGCGTTCTTGACACCCCAACAGGTAAGTGACCACATCACTCTTTTCCCTATTCAAATACTTTACAATGCAATAAAGTGAGCAAGACAGTCTAAGAATAAACCTCAACCTCCTCTAAACCTGCAAGTGCGACCCCCACAGACATAAATGCCATCACAAAGCATGTGTTTTTTAAAACACTTCAGACATAGCTCATCAATGAAAGCTGAGAAGGGCTCCGGAACCCGCCCGCAGTGTTGCTACAGGGTGAAGACCGCAGTTAGGAGCTGCTGGGAACTGGTGCTTCTTTTCAGCAATCGGCTCATAAACAGCAAGGGAAGGACAGAAGGCGCCCCAGAAAGCAGGAAAAGCTCACAGAAAAGGAGGCGTGCAGACAGCGAGGACTCAGTCCATGCCAGTTCACGGTCCTGGTGACTTGGCTGGGCTAGACAGCATTTCTTCTGAAAACAAAACAGCAGCCCTGGAAAAATGTCGATCCATTCCTTTGGCCACACCGTTGTTTTTAAAAGTATTTATTTACTTAGGAGCTTCCACTAATCCCAGCTCTCCTGTGAGATGGCAACATAACGTGAAGAATGGAAATGAGGAGCTCACTGCCACAGACAGGCAGCGAGACAGGAGAGAGGGGCCTGGGCGCTTCACTGCTCCCAGTGAGCCTCGTTCCAGTCCGCGGACTTCAAAGAAACTTCAGGCTGTTACTTGGCCACAGCACAGAACCAGTAGATGGTTTGTTCCAGTGCCATGCTCCACCATGAATGCCTCATGTGCACGTCTTTTTTTTCATTATTCCTGTCTGAAGGTGCCTATTTTTGGAGAACAGCAATGCATCTTATTATCCATTCTCTCCATTCCTTAAAGGCTTCCACAGGTTTTGGCAAACCCTGATTCTCACAGCTATGTTTCTGAGTTGCTCTTGGTGTGTCACTACATTCGTCATCAATCCACTTCACCAGGGCCTTGAAAAATACATGTACAGATAATAGTTTAGCAAATCATGGCAGAAGTTTTAGGCAAGGTAACATGAGCATGTAAGTCAAGCTCTCTAAGTGCTGCATCTGATGAGAAGGACTACAAGCAGGAAACACTTGAGGAAGACAGCATTGGCCAAAAATGTATAAAACATAACTGCAAATTATGGTTAGAGTATACCGTAGCTGGGTGTGGTGCAGGAGGCGGGAGAAGTGCCGTGAGTTCACAGCTACCCCAGGTATGTAACCCAGTGAATTCCAGGCTAGTCAGGGCTACAGTGTGGGACCCAAAAAAACAAACAACCAAGTATGCAGAGGAAAAAAGATGAAAAAGAAATATACTAATTCTTATGTAATTTTAGGATAGCCAGATAGTTATAATTTCTTTTCTCAGTTTGCTTAATACTCCATAAGGTATTAGGCTGTGCTTTTAGCTTGATACACCTGTACATATACATGTAAATGTGCCCAAAGGCATGGATAGATGCGCATGTGTGAAGTAAAGGATGTCAATATCTCAACCACATGAGCAGGCATACTCCTAAGTAACCACAGAGATATGTGCTGATGTAGAGACTAGAAATTTCCCTCTTCCTTCTTAAAGAAACCCTCACTTCCTCCTAGTGTAAAACATGTCTCTGGAAAGCTAAGTTACAATCACACCTTTATACACTTATAGAAGGGACTTTGCCATACAGATCAATATGCATTTTGTTCTGTAAAACCAATCCTTAGGACAAGACTTCATCATGTCTCGCTGAACTGTTAAGATAGTCATTGTCAAACTGAAGTTTCTGTTTTAAAATTTCAAAAAATTTCTTTTTATTTTATGTGTGTTCTCCCTGTAAATGCACCACATGAGAATAATGCCTGTAGAGGCCATAAGAGGGCATCAGATCCCCTGGAACTGGAGTTACAGACTGCTGTGAGATGCCGTGTGGGTGCTAGGAACTGAATCCAGGTCCTCTGCAAAAGCATCCAGTGCTCTTAACAGCTGAGCAATCTCTCCAGCTCCCAAATTTCTTTTTTATTTTGAGACAGATTGGCTTGGAATTCATATGTAGCCTAGACTGGCCTCGATTTCATGGCAATCCTCCTGCCTCAGCATCCTTAGTATTGGAAGGAGTGAGCTACCATGTCTGGCTAAATTGAAGGACTTTGAGGCTTTATAAATTTTTTTTATTGAGCCAAGAATGGTAGCAAATGCCTTTCATCCTAGCACTTGGGAGGTAGAAGCAGGCCGATCTCTGTGAGATCAAAACCAGTCTAGTCTACACAGCAAGTTCCAGGCCAGCTGGGGCCACAAGGCGGCCCTGTCTCAAAAAGACAAAAACAGAATTATCCTGCCTATGGTGATAGGTTCAGGGGCTCATGCCACAGCACATGAGCAGAGGTCAGAGAATGACTTATGGGGTCAGTTCTCTCCTTCCACTGCAGATTCTAGGGGTTCAGCTCAGGTCTTCACACTGGAGGGTAGGGTGCTTTACAGAGGTTTTAAGAAGGGTTTTCTTTACATATGTTTTGCATATATGTACACAGTGTGTGTATTCATGTGTGTGGACACAAATGTGTGCAGGTGCATGAGTTTATCTGCCTGTGGAAGCCCAAGGCAGTATTTTCCTTACACACTGAAGCAGGGTCTCCTGCTGAACCTGAAGCTTGCCAGCCCCGTCAGGATTCTGTTTCTGCCTCTTGAGCATTGGGATTGCAGGTGAGCCACCGTGACTACTCAGCATTTATGTGGGTTCTGGGGGATCCAAAACCTGGTCCTCAAGTTTCTCTGGCGAAGCAGCAAAGACTTAACCCACTGAGCCATCTTTGCATTTTTTTAAAACCACAGTTTCCTGCTTGTCTTTATACTAGTTTCCTCTGATAAATTACAGCTCTAAAAGACCTAATAGAAAATGTCAGTTTGCTGCTTAGCTAACCACTTCCCTCCTCTTTGTCCCCCTCCCCACTTACTTCGTATCTTTCTATAATATTGAAGCCAATAGCACACTGCAACTTGCGTAAGCAGATAGGGCAAAGGTTTAGGGGACGCCGGTCAGATTCCTCCAAGTGGTTGGAGCCTTGCATGAGACATGCGAGCCACTGGCAGTGTCGAATTCCAAATATGTGTCCAATCTCATGGGTTAAAGTCTGCAAGACATACATGTCACAGCTTTGCAGCACCATCATCAGCAAGATACTCATTGCTTTTTCAAGAAACATCAAACCAGGGCCCTGGCCATGGCAAGCCAGCACCCAGAGCTCTAACTCCAGCTGCTGAAATCTTCATTTGTAAAGAAATAGACTCTGAGTAAGTCTGTTCAATTCAACTTAAAAGAAACAAGCAGGTTTTCAGGAACCAACCCCCTTGCCATCAACACAACTGGTCTGCCCAGACCTCCAACACTTAAGAAATCCTCATTTCATTACTTCCCCTGGACCAGGGTCTCCCAGTTGATGTTAGTGACATGTTGGATGGCTGATTCCAAGCTGTGGGCAGGATGGTAGATAGCACCTTAGCAGAAAGAGAGTAAGTAATGAGGCCCTCGATAGAAGACAGGTTGACAAGGGGCTGGGAAGTTTTATTTTTAGTGTTGGTGAAGACACTGACAGAGCAGGGTGCTGGACACCTTCCCCTTACCATCATCAGACTCCCACACTGTGAGCACCAAAGGAGGCATGATGGCATCCCTGCCCACTAGATGACAGTACAATCCTTGTGCAATTGTGACCATCAAAATGTCTCCAGAGCTGGGTGTGATGGTACATGCCTGCCTGTAATTCCGGCACTCAGGAGACTGAGGCAGAAGGATGGTGACTTTGTTTTAGGCCAGAGGGGTTCTTGTTACGGTTTAGATTCTGGGACCCTTCACCCTGAGAGACCGATTGAGTAGATCTGGGAGTACTTTGATCTGCATTCTAATGCGCACACTAAGTGATGCTAATGAGTATATTGATTGGGAGGCCTTTGAATATACTTTGAGCAAGTATTTCTAAGAGAAACACCTCTCATGCCCCAACAAATAATCCTGGAGAAAGCAAAACTTCTATCTGAAAGAAAAAAAAAATACTCCCATAAGATTTTTTTTTTTTATTTTGTATGCGTGTTTTGCCTGTAGGACATAACTGTACCACATTCATGCAATGCTCACGGAGGCCAGAAGAGGATGTCAGATTCCCTGGAACTGGAGTTGTTAGCCACCTTGTGGGTGCTGAGACCTGAGCCTGGATCTTCTGCAAGAACAGCCAGTGCTCTTTACTGCTGAGCCATCTCTCCTGTAAGATTTTTTTATGCAACTTACCTTACAGGATCGCCGCAGCAAAAGACTAGTGATTTCAGGGCTGTAATAGTCATCAAAAATGGAGTAGTCACTGGCAGATGTCTGCTGGGGCTTCTTTACTTGGCCTTTGTATCGGGAACTTAGGAAATCCTTGCCATACCTGGCAAAGCTGAATATCCCCACACCTACAAAAGGAAGACCAGGTAAGATTCCCAAAGGAAAGACCAAGAAAGAGCCTATTCAGTCATCTGGTAAGTTAGTGCATATCTGTAATCATGTTCACTGACTCAAATACTAAAGGTTTGCCGACACAGAGGGAATTTTGCTCTAGATTTCCCAATCTAATCTTTACCTGTGATCCAATTTGCCCAGCCCCTCCCTAAGGATCTAAAGAGAGTTAATGGCTTCTAAGGGAAAGAAACACATTTTCTTCTGTGGTATAGCAGATGGTAAGGTATCCTGCTCCTGTAAACAACCCTAATTAAACTCACTGATTCACACACCCACACATGAAAATAGAAGGGGAAGAGCAGGAGCTCAGCAGGAGTGGGAGGGGATGTGGTAGAGGAACTGGGGGGGGGGGGCACATGATCAAAGTATACTATCTACATGCATGAAATTATCACAATGAAATCCATTATTCTGTATAATTAATACATATTAATAAAAATCTTACCAAAAACAAACTCTCAATGGACCTATGATCAAATTCTAGAGACACAGAGACACTGGAAGTTTCTGAGAGCTTCTCCTCACACAGAAAGTATTCTTTTAGAGACAGTCCAAGTCAAGTACTCCAAAAAGAGTCCTGAGACAGTCACATGCCAATAAGCAGTCATGACTTTAGTCTGGGATCATAAGCACAGCTCTGCCTCACATAAACCTGTGAGAGTTTCTGGCTTCTCCTCATGTTGGCCCCAGTGCCCCTGATGTCCTGGTTTGGCCACTGCCTTTCAAAGAACAGCTTCTTCCCCTCCTCCACTCCCTTTCTAAAGTACAGCACAGCTCTATCATGAGGCTGGTGCTGGATGACCAGAGTAAACACCCTTGCAACTAATTTCCTGTGTAACATTCAGAGTTCTATCTACCCTCTCTGCATACATGGAGAACAGGCTGACGTATAAACCAATCTACAGGGGACTGTTTTATAACCGGGCTTGTTTACACACACACTTTGATTTATGCCTTCAGTTGTTATTGTTAAATAATGAATTTGTGTGTGTTTGTGTGTGTGTGTGTGTGTGTGTGTGTGTGTGTGTGTGTGTTGTTGCTAGAGACTTGAGCATGCTGGGCAGTGGTATAGTAGTGAGCCATATCCCACCTTGAATTTGTGTATTTATTTTTCAGCACTAGCAAACCCAGTGCCCTGGTCATGCTAAGCAAGCATTCACTGTACACTGAGTTCTACCTCCAGCTTGTGAAATCTTCATTCATAGGAAAATAAACTCACAGTGAATTTATCCAATTTAACTTGATTCAAATGGATGTCCTTTACCTCACCCTTAGGAACTATAGACTGATATTTGAAATTCAGGGGAAAAGTATTCTAAAATAAAAAATAAATCTAACTATGTATCATAAGTGACCGGCTTTGAGCAAACAAGTGAAAGCCTACTTCACATAATGCCTTCAGCAAGAACATTATATTTTGGAAAAAAAATACTTATTAATAATTATTTCTATACTTAAAAATACAATCTTTAGCAAGGGATGGTGGTACATACCTTTAACCTCAGTACTCAGGAGGCAGAGGCAGTTAAGCCTCTGTGAGTTCAAGACCAGCCTGGTCTACATAGTGATTCCAGGCCAGCTGGGACTACATAGTGGAAACCCTGTCTCAAACAAACAAAAAACAACAGCATCCACAACAAAAAAACTTTGACCTTGGGGAAAACAAGGTCCCTTGTGGTATAATACAGTCTTACCATAGCAAGATCAACTCTACTATCCTGCTACACCTTATTTTATGTAATGCAGTATTTTAAAAACTTACTCTCCCATAGAAACTATTTGGGGACTGTTTCCTGACATCCTCAAATACACATGGCAAATCAGCTCACAGTATCTAGGTCAATGACTAAATTGTTTTAAATTGAATTTTAATGGTTCCATCTCTAACAGGCTAACAAAAGGGGAACTTCCGCTAAAAATCCACATCACAATAGTCAGCAAGACAGTAACCAAGTCTCCAAGAGTGCATGCTGGTAGGCTCACAGGGGTGTCGTAAAGAACGTCATGTAAATGGAGAACTGAGGATGACATTGTAGGAAGAGGCTCTATTCCCTAACAATCATCCCTAACAGAAACATCTGTCAGAGACAAACCTTACACTCTCAGTCCAGTCCGGGGTTCTTACACCCCACGCCCTAGGATGATAAGAGTTGCTCTGCTTATTCACTGCTCTCTTCCCTTCCCGGCCTGTCTCAGATCCTGAGGGATGAAGTCAGACAGAGAAGAGCAAAATCGGAGGGGTAGGGGAGAACAAAGTAGAGAAATGGCAAAAAAAAAAAAAAGAAAAAGAAAAATGACTCACCTGCGATCCCTTTCCAGCCCCAGCACTGCCATGTAAAGTTCCTAATGACTTATAGCCTGTTATGGCCCAAGTCATAGTTGAGGTTGGTTTTCTTTTCTATTTTTCTTCTTTTGTCACCTCAGACACAGTCCTGCTGTATGGCCCAGACTGGCCTGGAACTTGTTACACAGCCCAAGCTGGTGTTATAATCTTCCTGCCTCTGCCTCCCAAGTGCTGGAATGACAGGAACTTACCACCACACCCAGAAAGAACTGATGGATCTCTTTTTGTAGTTGTATTTTGTTTTTGTTTTTTTTGAGACCAGGTACCTATAGCCCTATAGCCCAGACTTCCTTTAAACTCACGATGTAGCTGAGGCTAGCCTTGAACTCATAATCTTTCTGCCTCCACCCCCAAGTGCTGGGGTTACAGGGGTGCATCACCATATGTGGCCCCAAATTGGTTTTCTAGACAAGCACTCTACTACTAAGCCACATCCCCAGCCCTTGAAGTTAGTTTACTTAAAGAAAGAAAAAGTCATAATACAAGTTGAAAGAGAAATACACATTCGTATATCAGTATATGGCTACTCCACTGGTGCAAGATCATTATGAAAAGTCAAGAGTTGAAAACAACCAGCAAAAAGAGCTAGCCATGCATGTAGTACAGTGGTAGAGTCCTTGCCTTGTAAGACTAGTCCCTAGATTCAATACACACACACATACATACAGAAAATAGAAAAAAAAATTAGTAAGATGTTCACGTGTGTTAGTGATAGTTCAAATATCCTCGATGCATTTAATTTGCCTTGCTAATATAAAACTTACATTTACCAGCTGCTGTGCTACGTGTCTCTACACGTAGTAGGCACCTCACACACTTTTTATGGATAGGAACTTTTACACAAATTATCTCCCAATGACTCCGTGAAGTAAATTTTATGACTTCAAAGTCATGTTGGAAGTCAAAGGTGTACTGAAGAGGAGCTCACATCATCAGTCCACCAAAGCACACTGCTCATTCTGACATTCATAGCACCTCAGTGAAAATACCAGTTTCAAGTCAAAACTATTACTGAGCAAACTTTTTTTCCCCCTCTTTGAACATCTTCAAATATTTTCAGCTTCAGGACGCTACTACTAACAATGTTAAAAAGGAATACCGTCTGTCAAAGAGGCCTGTCCAAAGACAAAATTCCAGGAGTCTCGTGGGTAAAGATCGATCATCGTTATCCCCATAATGCAGAAGGCATCTTTGGGTTTCTTCTTCTTTAAGAATGCCAGGATGTGCCCTATTTAAAAATGTGATACATATTACATACGAACATCCTTTTTGCTAAATTCCAACTATAAGGTTGCTCAATTTACCTGCATGAATTTGCAGATTTTGTGTGTGTTCATTCACTCTAAAGGAGCACTTCGTTGCAGAGACTGAAACTGGTTCTAGGAATTTTACTGTCAAGCCATAGAAGAATGCTTCACAGTAGCTCTTGATCCATTTAATAAATTCTTCACTGATAAGTTTGGTGTTCCCCAGAGATCCTATAATATTGAGGCAAAGAATTAAAACAGATTTCAAGATGACTAAAACAGCCAGTCTTCTTCATCTTATTCTATAAACTAGAATAAGAAACACAAAGAACTCTGAAATTGTGAAACACCTTTATCAGCCACTGATTGCAATTTGGAGTCAAAAGAAAAAAGTTTTCACTGTTAAGTTAGTTTGGCTATAAAATTACCATTTCAGTGAGTGTCAATAATTATCATACATGGGCCGATAAGACAGCTCAGCAGGTAAAGGTGCTTACTGCACAAGCCTGACTACTGGAGTTTGATTCCTGAAACTCATGTAAATGGAAAAGAGAACAGATTCCACAAAATTGTTCTCTGACCTCCACATTCTCACGATGGCACATGCATGTCCCTCTCCCACATCATGTACACACACACACACACACACACACGCACAAAATAATAATTAGTTCTTAAATTATATGGTAGAATACCTAGCCTGCATAATGTCCTGGGTTCAAGTCCTAGCACTATAAAAAAAAAGTTATAAAGGGGCTAGAGAGATGGCTCAATGGTTAAGACTACTGGCTACTCTTAACAAAAATTCAGATCTGAATCCAAGCACCCACATGGCGACTAACAACCATCTGTAACTCCAGTTCCAGGGAATCTGCCACCCTCTTGTGACCTCCACAGGCACTGAATGACGCAGGTGCACTTACATGCATGCAGGCATAACACTCATATACAATAAAATAAAAACAAATAAATAAAACTTATAAAAACTACTCACTTGAATTAGATCAACAGCCCAAACCATCTCTGACAACAGCACCATGGAAAGCCAAACCCAAATCATATTCTTAATACATACCAATGGGCTGTATATAGATACTGTCTTTCCCCGGACAGGGGACCTTTCTGTAGGGATCCCTGAAGAACTGTTCAAAGTCTTGGGGAACCTCAGGGTGGGAGATGATCCAATCTGACTGTGAGTGCACGGTAATGGGTGCAAAGAGGCCATTAGCTGGCTGGAAGGCTTCATTCATTAAATGTTGTTCCCCAGCACCTAATCCCTCATACTGTGACACAAGCACTGGGTTCTTTGAGATGAGAGCTGTTTTTAATGTCTCTTCAGAGTGCTGAAGTACCCGAATCTGAAAAAAAATAAAATAAACGTTTGTAGTGGGAACAGGTTCTGTATGAGATGAAAGGATGGGTTTTTAATTCCATAGATACTCTCCCCAGTAAACTGACTGGAGGTGGGAAAATCCCACTTAAGTGTGACCACCTGAAGACATTAGCAATAGTTTACTCCATTCTAGGGAAGAATTGGAGATGTATTTGGACTTAGGATTCACAAATGAATGGACTAAACTATTGCTAATGTCTTCAGGCAATAATCACAATATGAGTTGACTCACTAGGGCCACACGAATCATAGTCACCCTTTCTGACAGGACTTGAGGACATTTAATAACAAGCAAAATGAAAAATAATGTTAAGTACCCAATTCTGTAATTTAACTGGAGGCTGACAAGATTTATCTCAGCTACTTAAGTCTACCATGTCAGTCGTGAAGCACTAGGGAAGACAGAGAACTAATGAAAAGCCAGACTCACGGAGGCAGGTCGCTTTCCATTCATACTGTGTTCCTGTGTGGCGCTTTCATCTTTCCATTGAATGGGTGAGACAGATGTTCCACCATGAGGCTTGGGGAGTTAGAAAGGAAACAGATGAACATCTCTATCTACATCCTACTGTATTTGCTGATAATCTTTTTTTAAAAAGTTAAGAGCTTTTTTTCAGTATAATGACAATGAGTTTTGACATTTCAACTAATGCCTGTTCTCACTGAAACTTAGAATTCTGGAGTTGAAAGTGGAGGCAGAGATTCCGGATCAAACGAAGTTCTAATTGAGTGTAGACTCAACTTCACACTGGGGCTGAAATTCTAGTTTTATAAGATGAAATATAAAGCAACGTGCTCCCTGTAGACTATCTACCTTCATAAAGGAGGTAAGGTAGATATGTCTGGCAAAGTGTGATGGAGGGTGCCTTCACCCTAATACATAAAAGGCAGAGTAGACTGTCAGAAGGCCTCCACACCTTGGTCCATTGTGGATGGCGAGGCCGAAGACGTGGGCAGGGAGGCTTCATAGAGTTACAGCCCTGGGCTCCCGGCCTAGGACGCTTCGCTTCGGTTCTATAACCGGAACATCCCACGCAAACTGAGTCTTCGTCAGTCACACAAACTGGTTGCCCATAGCAACTTACACTTTGGGCTCGGCCCGTGCAACCCGGACTCAGTCCCAGCTCCGGGCTGTTGTGGGGGCCTCCCCGAGACTCTCGGTTTGCCTCTCCTCCCCCAGGGGAGCTTTCCGAAAGACAGACCTCCTTCCCAGGAGACACTCCGCCCCCGAGGTTCCCTCTGTTTCCGCCACGGTCATCCCTCCCACATCCGCATCCCTCCCCAGAAACCCAGGCCCTCCTCCTCCTCTCCAACCTAGCTGCCCTGACCAGGAGGCCCCGGCCTAACCCTGACAGTTCCAGAGCACCACCCTCACCCGGACAGGTCGCAACACAGCCCTCCGTCTCCCTCCGCTGTCCCCGCACGCGTGCGCCGCGCGCCCCGAGAACCACGCCCTGCCACGCCTGTCCCGCTGGCACCGCCCACGGGCCCGGCGCCTCCCCGCCCCTCCGGCCTCGCCCTGCCCCCTCCGACAATGTCCCTTCCCCAAAGGCCCAGCTCCGCGTAGCCCCGCCCCTCCGGCATCGCCCCGCCCCCTCGACCTTGTTCCCGGAAGGCCCAGCAGCGCCCCTCCGGCCTGTCCTCGCCCCCTCCGACCTTGTCCCTTCCCTAAAGGCCCAGCTCCGCGTAGCCCCGCCCCCTCCTGCCTTTCCCCCTCCCTCCGAGGCCCCGCCCTCAAATCCCGCTCTCCACCACCCCTTCATCACGCCCCTCCCTGGCTCTCCACCTCCAGAGCAACGGTAGCTGGAGGGCCGCCCCGCGTGAATCCGCCCTGGCCGCGGTGGTTTCCCGCTGGCCCTCGCGGGGGCGCCGCGGCCCGTTCCTCGCGGGCGGTGCCGGGACACCGGGAGTCCGGCGCCGAAGGCTGCAGCTCCGTCAGGGTTTGCTCTGTGGGCCGCGGGCTGAGCAGCGCCCCGGGGCATGAGTAATTTAACCACTGGGTCCAAAATATGTCAGCCGTGACCGCGGCTTGACGCAGCGCGGGGCACTCGCTCCCGGGGCCGCCGCCCGCTGGACTTTCCCTTCTCGGTCGGCTGGAGCGGCTGTCAGAAAGAAGGCGCCCGGGTCGGCTTTCGTCCTGGGGGCTTTGAGGCTCATGGAAGAGGAAAGCATGGAGTTGGGGACCCTGCTCCCCCCACTCCCCTAACTCTTCAGCTCTGGGAAGTCGAGCGTGAAGAGATTTAAAAATAAAGCTATGGCCGGACCTGATGGTGCATAACCTATAATCCTAATGCTTGGGAGGTGGAGACAGGAGCATCAAATTCACGGTCATTCTCTGCTGCATAGTGAGTTCAAGGTCAGCCTGGACTACAAAAGACCCTGTTTCACGAAACAGGATCCCCTGATCCCGCGCCCTCCAGCGCGCACCCATTCAGCCCCTGATGCATCCCAGTGCCCTCAGACACGACACAGTGGCTGTTCAAATCAGGGGATGCCACTCCCAGTCACACATTACTGCTTGGTCAGCTTCCTCTCATCCTTTGAGTAAAGGACCGCGATCACCCCACACCGCCATACCCTTCTTCTATCCAATTCTGCATGCTCATACTTTATGCATACTATTTTAATTGTCCTTATTGATGATTATTGCCTGGTTCGTATGTGTTGTCCTTACTCAGCCAAACTGCCCCTTACCAAATTGACAAAACTATTTTATTTTGAGTGATTTGTGTTTTGATTTCTTGGGACAGGGTCCCTTGTAGAATCAGCGAGCCTTGAATTCATTATGTAGCAGAGGTTGATCAAGAACTTGATCTTCCTTTCTCCACCTCCCAAGCACTAGGATTACAAATATCAACTACTAGGCCCTACCATAGCTTTATTTTTAAGTAATTTCAGGCCAAGTGTGGTGGTACACACCTGTTATTCCAGCTTTTGAGAAGCCAGGGCAGGAGGATCACCACAAATTGGAGGCCAATCTCGTTTAAAGAAGAAGTCAGCCGGTCAGCCTGGGCTAGAAAGTAAGGCCTTGTCTTAAAAAAGAAAATTCAACTTCAGAGTAAAGTAGCAAGACTAGTATATATTATTAGAACATCCTTACATAATCCATAACCTAGAGCTCCCAATTGTGAACATTTTACGCTACTGACTTCTCTCTCTTCATCTCTCCAAATTTTTAACAATTTATTCTTTCACAACTTCATATGTATATATAATGTACTCTGATCATATCCCCCCATTATTGTCTTTTCTAAATTTATTTGATTTATTTATTTCTATTATGTGTATGAGTGTTTACCTGCATGTATGTAAGTGCACCCATGTTATTGCAGTGCCCATGGATGCCAAAAGAGGACATCAGACTCCTTGGAACTGGAGTTACAGAAGATCGTCAGCTGCCATTTGGGTGCTGTGAACCCACCCTGGGTCCTCTGCAAAAGTAATCAGTGTACTTAACTGCTGAGACATCTCTCTAGCGTGTGCCCCCCCCCCATTATCCTCTCATTCCTATTCCCTTCTCAATAACCAATTTTTTTTCCTTCTAATCCACTTCCAAGTCAGCAGTATGATGATATCCCTTTCTGTCTAAATACTTCACAGTATACTTCTGAAGAACAAACTAGTTTTCCTAAGAAGCCACAAGATAATTACAATGTGAATTCCTACTGCTATCTCTAGTTACAGTCTAATACCACAGGGTTCATGCTGGCTTTCCCTTTTACCATATGTGGGACTCCCTTCCAGGGTAATGAGAAACTTGCTTCCCACTTCCCATTGTTCATAATGTATTTCTGATCTCTCTGCTCTGGTGGAGTATGTCTGGGAGTGATTTCAAGTAACTAATCCATACTACTGCAGGCCAACAGACCTGTCAATTAAGTGTTCAGGAATTATTCATGGTCTGTACAGCCGTATGTATTAGACTATGCTGTTCAAGTTCTCTGGGTCACTTCTTCCCCGACCCTGTCCCTGTCCTTCAGTGGAGTAGTACTCATCTGAAATACAATCATTTGTTTCTGCTGCATTTTAGGGATTTTTTTTCCTTTTTTTTTTTTTTTTTTTTTTTTTTTTTGCAGAGTCTCACTCTGTAGCCCAGACTAGTACCACATTTGGCCTGGAACTTACTATGTAGTCTAGGCTGGCCCCAGACTTGCTGTGATCCTCCTGCGTCAGCTTCTTGGATGGTGGGATCACAGACATGTGTCACCATGACTGTCTTTAAGTTTGTTGATTTTTTTTTTTTTTGTATTAGGCATCATGGCTATAAAAAAGTTGCATTTGATGATAATTCCCAGTGAGAGTAGGCAGTCCTGGTAGAAGTGCATGTAAACTGATATAAAATGTGTGTTTGGGGAGCAAACTGATACTTTGTAAAAGTATTTATATCCATTGGCCCAATAAGATTTCACATTATTTATAATTATGAAAAATGAAAGCAATAAAAAATTCCCACCTATTGGAAATTGAGAAGATCGTAAACTATCCATCATAAACCACCTCCTATACTCACTCATATGTTGTACCCCAAGCACAACTTAATTTTGCAAAGACAGTAGTTACCTGGAGAACTGTTAAAACAGAAAAATGGTGACACAGCCAGAGTGGTGGTGCATGCCTTTAATCCCAGCACTTGACAGAGGCATGCAGATCTCTGTGAGTTCCAGGCCAGCTTGGTCTGCATTGTGAGCTCAGGCCAGTCACTGCTATATAGTGAAACCATATCTCAAAAAACCCGGTACATATAATTTACATTCTTTTAAAGTCTATGGTTTGTAGTTCAGTTGGTAGAGTATTTGTTTAGTATGTGCAAGATCCTGGGACTGATCCTAGCACCACAAAAAAGAAAAGAATATATAGATAATAGACATTTCAAACGGTATATGCTTTTAAAAGCTAAAATGTACTCAAAAGTTTGTCCCAACTGCATCACTGTTTTCCCTGGAATTCCTCCCCTTGCAGGATGGCTTCAGCTGTCAACTTGACACACCTGGAAAGAAGGAACTTCACTCAGGGAATTTCCCACCCCTTGGACTGGCCTTTTCTTAGTTGTTGAGTGATGTGGGAGGACCCAGCTCACTGTGCATGGTGCCACCCTGGACAGGAGGTCCTGTCTTATATAAGAAAGTAGGCTAAGCCCAGGCCAGGAGCAAGCCAGTATGCATCGTTCCTCCATGGTCTGTGCTTCAGCTTCTGCCTCAGGGTTCTTGCTTGAGTTCCTGCCCTGGCCTCTCTCAGTGAACTGTGCTGTAAGCTGAAATAAACCATTTCCTCCCCAAGTTGGTTTTGGTCAGAGTGTTTTATCCACAGCAATTGAAAGCTAACCAGAACAATTCTCATAGTACTAAATAATGTTCATAGGAAGATTTCTTTCCTTTATTTCTTTTTCCTGTTTTGGAGACAGGGTCTTCCTGTAGGCCTAGCTGGCCTGGAACTCACTAACTCACTACATAGACTAGGCTGGCCTCAATTTCATTTCACAGAGATCCCTCTGCCCCTGCCCCTGCCCCTGCTTCATGCTGGGATTAAAGGGCTGTGCCACCTCACCAGGCCTTATAGTAAAATTTCCCAACTGATATCCTAGGTAGCATATGTCACCATGATATGTATGAAAATGCTTCCCAACTCCCATTCCTTTTAGTATGGTTATGTCATAAATTTTGATTGAATTTATAGTCACTATATTATGATTATGCAAACACTGGTCACTACATCAGATACCTTCCTCAGTCACTCTCCATCTCATTTTTGAAACAGGGTCTCACTAAGCCCACCAATTGGCTAGACCGACTGGCCAGTGAGCTCTAGTTCCCTCGATTTTTAAAGATTTTTCTCTCTGATTCTTTTTAAAGATGCTTCAGTATTTCTTTTTTACAGATTTATTTTTAATCATGTATATCCATGTATCTGCCTGTGGATTTGTGCACTTGAGTATAGTGCCTGCCTGCAGAGTCCAAAAGAGGGTGTCTGATCCCCTGGAGCTGGAGTTACAGAGTTATGGGCGGCCAGCAGTGGGTGCTGGGAACCTGACTCATCCTCTCCAAGAGCAGTGTGCACTCTTAACCACTGAACCATCTCTCCAGCCCCCTTATTTTAAATTAGTGAATGTATGACGGTAGGTGCACACGTGTGTGGGTGCCCAAGAAGGCCAGAGGCAGTGGATGCCCCTGGAGCTGGAATCAAAAGTGATTGTGAGCCACCCGACATAGGTCCTGGGAACCAAACTTGGGTCCTCTACAAGATCGATACGTGCTCTTGACCCCTGAGCCATCTCCCCAGTCCTCTCTGATTCTTTTTATTTTTTCATATTTAATATTCATAAGTGTTTATAATGTATTTACCTCAAATCCACTCCTATTCCCTTCCTTCCAGTTCCTCCCCTATTCTCTCCACCACTTTTCCCTCCCAACTTTATGTACTCGTTTTTATTCGTATCCACTGAGTTCATTTAGTGCTGCCTGTAAGTGCATGGGTGTGAGACCATCTACCGGAGCATGGATAGCCTCTCGGGGGGCCCATGCTCCAGAAGAAAACACTCTCTCTCTGTCTCTACCCCCCACATGGGGTGTGGCTTCATGAGCCCCGCCCCCATCCATATTGGGATTTTGGGCTGGCCTGACCTTGTAAGGTCTTGGGCATGCAGTCTCAGCTGCTATGAGTTCATGGGTGCAACTGGGATGTCAGACCTGGCAAATGCTGCTCCACTATGGATAGCTATTCCCTCTGGCTCTTACGCTCTTTCTACCTCCTCTTCCTCAGTGATCCCTGCTGAGCCTTGGGAGTATGATAAGATGTCCCATCTAGAGCAGAACACGACACAGTCTTTTTTTCTCTGCACGCTGTCCAGATGCGGGTCTCCATGTTAACTGCCATGTTAACTACTGTAAGCAGATGAGTGTTGAGAGATGCGCTAATCTATGGGTATGAAGATAAGAATTTAGGGGGAAGTTTATTACTATGTCCATTTAGCAGAGTAAGAGTACTAGGTTCTCCCTAGGGCCCATGACCTGGCCAGCCAAGGTTTGGGGGCCCAGTTAACTTAATATCTCTCTCTCTCTCCCCCCCTTCCTCCCTCTCTCCTTTGCTATCTTTAATGCTTCATCATGTGTTACACACTTGTCAATATTTTCCATATAGCCCAAGCATGCTGGCTGCATTTTTCTCTGGAAATGTCTCTCCCCTGCCCCAGTCTAGCTCTCCGAAGGCCCGCTGCACAGGTGTCCCCAGGGATTACAGCCTCGCTCCCGTGCTCTGTGGGTTTCCCTCTTCTAAAATTCTTGAATTCTGGTTCTTCCCCTCTCTTGGCTTACTCCTTTGATTTTTCAGTAGCCTATCCCTCAGAACCTTCCAGAATAAAAGTACGAAGAGAAAAATACTGTAAGCCCTTGTGTATGGAAACATGTTTTTGTTCTGCCCTCAGGCTTCTCTCTGAGTTTACCCCAGGTTTTTGTAGGATTCTGAGTTGAAAATCATTTCTCCTCAGAATTATCAATAATTTGCTTATGTTTCTCCTGCCTTTCCATGTTGCCGAGAGGCTGATGCCACTTTGACACCTTGTCTTTTGTGTATGACCCGCTCTCTCTTTAGGAAGACTTCAGGGCTCCTCTGTTCTAGAGTGCTCATGTCCTATGGAGACTTACAATTGTCTATCTTTTGTCCGCTTGCTTTGTTACCCATTTATTCAGGTCTTTTCATCTCAGGACTTTTTCCATTATGAGAATTTTTCTTATACTATTTCTTCGATAAATTCCTTCAGTCCATTTTTGGTGAGTGTTAGACTTTTAGGATGCATCCTTTAATCTTTTTTTTTCCCCCACATTTTTCATTCTATCTTTTTTCCTATTTTCTGGTTTTTATCGACTATGTTATGCCCTTTTTTTGACGTTTTACTTTGAAAATTATATTTTAATACCCCCACGGCCTTTCTTATTATTTTATTTTATACCCCGAATACTTGTGTCACCCTCCAAATTAATATACTGACATGCTTTATTTTATTACTGTTGCACACATATGATATGTATGTGTGACTGAAGGTATATATATGCCGTGGCACAAATGTGGAGATCAGAGAACTTTTGAGACTGGTTCTCTCCCAACATGGGTTCTGGGGATTGAATTTAGGTTGTCAGGCTTTCGTGCTGAACGCCTTCACCTGCTGAGCCATCTGGCCAGCCATTTTTAAAAAACTGTTTTTAATCTTATTGCCAAACTCATATATTGAAACTCAATCCTTGACATTATTAGTATTAGTATTAGAAGATGAAGCTTTTGGGAGGCCTGGTGGCTCATGTCTTTAATCCCAGTACTTGAGAGACAGAAGCTGAGACCCTGTCTCCAGAAGAAAAAAAAAGAGGAAGAGGAGGAGAGGAAAGGGAGGGGACGGGAGGAAAAGGAGGCTGTTTGAGGGAGTTCTGACGGTTAATCTTCATTATCTTGACTGCTGACTTGATGAAATTTAGAATCACCATGAAAACAATTCTCTGGACACGTCTGTGAGGGAGTTTCTAGATCAGATTAATTGAGATGGGAAGACCACCTTAAATATAAGCAGTGCCATCCCATGGGCTGGTTGGCCTGGACTTCATAAAAAGCAGAAAGCTCTCTAGTTCCTGACCATGGATAGGATGAGACCAGCTGCCTCTGGCTCCTGCTGCCATGCCTTCCCCACCACAAAGTGGATTATCTCCCCTAGAGCTAACTTAAACCAGAATAACTCTTTCCTCCCTTAAGATGCCTCTTTCAGATACCTGGTCCTAACAATGAGAAAAGTAACTAATACAGATCAAGGCAGTGGAGCCCTCATGAGTTAGATCAATGCCACTGGAAGAGAGATTCCAGACAGCTAGGCATGACCTCTGAACCAGGAAGTGGGGCCTGACTTTGTATATCAGGTACCAGCAGGCTGATCTTGGACTTAGCCTCCAGAACTGTGAGAAATAAACTTCTGTTGTTCATAAGGCACTCAGTCCATGATATTTTGTTACAGCAGCCTGAACACACTCTAGGAAACACCCTCATTTCTCAGATTAAATGTCTTATCTCTCCTTAGATATTAATCATGCTGCCTTTGAAATTCTGAGCTGCTGTTTATGTCTTTTTCTTTCATGTTATAACTTCTCACAAGCATTGGGAGATGCTTATCTCTCTGTTAAGATATCATTTGGAGGCACAAAAAACTAGTAAAGGACTCCTTGTGAACAACTGCAGCCTGTCCCCTGGTTCTTGGAGGCAAGCTGGCAGAGGGTCAGTGCATTCCCATCGAGGAGGTGCCCCCAGTGTGAGAATCTGGAAGTCTCTTCTCTGTGGCCAGCCTGGGTTTCCCAGGGAAGGGTCATTTCCTAACCAACTGATTGTGGTTTGGAAACAGCATGAAGTTGTTGGTTTTTTTTTTTTTTTTGGAGGGGGGAGAGGTTGGTTTTTGTTGGTTTTGTTTTGTTTTTTAGTCAGGGTCTCCCTGTAACCCCAGCTGGCCTAGAGGCCTAGAACTCACTGTACAGACCACGCTGGCCTTGAACTCACAGTGATCTACTTGGATGCTGAGATTAAAGGAATGCCCCACCACACTTGGAATTTTTTTTTTAAACTCTTTGTGTGTGTGTGTGTTTGTGTTTGCACACATTTGAGTATGTATGCCACAACACACATGTGAGGGTCAGAGGACAACTTACAGAAGTCAGTTCTCTCCTTCCACATGTGGATTCCCAGGACCAAACTCAGGTCATCAGGCTTGGCAGCAAGTGCTTTTGGACCATGCACTGGACCAATGCATGCTCTGGCCCCTTTTTTTCTTGTTTTGTATTCTTTTCTGTTTGTGGTTTTTTTTTTTTGACACAAGCTCTTACTCTGTAGCCCAAGATGGCCTGGAATTCACTATGTTGCTCAGGCTGGCCTGAAACTGAGGACAATCCTCTTGATTCTACTTTCTGAGTATTAGAATTTACAGGTCTGAGTCACCACAATTGAATATTATTTTTAAATATTTTAAAAAATATTATTATTGTATGGGGTGGGTGTGCATGTCACGGCACATTATGTGGTGGTCAGAGGACAACTTCAAGGAGTTGGCTCTCTCCTTCCACAGTGGGTTCTATGAATCAATTTCAGGTCTTCAGGCCTGCACAACAAGCACTTTTATGTGTTGAGCCATCTCACTGGCTAGAACATCTTTAATTCCCTTTCTAAAATAAATTATGTGTACTTGTGTGCCTGTGTGTAGGTGTATGCACCTGAGTTCTAATGCTTCCAGACGTCCTAAGAGGGTGTTAGATCCCATGAAGCTAGAGTTATAGGTGGTTGTGAGTCATTCACTCTGAGTGCTGGGAAGAGAACTGGGGTCCTCTGCAGGCGCAGTATGCATTCTTACTGCTAAGCATCTCTCCGGCCTCTAACTCCCTGCTTTCCATCACTCCCGGACCCATGGTTCTCAGGTATCACAACCAACCCATTTTATATTTTTCTTTTTCACTATTCTTTGAGATAGGGTCTTATTCTGCAGCTGAGGCTGGCCTAACTAACTAACTCACTAGTTAGTCCAGGCTGGCCTCCAACTCAGAGCAGTCCTCCTGCCTTGGTCTTCTTGGTACTGGAATTGTAGGAGTCAGTCACTACACCCAGCTACCCAACCTCTCTTCACACACTAGGAGGGTTGAGAGGTTCGCAGTCATTTGCTCCTGTGTGTGAATTCATGCTGGCTGTGATTTGCTTTTCCTCTAGCCCTTAGCTGACATCAACCGCCCAGAGGAAATGAAAGTTTGATTGGTCAGGAAGCAGAAACAGGTGGCTAACTTAAGGTCACAGGAGCAGCCTAGAGGACAAGGGAGAGAGCAGCAATTCAGGAAATAGGAGCCTGATGCCAACAGGGAGGTGGAAGGATGGAAAAGAATAGTAACCTCTACTTCAGTTATGCTCAGAGTGAAGTCCATATTTAAAGGAACAGGATTTGACCTGACTTCATCATCCACTGCAGAGAACCTGCCCTCTACAGCCCAGAACTCAGCACTCATAGGGGACAAACAGCATTGTACAGAGGAACCCAAGAACTTAATAAAACACATTTGTTGTTTCAAACTGCTAGCTTACAAACAATGTTTTGGACCATGTCCTGATTGCAAACTGAAGTCTGATTCCCTGATAATGGGACAGCTCTAGGAGTGTCCAGCAATAGGCCATTAGCAAAAATGAAATGCAAGAAATCTTTCAGTCCATTAAGGTAAAAGAGGATTTTTCTAGCCTTTATTATTCATGACATGTGACTTCAGTTACTGTTTCCCAGAACAAATGTTATGGTTCTATTTCAACTTCTATTTACTGGAGCAAAATTGATGCTTATCAGCCGTCAAGCTACAAATTGCTAAGCTGTCAGGGAGCCCTTTGGTACTGTGGCTTTTTTTTTTTTTTTTTTTTTTGCAATTCTTTGATGTCTTATGAGTCAAGTTATTTCTGTGCCTCTGACAGCTTCCAAAACCTATCATAATCTCATGTGTATGCATACATATACACATGTGTGTATCTACAGTCTCTGTATAAATTAGACCTCATTTATATATATAAAAATGCATATGTAGGGGCTGGAGAGATGACTAAGGGGTAAAGAGTATTGACTGTTCTTACAGAGGACCTGGGTTCGATTCCCAGCACCCACATGATGGCTGACAACTACAGTTCCAGAGGATCCAACCCTCTTCTGACATGGGTGCACTTACATACATGCAGGCAATACACTCATACACATAAAATTAAAAATGAAAATATTTTTCAAATGCATATGTAAACAGGAAACAAAGAATAGAGCAAAGGCAGCCTTCAGCTTTTACTTTAAGAATGTTACTCTCAGCTGGCTATGGTGGCACATAGCTTTAATCTCAGCACTAGGGAGGCACCGGAAAGTGGATCTCTGTGAAATCAAGGTCAGTCAGTGGGGTCTATTGGGGAGTTTCAGGCCAGCCAAAGTGACATGGGAGACCCTGTCTCAACAAAAAACAAACAAAAGAAGTCACTTCCTAGACTGAGGCTGGAAGAGCTTGAGGTCAGCCTGTGTTACACAGTAAGTCCAAGGCCAGCCTAGGCTATATAGCAAGACCCTGCTCTCCCAAGCCCCCAAATCCAACAAAAGAAAAGAAAAGTTAGTGGACTGGTGGGTGGGTGTGGAGGAAGCAAGCCTCAGGCAGCAGCCTCTCTGACCAGTGAAACATGCCCCGTGATCCCCAACGACTTCCCCAGTCACGGCTTTGGGGTGACAGTCTGGTGTCTGTACTGTAAAGCTCTCTCTGAATTTTTCAGTTTTCCTTAGGGGTTCCCCTTTTTGGTCTCTAAGGCTGAAAGGGGGGGTGAATGACACACACAAATGAAAGCGGAAGTGTCTTAGCACTAAGCAAACGTAAAACAACCTCCCACTCAGTCTGTGACCTTTATGGAAATACTGCACATGTCCTCCGAGTCCCTCTGGATTTTGTGGGGGCAGGTATACCCTGCTGCCCAGCGGCAGCCAGCTTCCTTTTGGTCACTGCAGAGTCAAGCAAAACAGCAGCACCTGCTTTACAGGACAAGGTGGGGCTTCTGTAGTCACAAAGACAAGTGGTCTAACCTTGGCACCTCTCAAGGCTTATCCCATACAAGCTGGAAAGAACTTAGCCCCCAGGGAGAAGGAGCTGCTGGTTCCCTCACATGCTGTGTGAGCAGAGGAGACTGCCTTAGTACCATTCACACCTTGCCTCAAATTCAAGGTGGTCAGGAGCTCCCCCTGCAGAACACCTGGTGGTGGGGGCTCCCTCTTTTCCTAACTTAGACACAGGGCTGCAGGTCCTGAGCACTCTGGGGCAAGAGATGGAAACAAACGAGATGAAGAGGAAACAGAAGGCACGTGGGTCACCTCTGTTTAAAAACACATTTCTTGTGCAATATAGAAAATTTGACTTTACACATGAAGAAAAACAGTAAGAGGGCAGAAGAGATGCTAAAGAACAAACAAAATCATGCCTGGTCCTTTTTCCCAGAAATAACCCCTGTGAACGCTGGCTGAACTTTCAGGCCGTCTTCTAGTGTGCTTTTTCTTTTTTTCCAACAAAATTGGGACAATATGGAACTTCCCTAATTGCACATTCTGATTTTTCAGTCTACTTCTTATTCTAGAGAGAATAATGTTTTGTGTACAGGGCTGTTTATCACAGCATTTGTTTATAATTCTGAAAGCTAGGAAATGGTGGCCACTAACATTCTAAGCAAATTCAGTAAATCTGTAACGTCACAAAATATTCTGTAGTCATCAGAAGGATCCGCTTCATACTTTAGAACAACAGAAGGATGTCCCCAAGAACCTGATCAAATTTTTGTTTTTGATTTGTTTTGTTGTCAGACAGCTTGCTATATAGCCCAGACTGGTACTGAATTTAAGATCCTTCTACCTCAAACTGGATCTCCACCTGTAGAAGAATGAAACTAGACCCTTATCTTTCACCTTGCACAAAAGTCAACTCCAAATGGATCAAAGACCTCAATGTGAAACCTGAAACTCCGAAACTGTTAGAAGAAAACATTGGCAGTAACCTACAAGATACAGGTGTAGGAAAGGACTTTCTAAATCAGACAGCAGTTGCCAGGAATTAGGGTCAACAGTCAACAAATGGAACCTCATTATACTAAAAAGCTTCTGTACTGCAAAAGAAGCAACCAAGAAAGTAAAGAAAAATCCTCACAGAATGGGAGAAAATCTTTACTAGCCACACATCTGACAGAGAATAAATCAAGAACTCAAAAAAAAAAAAAAATCAAGAAAAGAAGTGACCCAATTCAAAGATGGGCTAAGGATCTAAGCAGAGAGTTCACTAAAGAAGAAATAAAGATGGCTGAGAAACAGCTTAAAAAGTACTCAACATCGTTAATAATTAAGGAAATGCAATTAAAACCACTTTAAGATTTCGTCTAACCCCAGTCAGAGTGACTAAGATCAAGAGAACAAATGATGCCAAATGCTGGAGAGGATGTAAGAAAAGGAGAGGCTCATTCACTGTTGGTGGAAGTGTGAACTCGTGCAACCCCTATGGAAAGGACCATGAAGAACTCTTAAAAACTAAAAATGAATCTACTGTTTGACCCAGTTATACCACTCCTTGGTATATGCCCAAAGGACTCATTCTATTACAAGGGTACGTGTACCTTCACTTTTGTTGCTACTCTTTTCACAATAGCTAAGAAATGGAAGTAACCTAAGTGTCACTCAGCAGACGAGTGGATAATGCCAATGTGGTACATTTATACAATGGAGTTTTACTCAGTGGGAAAGGAAGATGAAATCATGACATTTGCAGGTAAATGGATGGAACTAGAAACTGTTATACTAAGTGAAGTAACACAGACTCAGAAAAAACAAATGACCTATGTTCTCCCTCATTTGTGGATCCTAGCACCCAACCCAACCCTTATATTTGACTATGTATCCTAATGTAACTGCAGGAACCAGGAAAATGAAAAGGAACCAGGGAGGTAAAGGAAAAGAAGGAACCTGAGAGAGAAGAAGAATAGGAGACGGGTGTTACTAAGGGGAACCAGATAAAATGGGGTATTTAAAAGGGAGGGAAGGGGGATCATACAGGAGCCATGGGGGTAAAGGGAAAGAAGGAGCTCAAGAGAGGTGGGGATCATAGGACACTGGATTATCAAGGGAGAAATGGGGAAAATGGGGTCACTTTAAATGGGGCCGGCATGGAGGGAGGGCTAGATGGGGAGGGGGAAGAGATGATGCCTAGCTAGTGTAAAAAAATCAGAGGGAATCATATTATTCTAACAACCTAAAACAACTTACACATCCAATATCTCTATATGAGTCCATGTGCATAGCTGAAGGCTACATAAGAAGAAACAGTGCCAGACACGAGAAACCTTCCTTTGAGTTGTTTGGCCCATGGTGGTTCAAGAGACTCCCAAAATTACACCAGTTATTGCTATAGCCCTTGACTGCCTCCCGGAACTTGAAAATAAGACCCTATTGCTGAAGACAGGATATACTTCGGAGACAACAGAGCTGGAACTGACCTGGAAGCCACTTCCCCTGAGGGCTAGCTCTCATAGCTCTGCAGCGCACTATGCAAGGTGCTAAAGGAGGCATCAATCGATGGCCCGACACCAGCTTCACGACCAAATAGCCACATCAGAGATCAACACAGCATATGACATTGGTGCAGTAGTGGCACTTGGGGTCAATCAACAGTTACCTAATTGGACTTCAAGCCCACTCAAAGGGAGAAAACTCATGTGTGGTACTGTAGTCATAGCCAAATACACATGTCTGAAGAGGTCATAGATCTTAGAGAAATCCCCAAGGCTGTCACATACCTAGACTAATGTAACTTCTTACTAAGTGCAAAATCCGTAACCTTATATATACAGTCAAGTATCCAGTCACCACTCATCAAAGAAGCTTCTTTTGCACTACAAGGAGACTAACACAGAGTACCACAGCTGGTCACACACAATGTCTGTGAACTGCCCATGCCTAAGTGGTACATCTACAACGCAGCCTCTACACCAAAGGTTCAGGCAACATAGAAAAAGGGGACACAAGTGCATCTCTCGACTCTCATTAATGAAGCTCCCTCATGCAACAGAGGGCCAGGAGCACAAAGGTCACAAATGGCCAAAGTGTGGAGGTTAGGAGTCTGCAGAGTGGGGGTCCCTGGACAGGACTCCTATATTAAGCTTCACTCACTCGGGGCTCAGGGGCCATTGAGGAAGAGCGGGTAGAAAGACTGTAAGACCCAGGGAGGAGGTGAGTGACCACAGGGAAATAGAATCCTACAAGCTCCTGGGCCTCTGCTCATATGAACCTGCAGTGATTGTTTCGGCATGCTCGGGTCCCATGCAAACTCAAGCAGACATAAACCCAGAATGGAACTGGGGAAATAGGCAGCAGACCCCAATCTTTGCTGAAGAAATATTGGCGATTGATTACTGTTAGGTGAGGAAGAACTGATCTTAAAGCAAAGGACTCTGGATTGGCTGACTAGACTTCAGTGGATGAACTTGCACTGAGGAATGTCTGGGTACACTAACTTGACACAATAGGCCTTAACACAAATGACAGAGTGCATGAATTCCGAGGGGGCTTGGGGAGGTGCCATTGAGGAAGGGGGAATAAAGGTGATTAAGACGGATTGTGATGTTCTGCATGAAATACACAAAAATTCAATTAAAGAAAAGATTCTTTTGCCTCAGTCTCCCATAATGGGGATTACAGGAATGGGCCGCCATGCCTGGCTTAAAATTGTTTTAAAGCTTCAAAACAGTATATAAATTTGATACTATTTATACAGAAACATTAGTATACACGTGTATAAGGAACGATGTTGGTCAAGGCATCTGTCTAAAGGGTAGATCTTCTGTGCTATTTAACTTATTTATATCTTTTAGCATTGTTATATCTTCTGCAATTTACATTTATAGTTTTATATTTTTAAAAACTATTCACTTTAAGCTGGGCATGGTGGCGCTCATCTTTGATCCCAACACACAGGAGACAGTGGCAGGCATACCTCTTTGAGATGGAGGCCAGCCTGGTCTACATAGTGAGTTCCAGGCCAGCTGGGGCTACAGGGAGACCCTGTCTCAAAAAGACAAAAATAAATAAAACAAACAAGAACAACAACAACAAAAAACTATTCACCCTGAAAAATTATGTAAATCTACGTTTATTCATATGAAGTCTATCTATTATATAGTGAGTGTAAATGTCTGGAGCTGAAAAGATGGCTCAACAGTTAAGAGTACTGCTTGCTCTTCTAGAGGACCCGAGTTTGGTTCCCAATACCCTCATGAGGTACCTCAAGAAGTCTTAATGCCATCTTCAGGGGCTCCAAAGTCCTCTCCTGGTCCCTGAAGAATGCCTGTGCATATACTTCCACAGAGAGACACAGACACATGCATGCACATAATTTAAAAATAAAAGGAGGCTGGAGAGATGGCTCAGTGATTAAGAGCACTTGCTGGTCTTGCAAAGGACCCTGGTTCCATTCCCAGGAGCTCTGACCTTTTCTGGCTTCTGCAGGCAGCAGGCATGCATGTGGTCTATATACATATATGCAGGCAAAGCACTCCTACACATAAAAAATAAAATAAATATTTTAAAAAATATATAGGTTATGGTACCATTTTTATTTTTTACCCTATAAATAGATACAATTCAGAGCTGGAATGCAGCTCCGCTATAGAATCCTGGTATTTGGGATCTGGAGTCTGTCAGCCCCCACTTTCTGGCCCGTGGGTCTCTAGCTGCATGGGTTTCTCTTACAGTGGCACTGATCCCATTCTTGAGGACTCCACTGCCATGACCTAGTCACTTCCTTGCTGGATTTGATCCTTAGTACCTCAAATTAAATAAATACACAAGTATACATATTTTGATAAAATTTACAAATGCAAAGTATATAAGTTTACAGATTTACTATATAAACTTTACACATAAATTTTATGTGCAGCCTAGCTTGGTTTCTTTTGCTGTAATAAACACCAGTTTAAGGAAGAAAGGCTCTACTTCACTTTACAGCTTACAGCTGATCATCAAAGGAAGCCAAGATAGGAATTCGAGGCAGGAACCTGGAGGCAGGAACTGAAGCAGAGATCAAGGAGCAATGCTGCTTGCTGGCTTGCTCAGGGGCCTTTCTTAAACAGCCCAGGATGACTTGCTCAGAGATGGCATCACCAACGTGGGCTGGGTCCTCTTACATCAGTTATCATTAAAAAGGTCCTTCACAGACATGCCCACAGGCAAATCTGATGGAGGAAATTCCTCAGTTGAGGTTCCCTCTTCCTTTATGACTTCAGTTTGTGTCAAATTGACAAAAAGTAACCAGCAAAATGTGTGGATACATAAGGCTTATAAATTGGTTATCTGAGCTGGGTGTGGTGGTGCACGCCTTTAATCCCAGCACTGGAGAGGCAGAGGCAGATGGATCTCTGTGCATTCAAGGCCAGCCTGGTCTTCATAGTGATTTCCAGGCCAGCTGGAGCTATATGGAGACCCTGTCTCAAAAAAAAAAAAAAAGGCTATCTGAGGCTAGAGAGATGACTCAGTAGTTAAGAATTCTGACTGCTGTTTCAGAGACCCCGGGTTTGATTACCAGCACGGTGGCTAACAACTGTCTGTAACTCCAGTTCCAGGAGATCCAATGCCTTCTTCTGAACTCCAAGGGCATTGCATGACTCCGGTACACTTACACACATGCAGTCATTACACTCATGCATATAAAATAAAAATAATAAATAAAAAAATTATAAATGGTTATCTGTAGTATTTGAAACAACAATGCTATTTTGGGTTGGGTCTTGATAAATTTAGACTGGTTCAGGACAGCCTCACCTGAGGGAACAGCAGGTCCCCACGCACAAAGTCACAACAAAGCCTGGGTTCTTTGCTGGCACAACTTGCCCTGCCATCTGACACCGTGCATTCTCTCCACTGGTAACTTCTGTGGCTGTTTTTGGATTTTCTGGGTCACGGTAGCCCTGAGGGTCACTGTAGCCCTCAGTCAACCAACCAGGCAGGGGCCCTGAGGGAGTGACGTACAAGCTCAGTGTGGTTTCATTGGGTAGGAGCTCCAAAGGGACTAAACCAACCTGTTTCACAGTATTCCCAAAACTCAGGCCTCAGCACCTCAGTAGAAAGAAATGGATTAGGTGAGTGGTGGGCTTGGGTTCAAGTTGAGGCACTTCTGTTTCCTCAGTGGCTCATCATAAACAAGCTATTTATCCACTCAGTGTCATTATTCCCAAATAAGGACAATAAAAACTCCTGCCCCACAGAGTTATAGAGAGGCATCAGGATGATTTGGAACCAGCCCCTCAAATCTACGTAAATGAGTGAGATCTGGAAACAGTACCTCACACCTGTGTATTATCAGAAGGTCCAACTCAGAAGGTAATAGGGACAGCACGACAACCCCAGAGACAAAACCCGAAAGCCCTGACGTTCATCAGGGGTTTTTTTGTTGTTAAAAAAAAACAGCTCTGGTGACAAGCACTTGTGATATATTCTCGTGGTTGGACACATGGGTCACCAGTTCTAATTATAGAAAGGACATCTAACAAAATGGCCTGTTGATGTGAGTCACTAGGATGGTTTAACCCTCTGGGCCTGGGATGCCCCTGGGGATGAGCTGAGACACTTATTTGAATGAAACAAAAGCACCCACGGAGTTTTCACTTACAGTTGCACAGGACCTGGCTTCTCAAACAGAGGCGGTAAAATAACTTCCCTTTGGCCTCCCCACACCTCCTCCCTTCACACCCTATTTAGATTTCTTCATTTTACACTTTACACACACACCTATGTTGATTCCGGGTCTGGCCTACAGCACAAGAGAAAATATTTTAAATGGTAATTCAGGTAACTTCCATCCTCTCCCAAAACGCAAACACGAGAACATTCTGTTTTGTGTGGGCAGTCATGGCTATAAAGTGGTTTGGAGCCTGATTAGGCTTTTTATTCATAGCTCTGGGTGGGAGGTAATGGTATCACTTTCTTCCAAGGGTGAATATTTCTTCTTCCTTAATACTTAGATTTCTTCTCTGGAGTCTTCTTAGGCTTGTTTTCTCAACTGTCGAGGTACTCACCAACATTTCAAGCTAGTCCAGCCTGCTTCTCTGGTCACAGTGGAATTTCCACCGTGCCCCTTCCTGGCTGTGTGAACCAGGACAAGGCTGTTTCTTTACCCCTGTTACAGGAGTTGCATCCGATAGAGGAAACACTCAGTAAGTGTTGTGTAACCTTACTGTGCACTTATACCCCAAAGAAGCAGGTTATGCCACTTGCTGTAATAGAGATCAGGAAAACAAAGTGTACAAAGGCATTAAACTTACTGACACTGGGGGTCATCAAGAGTGACTCACCATAATGGTCTAACCTCATCTTAATTACCTAGTTCACAGAGAAAATAGTGTTAGACTCCAATGCCATCTGATGAATTGTCACACACACACACACACACACACACACACACACACATGCACCCAAGGTTGAACACATATACTCACAGATTGTCATGCTTCCTCACAGGAGGTATGGGAAGACAAGTTGCAACAAGCATTCCGTGTTCATGCAGGATTAGTTGGATGATTCTCATGGCCCCACACTCAAGCTTAGTGTTTGCTTTCTCTTTCCTTTCCTCACTAGGTAAGAACAGAGCAGGAAGCTGGCCTCTAGCATTGAGGAAGAGGGCCTTCCTCAGCACCGGACCCTGTTGGCACGTGATCTTGCACCCCCATTCTCTACAGTGAGTCTGGAATGCTTGTTGTATATGCTGCCAATCAATGGGAGTCTGTGTTAGCAAATGGATGGGGAGCAAGACTCTGATCTGAGCTGGAGGTGGGCTCAGCAGTCAAGAGGGTTAGCTGCTTTCCCAGAGGACCCAAGTTCAGTTCCCAGCACCCACATGGGATGGCTCACAACCACCTGCAACTCTAGCTTCAGGGGATCCCACTTCTCGCTTCCATGGGTTCCCATGTACATGTTGCATGTACTCACACAGACACAGACCCACAGACAGACAGACACGCGCGCATGCACACACACACATTTTAAAGAATGTTTTTATTGATTCAGGAACTTCATGCGATGTATTTCATTCATACTCAGACCCCCGCTCCTGCCACCCCACCTTACTCAGACGTCATGAACTCTATTATTATTTGTTGGGTTTTTTGTTTTGTTTATTTTCAAAGGCCTAGTGAATCTAATGTGAGCTTCCAAATGCTCTTGAGTGCGCGTTTATCCCCTGGGGTCTGGTCATTGTAACAGGAGATACACTAGTAAAGAAAATGGGCTCTCCCTCTCCCAGCAGCCATCAACTGCCAGCAGATCCTCAGCTAGGCTTGGGGCTTCTTGCCCACCGCCCAGATCCATGCTGGATTTTGGGGGAGGGGGTCTGGCCCGAGTTTGCACAGTTCTGTGCATGCTGTCACAGGCGCTACGGGTTCCTATGTGCAACCACCCTGTGGTGTCCAGACCTTGTACTCATCCACCACCTCTGGCTCTTACAGTCTTTCCAACTCCTCTTCCGCAATAATCCCTGAGCCTTGAGAGAGGAGGGTGTGATATAGGCATATGCATAAATTAAAAAAAAAATTCTGGTCTGAGCTGATTCAGCCCCAGAAGCTGGCAATCCCAGATCAGTTTGTCTCTTTGATCTGCCCTCCCCCGCCATTTATGTTCTGACCAATCCCTAATTGGCACATTCTTAAGATATGTCACAATATAAAATTAGAAGTGCTTCTGTTAAATACACCTTTTTATTTCTTTTTTTTTTTTTTTTTTTTTTTTTTTTTACAGGGTCTCCTGTAACCCCAGCTGGCCTGGAACTTACTATGTAGACCAGGCGCTGGCCTTGAACTCATAGAGTTCTACCTGTCTCTGCCTCCAAAGTGCTAGGACTAGAGGCGTGTGCCACCATGCCTGGAAAATACCCTTTTCTTACACCCGAAATATGGTGAAATCTTGAGGAAAGGCTGATTCCAACTTCTTAAGGTGACTTTCTAGCTTTCTTAAACAGTTCTTATACTACCTGCTTAGCGATAGTGCTCTCCACAGTGCCCTGGGCCCTCTGGCATCAATTAATAACCAAGACAATCCCCACAGACATGGCCACGGGCCAATTTCCTGATCTAGAGAATTCCTCAGTGGAGGCTTTCTTTTCTGCAGACTCTAGACTGTGTTAAGTTGACAAAGCTACCTGGGACAGTAAGCAAGGTAATTTCATGTGCATCAAGACACATTCCACAAAGATAGCCAGCAAGTCCCCTTGTATGACCCAGGGCTCAATGACTTGGGGGAATCTAAGTCTGGCAAGACACAAGGCTTGCCTTTAAGATGCACCCAGTATAAAATGTGCAGACTACTGCAAGGACAGAACACAAGAGCCATGAGAGGGGTGCTCCATGTGCAAGTTCAAGGAGAGTGTAGAAGTCGGCTTCACATCACTGTATCAATGTGTCTGAGATTAAAAAGAAGAAAGGTTCTTTTAGCTCATAGTTTTGGAGGTCCCAGCCCATGGTGGAATGGCCTCATTCCTTTGGTCGTCTGGCAGAGGAACAAGAGATGGCCATGGCACAGAGCGTGTGGCAGGTGAGAAAATGCTCATCTCTTCATTCAGGAAGTAAAAGAAAGACCATCCACACTAGGGTCCCCAAATCCTCTTCAAGGCCTCATCCCCAATAACCTAAAACATCCCCAAGGATTGTACCTCCTGAAGACATTCCACCACTCTTTCATAGAGCTAGCCAGGGGACCAATCTTCTAACACATAGGCCTCAGAGGTTATTTACCCGAAACCCAGCAGAAGAGGAATCATATTTGGTGGGAGGGGCTGGATGGAGAAAGGCTCTTCATAGGTTAGTACCTGAGATGTGACTTTTTAAAAAATCAGGTAGATGGCTGGGGTGATGATGGTTCATTGGGGAAAGTGCTCTCTGTGCAAGCATGAAGACTTAAGTTCAAATCCCAGAACCCATGTAAAAAGCCAGACGCAGTAGCATGCATGTGTAATCCCAGGGTTCGTCTGGTGAGATGGGAGGTGGAGAGATGAAGAATCCCCAGCAGCGTCTGTGCCAGCTAGCCTGGGGTATGCAGCAGCAAACGAGAAACCCTGCCTCAGAACAGTAGAAGGTGAGATACCCAGCACTCGAGTTTGTCCTCTGACTTACACACACACACACACACACACACACACACACACACACACACACTGTAAAAAAATGAAAGAAAAGGGGAAGGGTGAAAATTTCAAACTTAATCTTTTAATTTATCATGTTGTCTTTCGCAAATACATAAAACAAAAACTCAGGTCTTCAGACATAGCTCAGTGGTCCTGTGTGTGCTGAGCATGTGAAAGGCCCTGGCTTTAGTTCTCAGTGCCAAAAAAAAAAAATAATAATAATAATAACAAACACATGAGAGCTCAGTTTTGTCATGTACGTCCCAGTGTACCCCAGACTGCCGCATTTCATTCCAGTCTTGGGCGCTCTCCTGGTCCCGGGGAAGTTAGTAGCATGGCACACCCTCTCAGGGGGCCCATGGCACCTGCCATCCCCTTTCCCCCTCTCAATAAAATGTCCAAAGACCAACAATCCTGAGAGTGAGCTATGAAGAAGGAATCGCTAGCCAGGCACACATATTTAATCCCAGCACTCAGGAGGCAGAAGCAGGCAGATCTCTGTGAGATCTAGGCCAACCTGATTTACATAGTGAGTTTCTGGGGCTACTTAGTGAGACTCTGCCTCAAAAAAGGAGAGGGTCAGTGAAAAGTAAGACACATAAAGATGTAGAGCAATTTGTCACACTGGTGGCTCCTTGAGCTGCATCTCCTGGTGTTCAGGCCCTCACTGACCCTCTTGTAAATCCAGTCTGCTTAACACTCTATAGTATGACCAAAGTAAGTGCATCAGCTCTTGAGTTATGCTTTAAGAAAGCCTGGTGGAGAGCTGGGGATGTGGCTCAGTTGGTAGAGTGCTTGCCTAGCAAGCATTGAAGCCCTGGGTTCGATCCCTAGCACTGCATAAAGCTGGGCATTGTAGTGTATATCTGAAATCACAGTAGTTGGGAGGTAGAGGCCGGAGATTCAAAGGTCATCTTCTGTTACGCAGCTAGCTCAAGGCCAGCCTCCGCTACATGAGATCTTGGATGTTTTAGTTGAGTGGAGTCTGCATTTGGATTCTTAAGGAGCCTGAGTTACCCTATAACTGTCTGGCAATCGTGTTGAGGAGGCAGTGTAAAGAGTAGAGAGGCTCTGAGACTCCTCATGGGAAACCCAGGAACTCAGCTAAATGAGGACCCTTACTCAACAGATTCAGCCACTCCAGAATCCCGAGGCAAAACAGTGACACCCCACAGCAATGTGGTGCCACGCCTCTGCGTGTGCATCTTGGAGGCTTCCGAGCCTCTCGTGTGCATCTTGGAGGCTTCCGAGCCTCTCACGTGAGTTTGCTGCCTCTCCCCCTTTTGAGACAGGGTCTCACTGTGCAGCCCCAGCTGACCTAGAACTTACTACGTAGACCAGGCTGGCCTCAGTCTCACAAGAGATCTGCCTACATCCCAAGTGCTGGGATTAAAAGTGTACGACATTACGCCCAGCTTGGTTTTTGTTAGTTTGGTTGTTTTTTGTTGTTGTTGTTGTTGCTGTTTTTGTTTTTTGAGATAGGGTCTCCCTGCAGCCACAGCTGGCTGTAGACAAGGTTGTAGTTTTGGTGTTTTGAGACAAGTTCTCATGACGCAGCGCAAGCTGACCTTAAACTAAGGATGCTTACATGATCATTACAGGTGTGTACCACCAGGCCCAGTCTTATATTTGAGTTGTTTCTGAGCCATTTACTTGTTCGGTGGTCAAGGGTAACGAAAGCTTCTACTCACAGGAAAAGCAAAATGCCCATAAAAATGTCAGTAGTCAGTGCTACCTGGCCATTCAGGTTTCTCAAGGTCAAAAGACAGGACATGTCTTGTTTAAACAGTGGAACACCAGCTCTTGGGGACTGAGAGAGCAGGAACTCCCCTGTGAGGACCTATTGCTCTGAACGCTGGGGTGGGTGTGGGTGACAGGCATCTGGTGGGGCCTCTCAGTTCTTGGCACAGCCCTTAGCAAGGGAGGGCTCCCGCGTTTGTCCAGCCACAGCAGTGCTTCCCCTGTCATGGAGGGCTGATTTTATTCATTTTTATTTAGTTACATTTTATTTGCATATATTTGCACGTGTTTATTTTGCGTGGGGGGCATATATGTGAACACGCAGAGGGTTGAGGATAACTTCTGGAGTCAGTGCTCTTCTTCCGTGGGTTCCAGGGATTGAACTCAGGCTAGGTGGGCCATGTCACGGGCCCAAGAGCTGATTTTAAAAACTGCTTTGAAAGGTTTTTAAAGCTTTATTTTACTTACTATTATTATCAGTGTGTGTATGTCTGTGTGTGTCTGTGTATGTGGGGGCAAGGTGAGCATATGTCACAGCACACTTGTAGAGATCAGAGAAAAACTTTACAGTCAGTTGGTTCTCTCTCCACTTTTACACGGGTTCCAGGGATCAAATCCAGGCCATCAGGCCTGTGGGGCAACACTTTTAGCCGCAGAGCCAACTTGCTGATCCAAAGAGCTGTGTTCAAGAGGGCGGGAGTCGAGTGGAAGGAGGAACAGGAGAGAGTGGAGGTGTCTTCTCAGACCCCAGCATGACAAGGGCAGCTGCCAGGGCTTCCTTCCTTCCATCATCCAGTGAACCTGGGACGGAGAACAGGACTTGTCACCTGCCTTAGGGAACTGGGGACACACAAGATGCAGAGCCTGGAGAGGAAACAAAGCAGGCCTCACAAGCAGAGTCAGACACTGCTCTGTGTAGACTGCACAGGTTTCAAGGGGACAGGAAGGGCAGAGTGTTCCACACTCTGGGGACAGCACCCCAAAGGTGCAGACATTCAGCCGCGAAGGACAGAGAGGGCTTGAGTGGGTGGCAGAGGAAGCAGGTGAGGAACATGAGGCAGAATGATGTTCGATAAAAGTTCACCGCCTGACTGGCCTTGCCTTGTGGCCACAGGGAGATGCCGAAGCTGTTTCGCCAGGGTTTGTAGAAATGCAAGCAGTGGTGAAGAGCTGAGGGAGAGGTGCTCAGGGCAGGGCTGGGGAGGAGGCAGCAGAGAGGGGGCTGAGGATGCCGGCTGCAGCATCCTTAGCCGGCTGCACAGGCGGCTGTGGTAGGAGTGGGTTGCGGGGCCCGAGCTGCCTGGCCTGTCTTGCCGTGACCTTGCCGAACAGGGCACGGAGCTGCCTCTCTCTAGGGCTTTGCTCTACCCCTGGGAAGTGAGGAAGGGAAATGAGAAGTTTCCCTTCTGCTCGGAGACTGTCAGGCTGAGATTTGGTGACTCATGTGAAGGGTGGGTGGGTGGAGTCAGGGAAAGGAAGGAGCCTGCAAGGTCAAAGAGAGCCCTGGGAAGGATTATGGAGAAAATGATGTGTCTGTCCCGCAAAAATAGGAAGTGGAGATTGCTGAGCTCTGAGGGGGAGGTGATGTGTTTGATGTTAGGGAACTCAGGAGACACGAAGACACGTCTCCACAGCAAACGGGCAGTGGGGGTACAAAACGCAGTCAACGGAGCCTTCTCTCCGTAGCTGGAGGTGGGGAGGCGGGTGGCTAGGAAAGATCCATTACCCACCGCAGGTGCCCATGTCCGAATCCCCAGAGCTTATAAATTCTATATAGAAGAGAAGAGGGAGTCTTCTGCAGATGTGAAGTAAAAAAGGCTTGAGATGGGTAAGATAAGCCTGGCTGGTTATCTGAACACAATGCAAGTATCCTATGAGAGGGAGCTGAGAGAGACTGGATGTGTAGTAAAGATAATATGAAGATGATGCCAAGAGTTTTAAAGAGACAGAACTCTAAAGCCAGGTACTGCAAGCCTATAATCCTAGCACTGAGGGAACAGAGGCAAGAGGATCTAAAGTTTAGGGCCAGTCTGAACTACATGGTGAATTTCAGACCAGCATGAAATATACTGAAAAACCCTGTCTTAACAACAACAAAAATCAATAGCTGGAGTCCCAGCATTCTTCTTTCTGTGCTTCCTGGTCTGCTGAGCTGCGAGCCAGCAGCCTCAGGCTCCTGCCACAGCCACCAGCTGCTCTAGCCACCTGGCCTGTCCCTGCCACGATGGACTGTATACTCTCAAATGGCGAACCAAAACAAACCTTTCCTCCTGGAAGTTGCTTCTGGTTAGGTATTTGGACACAGTGATGAGAGAAATAACTAACACTAAAGATTGGTCAGAAAGTACGGCCACTGCTGAGACAAACCTGACCATGTGTTTTCTGGGCCTTTGGAACTGGCTTATGGAAGTGGTGTGGAAGTTTGGAGCTAAGACTACAGAATCCTAGAATGCCACACACAACTTAGTGGGCCACTCGGCTGGGGGACTGGAAGACCAGAATATTGGTCAGAAGCTACAAATCTACTTTCTGCACTTAAAAGCTTGCATATTCTGGATACTGCATAGAACAGAATCATTTTGTGACTGGCTTTGTTCCCCTGGCATTTTTTTCAAGCTTCACCCCATTGCAGTATCTCTAAGACTTCATTTCTTTCCATTACTGAATAGAATCCGCAGTGTGGATAGATCATGTTTTAATATCTACTCATGAACTGTTGAACATTTGTTACTGGCACTTTTTGACTATTATAGATTCATACAAAAATTTTTTCATGGAAGCTAGGTGTGGTGGCATATGTCTTTAATCCTAGCACTCAAGAGACAGAGGCAGGTGGCAGTTCTCTGTGAGCTTGAGGCCAGCCTGGTCTATATAGAAAGTTCTAGGCCAGACAATGCTACGTGGTGAGACCCTGCCTCAAAAAACCAACGAACCAAACATTTTTCATTTCTCTTGGGTCTACACTTAGGATTAGAATGACCCAAACCAAACAAAGGGTAATTGAAATAATCTGAATATCTACCAAACTGTTTCCCTAAAGGGGGTACCATTTTACAACCTTAATAGCAATATGTTAGATTCTAATTTCTCTACACCTTTGCCAACACTTTCTGCCCAGGCCTTTTATTACGGTCATCTAGTAGGTATAAAGTGGGTTCTACTTGAAATCTGCATAACTCTGATGGCTAATGAAGGTGAGCATCTTTCCATGTGCTTGTTGAAAGGTCAAATTCTTTTTGAATTTTTTGTTTTTTTAATTGTGTGTGTGCGTGTGTGTGTGTGTGTGTGTGTGTGTGTACCAGCGTAAGTGTGCCGTGGTGTACATGTGGGTTAAAGGACAACTTTCAGGAGTTGGTTCCCTCGTTCTACCATGGGATCCCAGGGATCAAACTCAGGTCATCAGGCTTAACAGCAAGCACCTTTATCTGCTGAGCCATCTTACCAGCCCCTGTGTTTTGAGGTAGGGTCTTGGTATACACATCAAGCTGGACTTGAATGCCTGTGTGACCCAGGGTGGCCTTGACTTTGTGGCAATTCTCCTGAATGCTGAGATTAAGGGCACGAGTCACCATGAGCCGCTGAAGAGGCAAATTCCCTATTGAGACATTACTGCCCCAATCTTGGTTACTTGAGGACCATGATAAAGCAAGTATCAACTTTCAGGGGATAAAAGTCTGCATTCTGGAAGCTAAGTATCCATCCTGACATCCAGCTCCCTGATGGTCTTGAGCTGGCTTTTGTAAACAATCACGAGGACATCCTTGGACACAAGCCCTACGCTGCGGCTGGACGTCCGGCGACATCCAGTGACCTTAATAGGAATACTGTTTTCTTGGCTCAACGCATATTGCTCCTCTGACATCGGAGCCTGAGGAACTGATTTACCTTTTAAGGTTTATACTTGTCAGGCATTTTAGGATTGTGAAAACAGAGGTGAATTCTAATGAAGAGGAGAGAGCTGGTTAGTGTTGGTTTTGGTCTTGACTGTGGCAGAAGACAATATGACAAAACTGTCTGTGGTCGGATGAAATTTGTTCCCATGAAAAATCTTGGGGACAGGCTGGGTGTGGTGGTACATGCCTTTAATCCCAGTACTCAGGAGGGCAAATATGCCTACTGCCAAGCCTGACAATTTGAGTTCAATCCCTGAGATCCACATGGTAGAAGAGGAGAACTGACTCCTACAAGTTGTCCTCTATCCATAAGCACATATGTGCATACACATACACACACATGCACATACACAAAGTAAAAATGTAAAAATATCAAAGAACCTCAGTTGGCAACTGGTTGTGATGGCACATGCCTATAATCCCAGCACTTGGGAGGTGGAGGTGGAGGTGGAGGCAGGAGGATCAGGAGTTCAGAGTCACCCTTGGCTATTTAATGAGTTCAAAGCCAACCTGGGCTACATGAAACTCTGTCTCAAAAAAACAAAATCAAATCAAATAAGAATCTGAGTTGGTGAAACAGGGTGTGGAGGCTAACACCTATAACCCCCAAACTCAGGATTCAGAAGCAGGAGGCTCATGAGTTTGAGCGTAGCCTAGTCTAGATGGTGAGTTGGAGGTCAGCCTGTACATACTGAGACCCTGTCTCAGAAAAAAAAAAAAAAATCTGTTGGTCAAGTGGCAATTCGACTTTTTTCCATGTGTGTGTGTTTCCACATGTGTGAGCACTCATGCATGTGTGTGTTTGCACATGTGAGCCTGTGGAGGTCAGAGGTTGGCATTAGGTGTCTTCCTCAGTTTCATTCCACCTTCTATACCTGGGTCTCTTACTTGAACCCAGACCTCCTCATCGATTCAGCTAAGTCTAGCCAGCTCGCTCCAGGGATCTCATATCTGCCTCCTGAGCTAGGATTACAGGCAGGCCACCATGCCCACCCAACATTTATGTGTACCTCTAGTTCTCACAATTATACAGTAAGTACTTTATCTCCTGAGCCAATCTCTCCAGCCCCTACAGGACTTTTTAATGAAAACAATACAAGCTGAGGACCTGCAAGGTGCCTGTTATTAAGGCCTCAGCTCTGCTCTGCCTGGAACTTTAAAGCTAACATATCATATTTGGTCAGAACAACCCAGACTGTGGAAGATGAGAACCAAGGTCTCAAGCACCACCCCCATGGGGCCAACCTCAACCTTCTCGCTCCCAGTCAAGTCCTCAGCTGACTAGAGATCCCGGGTCACAGAGAGCTCAGCTGGTCCAGTCTGAAGAACCATTCAACTCACCCGTGGAGTGACAAATTAAAAGGTGTTTCAAGTCACCACATTCAATCCAACATGTAAAAGTCATTTCTCCCTTGAATTTTCAGCCTCATAGTCTGTAGATCTGGGTAACTGTCCATCAAATGACCATTTTTAAAACATCAGATCTCAAAAAGTTAAAAAAAAATTTCAAACTAAGAATAAGATTCCCTGTCTTTCAGAGATATAAACTGAAGTGTCAGTGATAATTCTCTGATGCCGCGTCTGGGATCTGCTTCAGTGTAACCTGGAGTAGAAGCAGAGGAGAGCAGGCACGGAGGGAACGAGGCTGGTGATGAGCTACTGGATTTTTGTTGTTTTGCTTTTCTGACACAGGGTCTTGTTGTGTAGCTGGGCTGGCACTCACTATGTAGCCCAGGCTTGTCTTGAACTCATGGCAATCCTCCTGCCTCAGCCTCTCAAGTGCTGGGATTGCAGGCATGTGCCCCCAAGTCCAGCTCTAGTCATGAGTTATTGTTGAAGCCAAACTATTCTGGGTATGCTTGAAGTTTTTGTTTTAAAAAGATCTGTGTGGGGCTGGAGAAATGGCTTAGAGATTAAGAGCACTCACTGGCTGTTCTTGCAGAAGACCCGGGTTAGAATCCCAGCACCCGGGATGGCAACGAACAACTGTTCATAACTCCAGTTGCAGGGGATCAAACACCTTATCTGTCCTCTGAGGACACTGCATGACATGGTTGCACTTACATACATGCAGGTATAACACTCATACACAAAATAAAATAAGTACATGAAAGACCTGTGTGTGGTTGTGTACACATACGTGCCCCTGTATAGGTGTTCCCACTTGGCATACTGTAAAGACTAAAGAGCTCCTGAACAGTATAGTTGCATAGCATTTTCAGTCTTCTGTCTAGTGGTATTGGATTTCAAGGGCCCCACAAGCTTCTGGAGAAAAATGACAACATATATTTTAGAACACTATCCTAATTTCCCAAGTCACCTAATACAAGCCTTTGGTTTAACCTGTAAGCAAACCTTGGGTTTCTTGCATTCCCAAGAGACTTAAAAGACCTCTTTTCTCTCCCAACAACTCACACTGGCAAATCAAACAGGTTCCCGAGTCCATCTTGTGCCAGCATGACACCATCAGTGAGCCCCGACTGTGCTCATTTTTCTAGGCAGGAGTTTGGGATTCAGCTATTTCTGTTTGCAGCAATGAGTATTCCTTTGTTCTAACTGTAGCATAAGAAATGTTTTAGTTTATGTGTGCTAGGGTGTATGGAAGCCAAAGGTGGCTGTCAGCTGTCTTCATCCACCTCTCTCCATCTTATTTTGGGGGACAGGATCTCTTGCTGAACCTGGAACTTGTTGCTTGGCTAGGCTGGCTGGCCATTGAGCCTCCTGGATCTGCCTGTCTTCTCCCCTGAAGCACTGGGCTTCCAGATGTGCACTGTGGAACACAGCAGGTCCTGGGGACCTGAGTGCAGGTCCATACACTTGTGCTGCAAGCACTACCCATTGAGCCTTCTCCCAGCCCAAGCTTTATTTATTTTTCTCGGTTTTGTTTTTAGGGGAATTCCAATGTTCAAATTAGTTTCAATTTCCAAAGATCTTAGATCTTTCACACAAAACCTTTAAAAACTTGTCTCCAAAATCATGCATTTTTCCCATAGTTACATACAAAGTCCAAATTTATATCTCCCTTATTTTATTGCAGGAGCCACAGTTAAATTTCAGGTGAAAAGTGAAGGCTGGAGCAGTGGCTGCTCTTGCAGAGGACCAGGGTTCAGATCCCAGCACCCACACAGAGGCTAACAACTACCTGTAACTGAAGTTGCAGGAGATCCGACGCCCTCTTCTGGCCTCCACAGGCATTGCATGACACATAAACATACAGGGGGACAAAACACTCATACACATAAGATAATAATTTAAAGATTAAAATTCTTTTTCATGTGAAGGTGAGGGCCTAGGAAAGGACTTTCATTTGCCAGAGGTTGGAGCCAAATAGCCTAGGAGCTATGCAGTCCCACTAGACATCTACTTACACTGGCCTGGGAATTTCAGTTATGAGAGAAACCCATGTTCTGTTTGGGAGAGAAAAGTACTTGCGAAGCTTTCAGTAAATGCCAGATGAGAAAAGATGAAGGCTGGGGAGAGCGACTGCAATGCAAGCCTGAGGACTGGTGTTCGGAGTCCCAGAGCCTGAGGACTGGTGTTCAGAGCCCCTGAACCCATGGCGGCCCTTAGTCATTTCAGCACCCAGAAGCAGGTCAGAAACAAGCTGGCTAGTTTGATGAACTCTGTGTTCGGCTGAGAGAACCTGCCTCAATGAGTAAGGTGCATAGTGACTGAGGAAAACCCCCGGTATCAACACTGAGCCTGGACAAACACATGCATATGCACACCTACAAATGAGAGGTCGGGTGTGTGGCTCACTCTTGTATTCCCAACCGTCAGGAGGCTGAAGCAGAAGGGTCAAGGGTTCAAGACCAGCTGACGCTGCCGAGTAGACTCTCTCCAGAAAAGTAAGTGACTTGACAGCTAATTTTGCTCAGTTTCTAGAAGAGTAAGGTGAATGATGGGTAAAAAGTACCCTTGGTATGAGTTAATAAAAATGCTCTTTGTGTGTGTTGTATGTGGTTTGCGTATGCACTTGCTAGTATGGGTGTGTCCACGTTTACATGCCAGTTTGTGGATATGTGCGCATGTGGAGGTCAGAGGTCAGGTGTCTTCCCTCTACTTCACCTATTTGAGGCAAGGTCTCTCGCCGAACCCGATGTTCATCCATTTAGCCAGGCTGGCTGGCCAATGAGCTCCAGGGATCAACCAGTCTCCAGCCCTGGGGCTACAGGTGCCCACTGCCATGCCCAGCTTTTTACGAGTTTCAGGGATCCAAACTCAGGTCCTCAAGGACTGGGTCTTCTCCCTCGCCAGAGAACAGTTATTTCTTACTATCCAATGGTTTATTGGCTGGTCATCTACTTTTGAAGTTTTATAGGAATACAGAACACAAAGATACTTCTAGTCACCACACCTTTAATCCTAGCACTCGAGAAGCAGATGCAGGAATATTTCTTTGTGAGTTTGAGGCCAGCCTTATGTACTTAGCAAGTTTCAGGCCAGCCTAGGCTACACAGTGAGACCCTGTCTCAAAAACCACCCCAAACAAACTAAAAATTCTGAGGTTCTAAAAATCATGTTGGCTAATCATGAGAAGAAAAAAATCAAATTCCAAGAGAACATTCTACAAAACCCCTGACCAGGATTCCTCAAAACTGCCAGTGTTACCAAAACAAGAAAGGCTGAGGAACAAGGTAAGTCTGCAGCAGCCAAGAGCAGCTGAAGACGACATGACAAGTAAATGTACCGTGGGGTCCTGCACAGACAGACACGGGGGGGGGGGGGGGCACTAAAGCAACGTGAGCGCGAGCAGTAGTTAAGAAGCGTGTCGTCGGTATCAGTTCCTTTTACTGAAGACAGGGTCTCTGGACTACACTGGCTCTGAACCCACTATGTAGTTAAGCTGGCCTCGACTCTAGTCGGTCCTGTTTCAGCACTCTGGGAGCTGCAAGCCCAGCTCATCAGTTCACAAGTGATGACAAATGTATCAAAGTATGCCAGTTTCCCCCAGATTAACTGGGGAAACGCTTACCGTATGGGATGGAGAGCTGGGAATCTTTACTGTCTTAATCTTTTTCTTTTTCCCCCTGTATTCTAAAATAAGGTTTACTGGAGGGGAAGAAAAAATAAAAGAGTGGTGATGTGCTGGTTAGTTTTTAAAATACTGGTTCATGCAGCTGGAACAGGCTTAAGAGCAGTCCTGTTCCAGCTGCATGACCCCAGGTCCAGATATGTTCTCAGGAATCCAGCAGAGAAGAGAGAGCTTCCCCTGTCCTCTTTCAGCCTCCGAGCATGCTACTGGCCTAAGAACTCCCGTGGAAGGCCACATCTCTAGTTACAAAAAGTCTAGATGGAGGCAAGGCAGAGCTGGAGAGCTGCTGAAATTACTTCTGTGTCTTTAGTTGTGTGTGTGTAACTGCTGCTTTCAAACTTTAAACACATCATCTATATCATTCTCTACATTAAAATAACATCATAGGGTCAAATCATTTAGAAATGTTTATTAAATGTCAGTAATTTTTACAAAGCGAATATTAATAGTGAGACAAATTTTGCAAAGTATGTACAAAAGTAAAAAGCCTTAATGAATAACAACTTATTTTATAAAATCAAACCATTCTTTCCACTTTTAGACCTCCTGTAGAAATAATTTACTGCCACTACTGAACTAAAGCACTGACCAAAAAAAAAAAAAAGAAAATTTACAACATTATCAGATAGTGTGCTTAGTTCCTGGAAGGTTATGAAAAGATGTTAAAAAAAAAAATCCTAAGCCACTAAGCCACAAATACTTTTATACAGAGCTACATCATGTTTTGTTGGGTACAGCATCTGTGAGGTTGCTACACTGCATACATCTGGTAAGGTCTATTGTGACAAGTGAGCTCTCAGCAGAGTAAAGCCATCTAGAACATTTTGCGAATCTGCTTTCAAGTAAGAGGTAAAGGACACATGGCATAGTTTGATTTTCAGTACTACAGGTACTTAACACATTAACTCCTCCTTCTTCCCTTCAGTCCAGCTGCATCAAACAGGTATCACTTACTCTGTCAATGTATTTGTAAATACAATCAGAATTACGTATATCAAGTAAATGCCTTTCCCATCACTGACAACGTATGCCTTGTGGATCTCAGCAGACTTAGATCCACCTGTAAATTCCCATCACTATTAACACAATATGGCTGACAAAGATCACTTCACCAATCCACAAAATACTGCCCTATGACTTTATGCTTTAAAAAAGCAAAAACAAAACAACCAGAATCTTCTAGTGGGTGTAGTGGCACATACTTGTGATCCCTGCACTCAGGAGAATGAGGCAGGGGGTCTCAAATTCGAAACCAGCCGAGGGGACACAGGGAAACCTTGCCTCAGAAACACACAAATAAAAAACAATGTTCAGCACAAGCTCTGGCACTTGAAACTGGATGGTTAGATCTGAGTGTCACAAGGGGTGAGCATGTAGATTTAAATGCTGGCATGCATTCCTGCGCACAGAGGAATGCTAGCAAACTAACACTGCTCTGATGATTCTAAGCCCTGCCAGGCAAAGCCTGGAATCTACTTGATGGCAATGAAAAGCCAACAGCTGGCTTCCAATATTCGTGACCCCTACTTCAATCTCTAGTGTAAACTAAATCCTACCCTCGTACCATGAGAAAACGGGCACCATGTGCTTTGCTTGGAACATGGAGCTATGTGCAGAGCCCTGCCATCTCTGCCTTCATATTCTCTAGATTGAAAAGCCAATCTGTATCCTAGCTCTAGGAAAGGCAGGAAGGCAGGAAGGCAGGAAGGCAGGAAGGAAGGAAGGAAGGAAGAAAGGAAGGAAGGAAGGGAGTTTATTTAAGCAGTACAATACAAAGAGTATCATCCATGTCTTGTGGAATTTAACAAACTGAAATTTCAGCAAGAGATGACATAACCAATCCTAAGTCAGATTTCCAAAAGAAGACACACAAAACTTTATTCTTCAAATAAAACTGAAAGAAATGAAAAGGTAGCAGAGTGACTTTCTCTAGATTTATTGGGGAGTTTGTTACAAATGTTGGACTGGGCTTTACAGGCATGATGTGTGGATTCAAACAGGAAATTCATGTTAACACTGACAGTTTCTCCTCACATACACAGAGATAACTAGCTACAAATTACAACCGAGAATCTTCTTTCAAATGGCTTGTTTGGGGTTTTGCCTAAATGTGTCATTAAATAATGAAAGCACCAATTTGAGGGTTTTTCAAATAGTGATTTGAGTTTCAGGATACAACAGTATAACTTGGTAACTTTATTCTTCATATGAATAAGGCATAACTGGTATGTATACTAATGCTGAGAAATTCATTTCATCAAACAGAAGATACAACTATTTGGAAACACAATCAAAGTTAAGATTGGATTACAGGGCACATGATTTTTGTTGAATCTAAAAATAAAAAAAGGTCTCATCACTTCTGTATTGACATGGTCTTGCTTCCTTCTTTAAACCAACCACTGACATCAACTGAACAAGGATTTACCTCAACAGCCCTGAATAGGGAGATTCACCAGAAGACCCTCTCAGAGTGGTACCTGTCAATGAGTGGTACCCATAAAGGAAAGCAACCCCCAGACTCTTCAGGCCACCTTGTCTTGCAGCTGCTCCCTGGCTACCAAGCACCCTTCCTAGATAGTAAAAATGAAATGGAGACTTCTATTTACTATGGTATTTGGCAGAAAGCAACAATCCAGGCTACTAAAAACATTTAAGTGGTAGAAGCATGCCTCGTATTAGAGCTTAAAAAACATGTGACAAAGCCCTTTTCCCATTAAAAAAAAAAAAAGGTCTAAATTTGTGTTCTTTTATTTATAAGGCAACTCTGTAAAACATAAAAAAATTCAAAGTCAACCAAGACACTTGTGTGATTATTTCTCCAGCAGTGTGGGAAAGCATTATGACTAGGAACCAAAGTCATATGCACCAGGCACACTACATTCTAAATCATAACCCTAGACTTGGAAACTCTAACATACCACAGAGCTTGAACTCCAAGTTACATTTCAGGGATGGGGAAGTCAGCACAGTGAGACGGCTAGGAGCACCTTTTCAAGAAAACTGACTAGATTTCACCTCCCTTTTCACACTGATATTTCCATTGAAAAAAGGGCCTGGCCTTCATAATGCTGGTGCAAGACTCCTTTCAAATGGTTTTTATATGCAGCATGATAGTTCTTTGAATGTCTAAAACAATTCTGTGTAGTTTACTGCCTCGGAACACACTCTAGACTGTATTTTAATGAGATGCCATATGCTTCAGAAGGAAGCTGCAAACGCCCCAAATGAATTCACCCTGGAGGGTGTTTTCATCACTTCTTCAGAACGGCCAACACGGGGAAACCAGCAATTTCTGCTTTGTCAGGCAATACATATATGGTTCCTGTCATAGAGCTTCAGCATAACTTAAATAAACCCATCTAGTTTCTAGAGGGAACTGACTTCTGCCATCACTGGAGTTAGTCCTGGCCAACCCTACAACCATCTGTTAAGGCTCTACAGAACAAACCAATGTTCACATGTTCATCAGCACTGGAGTCATGCCAACCCTATGAATTAAACCATGATTTTTTCTTTTTTAACAAAAAGCTCTAGATGTAGAATTACACTAACACACATGAAGTACCCTAACAATGCCAGCACTGTGTTGCTGGACTACATGACTTAAGCTCATTTATCACCTGGGCAAGAAGAGAAAGAATTTACAAACACAATGACAATGAAATTTCCAATCTAAGACAAGTCAGGTACACCAGGAATGAGACGCTGGTGGGTATGCTGCACGGCCCAGTTCTCACACTCGATGGCAAGGACAGGACCAAGAACCACTGCCTGGGAAAGGTTGGCTGATCCACAAAGTTGACCAATCTTTCAAAGACTAACTTATTACCTGAGAACAGTCAGCTCTACAGTAAAGTGACAGGTATCACAGTCTCTACTTCAATTGCTAGGAAAGGCTGGGATGTTGTCAGGCTTTGCAAACTTTCACAAGCCAGTTTGAACACCAATATCCACAAAGCAGCATTTCTGTATTTCAAAGCAGCCACTCTGCTGGTTCACAACGAAGCTACCCAATCACAAAGCTATTTCATGGGCACAGTTTAATTTAGAAAGCAGTGTGTGCCACACATGCATGCCTTTAATCCCAACACTTGGGAGGCAGAGGCAGGCAGATCTCTGTGAGATCAAGGTCAACCTGGTGTACATAGTGAGTTTTAGGCCAGTTGGGGCTACAGCGACAGCCTGTCTCAAAAAGACAAAAAATTTAAAAAAAAAAAAAAAAAAGCAGTATATTGATGGTGGTGGAGGTTGGGTTGGGGCTGGGCAAAAGCAATCCTCCTAAAGTATGAACCAAAAGAATTCCTTATCCTCAGGCATATTCTTAAGACATCCAAAAATGCCTGAATAAAGCTGGTACCTCACAGACTGAACAAACATGTGCACAATGTATCTAGAAAGACACTGAGTCTCCGGGTCCTCAAGAATGCCTTCTTCAATAGTTTCCAAGGAAAATACTGCCTTTGGCAAGCTTTGGGTAACAAAAGAACCCCTTAAATGCCACAGTTCAGAGGTGCTGAGATTGGGCCGGAAGAGCAAAAGAAAGAATATCTAACAGTGATTTCCTCCAATAAGGCATGAAACCAACTGAGACAGGACCAAAAAGTTCCAAGATGGCATTCTGGAACAAGTCTATTTCTCTCTGTTACCAAGGTGCTTGCCTGTTCTGGTTGCTGTGGCCAAAGTGTTTTCAATATGGCACATTAAGTTACTGATACTTCAATAGGATAAAGGCAAATTGTATTTCACTGGTTACTTTTGAGCAACACACTAAATGAAACATCTGCTTGTCCTTTGCTCCCCGGTACCATTTGTGAATGCAACAGCATCAGACTGAAATCCTTACTTGTAAACTTCAACACTAAGAACATCGCCTTCAGAAACTAAAGAACTTGAAAACAAAACTGCTGCTATGTGAGCAATTACAAACACAGAAAGGATACCTAACCCTCTGTAATCCGGCTGCTGTCCTTAGATAAGCCCCTTCTCTAACAGCCCTTTCAAAACGGACCCCTTAGGCCACGCATGCCACTGCTCTGTAAGGCGCTCCGTCCTGCTTTGAGAGCTGCATGTTCCTAACCACATCCCCACAGGTACAGAAGGGTTCTGCCTATACTTGGCACTGTAGAAGGACTCAGGGTGAAAGTAGAACCCAAAGCCTGAAACACATCTAGTGTGAGGCTGACCAGGAAGTCACACCAGCCATGGTGAAGCTGATCAAAGCCTGAATTTCAGCAGATATGGGCAATGTGCTACTCAGCAGCTTTTGGCCACAAAAGGACGAGGCCTTCCAAGGACCTAAACACAGAATTGAGATTTTTCCAACTGCTGTTGTAAACTGCTAGTTTAAAAAACAAGACAAACAGAAAACAATCAAAACCACAAAAAGGTATTAAAATAGCAAGTCTTCTGTACATCACTGGAGCATGAGCTGCTTGAGGTTGTCGTGAAGAATAGTATCCTTCACGTCTCGGAAAACCAGCCGGATGTTCTCCGTGTTGATCGCAGTGGTGAAGTGGTGGTACAAGGGCTTCTGCTGCTGGTCCCGGCGTTTGTTCCGGAAACACTCCACCAGAAATTTTTGGACGTCTCTTAAGCAGTGTGGATCTCCTTCAAATTCTAGGAAATAGTCTTTAATGCTCACAATTTGCACTTTCTCCTCAAGCAAGTCTGTCTTGTTTAAGAAGAGGATTATAGACACATTGCTGAAAACTCGGTTATTGACAATGGTTTCAAAAATGTTCAGAGACTCTGTAAGGCGATTGGTCAGTCGGTCCTCCATGAGCACCTGGTCAAATTCACTTGAGGAAACAAGGAAAAGTATCGATGTCACGCTGTCGAAGCACTCAAACCATCGTTTCCGCTCTGATCTCTGACCACCTACATCAACCATTTTGAAAGGGACATTTTTAATTTCAAAGTCGTACTCATGGATGCCTTTGGTAGGCCTTCTGGCAAGCAGAATATCTTGTTGTGAGGGAATGTAATCCTGAAAGAGAAAAAGGGGTCACACTGAGGAGTCCAGAGATAATAACTGGGATTTCTGAAGGACTATTAATTGGCCCAGTAAATGGATATACAAATTAAATGGCTTTTTTCTAAAAGACAAGTGTCACTGGTAGCCCAAGCTAGCCTCACAAACTCTTGCCTCAGGCCCTAAGTGCTGGGATTCCAGGTGTGTGGCTCCACACCTAGTACACTACTCCAGTTTAAACTGAACGCTCAGCTACCAGCTGGCCTGTACGGCCCATTAGTACCTACTCCTAGTTCTGTTGCCCACAAGTCTCACTACTGCTCTAGAATCCATGTAGAAAGCACTCTCTCTAGTGCTGATTACCAATCATCCACATAGAACTTGGGTCCTGAACTAGGTTTGCTTTAAGGATACAGTTCAAGTATTCATGTGACTTAGGAACTCACTCTGAGCTGAGTGTGGTGAGCACTTTTAAGCCCAGCACTCAGGAGGCAGACATAGGCAGATCTCTGTGAGAAAAAGGTCAGCCTGGTCGACATAGTGAGTTCCAGGCCAGCTGGGGCTACAAGGAGACCTTGTCCCCAAAAAGCCAAACAAACAAACACCTCACTCTGAGCATCAAGACCTCTGCTTGTGAACAGGAGGGGATGTGAACAGGAGGGATGTGAACAGGAGGGATGTGAACAGGAGGGATGTGAGCAGGAGGGATGTGAACAGGAGGGGATGACACCTGGCTTATCTGCTTTGGATGAGGGTCACTGCAAAGATCAAGTTAGCTCTTCTCCAACTTTTTTATTTTTTTTAAGACAAGAGACTCACTGTGTAGCCACTGCTCCACAGACCAGGCTGGCAGTGAACTTGTGATAATTCCCCTGCCTCTGCCTCCCAAGTGCTCAGATTACAGGCTTATGTCTCTATGTCTAGCTTTTTTTGTTTTCCAAGGTGAACTTTTGCTGTGCTGTCCTGGTGGCCTCCAACTTATGGGGATTCTCCTACCTGAGCCTCTAAAGTGCTAGGATTTCAGACATGTGCCACTATGCCTGGACTTCCTGACCTTGTGAGCAGTGAAGCTCTACCATCTTGAGCAAAATGCAGCTGCTCGCTGCAGTTGCCCACTACACCCCAGCGGCCTACTTCCTTAACCACTGCAACTGCTTCTTCTTTCTCAGTCTAGTATTTTTCCACAATACTGACAGTTTTGTGGCAACACATGAATGGGAAAGATTAATACTCATCGTCATGGTCAACATGTTTAGAAGACAGGAGGGAAGGCTGTCAATTACATGATGCCTGCAGGTCCAGCTAACCACGTGGTGTAAGGAGATTCTAAAATCTCAGCACAGCACAAGTGGCCACCTCCTCAAAGTGGTAAATGAAATTAATTTTATTATTGTTCTTTGCTGTTATTTTGAGATAGGGTCCTATTATTGTAGCTCAGGCTGGCTTTAAGTGTATGATCTCCCTGCCTTTAGCTCTTAAGAGCTAACATACATAGGGTTAATCCAATAAAATTAAGAATTTAAAAAAAGCAGGCATATTTTAGTTACAGGCAATCCACAGCCATTCATTAAACGAGCTGAGAACTTCAATTAAAGAAGTGGCTTTCCCATGTTTACTTCTGCCTTCTGTTTGCCACACCCTCTTTCACTAATCATCAGCATACACACAGAATTTTTAGCCCACCTCCAGATTTTTGTATAGCATTCTATTGTGTTCCGTGTGCTGTCACTGCCCTAAATTGTATTAGCATTCCCTGGTAGTGGTCATTTAAGTTGTTTCCAAATTTTAACTGTAATTAACAGAAACACTTGAAATTAAAATTCCCACATAAAATTTTCTTCTTTATTTGAACTATTTCCTGCAATGAAAGTAATCAGTGATGAGATTATGAAATCAAACTTTAAAATATTTTATTAACTTTATTTTATGTGTATGAGCATGTGTGTAAGTGCCCCCATGTCATGCAATGCCCACGGAGGTCGTAAGAGGGCATTAGATCCCCGGAACTGGAGTTACAGATGGTTGTTGGCCACTGGGAATCAAACTCAGTTCTGCTGAAGCAGCCAGTGCTCTTAATTGCTGAGCCATCTCTCCAGCCCCATAAAGTCAAACTTTTAAATGTCTCTGGACTCTAGCCCAGTTCAGAAGGCAGTACCAGTTAGACAATGTATGTCTGTGCCCCCTGCTTCAGAAATGCCAACCTGAGCTTTGGGGAAGTTTTCTACTGCTATCATTAGGACTAACAATCTAGTCAGGAAGCTGGAATTCACATGAAGCACAGACCACATGGCAATGGGATGAGGCACTGACCACACTGATTAGGAGTATAAATCTGAAGCCTGCTGCCTAGACCACCTGTGTGACCTTGGACAAGTCAATTACCCTCTCTGCACCTCAATTCTCTTACTTGTACAGCAGGGATGGAACTAGAAGGAGGCCCCAAGGAAGGATTTAAAGCAGCTAAGTGTTGAAGAACCAAGTCTGGCACAGCCTGTGTTTGCTGTCACCGCTCAAGAGTGGACTCAAGAGAAGCTGTAATGCCCAGGTAGACTTGCAGTTCAGTGTTTGTAGATGGTCACCAGTCATTAATACCTGACAATCTACTCACAAGCAAACAGACACACCCAATTACAAGCCTTACTTGCTTCCAACTATCCTTCAACTCCAGCTAGCATACTGTCCTGCTTCTAGCTCCACCAACAATCCTCACTTCTGTAAGCCTCCCGGTTCATCACATGACTCAGTCCTATACCTGCGCTGGGTGAAATACTGCCAGCTCTTTGAATCTTTGTTGCATGCTTCCTTTCTTCTCTGCCCTATTTCCACCATCTCAGCCATGGACTGGCATATTTTTACTCGTTTCTTTGCCTAACGCCTCACATCTCTTGGACCCATCTTCTGGGCCATACTCTAAGACTTTCTGATAAACCGGTCTACACTATGACTCCAGAACTAACTGATGGGGCTCAGCACCGAATGAGACCCAGACCCCAACTGGCTTTTGGGGCCCTCCTTCCATCCTGTTTTCTGTAATCAGCAGGCTCTGTTCTACGTCTTTCAAGCTCATCACCACAGTGCCTCCAATCTGGAGTCCTACACTAAGATTCACCACCTGCAACACAGCGCAGGTAAAGACAACGTATAAGAACTCAGACTAGAGCTGATATATCCTTCATCAAAGATTTGTCCTAAAACTGTATATACTCGGTGGTTTCCTATAGAGGTGGGCCACTTTCCTCCTTAGTATCTAAGTCTAGCCTATCCTTTGGGCCAGTTTAGGTTCACTTACTCTTATGTGCTAGCTCTACCTTTTCCAGCCAAGACACCTCTCTTCAGTCTGTGAACTAATATTATCTTCATGATCAGTGTCACTGATTCATCTTCTACTTGTCTTATATTAGTTCTGTCGTACTGACTAGACTCAGCTACTTAAAGGTAGGAATCAACAAACAGACAGTAACGGTCAGGCACTTCCTACAACACCATACCTGCCAGGTTACTCATGGAAGGTCTCATAACCTTAGGTGCTGGGTTTTCTTACTATGCTCATATATATATTATATATATGAAAAAGCCCTACAGCTCAGAAATGCACATATGTAGTCTGTGATGAGCAAAGATGGGCCCTTGGCCATGGCACTGTTTTAACTCTCAGAATGTCTCAGGGCTCAAAACACTGCAAAGTCTTGATAGCTTCAGTAAGAGACCAGCAAATGTGATTCTGTGACATGTCCCAAGAGCACAAAATGGGTGTGATAAAAGTGTGGCACAGCCAGGTTTACTCTCCTCTGTCACAATTACATGCTGACTACACAACTCCTTTCTGCTCTAGGTGGGCCCTGAAATATTAGTCTTAGCTAAGTGTAAGCAACTGCATACGACAAACTGGCTGGCATTGGCCTAGCTGTCTGTTGACTGTCTACTTCATGCTAGGCACTGCCACTAGGCCTCGGACTTAACTCTTCACAACCAACACAGGAAGTCCTGGTCCTTATGGAAAGAATGGGTAAAAGACAAACATAAAGTAATCACCTGTAATGTATGCAATGAAGAAGGAAGGGCCAATACTGACAATCAAGAGCAAGATGCCAGGTGTGGTAGCCCATGCCTGCAATCCCAGCTCCCGGGGATGTGGGGAGCAAGGAAGGATCAGGAGTTCAAGGTCACCTTCAACTACATAGCAAGTTCAAGCCAAGTCTGAGTGACAAGCCTCAAAAGATGAAAACAATAACAACAAAAAAAATAAAAAGGAGATGATCTAAATGAATGGTGTGTGCTTAGAGAAGATCTATTTGAAAACATAAATGGGGAAAGCAGGTCAAATCATGCCTGTTTAGATAAGAAAAAACTCTCCTAAAAAATGATCAGGGCCAGGGTGGTCAGTTAAGTGCTAGCAATGTAAGCATGAGGAACCTAAGTTCATATTCCCAGCACCCATGATTAAAAACCTGATATAACAGAATACCACTTGGAATCCCACAGCTCCAAATAGGTGGAGACAGAGCAATGCCTGGGGCCTGCTGATCAGTCTAGCACTCTGGGTTCAGGGAGACACCTCATCTCAAAAACCAGGTGAAAAAGCAACTAGGTTGATATGAGTGTCAACCTACAACCTGCACCATCCCCCAGCATACTCTGACAGATGGGGGAGGGACAGAGTATCCATAAAGCTTTTCTCCACCTACATTAGTGTTATGTAAAAATATACTCATTTAAAAGCAAACAAACACAACTCTAAGTTTGTTGTTATTTTTATTGTTATTTTGTTTTTTGACACAGGGTCGTGGGTGCATAGTCCAGGCTGTTCTTAAACTTACGATCCTCTTGCCTCAGCTTTCTGAGTGCTAGAACTACAGACGTGTGCTCCCACATTCAGCTGACAAATTCAAATTAGAAAAATAAAAGGAAAACGTGAAGATGAACATGCGAAGGAAAAAAAGAAGGTACGTATGTCCTAAACGTATCACTATGCAACCTTCGTTCTCAGAACAGGCCAATTTTGTGCTTTTCTTCAGTTATGCTCAAGTGAAAAATCTCAAAGAACCCTTAAGCCACTGTTAACATTTATTACTGAAATCTACTTTAAGAGGAAGCAAAGGAGCAACACTAAATTTAGTAACTAACAAATACCTCTAGGGCAACAGTTTCCAAACATTTCCTAAGCAGTTAAAACCTTAATTCCAACAAACTCTTGGGCCCTTGTTCAATACAGAGAATAGACAGTGGCCTCTCTGCTACTGGGTACAGGGAAGTCAGAGCAGGCCCCAGTCAGCTGAGCCTCCAGCTCTGGGGAACACTCCAAAGATAATAGACTCTTTCCAAGGGCGACTCTTTCTCCTACCTCAGTGTCTTCAGCAGCCCTCCAAATAGTCCCCACCCCACTCCCAAACCTGAATATGGCATTTACTGAAAGATCAAGAAATCAGCCTGGTTCTATTTCTGCTTACAGAAACCCCAATGATACTAAAAAACAATAGCTAATGTCATTTTCAAATACTAATCTTTCATGTTAAAAAAAAAAAAATCAAGTCAATACTTTTGCATCTCATCATCTTTTCAGGGGATGGAGCTACCACAGGAAAACAGGAAAAGGCAGGCCACTGAATACACAATTTTCTAAGTCTCCTAACATGCTGACCTCGAGTGAAAACAGCACCTTTCTTACTGCATTCATGTGTCGATAAACACAAACATCGTAAAACTTACTGGTACTCCGAGTTTATCCAAGTTATCCAGGAAATACTTTACAGATTCACCCTAAAAACATGAAAAAAATAAACAGTTATGAGGGCTAAGAAAAGGAAAGCTTTGCTACAACAGTTTATGCTCTACTGTCTGGCTGTACATTTCATCCAAACACACTTTGTTTAGTCAAGTCAGACTGGACAGTAAATCCTCTTAAAATGTATAAAAATCAACTCTGCTTAAGTGCTAAATCCATAAAAGTTGACTAATTTCAAAAATGCTTTGCATAAGATACCTCCAGTGACCACCTGTTTAGATGGGATTAACCCATGCTTTCCAACAGAAAGACATAACGAAGAAGTAAAAACTGCTTTTGAAGATAAGCATAAACCTACAAAATAACTGAGATGTTTTAGTGTGCATTTTCTACCTTCAGTTAACAGGAGATGAGGCAGGGCTAGCATATGGCATTTCCCAGGAACACACATGTATTGGGTGCTCCAGAAGGCTCTGGGTTCCGTGGGTTTCATGTCTTGGATGGGGTCTCCTGAGTCAGATTTCCATTAGACATCCAAGAAATCCCAAAGAGCTAAATGTATGTGACTGCACAGTCCTAAATGACAGAACCCGGAAGAGAGGAACCAGTTTTGGAAGGGACTGCTGCTCTCACCAATTCCAAATCCCACTGGCTCCCACTAGAGCTGCACTGGCTGCCAAGAGCTGCTCCCGAAGGCAGTGCCTCTGTAGTGTGCAGAAGAAACTCCTGAGGACCAAAGAATGCAGGCTCTCGTGCAGTAGGTCTGGGGTGAGGCCGGAGTTTCAGCAATTTGGAGGACACCCCTTACTATATTCTGAGTCACATACCTCAAGGCAGCAATTCTCAGACTTGGGCTACATAGTGAGACTTTGTCTCAGACAAAAATGAAAACAAACACCAAACAAAGAAACTTTAACAATTATCAATTTTAAAGTACTAATAATGGGCTGAAGGTATAACTCAGTGGTAGAGTTCTGGTCTGGCATGCACAAGGCCCTTGGTTCAGTTCCCAGTTCTGCAATAAATAAACAAATAGCCAATAGTAAGCCCATATAGGGCAATGCATTTTTGGTATGACTAAACTGATGACAGCAAGACTCAACTGCTTCTGTATTTAACTTGCGCTGTTAGTTGGTCTAACTGGAAGAAATGAAAAACTGCTCGTATTGCCAAAAGGATAAGTATTTTACTAATGTTTTCAGAAAATTGTAAAGATTCTTGTTAGCACATCAAAATTTGGTAAATGCTAGTTTCTTAAAGGTTAGATTCCCCTGGAATTAGAAAGCCTACCAATGAACTTTTCATATTGTTACTTTAAAGCTCACTGGTGTGTCCTATACTTTGAATGAGCCTTTGCCTGCCCACAATTCCGTAATACCAGACATGGTTAATTGGAACATAGCGCATCACTAAGTTATACAGATATTCCAAATGTTAGCATGTTTTATCAAATAGTATTTTAAAAACTGTATTTGCCAGTAATTACCCTAATCTTATCACAAATCTGTAGGAAGCTGCTAAGCTCAGAATAGCAAACAGATACAGATTTTCTTATAGTCTAATTCTCAACTGATAAAGCTTTTATGACTGAACAAAACTCATCTTATTTTCCTTGAACAGACAAACCTCACTTATTTTTGTTTTTAATATTGTAAACTTATTTTTATTCGGTTTATGAGTTTTTTGTCTGCACATGTGTGTGTAATGCCCGTAGAGGCCAGAAGGGGTCGGATCCCCTGGAATTGAGTTAAAGATAGTTGTTAGCTGCCATGTGAATGCTAGGATTTGAACCTGGGGCCTCTGCAAGAGCAGCTGGTGCTCTTAACCACTGAGCCATCTCTCCAGCCTCATTAATTTTTTTAAAAAGACTTGCCAAATGCTCAAGTCTGAAAGCCAGTCATTTTTTTTTAGATAAAATTGGCACGCTATGAAAATTGCAGCTGGTGCAGCTTGCCATGTGTCCGGTCACCCTTCAGTTTCTCCTGGTGACAACTGTCTAATTTGTCTAAGCACACATTCCTTGAAAAGGTGACACTTAGAGCGAAGATCTAACACAACTGTTCTACTATTCAAGCTAGGGAAGTCTCAAGTGAAACTAGTCATGATTTTTGTGTGTTTCTGGGGACAAAAGCATGGTGACGAGGAACACAATCAGTACCAACTGAGGCAAACACAAAGGTCTCTTGCCAAGGCCCTGGCAATGTGGTCCTCTGGATTGTTTTACCTACTGCTGTTCGGTAGGACTAGTACAAGTGTCAACACTGTAAACCGTAAACCACACCTGGAGTCACCATCAGCTCTCCAACTCAGATGCCCCAGAAAGGACTTTTATTACCCAGCAATATAGGGACCACACTGTGAAAACTGTGCCTTAATGTGTGTAACAGAAAAGAACATGCCGACCGCCTGGATGGGAGCAACACTGATTCAGGATCATAAGCAGTACTGACGCACACTCTGGTTTTGGTTTTCTTCCCTAGATCTGGAATGTTGGTAAAAGTATGCAGCACCTAAACACAACTTTTCAGAAACAGGCTAAGAAAACATTTCCAGTGAATTTTGGAATAACAAATTACTTGATCAAACCTGCAGGATTTATTTAAGATCAAACTCGTAAGTGAAATGAACATTTAATTTTAAGGGAAAAAAAAAAAAAGAGCACCATTTCATTTTTTGAAAGGTGTGTTTTAACAATACAGGCCCAAAGGAAATCTGGGCCTCATCTTTAAAAATAATAAAATCAATCTTCATTTATAGGTTGTATAAACAATAGCCATTAACTCCATCACCTAGAGATAACCACAGTTAACATTGGAAGATGTTTCTGGTAATTTTTTGTACATTCATCATAGTTGAAATAAAATTGATAACCTGATCTTTCAACTTGGGTAACTATAAATTAATTTGAATGCTTATGGGTTGAGAATGCACAGTTGGTAGAGTCCTTGCCTGGCATGTTACAAGACCCTGGGCAATTCCCAGCACTGCATAAACCAGTGTGGTGGCTCACTGTACCTCAAACCAAAGGGAAAAGGCTGCCACTGTCTCCTGATCAGCAGGGGCCAAGCACCCCATACACTATAAATAAATGGGAAAATATATGTGTGTCTTGTGATTGTATGCACTTGGGTGTGCAGGTATTCACATCTGGGTACATGTGCAGAGGTCAGAAGAAGGTACTTGGTTTCATCCTCTATCACTCCACCTCTACCTTTCTGAGACAGGGTCTTTCCCTGAACTTGGGGCTCGAGTTTTCTAGGCTAGGCTGGAAGCCAGCAAACCTCAGTAATCCTCTCTCTGTCCCTCTCTGAGCTAGGGTTACAGGTATGCTCACAGGATACCTGGCTTGTTATATGGGTGCTAGAATCTGAACTCTGGTCCCCATCATTGAGTAACAAGTGCTCTTAACTGCTGAGTCATCTCTCCAGCCCTGAGTCATTTATTGTCAATAAGTAGTTTAATCTTTTCTTTCTTTCTTACTTTTTTCCCCTTTGAGGTGGGGTTTTACTGCCTAACTAGGACTGGCCTTGAACTCCAGGCAGTCCCCCTTAATCTTCAGGGTGCTGGGATTATTGGAGTGAGCCATGCCTGACAGTTTTAATAACAATGTTCTGATAAACAGCTTCAAGCACACAGCATCCTGTGCCTTCTGGAATATACCTATAGTGATCTTGTAAGAATGACTGCAGGCAGAGTTAAACATTTTTAAGGACACCTGCTAAGCTCTCCTGGTCCCTCCTATCTCCACAAGTGAAAAACACTGTGTTTATCCTAACACTGAATCAAGTTATTGATAAAAGCAGTGGCTTGGTGGCACAGTATAACACAGCACTTGGGAAGTAGAGATAGCAGGACCAGGAGTTCAAGGACATCTTTAGTTAACTAGTGAGTTCAAGGTTAGCCTGGGCTATGTGAGACCTGTCTCAGTCAAAATTCAACTACATAAAAACATATTCATTTATCTATCTTGCTGAAGTAAGATAATGAAAGCCAAAATGCCATCAACACGAGCACATGATCATTATCTGAAGTAACAACTCTTCCTCCCTTTACAAGTAAATACTTACACCCACCCCATTGTCTGAGAGGGTGCACAGAGATGGTGCAGCCATCCTAGTGACTTACAATTCAAGAAAACATCTTAGAAAGTTAGGAATAGCAGGCCCCATAAAACTTTTAATGGCCTCTGCTCTGTCCTTAGGAATTTTCTTAGCATAAACAAAAGGATGCACACAAAAGGACATTTAAGCTGGGAGTGGTAACCCCACACTGGGGGATCAGCAGTTCAAGATCATCCTCAGTTATTACAGTCAATTTAATGCCAGGCTGGGAAACAGAAGATCCTATTTCAGAAATACACATAACACCAAAACCAAAAACCATAAATAATAAATAAATAAAATGTTATTTCTTCGGTTTTACTTAAAACAATAAAAATCTGAAAGTGTATTTTTTCCACAAAAAATTGGGAAAGTAATCTGATAAAAGTTCATTTTATTAAGTTCCCACAAATTATTTTTATTTTTAAGCTGCCGTGAAACAAATGATTTGAGCACACACTGTTGCACTGTGTGCACACATACATGTTATACAAGGACAAGCACTTTTCTGCACTGGGAGATTTTGGATTTTCCTTCATTCCTTCCCTCCCTTTCATTTCTTGCCTTTGACAAGGACTTGCCATGTAGCCCAGACCGGCCTGGAACTTCCTATGTAGTCCACTCCAGACTTGAATTCAAGATCACCCCTAAGCACCTCCTGAGTTTGAGAAATTTCCATCAGCAGCTATTAAATTTTATGGAAGGACGGGGAGAAAACTCTTTACTATCTCAAATTAAAAAACAACAAAAAAATGTATTATCTGCAATTTAACCATGCGGGACAGAGATCATGGAAAGAGATCATGGCATCTCTATGCTGGAGGCTCAAGACCTTCTTTTATGGGTTCCTTTAGTTTGTGATTCAGTGCTGGGCACCAGCGTCTGTCTAGCCTGTCTTCTTCAAGAGTGCATGGTAAACAGAGAGAGCTGCCAGGGGACGGCCACTCAGCTACCTCTGCCTGAGGGTTTCAGAGGTGCTCGTGTCTTCTAGTTTTTAAAAAAGGAAAGAAGGGAATCACAGTTCTTTCTCACATAGAGTTGAATGATCTGGCCGTGCCCCTAACCCCCAGGTCTCAATCCTTCAACAATAAGGAAAAAAATTCAGTAGCTAAATGGATAATCACTCAAGTTCTGCACAAAGTACCAATTTCAGTTTGTAACACTGACTTAAAGTCAAATTCTCCTTTCATCATTCACCATGTGTCATTAATCTGAATTTCACTTTCGTTGTCTCATTCAAGTTATGTGGCTTAGTCTCTGCTAACACAAAATCATGGGATCTCATGTATCACACAAGAAATATGATAGCCTCAGCACTGTGAAGCTGTTAACTGGTTCTGACTCCATTTCCATTGGCAAAAGTCGATAAACACTGATGAGTTCAGTTACCTTTTGAGTTCTCAAAGTCTATGAGGCGCGACAAACTATAGCTCATATCACTTTTACCAAGTTTTATCTAAGTTGGTAATGGCTTCAACGCTACCTCTCATTCCTAAGAATCATTTGTTATGAATATATTTTCTTTGCTTATAAAGAGAACATGGGTCAGGAGCCCCGAGTTTAAAGTTAACACAAGGAGCTGGAGAGACAGCTCAGTGGTTAAGGGCACTGACTGCTCTTGAAGAAGACAAGGGTTCAATTACCAGCACCCACATGGCTAACAACCATCCCTAACTCCAGTTCTGGGGCATTTGATGCCGTCTTCTGATCTCCAAGAGCATGGCATGACACGGGGGCACTGACATGTATGTAGGCAATATAATCGTATACATAAAAATATTTTAAAGTTAACACAAAGCTGAGAACATAAATTGGAAAGTAATTTCTATCAAATGGCTCAACTGTCACCTACTGTACAAGTGTCAGGTGTAATTCCATGCTCCCAATCTACCTACCTGAACTATGACAAGGACAGGATTAAGAGTAAACTGCTTTCTAAAGGATATGGACTTTAAGCTGGAGAGTCAAAAAATATACAAAAAGAAACTACTGACAGCTTTTTGTCAACAGGGAAAGGCTAACTCTACTCAAAGAAAAGGTAAAAAGTAGAGCTTTTAGGGGTAGAGACATGACTCAGCAGTTACGAACATTTGCCATTCTTCCAGAGGACCAGAGTTTGGTTCCCATGTCAGGTGGCTCTGGCAACTCCAGCTCTCAAACATCCAATGCTATATTCTATCTTCTGGAGACATCTGCACACAGGTGGACATGCACATAAGCACACATGCACCTTTAAAACAGTAGAGCTTTTAACTGTGAGACCTACCTAATCCATGACAGAAACGTGTAATTTCTAAAGTCTATAGAGATGAGAGTCAAATATAGATTTTAAAGGCAAGGCATATAAACTCTAGAAAGCAATTTGGCAATATGCACTAAAACCTTTTTAAAAAGATCTTCATTAGAGTAATACAGAAAAAAAAATTGGTACAACTTCTATAACGGTAGTCAATTATTATTTTGGTAGAGAGCCACTGGATCACTCCTTTTATTTATCAAAACTGTAGATCAGATGTCCACCCACAAACAACAAGCTGACCAAATCCAGACTACTGCCTGATTTATGACCCATTTCCAAATGATTGGGGAAAACATTTAAAAAGAGTATTTTTAACATGAGAAATGGTATGAACTCAAATTGAGTGTCTGAACATAGAACCACACCGGTGCCCGGCCATACCACTCACTCGGCTAGCATCTCAGGCCGCTCTCACAACCACAGGAAAGCAGAGAGTGGAAGCAAAGTCCATGTGTGACTCTCACAACTCTGGACCACTGCTCAGGACACTAGGAACTGCAATGAGGAAGTGGTAACTTGAAGATGTTTCAAATGTCACCAGTATCACCATTCTACGACATGAAAATAATTACTAGTAAGTTCATATCCACCACAAAAAGAAATACCAAAGAAGGTTCTGAATGTCATGCTTTTTAATATACATTGAAATGTGGGCATTTGTGCTACCAAGTTAGGTGGTGAAGCACGGTAGTTAACTATGCAATGACACTGTGGACAGCTAAAAGAATGTAATTTGGCCAACACTTGAAGACAGTATCTTTACCTATTTCTGATGTTTCCAAGTGGTTCACTTATTAGTCAAGCCAGGATGTCATCTACTTCTGGAGAGTTAATTAACTCATGTTCGACTGCAGCAGGCAAAAAACTCTGTCCAGAAAGGACAGGTTACTAGCCTTTCAGTAAAAACAGTTGCTCTGAGTTGAGGATGCCAGAACATCCACCAACTGCAACTGCAAGGCTAGCTGGGCCTGGTGATTGGTGATGCATGCCTTTAACCCCATCAGGTGGAGTTCTATGAGTCTGAGGTCAGTCTGGTCTACACCACAAGTTCCAGCCAGCTGGACTACATAGTGAAACCCTATCTAAAAAGACAAAACAAAGTAAAACCAAGGCTAATGATTTCTAGGGCTATCCTCCATCCTTGCTGGGTTTATTATCAATAATGCTTAGTCAGATGTTTGCTCCAGAAACCAATGCCAAGTTTCAAGTGCCTGAAGAAGCAGCCTGTAAACATGGAATATCTCCATGAGTTTTCAAAGACAGCTAGAAAACACGGCAACAGTGCAACTGCCACTGGAATTTGGAATTTGATGGTGGAGAAAGTCAGAGTGGAGCAGAAAAGGGAGCAGCTGGACAGAGACAAAGCTGTGAGGATTACTCACTGAATTCCCCGCGGTCAGGCACTTTGTGGGACACACAGTAAGTCTACCAGTACCAATGAGGAATTTCATTTACCCTTGTGAACTTGGCCATCACTAGTCCATGAATTTTCTCAGAAAAAGTAAATATTCAGCTGTTAAAGTAGCTCAGCTGGTAGAGTGCTTGCCTAGCATGTATGAAGCCCTGGGTTCAATCCCCAGCACTACATAAACCAGATGTGGTAGCACATATCTGTAATCCCTTGCATGGAGGCAGGGGGACCAGGATATTCAGGAACATCCTCTGAACTAGGTATGGTAATGCACGCCTTTAGTCCCAGGCTCTCAGCTCTCAGGAGGCAGAGGCAGGAAGAACTCTGTGAGATGAAGGCTAGCCTGGTCTACATAGCAAGTTCCAGGCTTGCTGAAGCTACAGGAAACCCTGTCTCATTAAAAAAAAAAAAAAAAAAAAGGAAAAGAGAGGACAGAGGGAGACTGGAAATGAATATTTTGACTTGCCCTTCACAGTTCCATGGCTCAAGTAATAAAGTTTTACTTGAATTTTTGAGCAAAGGGATCAAACTCATTTTTTTTTTCCTAGACAAGACATTACCCTTAACCACTGCTGTTGAACACTGGTTTTTGAAATTAGCTTTGGGGAAGAGTAGATTCTATTTCTGAAGTAATTCAACCCAAAATTATAGGCAAAACAACCTTTTCTTGGTGAAGCTTGTGCTCTGGTAAACTCAGTTCAACAACTAGCATTGTAAGTGCTTCTCAAGCAATGTCAAACTGTTTTCAGACACTCTCCTTATTGTCAAAAAGAAGCTAAAACTTGACTCCCACACAAAGGACATACAGTTCCAAACTTAAACTGAAGATCCTGTTGCATCTTTCAGACCCTAATACATTTGCAAAGGAAATCTCCCTATTTCAAAATCCATTTAACTGTGCAAATTCAGAGCTTCTCCCAATTTTCCACGAGATGTGGTTAATGCAATGATGGCAGGCTAAGAAGCATACGGTAAGAACCTAAGAGAATTCTTCCAAGGACTAACCATGCTCAACAAATGGCATGCTCATCTGTAGTATGATACCTGTGTTTTGCAGCTCCAAGTCTGCCTCTGAGCTCCATGCCCACCCCAAAGACATTACAAGGGTCAGATGTGTATAATCTTAGTGCAGAGCATCATTATGGATGAATATTAGCGCAGAGCATCATTATGGATGAATATTTGCAACTGATTCTGAAGATAAGGAAGATGAGACAAGGCAGTATTGAATATGTACAGGTAAGATATTGCTTTCCCCCAAAGAATCCAATTCTTCTCATCAGTGAGACCTATCTTTTTGTATCCTCTCTTGCAATCCAAATCCTTACAGTTATGAGCTTCATCTTCTCTCTTGGCTTGAGACATTAAAATATATTACCTTGCCCTTTAAGGCATTTTCTGACTGGTGTTCTAGATGAATGCTTGCTTTATTTTTGTTTTTGAGATGACTCCTGCTATGTTGTCTAGGCTGGCAAATGCCTGAAGTTAAGTGATCCTCCTGCCTCAGCTTCCAAAGCAGCAGGGACTATAGTTCCTGCCATCTTGCCTGGCTGAAATAAAGGGTTATTACTGGTAGTTGATCAGAACTTCTAATGTACCTGTTAAAAAATAAAGGTTCCCAGGTCTACCACAAACCTATCAGACAAAATTTTAGCAAGCTGCAAGGAAAGTGATTTTGCCCAGATATACAATTAAAAATTAATTTCATCTTTTATGACTGATTATAAGGAATTAGCTTTTTAAAAGCCTGGTATGGGCTGGAGAGATGGCTCAGTGGTCAAGAGCACTTGCTGCTCCTTCAGAAAACCAAAGTTTGGTTCCCAGTACCGATGTCAAGTACCTTACAACCAACCACCTGTAACTCCAGCTCCAGGCTATCCAACACCCTCTCTTTGTCTCAGTGAACACCCAGTACACATACATAGGCTAGGCAAACAAAGGCACATTAAATCAATCGATCAATCAATCAATCAATCAATCAATCTGGTATTCCAGACATAACAACAAGCTATTAAAAAAGCACAAATGAGAAAAGTTGTAAGAACTGCTAGTTATATTTCAGCAAGAGAACCCTAAGGAATTTGAAATCTCAATTAGTCTTAGAAAATTAATCTTCTTCTCTAGTAGACATTTTTAGGTCACTGAAAAGGAAAGAAAAGGATGAAAGGCAGAGGCTTTTCTCATTCCCACCTTCCCCTGTGGACTGCTCTGTATCCTTTCTTCAATCTGTAACACCCCACCAACACCCTTTTCAGAAAACGACAGTCTTAACACCTAGCTTCTAGACTCTCCGGTCTCTTACTAGGTGACAGTTTTGTTCCCTTTAAAATACTTTCCATTTATGTGTCTCTCTGTGTTCTGGTAGAGGTTAGAAGAGGGCATGAGATCCCTTGAAAGTAGAGTTAGAGGTTATTTTGAGTTGTCCAACATAGGTGTTAGGAACCAAACTCTAGTCCTCTGGAAGAGGAGCAAGTGCTCCTACCTGCTAAAGCCATCTCTCCAGCCTGTTTCCTTCTCTTTAGAGAAATAACACTTGAATTTTAAAATGGAAGGCAGGTGCTAGACAAGGCAGTACACACCTCAGCCTCAGAAGGTGGGTTTCTGTGAGTTTCAGGCCAGTCAGGCCTATCTAGTAAGACCATGTTTCAGAAGGAAGGGAGGCAGGAGGAAGGGAGGGAGGGAGGGGGGGTGCCAAAGGGTAAATAGGGTTAGAAGCAGTTTCAATATTGAAACGGTCATCTGAATGATGAATTTAGAGGAACCTGGGAACACTGAAGGCTCAAGGATCCAACTTACTTTGCTGCTTGCTCAAAATCTACTAAGCCAGATCTAGCTCTGGTGGTCCACATCTGTAATCCCAGCCCACAGGAGTCTGAAGTGGGAGGATCTGTGAATTTAAAGTCAGCTAACAGGCAGGAAATACTACCAATCAAGTCCTTGTCTCAAAAAAACCAAAATCAAAAACAATCAAAAGCCTTATTTATCAAGAATTAGCTAAAATGGGAGGAAGACAACAGCCTCCATGATAAACACTAAGTTAACCAGACAGCATTTCCTATTTGAATTCTCTAGCCAGGCTGTGATGACACCTACATTATCTCCTATTTTGCTCTTACAATGGGCTCCAAAGCCAGGCTACTGGCATATGCCTATAAACTCTAGCACTTAAGGTTTAGGCAGGAGGAATGCCATTAGTTCCAGGACAGCCTGGGCTATTGAAAGTACCAGGTCAACCCAGACTACATAACAAGACCTTATCTTAAAAAAAAAAAAAAAAATTGCATTCCAATCAGGAGTCTCCTCAGGCTTCCTGCAAGAGTGGTACACATTCCTGCCTCTTCTACTGGGCAACTCCCTCTGCCTGGCCTCCACAACTGAGGATTTCACTCCTCACAGGGAAAGGCAAGCATATTTTGAGCCGAAGAGTCTATAGAACAGCTAACCTTGTTCTCCATTTTACAGATAAATCCCCTGAAGGTCAGAGAAATTATATAGCTTAGCCAAGGCTATTTTAGGGGCAGAAATTGAAATAAAACTATTTTAGTGGCAAGAATTGAAATTCTTGCTTCTTCAATAATAATGAGCTGTTGAAGAAACATGAATTTAAGGTATACTGATTCAGTCTAGATTTCTCCCCACTGTACTGTGACTTCTCCAGCTGCCTGCGTAGCTCCTGCCACTCAGGAACCGTATCTTTCTGTCCTTTGCACCTTATTTGCATATATGGTCCTGTATGCAAAAATCTACACTCAAAGACCTTTTGCTCTCTATCTCCCAGAATAGGACTATCTTGTACATAGTAATAGCTACAGAAACACCTGCTGAATTCTTTGTAACTTCCGCTTTATGACATCCTGTTTCTATCTTGTATTTTTACAAATGTTATTAAAAGTATAACCTATTGAGCAGGATGGCTTTTAAAATAACTATTATCAAATTATATTTGCTAATAAAGACATAAATACAGCCAGCCCTTGCCACCCCAAAGTCAAGAGATGAACTTAAGATAATATGCAAAGATACTGCTGTGTGAATAATCATTAAATGTTATCATCAATCAAAAAGACATGCCAGAAAAGTGATAAAGCATGCTGCTCTTCAAGAGAAAACTCACACAGAAATTTTGATGTGGGATCTTATTAAATCTTATTGCGGGATGGTGGGGCATGTGGGCATATACACACCACAGGACTTATATGAAGGTCAGGACACCTTGAAGGGAGTCAACTCTCTCCTTCCACCTTAGGATAGCAGCATGTGCCTTTTCCTACTGAGCCATCTCGCTTCACTTGGCCCTCAAACAGGATTTTACAAGGTTAAGTTGATGATGAATCTTCAAGATTGCTTTTTCTCTAAGTGGATTCAGAAGATTACCATTCCACAGTTCCAGCAGACCTAAATTCTAACCAATAATCAGGTAGGGTGAGCCTATCCCAGGTCTCCATCTACAAAGATTATGAAGAGCCACAGATCATGTGGTATTTGAAAGACATTTTGCCACAGGCAGTGTATATACTTAAACGCTATTACTAGGGAGGTGACAAACAGTATTAGATGCCAACAATGAGAATTTCAGGACCTTGGGATTACACACATTTTTACTTTGTTTTACTGGATTACTTCACAGACTATGGTGAGAGTCAGAAAACTATCAAACTGAAGCCAGCTGTTCAAAAGTTTGTACAAGAAAGGTTAGCTCAGTGGAAGAGTTTGCCTAAAATCTTCCCAAAAGCCCTGGGTTTGATTCTCAGCACTGGAGGGTTGGGGTGGGGGTGAGTCTGTTTTCTACTAATATGAATCACTGTTGCATAATATTACCAAATTGCTACCAAATTTGAAAAACTTAATTGCAAGGTAATTAAGTCTATTAATGAGAAAAGATTCACTTAAAAAAAAAAAATAGAAAAGAGTAAAAAAGCACCCGATTTTTATGTACTTAGCTCTTCCAGATGTTACTGCCATCATCTAAAACAGTCTTTTGCTTAAAAACAAAGTCATTCAGGAAATATTAAAATTTAAAAGGAAAATCCTGTACTATCAATATAATCAAGAAATTTTGAAACCTTAATATATATATATGATTCTGAACTCAATGTTAATATCCAGTTTCTACATAAAGAACCATCAACTAGCTAAGTGCTACAAAGAACAGAACATTCCCTGACAGGGGGAAAAAAGAAAAATAATCAAGGCATCTGGGCACACTGTTCAGCAGTCAAGGTCAAATGTGTGTTCAAATCAATAGCACATTAGTCAATCAATCAATTAATTAAGATTCACTGTGGCAACCAGCAATTCCACTGAGGAGGTAAGGCAGGAAGATCATACATTCAAAGTCTGCCTGCTGCCTACAGAGAGTGTAGCCTGGGCAACAGAGCAAGACAGTCTTCCCCCCCCCCCCCCGACCCCCTCAAAAATACATAAAACAGGTCCTGGTGGTGCACGCCTTTTAATCCTAGCACTGAGGAGGCAGAGGCAAGTGGATCTCCATAAGATTAAGGCTACTCTGGTCTGTATAATGTTCTAGGCCAGCAGGGGCTAAATAGTGAAAGCCTGTCTTTAAAAAAAAAAGAAAAAGGAAGGAAGGAAAGGGAGGGAAGGAACTAGAATTCTAGGCTGGCCCCTTGAACTGATCACAGAGGTAGGCTACCTTTATTAGCATAAGGGGCTTTCAATACCTAAAATGACTTTAATTTCCATTAGTCCCAAACAAATCCACATCACAATTTTGAATTAGGCAGAGTTTATCAAGCAGATACTTTGGGGAATTCTTCTCAATCGGAAATTTATTAACTTGCCTTTGAGAGACCCAGAAGTATGCTTTTATTAATGATTTGCATTGGTATCAGTAAGATATTTTCAGTCCTGAAAACATCTTGAAGCCTCATCTAAGCAAGTCATCTTTAGGATAACATTCTGCAGCCTTTCCAACAAGCATGTGCTTCCACAGCTGAAAATCAAGTGTCAAACTAAGATAGAAAGTTGCGGGCAAGGTGTGTTCCTCTGAGAGACTGGAGCTCACTGCTCTGGCTAGACAGGCTGGATACCAAACACATTCCGGGGATGCACCTGTCTCTGCTTCCCTATCCCCAGCACTGGGCTGAAAAAGTCACACTCCCACATCCAGCTTTTATATGGGTGCGGGATCCAAACTCAAGTCACTGTGCTTGCATAGCAAGCAATTTGCCCACTGAGCTGTCTCTGCAGCCAGGTCTACTTCCCTAGCTATTCTTCTGCCACACAATTACCTCACAGCACTTTTGTTCCTTAAAGACAATGCACATTAAACCAGATCCAATTATGTTTTAGGAGTTTCTTCACAGCGTAGGAAATAACCATAAAAATGAAGAAAAATTGAAATTGATTTATTTCAAACATTTAAAATGATACTAGCTCTACAATGGGTTTCATGTCTACCCCCTCTTGATTTCTTATTTCCAAGCAAAATATGATACAGCAGTGCCTGAGGAGTTCACAGGCCAGTAGCTGGCTGCATAGCAGGGAGAACACATAAACCTCTAGGGCTCTGGGCTGCTGGGGACCAGTTTGGCTGCCTTCATTTGCGACCTCACCTGACTTCTTTTATTGGTCCTTATCTTTGAGTCTAAGTCTTTAGTATTTCACCTTTCTCTGGGGAAAAGTATTTGATCTGATATACATTGCACATTTTCAGTAAGGCAATGCGTCAATAACATATATGAAAAGTACCCTATATACTTTTTTGTTTGGTTCACAGGAGAAAAAGTGTTTACTGAGAGCAAAAGAAGTAGATTTTCCTTTGCTCTGTAAATCTACCAAAACCAACTACACCAATTTGTTGCTAACATTTTTGATGTCATCAGTTACCACTTCTAAGACCCACAATTAAGCAATCAGATTACATAAACTAGCTCAGTATTTGAAAATTATTTTTTTAATTAAATCTTTCCAAATCAATCTAAGAAATAGCCTAAGTAAAAATTTCCTAAGGAATACCATCTTTGGCTTACTTAAACAATAGTTATCTCAATTTTTCTACCACATAAGCTATAAAAACTAGTAAACAGTAAAAGAGAGACTTGTACAAAGACTGGTGTCAACCTTATTCTGCAAGTCGCCTTTCACTGGACACATCGCTCAGGCAACAAACATTTGTTTATGTCAAGTTTTTGTTAGATTTATCACCAAAATAATTTAACCTTTCTATGAATATTCCCATCATCTCACCAACTTCTAAACAACAATAATTCTTCTACTACAGAAGTCATAAAAAGTTTGTTTTATTAAAATGCTTCATCCTGGAGGAAGAGAGAAGTTTCCACCATGTGTACCAAGTATTTATAAATGCATACATCCTAGAAATGCATTCAATTTTGTTTGCATCTCATGAAAGTGAAATACACACTTAAACATGAGAAGGAGTTCCACACTGTCAAGATGGGCTACCTCTAACAAAAAATATTATGTTAAACACTAAGACAGCAAAATGGTAAGATTTATCCCACATGGTACCATTTAGCACCAACACCTTCTGTTCTTAAGAATTTCCCACTTAAAAAATTGACATCCAGGGGGCTGGAGAGATGGCTCAATGGTTAAAAGCACTGGCAGCTTTTGCAGAGGACCTGGGTTTGATTCCCAGCACTCACATGGAGGCTAACAACCGCCCAAAACTCCAGTTCCAGGGGAATCCGACGCCCTCTTCTAATTCCTCTGGCACTGCACAACATAAGTGCACTTACACACATGCAGGCAATACACTCATAAAATAAAAATAATAATTTTTTTTTAATTGACATTCATCTTTAAAGATTTGCTGCTGGCTGGTCCTCCAGGAAATGCTAATGTTGCAACACTATCAGAGGAGGAACAAGGCTGTACAGAGAGTACAGGAGTTCATCTCAGCTTCCAATTTGTATTCAAATTCCGGAGGGAAACAACCAAAATGTCAACAAAGATATCTTGGACGGTGGTATAGTGGATCACTGGACGATTCCCCTGCCCTTGGCCCCAGCAAACTGTGTGTCTTAAAATTTAAGTCATTCCATCAAAACAAGCCAACAATCTTCCTACTCTGGAGTTTATACATAATACATACACATAATACAAAGTACGAGTTCTCAGCCTTGAAAAATGCTTCAAAGGTAAACACACTTTTGAAAAGACCCAATCGTGTACAATCCCAAGACTATATAAAGAATATCCAGGGGCCAACAAGATGGCTCAGAGGCTTGCCAAACAAGCCTAGCAACCTGAGTTTAGTCCTTGGGTCCCTCTGCAAGCTGTCCTCTGACCTACACACACACACACACACACACACACACACACACACACACACACACACACCACATACACACAAATATACACAAATATAAAACAAAACAAAAACAGTGAATATGGAATTCTGCCACAACTAGAAGTCTTCAGTAGTAAATTGGTTTTATTTCCCAAAAGAAATTACTTCGATTAAAAAAAAAGAAAAAAAGGGTGGCTGGGGGTGGGGAGCAAAAGGAAAAACCGGGGAAGGCACACAGTTTTCCAACACTCCCTTCCCAGCTTCAGCTCCCTGTGAGCTGAGTAGGGAACTCTGGAGGAGCTCCTCATAATACCTAAATCCCTATGACTGCACTCCGACAGAAAGTTCAGCTCTCAGACAATGCACTACAAAACCCCAAATCTAGATGCTGCACAATTAGTCAGGGAAGAGAAGCAGGTGAGAGGAAGACCAAGCTGGCTTCACCTAGCTTCAGTGTTCAGCCCATTACCCCAGACTCTCTTGCCCACAGAACAGTCCCACCCAGCCTACTTGCCTCTTCCTCCAATCATGTCAGACAGGAAAGCAATGCAACCAAAGATATTCCCGCTACTGCTGAATGGAATTACTGTGCATTTTATCTGGGCATATCAACTCCTGTCTCTAAGTCATGCTCTGGATAACTCTCTCATCATGAGAAGCAGGAAAATACGTAATTGAGTACCAGACTCAGGCTATGAAGTCCTACAGTCCTGAGTGTGGATCTGGCCTCTAGGACCAGAACTAGCTATGTCCTTACTCTCTGCCTGTCCTTATGTCCTTACCCTCTGCATGTCCTTACTCTCTGTGGCGCAAGGCTGTATGTACAAGCTGGGAGTGAACCCAGCTTCTTACTCTCTTAGGTCCTATCTAGGCTAATAAACAGCTACAAACAGAGCAGTAAATAACAGCATAACTATGTCTACTGCCACTACTTGTTGACTTCTCTGCTCTCCACTAAGACTGAGGTGAGGCTTCCATTAAGGCAAACAGGCAATTCTCTTGCATTCCTAGAGTCTAGTCTGGGCCCAGAACATAGAATGGCAGGCATTCAATGCATGCTTGATGAAGAATGAAACAGTATGAAGGTAACGATACGCAATCATCAAGCTTATTGCCCTCACTAAATGGGAAGTGATCACATGTAAAACAATCAGGCACAGTCTGCGTTCACAAGTTCCACATCCATGGATTCAACCACCCACAGGTTGAAAATAGCAGGAAGAAAGTTGGTCTGGACCCAAGCTTGATGGCAGATGCAGGACTGCAATTCAGGACCAGTCTAGGTTACATAACAAGACAAGCATTGCAGCTACACTAAACAGGATAAATACAAATACTACAATGTTTTATACAGGATCCAGATTCTGGCATCCCAGAGGTACCAGGCCCCTGAGATACAAAAGGATAGCTGTACTGAAGGAAAAACTCTTCTGTATTTAGTGTAACGGTAATATAACAACTATTATCATTATTACAAGGGTCTCTCCTGTACCCCGGGCTAGTCCTGAACTTGGTATGCAGCTGAAGATGAATTTTAACTTCTAATCCTCCTGCCGCTGCTCCCCTAGAGCCAGGACTACAGGTGTGATACATCTAGTTTATGTGGTGCTAGGAATCAAACCCGGGGCTCTGAGCACATTGGGTAGGCACTCTACCAACTAAGCTATATTCCCAGCCCTTATCTAGACTAATGCACTGATAATAACTCCTTTTAAGAGTGCAACTCAAAAATATCAGTTAGTACAAACACAATGTCCTCCTGAACTTTAAAAAGGTGTGAAAAAGTTCACAACTTGCTAAGCCAGTAGTTGAAAGTACCGCACAGGGAAATGAGAACACTCAGTTTGACTTCAGGTGGTTCTTCTTCACTTCCTCACTTCTCTTCCCTCCTCAGGGGCTTCAGGCCAGGTCTCCCTCATGATGGTCCCTGCCAGTCGGCACAAAACCTTCCTACTGCCAAGTCCTCATTTGACAGATGGCACTGTTCGCTTCCTGAACACTTCGCTCAGTTCACACTTGACACTCACTGCAGACAGGGTCTCACTATGCAACCAGGTGACCTCAAACAGGCAATCCTTGTGCCTCACCTCCCAAGTGCTGCGCCACCATATTCCACTGCATTTCTCTTCTCTTTGGCGATCCGTCTTTGAACATTCTCAAAACATGGAAAAGTTCCTCAAGACTCTATCATAAGCTATAATCTGTTTTTATACCTTTTCCCTAAGAAATACGCATTGCACAGACTTTATCACCTGCATACAAAGAATTCCCAAACTTCTACATCTAGTCCCAAACTCTTTCCTGGACTCCAGACTCAAGGGTCAAACTCTTACCGATGTCTCACTTATCTGGATGAGCTGCTTACTCTGTAAATATGACTCTGAGACTGGCTAGCACCCAGGACTGGCCTAGCACCCATTTCCTGCCCGTCTCCACACTGTGGCCTCTGTGATCTTGCCCAAGGTCCTCTGGTGGCTTCCCACTGCACTCAGAAACCTGGCACAGACTACAGGTCTGGCAGTAACCAGCTGTGGTCTGCCTCCTCCACCTGGTCAGGCCTCCGGCATGCTCCACTTCACTGCCAATGATCGTTTTCTGACAGACAACAAGCTTTTCACCTTCACACCTGTGCTCCTTCTGCTGGCGAACTCTTTCCTTGCCTGGCTGACATTTTCTCATCCAAAGTCTTAACTGAAATGTTGTTTCCTTGGACAAAAACCTTGGTGTCTTGCTGCTTCCTAATGTTTTCATTTAGAGCATCTGAAACCAACACAGAGATCATTTAGCTCTCTAGCCAACAAGCCTCTAAGAAGGTTCCTAGCCACATCAACAGGTGTGTAACAGCAAGTGACATGCAACAGTATCTGACTGCAAGGCTGCCAGATGCACCCCCTCAACTGTTCGGAGACCTGTAATCTGTTTCACCTTACCCAGGGCTTCCTGACCTCATCTCCTTTATTGTGTTTACTTTTTGCTTTCCATGTTTGAGGAGGAAAAAAAAATTCACATGTCTAATGAAACTAGACAATCTTAAAGTAGTATTATAAACCTTAACAGCCATTCACAAAAAAACACAATTACATAGAAACATCGTATCTACACATATTCCTGTAAAAAATAGATCAAAACTTTTAAATAAAAGAAATCTGTCATACATTAAGGCCCAAAGTGCAAAACACTATACAATGGGGGGGGGGGGTGGCAGACCTTGTTCTCTTACTAAGCTGTAATACCAACCTTAAAATTGATTTTATTTTTTGAAACAGGGTCTCACTGTGCAGCACTGGCTGACATGGAACTCCCCATGGAGACCAGGCTGGCCTCAAACTCAGAGATCCTCCTGCCTCTCCCTCTGCAGTCTAGGAGTAAAGATGGGCACCACCACACCTGGTTTTCTGTCTTCCGGTTTTTTTGGACTGACTGTGTTTAATTATAACATACCCTAATTTTAAAAGGTGAGAAAAAAATTAAGCAAGTGTTATTTTCCCTGTCTGAAGTTGAAATGTAGACAACTGGCACAGCAACAGTTTAAAGCTGCCAGAGTAAATCAGGAGTTTTACTGTGAATGTGGCAAATTAGTAATAGTTACAAGTAGCAAATCATGGGGCTGGAAAGATGGCTCAGTGGTTAAGAGCACTGGCTGGGTTCGGTTCCCAGTACCTATATGGAGGCTAACAACTGTCTGTAATTCCAGTTCCAGGGGATCCTATGTTCTCTTCTGTCCTCAGGCATTGCACAACAAGGGTGTGCTTACATATATGCAGGTAATACTCTCATATAGGTAAAAAATAATAATTTTCTTAAAAAGCAAATCATAACCAGGCATGGTGGTGCATGCCCTTTAATCCCAGCACTCGGGAAGCAGAGACTGGCAGATCTCTGTGAGTTCTAAGCCAGTCTTGTCTACGTAGTGAATTACAGGGAGACCTTGTCTTAAAAAGATTAAAAAACAAAAAAGTAGATCATTTATACTGCAATATTTCTAACTGAATTGGCTAAAGTACATTATTCATTTCAGGTGTGTGTATATGTGTGGTGTTGGGCAATGGGCACTGAACTGGGGGCCTTGTGCATACTAAGCAACTGCTCTACCCCTGAGTTGTATCTCTAGCTTTTTTTTTTTAATTTTTTAAATTTTTGAATAGGATAAATAGTATTTTGCAGCTTTGTGTAGTATACATAGTACTTGATCATTCAGGTTTATAAAAATCAATAAAAATGATGTTTGAAACCACCATACATTTGACTAGCAATTTTATCTGTTTAAAGTATATTCATACACATTTTCTCATTTGTTAGTTTACTGCAGCAGAGTTAGCTAGGCAGTAACAAGAAAGTGACCCTCCAGCAACCTGTAAAACATGGAGCAGCTGCTCACTGCTATTAACTTACCTGAGGTTTTCTTTTGCTTAATTATAAATAAATGGATAAACCAAACTACATGTCCTTAAGTCTGAAGCCTAAGAAAAACTCACATGATAACAAATGACAGACTTTCTACATTATTTCTAGTCTATTTAACACACACCCACAATTCCACTTGTCTGGAAGCTGAGACAGGAGGGTTCAAGTTCAAGGCTATTAGAATTTACAAACAATTTAAGTGCCATGTGTGGTGGCTCATACTTAGAATCCCAATACCAGTGAAGCTGAGGGAGGAGAACTGTTGTTGAGTTGGAGACCAACGTGGGCTATGAGCTGAGTTCTAGACCAATCCGGGCGATGGAGTAAGACCCTGTCTCAAAAGCAAATTTAGACAGCCTGTGTCTCAAAATTTAAGTAAAAAGCACTCAAGAGCCAAGCACACTGACCTACCTGTCTTACATCCAGGAGGGTTAAGCAAGAGGTGTACAAGTTCTAGACCAGGCTGAGCATAGTAAGACCCTGTCTCAAAAAAGTCAAACAACAGTAACAAAAAACCACTGTGGATGTAGCTCAGTGGTAAAGTATATTTTCCAGCATGCTCAAGACCCTAGGTTCAATCACCAATACTGCAAATAAAAACAAAAATAAACCAGTTCTGGAAGCTTTGGGATATAGTGCAGACATGGACAAGACCAAGATTCATACCACACATAACCAGGCCTGAAAATGGCACAGAAACAGCATCAGAAAGCCTGATCACAAAGCTACGAATGAATCTCTTAGGTGAGGAGTGATCCCAAGTTTTGAGGAACATGAGTTTTGCTACAAAGCACAACAAGAAGGGTCTGAAGACAATGCAGGCCACCAACATGAAGACCATGAGCACACAGCCGAGCTGTCACCGCCCTTGTGAAGCCCTGGGGTCGGCCCAAGATTCTGAAGAGTCCTAAGCTCAAGCTCGGCCAACTTGCTCAGGCAATTCCACTCCAAGCTTGGGAAGAAGATTTGTAGCTACATGGTCAAAGGTTGCAGGTTCTGCCAATCCAAGGCCAAGGCCAAGGCCCAAACCAAGGCTGAGGCTTCAGCTCCGGCTCCAGCTAAGACTCCCATGGCCTCTATCTGCCAATGTGAAGACAAATGAACTTGTGCAACCTACCCATCCCCTACGATGTCTGCAGAAGGCTGGCACCCTGTTTTTACAGATAAACTTGGGACAGGATTTGTTAAGTAAATAAATAAATAAGTAAATAAAATGAAAATTCAGGTGAGGTGAGAAAAGTGTCCCTCTACAAGCCTCCCATTTGAGAAGTGGAAACAAGATCAGTTCAAGGCCATCCTGGGCTACATAGTTCAGAGCCAATCATTTTAATTTTTATCACAGGTGAAAGATCTAAAATTTGAAAAGCTCTAAAACACTAACTTTTAAAGCACTGACATGGCACCACAAGTGAAAAATTCTGTATCTGGGATCATGTGACAAGTCCCAGGCACACTAAACATGCAAAGTTACACCCCCCTCCACGCATTAACCTTCAGGCTATGTATTCAAGTGTGTATGAAATACAAATGAATTTCAGGCTTAGGCTTAGGTTTCATCTCCAAGAGACCTCACTCTACGGATACAAATTTTTGAAAGATGAAAAATGAGAAACCCAAAACATTTCTGGTCCTTAGCATTTCAGATAATGAATATTCAACTCAAATTATATTTCATTTCTTAGAATTAAAGAATTTACTTTCAGACTCACTCAGAAATATACGTAAGGGCTAGCCATAGAATCACAGAACATGACTTGTAAAATGCTTCTGCTTGTTCAAAAAGTAATGAAAACCCACCATGGGGCTAGAGAGATGGTTCAGTGGTTGAGAGTGCTTACTGCTCTTGCAGGGGACCCAGGTTCAGTTGCCAGCACCAGCATGATGCTCACAACTGCCTATTACTCCAGGTTCTAGGGGATACAATGCCCTCTTCTGACCTTTGCAGGCACTGCATGCGTGTGCTGCACATAAACTCACACAGGCGCATAAACACAAAATTAAAAAAAAAAAAAAAAAACCACCTCAGACACTTTCACCTGAAAATCAAGCAAAGCACTACAAGGCAACAAGAGCCAGTATAGCAAGGACAACCTCAAACTCCCTGCTGTGTGATCCTCTTGTGGAAAATACATGGTCTAACAAGAATGTAAGCCACACACTGCACATTATTCAGAATTCAGGATTTTTATATTAGCAATCAAATTCAGAAAATAAAACCTATCAAAGCTTATACTGCCTTCATTTATGTACATTATTAAAAATATTAACTGCTAATATTACTGTTAATAAATTTTAGGCATAGGACTAAAGCCTTACATGGATTATCCCAACAGATAATAGATCCTATAATCACTGAATGAAATTTTGAGAGGCTTAGGGACTTGTCCAAGATCATACAAAGACTGCAGTCAGAAGTCAAGACTCTAGGTGACCTTTTCTACATTTAGATCACCTTAGAGCTGAAAAGCACACCAAATACTAAGGGGATCATATTAAAATCATATGTAAAAATGTTTTAGGATTTCAAAGTAGTTACTTCCCCAGCTGGCCTGGAATTCACAGTAAAGACCAGGCTGACCTCGATCTCACAGAGATCTGATTGCCTCTGCCTATGGGTGCTAGGATTAAAAGCCTGCCTCACCATGTATGGCTCTGAAAGTGATTACTTTTTAAGAAACCTGGAAAATAGAAGAAGTCAAAGTAGGAAGAAAGCACATGCAGCATAGCCGAGTCCACAGGTCCAGCAGGACACAAACCTAAATAAACCAAAAGAGAAACTCCACCCACGGGCTGTGTCTGCTGTATACACAATGACATGGAAAAGTTTACCTACGGCACTGACTCAAAACTCTTTTTGAATTGGCTTATGACAAGCCTGTACTCCCTGCACTCAGGAGTCTGATCAAGAGTATCACATGTTTAAGACCAGTCTGGGCTACATAGCGAGACTCAAAAACCAAAAACTAGCAAACCAAAAAGCTTGGATTCATTTTTCCAAAAGAGCAATTAAATTTGAAGGATTAACTACCATTGCTGTATCACTAACTTTGGCAAAGTCCACTGAAGTCCAGTTCTTAAAAACATTTCCTTGATCTCTATGAACTTAGTAGAATACTGCTCTGTTATGTGGAACTCTTGAAAAAAGGGGCATTTTATAAAAAAGATATGCTCACAATATAGACAATAATGTGGCTACAGGTAAAACTTTATATTCAAGCAAGGAAATAAAGGTGACTGTTACTATATGGAAATACAATTTTTTAAGGTAGGTCATTTCTAAGGGAAACCAAAATGACTGCAAACAGCAACGTGGGGTGCTCACACACAGTATGGGGCTATTACACAGCTTCACGAGAAGCAGTTTCAAAGGAGCTCATGGAAATAACCAAAGTATCCCAATACTTTTTCTCCAAAACAAAAGCAAAGCTGGGAAATTACACACAATTTGGCACTAATCTGTAATGACATTTCCTGAGAATCTTAAAACCCTGATCACATCTGCACATTGGTTGAAGATTCCTACTACTGTGAGCATTCAGAGAAGGGAAGATCCAAACTGAGCCTGCACCAAGATAAATCATGAGCAGAATGAATCAGAACACTCTTTAAAAAGTTAAGTTGATTAACAAATGCCATCTAAGGTCGCTTCTATCCTAAGTTATCCTGTAAGTTAGCAAAGTAAAAAGGAAATACTATATTTATATATAAGTACTATATACATTATATATATATATATATATATAAGAATATTGTGACAATTCAAAATATAAAAAGAATTATGTGAATATCACTGCAATGCCAACTAGTAATAAAACCTTCCAAATCCGTAAAGAAATGTGCTAGAGCTTAATAGGAGGTTGCTGGTTATCTGGAAAGAGGGAGTCAAAAAAGGCTACAAATGGGAGGAAAGACAAGCGCTTCTGGGGACACAATGCTGGAGTGCTTGCAAAATGGCTCAGCAGCAGGGAGCTGTGGTAGCGGTCAACAGACAGGGTTCCCACTGTCCAGCCTACCAGCCCAGCACTGTGCACCAGCGCACCTCCAGGAACCTGTGTCCACACCTCATTTCTTTCCATCTACAAAATGAGAACAGCATGCATCTTGTCACTCTCAGATTGTTGTTGTTGAAGAATCAGGTGATAATATAAGCAATAAGGCCTGGAAAAACACCATAAATGTCATAAAACATTAAAATACTAAACAGAGATTATAGTTATCAGCACTATCAATTAATTTTCTACAAGAAACTAGTTTAAGTGATTAAGCTGCAGCATATTTGTAAAAGGAGAACAGGAAACATTCCATCCAGGGAGTCCCTGGGCCACTGTTTTCTTTAAACTGAGCTCATAAACCTTTATCACAGTTTAGGTCCACATACTAAGCAGAGTTCTGAAACTAAAGTCCAGTTTTGAGAATGAAGCTAATTTTTGCTCCCACTCTTTGCTGTTTAATGAATACTTTCAGGGCAGCACAAATGACCTTACTGTTAACTTTAGCAGCAGACAGTGCTGCAATTAGGATCCGCTTCACAAGTGCCAGACTTCCTCTAGGGTCTGTCCCTCTCCCTCTGGCTCTCTTTCCAGGGTCTCTCAATGTAACCCTTGAACTCGCTATACAGCCCAGGCGGGGGGGCTTCACATTCATGATCCTCCTGCCTCAGCCTTAGCAGTGCTGAAATTATAAACAGGCAAATGCCCCCACACTGGGCCTGAATCATGCTCTAAAGAAAATCCAAATTTGTGTTAAAGAATAACAAATGACTCTGATGATATTCTATTTCAAATATATGCTACAGAGCAAATGAAGAAAAAGTATTTTAGCCAATCTAAACAAAGTTCCTAGTTTTACTTAGGTGGTACTCAGATTCTTTTTGCAGGCCACTCAGGAGGCAAAATAGTTACCTTGTTACACAGACTGAGGGAAGACTCTGTCTTCATGAATAACCATCCTATCAGCTTAGAGAAGTGTATCCATCCTCAAGCACAAACTGTACCATCTGAGCAGGAAAACCCAAGTCCAACCCAAGGTAAGATGAATGATTAACAACAACAACAACAACGGCAAAAACAGCTTTGGTTTCAAGAACTGCAAAGACAGACGGGCCATTACAGGAAGCTGTACTAATGCTGACAATGTTAAACTGTTTACAGAAACTAGGAAGCTGTAGGGTGTTCCTCCCACTGTCACACAGGGTCCTCTGTGGCAGGCGTTGCTTCCACTGCTCTACAGTAAATGTAAATTGAACTAAGAAACTAGTAGGCAGTGGGTGCCCCAGGCATCTTGTGGTTTGATTCACATCACCAGTTGTATCACATCGTCAATCCTTGACCCCCATACCTCTGCAGTCACCCTTACCATCACATTCCCTAGCTCCCTTCATCTGAGAAGGTTTTCAAAGGACAAGCTGCGTCACAAGCACAGTGGTAGGTTTCCACGAAGTGATAGTCAAATAAAGCACAAGTCTTCAGTTGAGAGCTAAGATTCCCATCCTCGTAGTGCTAGCCTGGAACTAGAAAAGCGCCTCACACTGACAAGATCATGACTCTGAAATCTTCCTTTTCCACAGTAAGCTAGCTAGTTTACCCATAACGGAAACTAACCAGACAAGGAAATGTCTGACTGGAGAACTTAGAAAAAATTCATGTTAGCACCCAAGGGTCTAACAAATAAGTGGCCTGCTGAGGTGTCACCACTCTCCCCTTATCTGAAAGCAACTCCAAACAGGCACTCAATCACCTCAAACAAAATGCAAAGTGGGGAAGGTCTTTGAACATGAAACATTTTTTCATTTCACCTTGCAGTAAGAAGCCTAATAATCAACCACTGATTGAAACAATATTCATTTTTCTTCATTTATTGATTTGAAAGGGCTTGTATGCCACAGAATGTGTAGAGGGAAGACTTGCAGAGTTGGTTTTCTCCTTCTACCATGTGGGTTCTGGGGACCAAACTTGGGTCATCACGTGGGCAGCAAGCAAGCACCTTCCTTTACCTACTGAGCCTCTCAACCAGCCACCCCAAATACTTTTTTTTCAACAGGCTTTTTTCTTGCTCTGTAGCTCAGGTTAGCTCAAACTCAGATCTTTTCTCTGGTCTCCCAAATTCTAGGATTACAGGTGTGCACTACCATGTTTAGATTAAAAAGACAAACATATTTTAACTGGTTCTTTAGCCCCTCTCATTTCTATAGTTCATTTTTTCTATCCCAAATTTATAAATTCTGTGTGGAAGCCAGGCTGTGATACCTCAATATTCAGGAGGCTGAGGAAGGAATATGTGAATTTGAGGCCAGTCTAGGATATATGATAAGACTTCGTCTCAAAAACGAAAAAAAGACAGAGTAAAACTCAAAAATGTATTGTGAAAAATAATAAAAGAACAAAACAAATTGATTATATAATTCAAAAACTTTCTATTTCCCTCAAAATTAACAAACTAGCATAAGCAATAATGAGTATTTTTTCCCAGAAAGAGCTTCTGTAGAATGTGTTGGGTCCCTCCCCAACCCCACTCCTTATCAGTTGGGTCTTCATAATTGAGAACATCTTAAAAACAAACAAACAAAGAGACAGGCAGGCACCAGATCCTATGCAAATGGAAGAAAAGACAAGCAAGGCCTACCAAGAGAGCTTCGTGTTAAGGAGGAGCCTTGCAGGAATACAGTGGCTCTAATGCATACAGGGCCAAGACGAGTACAAGAAGTAGGTGCCTCTGACAGAGCACAGGACAGAGACCATTGGAGGAGTGACTTGAAAAGCTCTGGATAAGACATGGACCTAAGGCACGGGGGGAAGGGGTCAAAGAGGTACAGGGAACAGACCCACCTAAATTACCTATGGCTATTTGCTAAAAATAAAGATAACTAGTGTCACGCCACATTCTTGAGCAAGACAGTTCTGTGATCAAGTCTAGGAGTCTGCTGGTTTCTGTTCTTGTGGCTTGCAAGAGGGTCTTACTGTAGCCCAGGCTGTCTTCGAACTCAAGATCCCCCGCCTCAGTGCTAATGTAACAGATGTGTTGCATCATGCCTGGCTTGTTTTAATTAGCATTCTAGTCAAATCTGATGAAAAGGTACATGGGCCACATTTATTTACATTAAAATTTGATTACTGCCAGAACTGATGTAACACTCATGTACATAATCCCAGCACTCACCAAACCAAGACAGAAGGATCATTTGATACGACTCAGGGGATACACGGCGAGACTCTTTGAAAAAAAAAAAAAAAAAAAAAATTTTTTTTTTTTTTTAAATTTGATTACCACTGTTTCAAGGGAAGGAAGAGCTAATGAACACACGTAGCAAAGAAAAACCCTGGCAGAAGGACTATATAAAAGAACTACAGAAGCAGAAAAATCAGGACTTGTACTTTGGAGTCTAAGAGGAACAAGGGCATGGGATGGAATGGATGCATAAGAGCTTATGGGGGAAAGACAGGGCTTAGGGGGTTGCTGAGTAGTTGATTAGAAGGCACTGACAGTGACATTGAGGACAGTTTTAAACAAGCAATCTACTTTCTTAGTGCCAAGCACCCCAGATCATCCAAAGTATAAGAGTCATTATTACTTCAACACAATAATCAAACAACTACTGTATGTGCCAGATACTACCAACAGTGCTGAAAATACACTTATGGAAAAAACAATGATCCTTCCTCTAGTTTAACATTAGATCTCATTCTGTTCTCTGATCTTGTGTCTCTACTTTTTAATTAAAAAAAAAATGTATTTCTGGAACTTGCCTGGCCCTGTCTTTGATAACATTTTTGCTCCAGAAGCATTAGCTGGCTCAAGTCAACAACACACAGGTCTCTATCCTGACTGGTTTTACTTACTTGCTCTTAATTTTAAAAATGGTCACGTTTCTCAACACTGACATGAGTCTTATATGAGGCCAACAGGTGAAAGTTTCTGAATTTGTAGATTCAGAAACTGTCAGTGAAGTCCCAACTTCAATTAGATGGGCTCAGGATGAATACAGAACATCCCCAGAGAACTTTCAGGTAGACCACTGTTCATTCATTCATGCTTATCGTCTACTCACTGCGCAGATGGCTGTTTCTTCATTGACCTTGGAAAGATCGAGAAAAGCAGAGTGGGAAGTGTGCTGAGGAAATAAGCTAAGGAGGACGATAAGCAGTATTCACACAGGATGGCTGGCCAAAGCATAAGAAGGGACTCACACAACAGGTCTACAGAAAATGAAATGACAACAGTGACCAGAGTCGACCCTAACCAGTTCCGTGCCATATCTGCAATACACAATGCTGCCAGCCACCACTCAATGTGAGATGGTTCTTGTCTTTCAGAAATGATCTGGCAAGACAGCACAGAGCCAACTGCTAGAGAGGAGGGACATGAAGAAGCAGGAGAAGGCAGAGGCTACAGATAGCACCACCTTTCCTAGAACCCTCTTCTAGAATGGTGAAGACTGTTACAAAGCACAAACTGGAAAAGGGAAGACTGCCGGTTGAATGTCCTTGTCTAGCCACACCCAAAAATGGGGATCACTTTAATGTTGGTGACATCATCAGACAACCTCCTAGGTAGTTTTACTTCTGTCACTTTAACTGTATTACTGTAAGGCACTTCAGATCTGAGCCACCTCTAAACTGTACACACTGCTATTGTTGACAGAATCATTCTCATCTTTGACAAACAAAATCCATAATACAATCAAAGTAGTCACAATTAAATTATTAACAGTTGATTAAAACTCCATTCTTATTTTTGTATCTTTGTTTTGTTTGAGTCAGGGCCTTGCTATGTCACTGGAGCTGGCCTGGAGCTCAAGATCCTCCAGCAGCGAAGATTAAAGGCATGATGTGCTAGGCCGTGTTCATGTCTACACCATAACCTCAGACTGAATCCTTTCTTTCCCTTTCTTCAATGGTGTATAACAACTATGAAATATTTGACAATCTTTTTTAAGATGAAGAAGTAAAAACAAATGTAAAACAGTTTCCCATGTTAAATAAAAGCATAAAAAAAACCCTAGTATTTTGTTTTTTAAGGAACATCTAAAATGTGCTAGGAAGTCCTAAATATAGAAGGAGCTAGAGAGGTGGCTCAGTAGTTAAGAGCATGTACTGCTGTTCCAGAGGATGAGAGTTCAATTCCCAGCAACTCCATCAGGGAGCTTACAACCACTTGTAACTCCAGCTCCTGGCAGATCCAATACCTCTGGCTTCCAAGGACACCTGCAGCCATGCATATACCTCCACACCCAAAAACATATACACTAGTTAAAATTTTAAATTATTTTAAATTAAAAAATAAATACATGTAAAATGAAAAGATTTTAAAAAAGAGCATTTACTGTTAAAGATTTTAGTACCTCAGCTAGGCCTGGAGATGCAGAATTATAATCCTAGTACTTGGGAGGCAGAGATAGGAAAATCACTGCAAGTTCAAAGCCAGCCTGAACTACACAGAAAAGGAAAAAAAAAAAAAAAAAAAAGGATTTCAATCTCTATATTAAATTGATCTGTACCATAAAACGAGTATCTCAAAGGCTAAATATTACATATGAACAATCAGACTCACTTTCTGGAAGACTCTTACTTCAAAAATAAAAGGCCATTGTTTCAGGAAAACGAATACTGCTGCTATGCTTGAGAGAAAATTAATTTTTGAAAGAGAACAAGATTAGAAGGACCTAAGAATGTCATTATGACCTCACTTTTTAAAAATGGTCAGTACAATAGTTTCATTAAATCTAGAATATTTTTAAAAAGCACACATAGAATCCAAGTACCTGAGACTAAAATTTTGAGACATTTATATTGTAGAAGCTTCTGAAGAAAGTGTGCTAAACCAGATGTTACTAAATGTCATTAAAATAAAACCACACTTTAGAGCTGAAATGGCTCAGCAAGTAAAAGCACTTGCCCAGCCCAACAATCAGAGTTCAAACCCCAGAACCCACATGTTAACAGGACCAATAAGTTGTCCTCTGACCTCCACACACGCGCCATGGCATGTGTACATCCACATACACACACAGACACATATACACACATTAAGTAAAAATAAACAAAACAATAAATAAACCACATTTTAGAATAGCAAGTGTCTTACCAGCTGGAACTCTCGCCGCCGGTCATAGGCATTCTGTATGCCGCTGTCCGCCCATAAGGCTCTTATAGCAGGAAGATATTGTAAAAAAACCCGAGTTTCCACCATTCCCTGGGCAGCCATGGGGGCGCGGGTATCAAAGGCCATCAACTTGTCTCCATGGAGCTGGTTTTCATTGTCTCCCCAAGGAATATGAAGCTTCTCTCGAGCATCTACCAGCACCCTCATACCTTTGTTTGAAAGGAAAATAGTGTGGGGAGTCATTAGACATCATCAGATGCATTTATGCCAGGATCGCTCAGTATTATTTTCTTATTTTTTTAGCTATTGCAGATTCCTTTCTTCCAAAAAGGAGACTAGATCAAAACAAAAGCTTTATCTTTTCAGAACCTAGAAGAGTAAATATTAACAAAATTGCTTTTCTGAAGGATTTTAGCAAGCTACAGTTCATGAAATAATTTCTGGAGCAGGTGGTCAAAACCAGAGAAAAAAGAAATGAGGCCACCTGGCTGCAACCCAGGCTCTGCGGGCAAGCTGTAAGCACCATCTATGAGTCTCTCCTAAAGACATCAGCCTACCACACGCTAAGAACTGTACACTATGGCAGTGTTTGGTCGCAGTCCTTCGGCACCCTACCCCCAACACTGAGTCTCCTAGGACACATTTCAGACTCAAAAACTTCTCCCCGACCAAGTTTCAAATGAGTGAACTTAAAGGATGGCTTTAGAGTTCCTGAAACTGCAAAATGATACAAAAACAGAGATTTCAACTTACACAGGTTAATTCAAATTCAGCTATTTCTACCACTAAACTGTTATCTTTGTGATGATCTATGAAGGAGTTATTTCTTTGAATACTTGAAAAACTGTTTTGCTTTCAATTTTCTGATCAGGTCAACACAAGAAAATGAGGTGCCTTAAACTTCATCTCACAATGATGTTCAAAGTAGGTCACTGTAAGGCCCCCGTGTATATCAGAAAAAAAAAAAAAAAAAAAAAAAAAACCCAGGTGTGTACCTGATTCACAATGAACATGTTGACTCTATTCATCAACATAATTCTTTAAGTTCAACTGCAGTAGGATACAAAGGTACCTTCAATTAAGGACTGGCAAGGTAGAGTTTACAGCCTTAAAGGAGACTTTAATTAGTTTTGTGCTAAACATTAAGACAGGCTAAATACAACTGTCCTTTACAGCTTAACTGCAGAAGTACATGGCTGAGTCCTGGCCTGTGAGCTCCTGGCCCAGCATTATTCTTGTCTCCTCACTGTCCCACAATGCCTCCCTCTCCAAGCAGTTTTTCTCTACTTGAAACACTGGAAGAGGAAGGGAAAGAAAGAAAGAAAAAAAAAAGACATGAAGAAATGTGATTGTGTACTTCCTGCAAAGTAACAACAAAACCCACTTTTTTAAAAAAAGAAAAAAACTCAACAGAATCTGCTGCAAAGTCCCAGATAAAACAGGGTGACCCTTCAACCACCCAAAGCACCTGGCACTACACCTCTATTTTGCCAATGTCTTATGTAGAAGAAACTTAGGAAAAAAATTAGCGCTGATTCTTTTCCAAGTCATGTCTGCTAACTTCTCTGAATGCTAAGAAATGAAAATCTTGTCTATTCTTCACTTAAGAACAATATTTTAATTCTAAAATACTGTCAAACAGGAGCAAAGGTCGTTCTCCAACCCAACTCTGATTCACTGACTCCACCTGTAAATCACTCCTTATCCCTCTTAGGTCAGAGAGTTTTCATATTTGGCCATAATTTCATTTAAGTAGAAGAAAGGATGCCATTTTTCTCCTGTCCGGAGTTATTAAGCAAAAAAGACAGTGTGAAACAAGCTGAACTGTGATTACAAACATCCTGAAACACTGAGGCGAAAAACCACTCGTGCGATTTTCTTTTTTAGACTCACTGTATGAGTCTACTCTTTCCTGACGCTAATACAGGAGACGTGACACCCTTAAGTTTCATACGCTTGCCCCAGAAGGCCCCAGAGGCTGTCATTCTATGCCCTTGACAAGAATCTCAGGCCAAAAAAAAAAAAAAAGTTTCCTTATGGCGATGGTTCCAGAACTCGCCAACACAGGAGACAGCCAAGGTTTAGGGTACCGGACCTGCAGACTCCGGTCCCGCACAGGGGCAGGGGGATGAAGGAAAAGATGGGGATGGAGGATCTCGGGGTGCCCGGGCTGCAGGGAGGACCACAGGAGTCACCCCCGCAGCCCCGAGGCACCCGGCTCGCCGCACTTCCCGCAGGGGGCGAGGCCAGGCGCGGGGTGCGGGATGCCCGTGACCCTGCCCAGGGTGGCAAGGGGGAAAAGCGGGGTGTCCTGGGACTGAGGGGCCGAGCCCGGGGCGCGCCCCTTCCCACCCGCCCCGCCGATCTGGTTCGGTCCAGTCCCTTCCAGGCTGGGACGCACGGGCGAGGGCGGTGCCCGGCCCCGCGCCCCCGGGCTGTCCGGTGCCGGGGTCCCCGAGCCCCGCCGCACCCCACCTTTGATCACGTTGCTGTAGATGGTGGGGCGGAACTCCTCGCGCGCGCGCTGGTCGAAGTCCTGGCCGTGGATGATCCGCATCTGCTTCAGGAAGGTGGACTTGCCGCTCTCGCCCGCGCCCAGCAGCAGGATCTTCACCAGCCGCTTCACGTAGGTCTTCTCCCGCGACAGGCATTTGTCGATCTCCTTGGACTTGCGCTGCTGCTCGGCCTCGCCGCTCGTCAGCACGCAGCCCGGGAAGCACACGGACAGCACGGAGCGCGACGGCAGGAAGTCCGCCATCTTGCCGCCGCCGCCGCCGCCGCCGCCTCCTCGGCGGGCCCCTGCGGCTGCTCCACCTCGTCCTCGGGCGCCGGGCAGCTCCGGCACCGCGGCTGGAGGGCGGGGAGCGAGCGCTGCGGCGGCACAAGCGCGCCCGGGGAGGGAGGGAACCTGACGACTGACTCGCTAGGGCGGGCCGGGTAAGGGCGGGCCGGGTAAGGGCGGGCCGCGCCGGCCGGGGGAGGGAGGGCGGGCCCGGGGAGGGGCGGTGGCCCGGGGGGCGTGCGCGCGCACGCGGCAGGTCGGGGTGCGCGCGCACGCACGCAGGGCGGGGAGGCCGGCCGGAGTCACGCGCTCGCGGAGGCGCTTGGGGCCGGGAGCGCGCGGGGAGGGCCCGGGAGGCCCACGGGGTCACGTGGGGCAGGCCGCGGGCGCCTGCGCGGCCCGAGTTTCTGGTTCCCTTTAGCAGCGCCGGGTCCGTTTCCCGGAGTCCTGTAGTGGGAAAACCCTTGCCTGACGCTAAGATTTGAGGCTTTCTTCGGCTAGAAAGATGGCTCAGCGGTTAAGAACACCGGCTGCAGAGAACTGACGTTCAGTTCCCAGCACTACATGACGGCTAACAACCGTCCATAATTCCGGTTCGAATGGAATCCGACTCCCTCTTCTGACCTCCGCGGTTGCCCAACACAGGTGCACCTACACACATGCAGGCAATACACTCATACACATAAAAATAATTTTTAAAAGATTTAAAGCTCCCTTGGGCTAGAGAGATGACTCAGTGGTTAAGACACCAGCGCCTCTTGCACAGAGGATCCAGGTTTGATTCCCAGCACTCACATGGTAGCTAACAACCATCCTTAACTCCAATTCCAGGGGATCTGACGTCCTATTCTGGCCTCCAAGAGCATTGCACAACACAAGTGCACTGACATACAAGCAGGCAATACACTTTAAAAATAAAGATTTGAGACCTCGTTTCTCCTTCACAAGTCCCTTTCTCAGGTGACTAGCCAGCTGCCTGCTGTCACCTCCACGTGAGACCATTGCCTGGGACATTATTTCACCAGTTAGCATAAGCCTGGAAAGTTCTTGAGTGACTCCTCCTTCTTCCCCTTCGTTAGCTTTTCCTTTTGTTTTCCCTTGAGACAGGGTCTCACTCTGTCGCCCAAGCTTACCTCGAACTCATTGGCAGACCTCCTGCCTTAGCCTCCCTCTCAACTCCTAGGATTATAAGGCATGCGCATTACTCCTGGCTGGTGCATTTAAATACAGAGACTCTCTTGGTAATCTATACCCTCCTAAATCTGGAATGATAACTAGATGTTGTTATGAATCAGCACCCCTTTCCAGCAGTTCTGGGTGTTATGATGCCTGTCCTGGTCTGAGAGAAAGAATTAGAAGTTGATGTTATTCTTCGATGTGCTAGGAAAGTCACTGGTGGCTCACGTGGATTCCCACCCGAGCTCTGTTTATGATTGGGGTAATGCTTTCTGAGATCAGTGAATAGTGGAGAGGGTGAGATCATGGTGAAAATCCCCCTAAACCGGACACTGTGATGCACATTCTTCCCAAGGAAGCAGATAAGCAAACAGCTAGGACCGCAGCAGGAACATTTTAGGTTTCCTGCCAGATTACAGAGGATATGACCAGCAAGAAACTTTTTTTTTCCTGTTGTAACAGCTCAGATTTCAGGCCAGGACACCTGAAAAGACTCCTAATGACAAGTGACAACTGACACCTGGGTTGGCAGACTCTGTGGCAAGGTCCTCAGCAGGGAACTTCTTCATTCTTAGTACAGTTTCAAACGGAAAAGACCGTTGATGCGTGTTTGGTTTTGTCTCAACATATTGCTCCTTGGTTTGGGCTCCTGGAGCCCAGAAACTTCCTGTATTAGAGAAGGGTAGGAGGTCAGCGCTGTAAGAGGCTTATGCACAGGTTCAAATTTAAAAACCAGTGTTAAATCAGTAAATCAGTGGGGTTGGTGACTGAGAAGCCTCGTGACTCAGTGTATGGGCTCCAGTAAACAATTCCTGTAGTGGGATTAGCTTTTGCTGCATTAGCTGAGCCCGTGAAGTGAACGGTCTACAAAGTGGGCTGGGCTCATCTCCAGCATCTGTGGGTTGCTAGGGTCAGGATCACTGGACTATTCCATCAGGCCAAGTGTTAGCAAAAGTCTGCTGTAAATGGAAGATCTCTAGATTCAAACAGTGTTAGGAAGGGCCTGCGCTTGAGCCAAGAAGGGCCTAGCCTCTGCTCGAAACAGTCCCTGTTTATAGGTTGACTCCAGGTGCAAATTCCAAGAATGTAGTGTTAGAATCCAGTCTCCTCCGCTCAAGCCAGTCTCTGCTCAGGCCACAATCTCGGCAGGAGCCTTCTCTCACAGATCCTGACAGGCACTCTATGCCTGCTTGTCTGTCCATGGTGTTAATAACTCTTCTAATAAACTCTTTCCTTCCCAGTAACACATTTCAGTGACCCTCTTGAACCTCCCCCGCCCCCCAAAAAACCTAGTATGAATCTGAACTCTTCAACAAAAACAGAAGAGGAAAGTATATACACGTGTGCATTAGACTAAGGTCTTCATTTTCCTGAAGCATGCACAACATAATGGAAAGCAAGGATGCCTGGGAGGCAGGAAGGGATCCTGCCTGGCCAGTTCATGTTGGGACACGTGGAACAGCAGAGAAGCTGCTAAAAGCCCTGATGGAGCCTTGCCTTGGAACCCGTTTGGTTCAGCTGAAGCCCAGCCATTCTAATCAGGATTTCTGAAAAATAAACTTTTTAGACCCAGCCTGGAGTTTAGCTACTGCTTCGAACTGGTAAGCATGAATGTAAATTGTAAGCATGAAAGTGAGTCAATTTAGTGGTTCTGCAAAAAGTTAAACATAGAATTGCCACATGACCCAGCAGTTCCAACTCCTAGATATAGACCCCAAGCTGGGGACAGCTTGTTCAGGCAGATACTTGAACAGTCGTGTTCTTGGGAGCACTGTTAAGAATACCAAAAAAAAAAAAAAATTAAAACAACTTAAATGCCCTTCAGTGAATGAATAAACAAAATGTGATTTATCTATGTAACCGATTATGCAGTCATACAACGGAATAAACGACTGATACAGGGGGCTGAAGAGATAGATGCTTTAGTGGTTAAAGCACACGGTGCTGAACAAGCTAGAGGACCAGAGTTTGGATCCTCAGAGCCCACATAAACTCTGGGTGGATATGGTGGCCCAGAAGGCAGAGACTATAGTGAGGTATACACCTCACTTGGTGAGATCTGGGTTCAAGTGCCTTAATGAATACGGTACACCTAAACACATGCCCTTACACATTCAAACATGCATACACTCATGCACACCACACACACACACACACACAAAGGGGAAAAAGTACCTATACATGCTACAACATGAATCAGTTTTTAAATATTACAATTAAGCTGGTATGGTGGCATATGCCTTTAATCTCAGCACTCAGGAGGCAGAAGCAGGCAGGTCTCTGTGAGTTTGAGGCCAGTCTGGTCTATATAGCGAGTTCCAGGCTAGCTGGGGTGCCATACTGAGACTCTGTCTAAAAAAAAAAAGAAAAGAAAACAGGAGAAGGAAGGAAGGGAGAAAGAAGGGAAGAAGGAAAAACTGTTATACTAAGTTGAGGGCAAGGGCCACATATTGTTTGATTTGGTTTATTTGAAATGTCCAGACTAGGTAAATCTACAGAAACAGAAAACATATTCATAGGGGCCAGGGGCTGAGAGGTGAATGGGGAATGCCTTCTTAATGGATCTGTTTCCTTTGAGGGCCAGGAAAGTGTTTCGAAACTAAGTAGTAGTAATAGTTGCAGGACACTGAGTGCACCAAATGCCACTGAAACGTGAAATGCGTACTCTAAAATGCTCAAATGATAAGTTTGATGTTAATGTGAATTTTACTACAGAAAAAAAAACATAATTAACTAAGGAAGAGATATTTTCTATAAATAGTGTCTGGCATCATTTAATATTGACGTTATGGAAATGCCACAGCTTGTAAGATTCATGAATGAAGGAACTTTTGCGTAATATATAATGAAGGTGCTGCGGCGTGCAGCTTGTCATGAAAGAAAGTGCCATTGTGTTTAAACCAATGCAATTTAAATTACTTACACCAGAAGCAAAACCCTACTCTGGCAGTTGCTTCCGCTTATATTGTAAGGACACTGGTGATGCTTTCATTTGTAGGTATATTGTTTTTCTTAAGGGGAAAGAAAAAATCGTCAAACTTTAAGAAAGAAGAGACTGTTAGAATTTGATTCTGTTAGAATCAAATCTACTGGATGCTGTTTCCAGCTGCTCCAGATGTTAATTCACTGGGGGGAAGTCCTGTATTGTTGTCAGCCTGTTAATACATATGAAAATGAGTGGTTTGGGTCCTTGCCCTGCTCCTGCCCTCCCCAAGCTGGGTTAAAATGATAGGAACAGTTGAACTGTTGCAGTGTTCGTTCTGGAAGGTCAAAGGTTACTGGCAAGACGAAGGAACAAGCCCTATCCAATAATTCTGTCATCCTTGAAATGTATTCATAGTTCTTCTCTTGATGCTGAGAGACTTCTGTTTTATAGTCACAGTTTATTTTTAATTTTTAAAAAATGGTATTACTTAGCTTATTTACCAGTTATTTGTGCCAAATAACTTTGGCCTGTTTACAAAAATCAGGATTATCCACAAAGGACAAAAATGTGTCACCCTCAGACATATTCAAAAGAATGTGCCAGAGGCTCCAGGAAAAGTTCCAAAGGAGGGTTTTTAAAAACAGTCTTTCTTTTGAATGATGGGAAATATAATTTAAATAAACCCTTTGCTTGCCAATGTGACTGCTCACTGGTCAGGATGAGACAACACCCATTTAGATGTGTTGATTTAAAAAGTAGTCACATCACTTGCTAGTTAAACCTCGAGTTAATTTTCTAATGAGGATGATGACACCTCCAGCATTTTCGTTGCACAACGCTGCTGTCTCACCATCAATCTAAAATAGGTGGATTTTAATCCTTTCTTACAGATAAAGCAGACATGGATCCCTCTTGGATCCTTGTCCCTACCAGGAGAGGAAGGGAATTCTGGAGCCTCTGTGTCCCCCCACCCACCCCATAATACAAGCCTTGTAGTATGTGTGTGATGTTTAAAATGCCTGCAAGCACTCTGACCTACTTTATCTTATTCACTACTCACAATAGCCTGCCTAGGAACACCCAGTGTTAGACTCATGCTCTGCCAGGAGGAAAGGCTTAAATGGCTTTCTCAAAGCTTTGCTCACTGTGGCCAGTTGCAGAGCCTGCCAGAACTGGGAGCTGCCTGTTTTGACTATTTTTGGAGGGGAGAGGGAAGGCCTGAGACAGGGTCTCTTGTAGCTCAGGCTGGTCTTGCACTGGGGATGACTTTGAACTTCTTTTAGCGTATGATGTATGTGCAGTGCATGTGCATGTGTGTGTACTGGTCTGCACATTTATGCTTGTGTGTGTGCAGAGTTCAAAGGACTTTGGGTGGCCTGCTCCGTGGTTCTCTGCCTCATTCCCTGGAGACAGTTTCTGTTACTGAGCCTAGAGCTAAACTAGCAACCAGCAAAAACCAGCACTCCTCTTGTCTATTCCCCGGGACATCACTGGGCTTACAGGCACTCTGCTTTTTTCATGGGTACTTCAGATTCAAACTCAGGTCCTCATACTTTCAAAGTAAGTGTTCTTAACCATTGAGCCTATCTCTCCAGCCACTGGCCTTAAACTCTTGATCCTTCTACCTCAGCCTCCTGGGTGCTGGGTGGGATGAGCCATCATGCCTGGGTCCTATTTTGATTCTGAACACAGTGCTCTTTCCAGTACACTCAAACAACTCTGGTGTTCAGAATTCCTGAGTGTGTGACACTCAGGCTAGAGACAAGAAGCTAACTACTTAGCATTAATACGCCAGCGTCTCCTGTAGTTTTGTTTGTAGGTTGGTTTGTCTTTTTCCGACTCCTTCTAGGCTGGTTGCCATCTTGAAGTTCCCCAGCTGTTAGGCTGATTCTAGTAAAAATGTTCCCTCCTTTGAGCAGCTTGAACTCCAGTTGTAAAATGTTCCAGGTGGTTAATAGAGAATATTAAAAAAAAAAAAAAAAAAAAAAAAGAGAAAGGGAGGGGGCGGGAGAGCTTATGGCAGTATTTACCTGGTATTTAAACCCCACATGTTATTCACTTATTGTGAGCTAGATCTAAAAAGGCAATGTTTTCGTAAGGAAATTTGACATGGCCCTTACCAGAATAAGCTCCTCATGTGGAAAGTTTCATATGAAACTAGACATTTGGAATTGAATGCTGGGTGGTTTTGTTTGTTGTTTTTAATAACGGAAAACATGACTTTAATTATTGGTTGTGTTTTTCTCAGCCTCCAAAAAACATCCGTGAGCTTCTGATGACCAGCTGAAACCTGAGCTCATCCCCAGTCAGAGCCTGCACTGTCTCAAAGTTGTACGCCAGCGCTCCGTGAACATACCTTGCTCTGAAGCATCAGACTTATTTATAGGCAGTCTGTTTATATAACCCGACACACAGGCTATGCCTGCACGTCTCTTTCCAAGACTCTCAAAACATGCTGCTCACTCTGTCTACTTTCTTTTCCCTTACCACTTTGTGTGTGGGGGGGGGTGCAGGAATGTACACATGTCCCTGGGTGGGCATGCAAAGGCCAGAGCAGGACATTGGGTATCTTTCTCCACTTAGTGTTTTGAGACAGGCTCTCTCACGGATTCAAAATCTACCTGTTTCAGCTAGGCTGGCTCATGGCGAGGTCTCAAGATCCACCTCTCTTCATCCCCCATTGCTAGGTTACAGACACCTCAGCCACACCCAGTTTCTTACATGGGTACTGAGAATTCAAACTTGGGTCCTCCTGCTTGCAGAGCAAGCATTCTTATCCATGGAGCCATCCTGTCATCCCCCACCCTTACGACCCATTTTTTTTGCTTTGAGATAGACTCTCACTGTGTAGCCCAAGCTGACCCAGTATTTGAGATCCTCCTGTCTCAGCGGCCTCAGTGTTGGGATTACAGGTGTACACCACCATGCTTGCTTCTCTTACTACTTTGAGAGATGAGACGTCCTTGTCTTCTTGCCAGAAACAAGCAAGGATCTTTTCAACATGAGTTCTGTTTCTCCTGGGACATTCAAGTCCATGATCACAGTTTATTCCTGCAGCAAAACCCTCTGCTACCAACCCAGTGACAGCAGCTCTCTTTCCTTTGGAACACTGGATTAGCAGGCTTGGACCTGCAACTTCTAGCAATCACTCTCTGGTGACTGCCTGGCAGGCCCTGTTTTCAGGTAGTGTCACATGTCACAGCCTGCAAAACTGGCCTTTGCCTTAGTCAAAAATGCCAGGAAGCATCAGCTGGTGAGTTGTCACAGAGCTGTGAGGGCTCATCCAGGGGTGCTGAGAAATGGTGCATGTGGCCTTTGTCCTGGAACACAAAGTCAACAGCTCATCTTTCTCCAAACTCTGGTATCAGCTGCTAAGGAAAAGGAAAGACAGCTTCGGAAGGATTCAGGCAGCCACCCAGTCAGAATAATAGTGTTAGAAGGCTTAGAAGAGAGGATTAAAGCCCAAGTCCTTCTATGGCTCAGCGTTAGCATTCTACTGCCATGCCAGGATCCTGCAGGGGGAGAGGAGAAAATAAAAATCAGGGGAAGTGGCTCAAGGTGTGTTCAGCAATTTTGTACTTGTGATTGCTTGAACTGAAATAGGAAAAGCTTCCTTCAGTAGAGCACTTATCCACTGATTCGTGTAAACCAGTATGACTCAGATCATGGCTATTCTTTTTTAACTTCCAGACAAGCAATGGACTACAGTTGGGAGCACTCTGTAGGAATTCTGTTAATGAATCCCAGTCTTATTTTTTTTATCTGTAAAATGGGAGTTGTTCCATGTAAAGCATTGTGAGGGTTAAATTATAGGACACATGTATTCAGTGTCTGTTCCATAAACAAGAGGCATCATTTTAGACTATTAGAGAAAGAAACAAGTCCATCACTTTGAAATTCCTAGGAGAGTCAGCAGTATTGATTACCATTGTCAAATGTTTTTCTTGGGGGACAGAGAGATGGCTCAGCAGGTAAAGGTGCCAACAAGCCTAAGGACCATAGTTTCATCCTTGGAACACACATGGTGGAAGGAGAGAACCAACTCCCAAAAGTTGTCCTCTGACCTCCACACCCAGGCTGTGGCTCATGGACACCCAAACACACACACACATTTGTGCACATGCACACAAAATCAATTAATCAATCAATGTAATTTGAAAATTAAAAGAAAAAGAGCGTTCTCGGATTCTTTGTAAACCCTCCCATCTGTGGTTTAAACATTTTTTTTCTCTTTCCTGTGCTCAGGTTCACTCACAGCTGCTGATGTGTCTACAGTTCGATCCATTTCTGGTTGTGAGGGTCTGATACAAGGAGAAAAAGAAAAATGTATAAGGAGTGTCACCCCTAATCTCAGTTTAAGTAATTCCACCAGAAGCCTAAGGAATTACCTCACCAACCAGAACAGAGGTGTAAGTGGAGATGTCAGCATGGTTCATTCAAAGCCTGGACTTCACCTGACCTTGTGTTGTACACCTGTAAGGTGGGAGGTCACCAAAAGTTTAAGGCCAACCTGGCCTACATAGTGAGATCTTGTCTCAAAAAAAAAAAGAATGAAAATAAAAGCACTTAAGAAGGTAGGTGTGGTGTCACACACCTTTAATCCCAGTACTCAAGACACTCAAGAGGCAGAAACAGACTGATCTCTGGGAAATGGAGTCCAGCCTGCTCTACACAGTGAGTCCTAGGTCAGCTGGGGCTTCAGGGAGACTCTTATCTCAAAAAATGAAAAAACAAACCAACAAAAAATGGACTTGAGAGACAGGGGTTATCTCCTGTTTAAAGTGGGTCCAGTAATATCCAGTGTTTCGTAGCAGTTTTAGAAGATGGCAGAGTAGACACTTCCTTCAGTCAGTGTTCACTTGTCCAGTTGGTGAACTGACATTTGTCATCAACGTCATGAGTAATAGAGTGAGGGGACACAGGGATGCATGTTGTTTCTTTATCCCACACCCACATGTTCTGTACACACACACACACATACACACACACTCCAGCCACCATTAGTCCTCAGCCTAGGGCTGGGAGCATCCGTGGGGCAGGCTGCCCTGAAGAAGACTACACACAGGGAGGTGGACTTGACTTTGGGGTCTTGGTGCTTGTAGGTTAATGTGGGAAGAAACTCAGGGCCCAGTGAGTCCTTTCCTCTTGCTCCATTGATAAGGGCGGCAGCATCAACAGAAGGCCATGTAGATGCTCTGAGGCACAGCCAACTGGAAGCCACTCTTGAATGGAGTGAAAGGCAGTCCTGGCCTGGAAGATGTGGTGTAAATTGCCCCTTTCCCAGAGGCCAGACTAGCCCCCGCAACAACTGCCAAGTTCCCAGGCTCTTGAAGTGGACCTCAGCAAATCACTCCTTTTCAGTCATTCCCTAACTGGGAAGTGTTTGTGCCCTTCCCATGGGAGCCACAGTCTCTGGTTGTCCCTGCCCTTCCCAAGGCCACCCCAGGCAGGAAGCCAAAAAAACAGTTTATGAAAAAGCAGATGCATAATGCATTTTCAGAAAACCAACCCTCAGATATCTGATCACCCTGGATTTCTGATAAATAAAGGAATCCTTAAGAATCGAACATACTTCAAGAGTACCTATTCTTGAGGGGTAGGCCAGAGGCAGGGCTTGACACTCTTAAGGCTTTTCCTCCTCTGTGAGCTACATGTAAGCCAGATAGTCAGAAGAAGCTGCTAACTCAGAGGTAGAGTGCTTGCCTAGACTATTGCAGGCCCTGGGTCCAGTCTCCAACAAGGGGCCGGTCAGCGGGTAGGGATAAAAGGTACGAAGTACTCAGACTTAAAAAGAGTAGCAAATATCGCTTTAGGTAGTTTACTTTCTAAGAAATGAGTAGATCACTAAGACTCTTGACTCACTCACTGGAAGAGGAGTTGGGATTGGCAATGCCGTGGAACCCCTCCTGGGACAGCCATCGTGATAGATTTGCAGGGGAAGTACGATTTCCAATGGAAAGACTAAAACCACACAATTATATCTTGTTCACCAAATATTTGCTTCTCCATGCCCTGTTCAGAATTATTTATCTTCCATAAATGGGAGAACAAATAATAGTCATGGATACCTTATGAATAGCCAGGAGCCATGAGGTATTCCTGAAAAGCTTTTCTGCCAGGCCCTAGTACAGTCTCCTTAGAGAGTAAGTCACAGCATGTCCACAGAGAGAAGTTTCTGCTAACAAGTTGCTGTCTTGGTTAATCTTTTACCCATCCCAACTGTTCTAGCCATTTAGATTTATATATATATATATATATATATATATATATATATGTAATCTATATATAATATATTTTTATATTTTATATATATATATAATATATATAATAATTATATAAAATATTATATAATTTTATATTTAAGATTTTTTTTCTTAAATTTTTAAAAATTTATTTTGTTTTTATTTTATGTGTGTGAGTGTGATGCCTGCATATGTGTAAGTGCACCCATGTCATGCAATCTCCATGGAGGTCGGAAGAGAGCATCAAATTCCCCTAGCATGGGAGTTACAGATGGTTATTAGCCAGCATATGGGTGCTGGGATTTGAACCCAGGTCTTCTGCAAGAACAGTCAGTACTCTTGACTGCTGAGCCATCTCTGTAGCCCAAGATTTTTTTGAATTGTGTGTATGCCTGTGTATCTATGTGTGGGTGTGTGCATATGAGTGCAGGTGCCTGTGGTAGTGAGAAAATGGAGTCAGATCATCTGGAGCTGGAGTTACAGGTGGTCATAACATGGGTGTTGGGATCTGAAGTCAAGTCCTCTGCAAGAATAGTAACCTCTCTTAACTGCTGAGTCGTCTCTCCAGTCCTTGATTTTGCTTTTGAGACAGGGTTTTACTACAGTAACCCCAGCTGGCTGGTAACCAGCAGTCGTTCTTCCCTTAGTCCCTACCCTCCCCTTCAGTGCTGGGATTATAGGAATATACTGTCATTTCTGTCCCAGCCATTCCAATAGTGTGGCTAGTAGCTTTAAAAACTCCCCAGAGTTCTTCCTGCTTTGGCCTCCAGTCCACCCCAGGATAATGAAGGTACCCTCTGTGGTTCTGTGGCACCCTTGTTTCTCTCCGACCATGCCAGCCTCTTGGAGGCAGAGGCAGAGGTCAGCTTATCCTGTGTCTTCAGCATTTAGTGTGGCTTATAAGAAAAACTCGGTAAATGAACACGCATTCAGTGAAGGTGTGCCATCTGACTCCAGCCAGACTCCAGTGTGACAGCTGGATTTAAAGTGCACTAGGTCCCAGGTAATGACTAGAGGGAACTTTTGGGTTGTTCCCACTTGGTCAAGACCAGGGTCCTAGAACTTTCCATATACTATGCCAATTTAGAATAACTACACAGTTCACGTTGTGAGTTCACATGACTCTATCGGAGGCGCATGCATGTTGGGATGGTATTGGTGGGTTAATGGACACAGCAACACTAGGCCTGGTGTTCTCGTTTGCTTTCTGTTGCTGTGCAAAACCACTCTGACAAAAAGCAGCTCAGGAGGAAAGGGTTCATTTATTTCATCTCACAGTTCACAGTCCGTCACAGAGCCAAGCCAGGGCGGGAACTGAAGCAGAGACTGTGGAGAAACGCTGCCTACTGACTTGCTCAGCTATCTTCCTTATATAGCTCAGACCCACCTGCCCAGGAATGGCACTGCCCATAGTGGACTGGGCTCTCCTCCTGCATCAGTTACCAGCTAAGAAAATGCCTCACAGATGTGGCTACAGACCAATCCAATGGAGGAAATTCCCCAGCTGAGGCTCTCTCTTCCCAAGTATCTCTAGTTTGTGTCTCGTTGACAAAATCTAATCAGTACACCTGGTTTAGATTTCATAAGACTTACCATTGAAATGGTTGATTTACAGAAACCACATTGTTCCAAGTAAATGTATTTAAATGTTTTCTAGTGGAGCATGCATTTACATTAAAATGAATACATTATAATTTCAGTTACTCTTAGTCGCATTTCAAGTGTTCAGTGGCCATATGGAGCTGGTGGCCAATTCCTGGGACAATGTTTGGGAACTGGATAACATGATCTTCAAGTGACAGGATACAAGACCAGGAAGGCATCCTAGGCAGATGGAACAGCCTGAGAACTGGCATGAGCCAGTTTGCTCAAAACCAACTAGTTGCAGTTTACTTCCAATGGGAAGAGTTTGGATCCCAAGTTATGACATCAAGATCTTTCTTTGTTGATAAACAGGACCCACCTGTGCATCAGGGGAATTCACATGGCCCCAGTGGTGGAGTAAGGGAGAGAGATGTTGGAGGTATTCAGAGACAGCACCTGACTGTGAGAAGGGTGGAGTCCTCCGGAGCCTTTATAAAGCCTGAGTCAACAGGCCATAGGAACCAGCCTGGCATTTTAGAGCGGGCAGTAAAGGAGGTAGAGATGGTCTTGGTGGCTTGCCCTGGAATGTGGGTTGACACTGAAAGGTTTAACCAACCAGGGTAGCTCTGCTGGTTATGAAGTATTCCCTAAGACTGACAGCTGAGCCAAAGCACTGGAGTCTTTTTTTTTTTCTCTCTTTTAAAGCAAAGGTGTAATTTCTAACTCCAGCCCCTCCCTCTGAATCACAAGGGTGACCCTGGACTTTGCCCTGAGTCTGAGATTGTGAGAGACACTCCTTAGTTCTCAAGAACTTTGAGAGCTGGTTCTAGCCTCGAAGGAAAGTAAGGGCCCTTTGTTCTCAAAAGTCAGAGCAACAGAGAGCCCCTGGCTCCCCTACCCCTGGCTTTTTCCCTGGAGAAGCCTCACACCTCACATGAATTTAGGTTTTGTCATGGTGAAAGAGAAAGCTCTGCTTCCTTGAGCTCCTCTCAGCCTCCCTGTCTGCCCTGAGTCCCCGGGATTCCATCTCCATATGTGCATGGTCTAGATCAGAAGCAAGTGTCTGGGAGCCACTGGCACAGATGGGGACCAACCCGTGGACTGTGTTTCTTATTATCTCACTTAAGTACAAACTTCAAGTGACAAGGTCCAGAAGTGTGGGGTGTGCCTGTCCTGTATGAGGCTTTGGGAGTATCGAGAGGAAAGAACGTAGGAGGAGTTTAGAGTGGGTACGGCAGTCAGGCCAACCTGCCATCACTCTACTAAAGTGCTCTGCAGCTGGGGACAGCTGGAGGTGGTATAGGTTCTCAGGCTGTGAAACAATTGGGAATGAAAGCAAGGACTGACTGGGGTGATAGCGAACTAATTATCATTAGTCCATGACAGTGGCCCTTTTCCGGTGTTTTGTTTTGTTTGGGGAGGGTGCTCTTTTTTTTGTTTGTGTTCTGTTTTATTTTTTTCATTTGGAAAGGTTTTATGGGACTGGAGAGATGGAGAGATGGCTCAGAGGTTAAGAGCACTGGCTGCTCTTGCAGAGGACCTAGGTTCAATTTCCAGCACCCACATGAGAGCAGTTACACACATACTGGCAATCTGCTCATACACATAAAATAAAAATAATAAGTAAAATTTGAAAAAGGTTTCCTTTATTTATTGTGTGGTGGATGTGTATTATATGTACAAAGCTTTTACATGGGTGCTGGGGATTCACATGGAAGTCCTCATGTTTGCCACACAGCAAGCACTCTTACCACTAAGCATCTCCCAAGCCCTTATTTAAAAAAAAAAAAAAAAAAAAATCCAGTCTGTGTTCTTTGCCCATGCTCTTTTTGTTTTCCATGAACACATTTTAAAATCTTTTTTATTCATTAAAATATGTTTGTATTCCTTTCAGATTGCTTTGTTCTCCTTCAGTCCCTAAGATAATTCTTTTGTGACTGTAGCCAGCTTAATGGCTCACATGTGTGCAGTCCTTTTGTGTACACCTCCTGTAAGAGCCCATTCTCCTGGGGAGTCCACTGTGGGCTTCGTAATGAACACTTGAGAACTTGTCTCTTGCAAAGCCAGAAAGTTTTTCTCCGTTATGAGATCAGCTCTCATGATGCTTAATGGAGTTCCATTAAAATGTTGGGTCACTTTTCAGTTCAAGGGGTTAGATATGGCCCATCATGGCGGGGAAGGCTTGGTGACAGGAACAGGCGGCACTGGTCACATTGTGTCAGCTATCAGGAAGCCTGGCTTGGTTTTTGAGGCAGGGTCTCGTTGCATAGAGCTCAAGCTGATCTGGAACTCATTCCGTCAGGTCTTCAACTCATGATCTTCCTGTCTGAATGCTAGAATTGCTGATCTGTGCCACCAGGCATGGCTCTGGTGGTTCCTGTTTTCCTGAGCTCGGTGCTGCATGCTAGGTACTGTCCAAAGGCTTATCATCTGTGAAGTCTTTTAGGGCTCCCAGCCCTGAAAAATGTAACCATCAGCCTGGCATGGTAGCACACACCTTTAATCCCAACATTCAGGAGGCAGAGGCAGGAGGATCTCTGTGAGATCGAGGCCAGCCTGGTCTACATAGTGAGTTCCAAGACCAGCTGTCTCAAAAAGACCAAAAAAAGGAAAACAAACAAATAAACAAAAACCCCCAACAGCAACAAAACCACAGTTGTCCAATGTTGGCTTCAAGGGATGGTGCTGATTCAAACCTAGAAATAACTGAATCACACCATCTCCTTGAGAAAACCACCAATCTGCAAACCACCGATCATCCCTTTGGGAGCACGTAGAGCATCCCACTGGGAGCACTCAGAGAGCCCACACTAATCTTCATTAATTTTTATCATTGGATGAAACGGACCAACATTATAAATCAGGGGCCTCATATACGATTCCCTGTTGTTAATTGGAATAAGCTAGAAGTCTTTCTTCCCTTCCTCCCTCTGTCCCCTTCCCTCCCTCCCTCTCTTCTTCCTTCCTTCCTTCCTTCCTTCCTTCCTTCCTTCCTCCCTCCCTCCCTCCCTCCCTCCCTCCCCCTCCCTCCCTCCCTCCCTCCCTCCCTCTCTCTCTCTCTCTCTCTCTCTTTCTTTCTTTCTTTCTTTCTTAGAACCTCCAATGCGCTGAGCGAGCATGCTAGAACCAGAGAGCTACATCCCTAACCTGAGGGTCAAAAAATCTAGCAGATGGCTCTGCAGAAAGTGAAGAGGATATGCAAACCACAGTTGTGGTTTTCCCTAGACACCAAACACACCCACTGTGGGGTCTTGCAGTGTACAGAGCATCCCCCACCCCCACTCTGTCCCAACAGCTCTAAGCCCCCCAGGCTGGGCGGGTCTGGGCAGCAGCTTCCTCCCAGCACTGGCTGGGCACTGGGCCCAGACTTAGGCGTTTCTAGGTCAGGCGGTTCTATCTTCAGCCTGGCCTGAGGATACAGTTTGTATAAACTGCAGACATTGCAGGCGTGCTGTGTAAACACAGACTATCTCCCACTCCAAAGTTTCCTTTGGGGAAGCTCCTCCAACAGGGAGACTCTATTCCAACTCCTTATCAACTTAAGCTTCCTACTCTGATATAAGGAAGCTATTAAAGTTCATTTCCTGGTATTGCCTTGACCCTACCGGGACATGCTCCCATGGAAGCAAATGTCCTTTAGAGGAGAATTTTTTTTCACACTCCTCAAATCCATTACTCAGCCTCAAATCTCCCACATCAAAAAAGCCTACAGGAACTTTGAACATGTTTTTAGCCAAACCCTATGCCCTTAACGTTTAGTATTTTACTCCAGCTGGTTTAAATGTGTTCACTTGGCCCTCGTGGAACAGTCGCTTTTCTTCTTTCATATTTGTAAACCATTTTTGTTTCCAGTGTCAGTCGAACCCTTTACAGTTCCTTACACAGGTTCTTTTAGAATGACATTCTGTGTGTATGTATGTATGCACATGCATATATGTGCATTCATGTATATGAGTGCAGGTATGCATGCCATGCCTATATGTGAAGTCAGAGGACAATTGGATGTCCATTTTCCCTGGCCATCTGGTTTGAGACAATACGTCATGTTCCCCGCTGTGTACATCCAGATATCTGCCTCTAGAACTTCTGGGGTTGGGGGTCTCCTCTCTGTGCCCCATATCTTGCCATAGGAGTATTGGGATTACAGATACACTACCATGTTCAGCTTTGTGTGGGTTCTGGCGATCCAAGCTCGGGTCCTTATACTTGCCCGGCAAACACTTAACCCTCGCTCCCACCCCACCACCCCAGTCTCACATAAATTTTCTTACCGCCATAATCATGTCCTCTTACTTCCTGGCCTCCCTCTTGCCGTTCTGATTGAAGTCTCTGTTCTCGTATCTGACTGGAGGAAGGAATGTGAAGAAAAAGACATGGCAAAGGGTTTCCCTAAGATGGAGCTCAGAATGACCCAAGAGTTGCCTAGGATTTTCTTTGTGCTCCCTCCCACTTGAACTTGGTGGGACTCATAATCTCTGCCCCACACAGGTTAGTACTTGTGGTAGCAAGCTTCCAAGATAACCCCTGGTATAGTTTGGATGTGAAATATTCCCCATAGACTTGTGTTTGGAACACTCGCTCCTCAGCCAATGGCTCTGTTTGAGAAGACTGTGGAACCTTCAGGAGCTGGAGCCTGACTGGAGGAAGTGGGTCACTGCGTGTCTGGTCTTGAGGTTGTATAGCCTGGTAGCCCCTCTTCCTGTCTGTTCTCTGCTTCCTGACTGCAGACTCAGTGCAAACAGCTGCTCACACTCTTGCCACCACATCTTCCCTGCTGTGATGGACTGTGTCCCCTCAAACAATAAGCCAAAATAATCACCTCCACTCTTAAGTTCCTCCTCCTCCTCCTCCTCCTCCTCCTCCTCCTTCTCCTCCTCCTCCTCCTCCTTCTCCTCCTCCTCCTCCTCCTCCTCCTCCTCCTCCTCCTCCTCCTCCATCCTCCTCCTCCTCCTCTTCCTTCTCCTCCTTCTCTTATTCTGTTTGTTTTTGGGTTCTTTTCCCTTCTTTTCTCAAAACATTTTTTTTTTATTGTTTTATTTTGTGTATGAGTGTGTTGCCTGAATGTAAGTGCACCCATATCTTGCAAAGCCTGCAGAGGCCAGAAGAGGGAGTCAGATTCCCTGGAACTGGACAGTTGTTAGCTGCCATGTGGATGCTGGGAATCGAACCTGGGTCCTCTGGAAGAACAGCAAGCATTCTTAACTGCCGAGCAGTCTCTCCAGCCCCTCCTCTTCCTCTTCCTCTTCCTCCTCTCTCCTCCTTTTCCTCTTCCTTTTCCTTCTCTTCTCTTCTTCTTCCTCATCCTCTTCTTCCTCCCTCTCCTCTTCCTCTTCTTCCTTCTTTTTCTGAGATAGGATTTGCCAGACTGTCCTTGAATTTGCTGTGTACCAGAAGATGATGATAAACTTCTGATCCTCCTTCAGACTGCTGATATTACAGGCATGATGCACCACCACACTCATTTTATGCAGTACTGGGGATCGAATCCAAGGCCTTGTGTATGTTTAGCAAGTACTTTAGGAACTGAGCTACATTCCTAGTCCTTAAGTTGCTTCTCGTCTGCTATTTGGTCACAGCAACAAGAAGAGTAACTAACAAAGGCCCAGTGAGTTTCTGCTCTTGATATTCCTATCCCTGTGTAGTCCTTCCCAAAATGGACAGGACTGTACTGTGTAAACCAGGATACTGTAGCACAGTGTGATTTCCAAGGGTAAGTCTTAAATGACATTGTAGCTTCTGTTGTGGTTTCTTGGATTATGTGGCAGGAGAGAAGCTGGCTGCCATGTTATGAGAACACCCAAACAGCCCTCTGAATATATCCACATGATGAAAGTTAAGGCCTCTTATCCAAAGTCAACATCAACATGTTGGCTGTATGAGTGAGCCACCTCAGAATTGAGAGAAATAATTTAAAGGAATTCAAATCTTTTGTAGCAGGAATGTAACCTTTGTAATGCTATTTTGTAATCTCCCCTACCTTGTAAAGCTTTCTGTTTACGCAAATGCCCTACTGCATTCCAGGAACTGGACAGCCCAGGGCAGGGGCCCCTTTCCCCCTTCCCTTCATTTCCTTTGCTCTGATTCTTTTATAACTACCCAACAACAAAAGGCTGTGAGGTCAGTCCCCAGCCAATGGGGAAAAGACACAGTACTCTCGCCTTGGGATAAAAATCTATCGAATTTCCTGCTTGATGTGCCTGCTTGCTACCCCAAAGAGGCAATACACCTTTTTGCAAAAGTCAAAGCTGTCTTGCTGGTATATTTCTGGTTTGTCTGCATGTTCTTTGGGAGCTACTGGTGGGGTCTTTGGACCCCAGATTTTATTCCCAAGAGAATTAGAACTACTCAATCCCCTGGCAGGCAACAGTACTTAAAAACTGGTAAGAGACCCTGGGCTGGAATCACGAAACTGTGAGTTACTCCCAAATTGCAGACGCACTGGAACTATGTAAAATAATGTCTACTACTGTATTAAGCTGCCAAGTTTCTGGGAAGTTTATAATTTGATAAATAACCAATTAAAGGGCTGGGAATATAGCTCAGTTGGTAGAGTACTTGCCTAGCTTATAGAAGACCCTGGGTTCAATCCCCAGCACCAGATAAATCTGAGTGTGATGGTGCATGTCTGTAATTTCAGTATTTGGGATGTGAAGTTAAGAAAATCAGAAGTTCAGTGCCATCCTTGGCTACATAGAGAGTTAGAGACCAACCTGGTAGACAGGGACTTGAGACCCTATCTCAAAACAAAACAAAATAAACAACAAAAATCCATCCATACTGGGCTGAAGAAATGGCTCAGTGGTTTAGAGCACATATTGTTTTTGCAGAGGGCCTGAGTTATTTCTGAGCACCCACTTCAAGTGGTTCAGAACCATCTGTAACTCCAGCTCCAAGGAATCTGACACCCTCTTCTGAACTCGGTGTGCACCTGCACTCTTGTATACACACCACACACCCTCCACACACATATTATTAAGATAAGAGGTTGGAGAGATGACTCAGAAATTAAGAATACGGGCTTCTCTTGCAGATGACCTGGGTTTGGTTCCCAGTACCCACATGGAGGCTAATAATTGTTTGTAACTCCAGTTTCAGAGGATCTAACACCCTCTTCTGACCTCCATGGGCATTGCACATGATGTGCACTTACATGAATGCAGGCAAAACACTCATACACATTAAATAAAAATAAACATAAGCTCATTTCTTTCCCAGAGCAGCCATGGTTCACAGTGTTAGTAAACTGATGTGTTTGTTCCTCGTCCATCCACTGGCCTTCACAAGCTGAAAGAATGTCTGCCTCTCATTATTGTCCTAAGGATCAGACTTAAGTGTGCTCTGACTGGAGATGAAGTAAAAAAGATTTGCATGAAGTGCTTTATTAAAGTTGATGGCAGAGTCAGAACTGATAAAACCTACCTTGCAGGGTTTACGGATATCATCAGTATTGACAACACAAAAGAGAACTTCTGTCTGATCTATAACACCTAAGGTAGCCTTGCTGTACATAATATTACTCCTGAAGAGGCCAAGTACAAGTTATACAAAGTGAAAAAGATCTTTGCGGGAATCCACAAAAGGAATCCCTCATCTGGTGACCCACAATGCTCGCAACATTCGCTACCTGGATCAAGGTGAATGACACCATTTAGATTGATTTGGAGGATGGCAGGATAACTGACTTCATTAAGTTTGACACCAGTAACCTGTGTGTGGTGACTGGAGGTGCTAACTTGGGAAAAATTGGCGTAATCAGCAACAGAGAGAGACATCCAGGCTCTTTTGATGTGGTTCATGTGAAAGATGCCACTGGCAACAGCTTTGCCATTCGGCTTTCCAACATTATTGTTATTGACAAACAATAGGGATTTCATTCACTCCCCCCAACCCCCCGAGGAAAAGAAATCTGCTCCATTTGCTGAAGATTGAGAGAGAGAGAGACAAGAGGTTCGCTGCCAACAGAGCTGTGGCTGAAGTGGGCTCTAGGAGACATGCTGGAGGTGAAATTAGACAGCAGACTGATAAATAAATAAATAAATAAAATATATCTTAAACTCATCAACTAATAATCAATTTGGAACTCAAATAATTATGATAATAAATGCCAGCACTTGGGAAGCAGAGGCGGGAGAGTTTTGAGTTTGATACCAGCCTGGGCTGCATAAGAAGACACTGTCACTCCACCCCGGGCCCCTTGGGGGGAAAAAACGAACCAATAATGACTATAATAGAATTAACGTAGTGTAATGTTTGACAACTGTTCAGCACTGCTCCACACGTCCACATGTGTCTCATTCAGCAAACAGGCAAGAGCCATAAAAAAAAAAAGTAGCGATTAATAGTGGCAGGGTGACAGAAGCTGTCCCAAATGTTCCGTGTCTTTCATCCCATGTAGTTCTCATGATGTCCTTCCTGTGAAGTGGTGCCATGACTGCCACCATTCCCCCCTTAACCAGGAGAATGCGTGCCAGGAGGTTCCAAAGATCCTGGTCTGAGTCTCACATATACTATTTTTATTTTCCTGTGCTTACATCACTATAGTAAGGTTTGATTTCTAAATTACACATAGTAAGAGATTAACATCTCTGGCTAATAATAAAATAGAGCAAATATAAACATACACCATAGTTCATGTTTTAAGAAACATATGAATTATTTAGTTCTGGAAATTTCCAGTTAGTACTATCAGATAGTGCTGGCCTCAGGGAGCAGAAGTAATAGATAAAAGTAGATTGCTAAGAGCTGGAGAGAGGACTCAATGGTGAAGAACACCTCTGCTCTTGCAGAGGACCCAGGTTCAATTCCCAGCACCCAGATGGTGGCTAACAACCATCTTTAATTCCAGTTCCAGGGAATCCAATGCCCTCTTATGACCTCCCTGAGCATTGCAGACATGGGTACACTTACATACATACTGGCAATACACTCATACACATAAATAATAATAATAAATAAACATTTTTTTGAATTAAAAAAAAATGGATTGCCATATATCCTGCTCCCTGTATTCTCATGTTCTGCCTCCAAGATTCAACCAGATGCAGGTAGAAAATATTCTATAAAAAAGAAAGAAAGAAAGAAAGAAAGAAAGAAAGAAAGAAAGAAAGAAAGACAAAAGGTACACATAATGTTTTTCTTGTAAGCAATGTACAATAACTGTTTATGCACTTACACTTACTGGGTTTTGGTAGCAATCTGAGATGATTATATATAAAGTTTAGGGAGAAGTGTGTGGGTTACATGCAACTCTAACTCCATTTTATATAAGGGACTTCAGCATCCAAGACTTGATGTCCTTAGGGAGTTCCAGAACCAGTCCTTTCACGAGGCTACTGAGGGACAACTTTATAAGGAAACTGAGACAGAAGTCAAGGCCAGGTGTGGAAGTACTTGCCTGCAATCCCAGCACTAGGGAGGTGGAAGCAAAAGGATCACAAGTTTAAGGTCATCCTCTGCCAACATAGCATGCTTAAGGTCAGCCTGGGCTATATGAGACCTTGATGGGAAAAAATTTTTGAAAAGAAGTTGAGCAACAGGATGCACAGTTCTCGTTTCATTTTCATTTTTGCGATAAAATATCTTTACCAAAAGCAATGTTGGGGAAGAAAGAATTTATTTCATCTTTACAATTCCAGATCATAGTCCATTACTGAAGGAAGGCAGGAACTCAGTGCAGGAACTTAAAGGCAGGTTTGTTTGCTGTTCCACACAGCATTACTTTGACCAGGGAACTCACTTCACACCCAAGCAGGAGCCACAGAGGATGCTGTTTGCCGACTTGCAGGCTGACTTCTACTCAACTAGTTTTCTTGTACAGCTGAGGACCACCTGCCTAAGGAATGGTGCTGCCCTCAGAGGTCTAGGCCCTCCTGCATCTACTGACAGTCAAGATAATGCCCCCACAGACATGCCCACAGGGCAATCTGATCTAAGAAATTCCTTCATGGAGGCTTTCCTTGTTGACAATTAATGCTAACTCAGGACAAAGCAGAACTGGGGTTAGAATCCAGACTTCCTCTTCGAGTCTGTGCTGGCCTCTCTTCCCTATGGGACTCTTTTGTTCTAGATACAGATCTTGGCTCTCCAGCACACTAGACTCTTTATCTAGTGACTGTGTCTTTCCCCATCGCGATGCACACATAATGAAGGCTGGGTCCCTTAGCTCTGTGCCAGCATTCAACCTCACTGTGGCCCTTTTTCACATGTAAATACAGGAAAGTGTTTTGTGGCTTTCAGGACAGCTGCTGCCACACATACGCACCTTTTTTTTAAAGCTAGAGGCACAGCACGAGGAATGTCACCCCGAATGAAACCAGACAGACTTTACACCAACATGAGGCCAAGGTTATGCTGTGTCATGGGATTTGACTTACAACTTCTTCATGTTCCTGACCCTCCACCATCCTATCCTTCCCTTTCTGGGATTTGTAGTTCCCACTGCACCCATTAAAAACGCATCGTGAGAGCTGGGAGATGGCTGAGTCGATAAAGTGCCCGTTGTGTAAGCATGAGGACTTCAGTTTGGATCCCCAGTACCCATGTAAAAGCCGGGCACAGTGGCACATGTCCGTAACCTTAGTGCTGGGGCGGCGGTGTCTTGAAAGGTGGAGCCCTCAAGTTCACTGGCCAGCCAGCCTAGCAAAATCAGTGAGCTCTAGGTTCAGTGAGAGACCCTGTCTCAAAAAATAAGGTGGAGAGCAAGTGAAGAAGACACCTGACACCAACCGCAGGCCTCTAAGCATACATATAATTTCATGGACATGGAACGCATATGCACACACATCTGCAGGAATATATACATGCACCACACACACGATAATTAATATAGAAGAGAATAAGAAAAGCACCCTATCACTGAACTCTATCCCTAGACCCCCAGGGGAGCTTGTGTTATTTATTTCACTTAAAGCCCCTAGAAAGCCTTAGTCCATTTTGCATTATTAAAACAGAATACTAAGACTGAGTGATTTATAAAGAAAAGAAAAAAAATCTCTTTCTTACACTTCTGGAGACTAGGAAGTTCATGGTCAAGGGTTTACATCTGGCTAGGGTCTTCTTGCTGATGGAGACCTGCAGCATCTCAAGGCACATAAAGCATTGCTTAGTGAGACAGAAGCCTTCATGACCCAACGACATCTCATAGGTCACACTCCTAGATACCATTACCATAGGCCTTGGGAGATAGTTTCTAATGCATAAATTCTAGAGGAAAATGGTCAAACAGTGCATTCGCTCCTGCCTCCTGGTCTGGGAGTCAGATCTCTGACAGCCTGGCTGGTGAAGTCTGCAAATTTATGGGATCCTTAGTTAGGACTGTCCTCAGCAAGTGGTGCTGGAGGGAGCCATACAGAATGGCTAGCCAGCAAACCTCCAGCTAAAGAGGTTCCCTTGTGTCATTTTGCTTTGTCACTGACTTGACAAAAATTACTTCAAAAATCCAATTTACAGCCAGGGGTGGTGACCCATGCTTATTCCTAACACTCAGGCGGCAGAGGCAGGTAGATATGTATTTCAGATCCAGTCTGGTCCTACACACTGAGCTCCAGGTCAGCCAGGGCTACATAGTGAGACTATGTCTCAAAAAATAAACAACAATATTTTTTATTTTATCAAGTGCTTACCACACAAGACAGACAACCAGATTTTAATACCCAGAGCCAGTGTCAGAAGCTGAATGAGAGAGATACATTTATAATACCAGAGCTCCTACACAGGGATAGGAGGTGGCGACTGGAAAACAGTCTGCAGTGTCATGGGCCAGCTAACCTGGAGTATGCAACAGGTTTGAAACAAGACAGACTGACTCTAAAAGTTAGCCTCTGACCTCCACACACGTCATGGCACATGTGCACTTGCCCACGCACACACACATGAAAATAAATAATAAAAATTGTAATTCATTTTATCAAACCAGGTATGGTGGCACAGTCCTGTAATTCCAGCACTCAGGAGGCTGAGGCAGGAAGATTGGGATTTGAGGCCGGCCTATATTTTGTACTGAGACCCTGTCTCATATACACTGAAAAAACATTCATTTAATCCAACTTTTGTTAAACTCCTGCTAGAAACAGAACTCTATAGACAGTAAGGAGAAACATGACAAGGGTCCCTGATCCCCAAAGAGCTGACTGCTAATGGGGAAGACTGATCAAAATGCAGTAAATTATTATGCTCATTTGAGGGTCCAGACAGGGAGAACAAAGGCCAAGCGAAGGCCGAGCGTGGAAGCTTCTGGACTCAAATTTCCAAACAGGAACCCCGCACTCTCTGGTCCCAGCTGCTTTGGTGCTGTCCTGGTGCGGCTCAGCGTCTTGCATCTGGAAGCAGGATGTCAGGCTGGATGGAAAGTGTTTTTACATCCTGTTCCAAGTGCTTCCTGGAAAGACAGAAGAAAGAAAAGGAAAACAGGCTGTTGAGGCCTAGCCTGCTTCTCCTCATGGAGCAGTGAGTCACTGTTGGGAAAAAGGCAACAGAACCCACCATATCCTGACCATGGCATGAAACCACATATGTCCCAGGAGTCCTGGGAGCTGGTTCGTGTCAATGTGCACAGAAATGATGCCAGGCTCGTAGATACCCTGTGAAACCCCAAACTCTTTCTGGGCTTCCAGTGCTTTAGTTGAGCAGAATTGCTCCACAGTGGAAGCCTGTGAGGTGCTAGAACCTGAGCTAGGAGATGGGGACTGGAGCATGCTTAGGGCATATCCTCAGGTACCCAGGCTTATAAACTATTACATGTCACAGACTCCTAAGGTCAAATTTGAATCAATGAAGGCCAGGATCTTTACTCAGTATTCCCAGAAAAGTTGCAGGAAATTCTCAGTTCACTTAGTATTCTGAGACACCCTTGTCCCAGTAAGGAGATATTTAAGTCATCTTAGGGTCAGCCTCAGAGATGTGTTTTCTCAGGCACAAAGAACAGATTACCCAAAACTGGGGGCGGGGGGAGGGCGCTTAAAGCAAAAGAAAAAAAAGTTAAAGAGTTATTTTATTTTACGTATGTCTGTATACCTATCTGGAGGTGCCTCTGGGGGGCAAAAGAAGGCAGTGGATCCCTTGGAACTGGAATTGGGTGTTTGTGAGCCACCAGGTGTGGGAACTGGGATCTGGACTCCAGTCTTTGTGATTGAGAAGCAAGGGCTCTTAACCACTAAGCCATCTCTCCAATATCAAATCATCAGAAATTTATTCTCATAGTTCTGGAGACCTTCTGTCCAAAATCAAGGTGTGGGCGGGGCCATTTTCTCTATGACAGCTTCAAAGGAGGCTCCTTCCAAGACCCTCCTAACTTCTGATGTTTTCCAGAACCCTAGGCATCACTCTACTCGCATGGTCACTTTCTCCCCGTGTCTTCCCATCATTTCTCCTCTGTTGCCATGTTCAAATAGCCATTTCTTCTCCAAGTTCTAGTAACTGAACCCAGAGCCTTGCAGATGTAGGTAGTGGCTCTACCACTGAGCCACATGCCCAGATCAAATAGCTCTCTCATATATATATATATATATGTAATTTTACTATGTAATATATAAATATATAATTATACTATAACAAATGTGAACACATATGTAATATAATATAATATATACTTATGGTGGGACTTTTGTTTTGCTTTTTAAGACAGAGTCTCACACTGTAGCCAATGTGGCCTAAAACTCACAATATAGCCTAAGCTGGCCCTAGACTCTCAGAGATCCTCCTGAATTCCATCTCCCAAGTGTTGGGATCATTGGTGTGGGCTACCATGTCCAGCTAAATGTCCTGTCTATAAGTATACTGATTAGGGATTAGGACTCATGTGACAGCATCCTAACTTGATCACTTTTGAATATGTCTAAGTAAGACTGCATCTCAAGTACTAGGTGTCAGAAATTAAATCTACTTTTTTTTGTTGTTGGGCAGGAGGAAAATAATTTAACTCATAATGCTAGCCTTTTTTTTTTTTTTTTTTTTGGACAGGATTTCACTGTGTAGCTCTGACTGTGTGCCCTGGATCTTACTATGTAGACTAAGCTGGCCTTGAACACACAGAGACCGTCTACCTGCTTCTGCCTTCCAAGACATGCACTACCATGCCCAATCTAATATTAACCTTTTAAAACTATTCTTTAGTTTTAAAGAACCGGGCTATGGCTCAATGGGTGAAAGCACTTGCCACAAAAATATGAGGACCTGAGTTTGAATCACCAGAATCCAAGCTGAAGCATGATGATAGTGTGAACATCTGTAATTGCAGCGTTCCTGCTATCTATAAGGAGATGGGATACAGAGACAGGAGATTCCCAGAAACTCACAGGCCAGCCAACCTGCCATATGTAGCCAAAAAACAACAGAGCCCCTTGTCTCAAACAGGGTGAAGGGGAAAGATCGATCTCCTGAAGTTTTCCTCTGATCTCTACCTGCACCCTGTGGTATGTGCACGCCCACACTCACACATGCAGATATACACACATACATATGCACATACACAATTTAAAAATAAATTCAGAAGAATATCCTTTTTAATATTGTATTTTTATTTCTTTATGTGTCTGACCATATTGCTTGCATGTATGTAAGTGATTCTGTGTCTTTCAGTGCCCATGGAGGTCAGAAGAAGACATCAGATCCCCTGGAACTGGAGTTACAGACAGTTGCTTGCTGCCATGTGGGTGCTGGAACTTGAACCCGGGTCCTCTGCAAGAGCAGTCAATGCTCTTAACCGCTGAACCATCTCTCCAGCTCCAAGAATATTTTTATAACACCCACAGCAGCATAAAACCGTGGCGCCCAAATTTGGATTGTGCAGCCAGGAAGACTTGGTTGGATAGTGTGTTAGTCACCAGCACAACTCATATGGAGGAAGGGTTTTAGAGGGTTCAGTTACCATGCAGGGGAGGGAACAGAGAGCTTAAGGACTCATATCATGATGGGAAGAGAAGAGCAACAGGAAGTGGCCAACAATAAGATAACCCATGGACCTGCCCTTGGAGTCCTATTTCCTTCAGTTAGGCACCACCTCCCAAAGTTTCCAGAAACTCCCCAAACAGTGCCATCAGCTGGGAAGTAAACATTCAAAGCACACGCCTGTGGTGGAAGTGGGGGGGCATTTCAGACTCAAACCATAATAGATACCAACTCCAAACCTTTAGTAGCTCTCTGAACTTGGATCTCACTGCAACCTGAACCTGCTATGTCCTCTATGCAGAAACAATAATATTTTCCCTATAACATCACCACTGAGTGAGTGTCTGAATCAATAAATGTTACACATATACACATGGGCACACATACATTGCACATAGCACCTGCCTTGCACCTTGAGAGGTATTCCATGTACAGGTAGTGTGATTGTTAATCTCAAATGTCAATTTGACAAGATCTAAAATGACCTTGGCGACGGGCCTTTGGGCATGCTTGTGAGGTCTTATCTGGAGTAGTTTAATTGAGATGGGACAACCCATTCAGTGGTACCATTCCATGGGCAGGGGTCCTAGACTGTATAAAAGGGACAAAGTGAGCTGAGCACATTGCACCCCCACCCCCCGCCTCTGGTTTCTGACTGTGGATGTGGTATGCTGAGCTGCCCCAAGGTCCTGCTGCCAAGACTTCCCTATCACAATCGGCTGACCCCTGGAACTTTATACACAAATAAACCCTTCTTTTCTTCAATTGCTTTTGTTAGACTATTTTATCACAGCAACAGGAAAGTAACTCATGTAACCGGAAAGGGAAGATGGACCTAAAGAAGTAGTTAAAACAAACGGTGATGCTAGAATGATCAGAATAATACAGAAAAGAGGAAAAGTGACAAGGAAAGCTTGACAGGCTTCTCAGAGGAGGTGACACTTGAGGAAAGGTTACAGGAGAGTTTAGCAGACATGGAGATATGAACACATTATATAGCAGCTGGTGTTGTAGGCCTGAGTGAGGGAGGGAAGTTGTGGGAGGGGAGGAAGGAAGAGCAAGCAGGAAATAATAATGAGTGACTTCTTGTTTTCTTTCTGAGATAGGGTCTCATGTAGCTCAGGGTGGCCTCCAATTAGCTATGTAGTCAAGGATGACTTTGAACTTCTGATCCTCCTGTCTTCACTTCCTGAGTTCCAGTATTACAAATGTGTGACACCCCATCTCATATTATGTAGCTCTGAGGATTGAGGTCAGGGCTTCAGGCATACTAGGCAAGCACTCTATCAATTGAGCCCTATGAATGACTTCTTATGATCAACGAAGAAGCATGGACTTCGCTGTGGGTCATGAGGAGACATTTCAAAGCTTGGGGTATTGTTCAAGTTCTGAAGGAAATAGATGGCATAATCCAACAACCAAGGAACACTTAATGCATGGACTGTGTACAGGGTTTGCAAAGGACATAGAGGGTGGGGTAGAACTCTAAGGCCAGCAACTGCAGGAAATGGGTGCTCTATCCCTGGACTACAGGAAGATAGAGAAAGAACTAGATTGACAGCTTCTGCAGGAGTGGCCCCTTGCCAGGGGCATGGACCCTGATCAGGGGAGGCAGCCGCTGACAGCACTGGTTGTTCAGTGGTTCAATATCCTGACCTCTTCCCACCTGCCCATCACCTAACCTAACTGGGCATCCATGGGCAAGGAAGGCTATGCAGTAGAGTCTGTGAAATCCAGCTTCCCAGTGGGGTGAGGAGCTGGAGGTAGGATGTGGAGACGTGAAGAACAGATATCTATCCCAGAGTATCAGCTAATGGAGTGAGGAGGTTGGGGTCAGAGAACTCAGAAGTCTGGCATGACATATTTTAGAAGGGCAAGGACAGGACTGAAAGAAAATTGAGAGGGATTGTTGACCAGGCTTAGTAATCACTAAATTGTAGAAGATGAGAGAAAAGCAAGATTATAGAAGTTAAGGCTCTGAGGAAATACGTGATTGTTGGCATTGTCAACACAGGAATAGAAATCAAGAGGAAGAGAAAGGGAGCTGGAAAGATGGCTCAGCGGTTAAGAGCATTGGCTGCTTTTGCAGAGGACCTGGGTTCAATTCCCAGCATCCACAGAGTGGCTAACAACCATCCAGTTCTAAGGGAATCCAATGCCCTCTTCTGACCTCCGTGGGCATTGCACAGCACGGGGGCACTTACACACATGCAGGCAATATCTTCATACACATAAAATAAAAAAGATAATTAAAATATTTTTACAACATAAAAAAGAGATAAAGGTTTTATTTAGCTCAAAGGCCAGGAGGTGGGTAAGGGGTTGATGTGATGTTACTAAACTCAGCAGGGAACTTGTGGGCCTGGAGGGTCATCTTTACCAATCCACAGACAGTTGGTGACATGTATCTTGAATCGTGTTGTGCAATATAGAAGGCATTAGCCACATGTGGCTATTTAAATAAATTGAAACTAAATAACCTCTGAAGGCCAGTTCCTTAGTTACAGGGGCTACATCTCATGTGCTCAGTGGTTACATATGCCTGGTGGCTACCATACTGGACACAGGTTTGTAGGACATTGTCTCTATCACAGCAAGGTCTACTGGGCAGCCCTGGTCTTGAGAGTGACCCAGTAAGGAGGAGAGTGCAGAATAAGAATGAATTTTTTACAAGACATGTACACTTACTCAACAGCTTTAGCATCCAGCAAACCCAAACCAAGAAGCAGCTCAGAGATGATGAATAAGAACTAGGAAAGAGCCATGTCCCAGAAAACAAGGGAAAGGCCCTAAGAAAGAAGAAGAGAGTGGTTTAAAAGGCGGCAGGTGATCAGGAGAAGGGGACTGGCGATGCAGCTCATTTGGTAGAATGCCACCTGGGTCCTAAGTTTGATCCTCAGTACCACATAAAGTAGGCATGGCAGCACATACCTGCAACCTCAGCACTCAGGAGGTGGAGGCAGGAGGATCAGAAGTTCAGGATCATTCTCAGCCACATCGTCAGTTCAGTCTAGGCTACATGAGGCTGAGGTGTGTGTGTGTGAATCACTTGGAATTAGCACTGAGCAGGTGAAGTGGAATGATAAGGAAATATCCAAATTGCAGCAGGTTAGCAAGAAGATGCAAGAAAAATCCCAGAAGTCAAGAACTGGAAAGGGTAGAACAGTCACTGGTGGGATAGAAAGACAGACATGATTTCAGCACAGGGGAGGGAAGTGGGAAAGAGAAGGAGAGGGGGAAGAGAAAAGACAAAATGGAAGAAGAGGAGGAGGAAATCAGAGATCAAGTAGTAGACAGACTCAAGATATCCCTGCAACCGGAGAGGGTGACCCAGAGCAGGAGAAGGACACAACTAGAAGAAGATGAGTCTGTGGAGGGGAGGTCAGGGTCAGGGCTGAGCAGCTGGCGAATGCCATAGTTTGTTGCTGTAGGCAATGTGGAGATGGAGGTTGGGGACTGGAGAAGGATGATTTGAGGAAGAGCTGGAGGGAGAGTGGCCAGAATTCCAGACAGGGACGTGCAAACTGAGGACTCTGGTCAGACTTTGGTAAGGCTTGGGATTGTCCTAGAGTGACTGGTTGTGGGGGTTTGGGGATGAGTCATCAGAACCACAGAGTGGGAGGACTCAAAGACGAAAGGAGATGGAATTCGAAACTAGCTGTCTGATAAGAAAGTGGAACGCAGGAATGTTCAGGGACGTTCTCCCAGGTGCTCCTGTTTTTGTTTTCCCCCTAATACTGTCTTCCTGCACCTCCTATTCCCAGGAAAGTCAGAGCTGGAGGAGGCTGGAGTGGGAGCTTTGGGAAGTCCCTTACTTTGGAAGGTCAAAGTTGAACCCATTTGCTCAGCTCCTGAGAGAACATCTGTAGGGGCGGGAATCCTAGAAGGCTGAGCTCTTACCCCTGAGCCCTGGGAAACCTGACAGCGGGTAGACCTTGGGTACAAGATGACAGCACCTGAAGCAAGCCAGGTATGAGCTCATGTTGGACTTCACGGTGGAGTATTACCCCAGGGCTCTCTTTGCTTGGAGCATGTGGTTATGGGGAAGGTTTGGACACTGTCACAAGAGCACCAGGATGCTGAAGCCTCAGGGGAGCCTCTAGGGGAAGTCCATCAGCTGTTCTCCATTTGGGCTTAGGAGTGGGACTTAAGAACCTCCCAGCCTGGGACTAGACTCCCAGCTCTGCCACATATCCTTTGAGGCTGAGGACTTGGGCAAATGATTCACACTCTCTAGGACTCATAACTGTAGCTGCCTCTTGGGGTGCTGTGAGAAGCAAATGGGTTGAAAGGCATAAGGGCTCAGCATGCGCGGTAAACGGGGTATTGTCCTTCCATATCGTCTGCATGCGCGCAGCGAGACCTGGAAGCAGGGAGTCGTGGTCACAAGGCAGCAGCAATAGAGACAAGGCAGGGTTTATGGCTTGGATCATGGAATTGATTGCACCTTGTGATCCTGAGGCTGGATCCCAGGCACGACATAGACATAGACATAGACATAGACATAGACATAGACATAGACATAGACATAGACATAGACATCCTTGTATATATGCAAGCACTTTACCATTGAGCTACACTTCCAGCCCCAAAGGCAGTATCTTCTCATGGGAGTCCTGCAAGGGTAGAAGGACTTCCCTTGGAGGGGCATTACTAGAAATTTAGCCTGGGATGGCTCAGGTCAGAGGGGCTAGCACTTGTCCTTAGGACATGGCAGTGATGGTTATATAAGTTGTGGTGAGTGTGAATCATTTGCCCAGGTCCTGAGGTCTTAGAGCAGGGTCTCTGATGGGGCACCCTAGAGGGCCCCTTTCCTCCAAGTTGAAATGACAGGCCGGGGTGGATGTCCCTGAGTGGGCATCCCAGGGTAGGTAGTGGCCAGCAGAAGCTGCTGCAGTGGGAAGCTCATTGACTGAGGGAAGCAGGCTGAAGCACTTTCCTAATCTGTGAGTCACGCCACCTCCTCCAGGGCCAGCTAGTAAAGGACACCACTTGGCGCTTGCAGCCAGGGGGACTGGGAAGGGGGAGCGAGCCACTCTCAGGGTTGAGCTCCTCCGTACCTCTCCTGTCTTTATGCCACAGCTATGCAATATTACCATAAGGAGTGGCAGGGCAGCTGATGGCTCAGTGGTCCAGTTTTGAAGCTGAGTTGCCCAGGTTTGGATCTGACCTTCACTGTCTCCTAGTTCGGTACAAGTGCCCAAGGAGATTCCGGGTTCTCATGTGAACAATGGAGACCCTGTCACCTGACCTACTCAGGAGCCTGTAATGAAGATTAGGGGGGTTCTTTTAAAAACTCTTAAAGCAGTGGCTAGCTCAGAAGGTTGACTCTAAAAGTATATGTTGTGATTGCCCAAAAGGCCTCAAGAGGGTTTTGAAGAGGGAGGAGCTCAAGTCACAGCCCTCCAGGAAGAGGAAGGCTCAGGCTAAGTTAAGTAAAGGAATTTTAATCACGAGTCTGTGCTTCTTGTGGGACAAGCAGCAGAGGGACTGTTCCCAGGGGCAGGCGCTAAAACAAGTAGAAACCCAGGCTCTTGAGCCACTTGACCCTCATCTGTGCTCTCTGTATCTTCTCAGGTCTTCTGTATACTGGGAGTCTATCCTACCCCAGGCACAGAGCCAAATGCTGAGAAGGCATATATGGTGACAGGATTAAGTCTGTCCTCTCAAGGAGCCAAGGATGGAAGGCAGGCAATATGGAGATAATTTGTCAAAATTATCCATACTGGGGGGCTGAAGGGATGGCTCAGTGATTAAGAGCACTGGCTACTCTTGCAGAAGACCCAGGTTTGAGACCTAGCACCCACATGCAACAGCCATCTGTAATGTTGATTCCAGGGGATCCAACACCCTCTTCTGACCTCTGCAGGCATTGCATGACATGGGTGCACTTACATACATGCAGGCAAACCACTCACACACATAAAAAACAAATAAATAAACAATCCATATTGTAGCAGAGTTCTGTATCAGAATTCTCTTCCTTCTTAAAGCAGAATATTCCAGTGTATGTGTGTGACACATCTTGTGGATCCCTTCCTCCAGGATGGACACTGGAGTGCCTTTATCTTTGGCCTAGCGTAGTGAAGCGAGCAATGCTGCTGTGAATGTAGGTGCACAAACTTTTTCCTTTCATAAGTAAAAAATAACTATAGTTCAGGAAAGTGGACCCCCCAATAAAGCAAAATGGAAAGACGGCTAGGAGCAGCAAGAGGGGGTTCAGGAAGGGCTCCCACTGCGGGGATGGAACTTCTTTTGTTTCTGGAACCAAGAAAATAAGAAGTTAGTTAGATAAAATGTAAATGAAGATTAGTTTCCTCCTCGGGTGACAACCTTGAGGTCACAAAGAGCTCTAGGCTGTTCCAGAAATGGAAAGAGAGTCCATGACCAAGGCCTAGAAGGCCAAGAGGGATATGGGTGGGCCCGCTGGGTGCGCAGCACCCAGACTGGGCAAATGTGCTTTTACCTGATAGTTATGGTAGACAACTACAGACCCTTAAGCAGAAGAGTGAAATGTCCAAATATAGAGGCTCTTGTGTGTCTCTCTGTGTGTGTGTGTTATATGTATGTGTGTTCTTGAGGTGTAAGTGCACATGCATGTGTATACCTGTGGAAGTTAGTGGACAATGTCAAGTGCCTTTTTAAAAAAAATCACTCTCCTTCTTTCTTTCTTTCTTTCTTTCTTTCTTTCTTTCTTTCTTTCTTTCTTTCAGACAGGCTTTCTTACTGAGTTTGGAGTCCATCAATTCAGTTAGACGAGATGTCCAGTGAACTCCAAAGATCGCCTGTCTCCACGCACCTCTCAACACTGGGGTTATGGATGTGAGCTGTCACATCTGCTGGGGACCAAACTCAAGTTCTTCCTTCTTGTGTGGCAGGAACTTTACCAAAAGAGCCATCTTCTTAGCCCCTGTAGGTTTTTTCTTTAATAAAAGAGACCATTCTGGCCACAGTGGGAGGAATGAATTATACATTAGAAAGGGATCTGTGGGGCAGGAGTGAAATGCAGGGAGACCAATTAGGTACCGTGACGTTGCCTAGGCATTGGTTGGATTTAGCTGGAGACAATGAAGATGACAGAGATGGGATGTAGGACAGTGAGTAGAGTGCTTGCCTTGTGTATGTGAGATTCTGAGTTCTATCTTCAGTACATAAAAAGAAAAGGAACAGATAAGAAAAAAGGAAAGAGAAAGAAAATAGCTTTACCCAGTAACTGTATCATAGCCATTGGAGTTTATTTGAGGCACAGTTTTGCTCACTGAAAATTCTTCCTAGAAATAGATGTAATGATGAAACATAAACTGGGCATAGTGGAGCATGCCCGTAATATTAGCACTTGGGAGACAGAGGCAGGAGGAGTTCAAGGCCAGGTTTGGTTACACGGCAAGTTTGAGGCCATCCTGGGTTACACGAAACCCTATCGAAACAACAACAAAAGAAACATTCAAAAGATAGTAATTTCATGATGGCTCAGTTTAAGAGTAAAAGAAAAAGAGGTATCTGGTCAACCTCTGGGTTGTAGGATGAGCAAGTGATTTGGATGCTGCTATTATTTGCTGTGATAGAAAATAGTGAAGGAGGCCTGGGTTGGAAGTGTATGGAGATTATTCATTCCATTTTGGACATCACAAGGTTGAGATTCTTAATGATACACAGTGATATGTATTGCTAAGTAGACAGCCTTGGGCATGTGCCTCTCAGAAGAGAGGTCACCTATGACATGAGGTATAGTTCCAAAGGTAAGCTAGGCCACACTTAAAATAGTAATCACAGGGGCTTGAGAGAGGGCTCAGTGATCAAGAGCACTGACTGCTCTTCCAGAGGACCTGGGTTTGGTTACCAGCACTCACATGGGGCTAACAACCATACATAAAGGTAGTTCCAGGGGATTTGATGCCCTCTTCTGACCTCCGTGGGCACTGCATGACATGGATGCACGTACATACATGCAGGCATTACACTCATACACATAAACTAAAAATAATAAAATATATTTTAAAAGATACTAATGGTAGTCCAAATTAATTTGTGAGCATTATTATCATATTAATTTATAGATGGGGGACACTGAAACAAAGATAAGCTGTAAAATTTGCCCTAAATCACACAACTCAAAAATGGCACATACCTGAGACGCCAGCACTCAAGGCTGAGGCAGGATGATTTTGAATTTGTGATCAGCCTGGGCTACAGAGCAAGACCCTTTCTCAAAACAGCAACATAAAAAGCTGGATGTGATGGTGCATGCCTGTAATCCCAGTACTTGGGTTGGCTGAACAAGAGGATTCATATAAATTTAAGGTCATCCTGGACTATCTAGTGAGTACCAGGCTTATTTCCCATGTCTCCTGCTTAAACATTTTGTGATCCCAGATTGCTATCAGAGCAGGTGTTCTAGCCCAACCTTTCCTTTCATATCTGAAATATCAACCATCAAAGATATCCTAGTTTTAGGAGAGACTGAGCTGTAGTCCAAATCTCTCTATGTCTCTTTCCATTAAATGCTAAGTTCAAGTCTTTCATCTTCTTTCCCCACATCGGAGACTTTTAGTCTTTAAAGTTTGCTTGTCTATATTTTCTAAAATATCAGTAGAGAACACACGTAGCATTTGTATAGCTTTCAAAAGCAGAGATACACCCAATATTGTTGAATAAAACCTACAAGATCATGGTGAGGCAATCCTGAGTGGCACACTGTGGTGTTTCATGGGAAGAAAGACCAGAAGACAGGAAGTAAGGCCATATCTGCTTTTGATACTTTCTAACAAGCATTTCTTGAAGTCTCCGCCCTTGACTCATGGTGGGTACTCTACCCCTTAGGATGAAACCTCCTTTCTCATAGGATGGCATAATGGGAATGGTCGGAAGGTCCAGGGCGTCATTCTCTATGAAGTCTCTGACGTCCTGGAGCCCACTCACTCTCCTACCTGCTTTTACTCTTCCTCTCCTTCCTCACTTGTCCACGTCACCTGGAGATGATGGGTGTTTGGGGAGAGTTCGCAACAAGACATCCTTTTCTTTCTTTTGTTAAAATTTATTTCATTTTTATTTTAGGTGTGTGAGTGTAATGCCCGCGTATAGGTAGGTGTGCCTGTGTTGTGCAATGCCTGTGGAAGTCAGAAGAGGGCGTCAGATCCCCTGGATCTGGAGTTACAGACAATTGACAATTGTTAGCTGTCATGTTGTTACTGGGAATCAAACCTGAGTTCTCTGCAAGAGCAGTCAGTGCTCTTAACCAGGCTGACCTTGAACTCACAGAGATTCACTTGCCTCTGCTTCTGCCTCCCAAGTGCTGCATGACATCCTTTTCTTTTCTTTTTTTTTTTTTCCTGTCTTTTTGAGACAAGGTCTCTCTGAGAGAGAGAGAGAGAGAGAGAGAGAGAGAGAGAGAGAGAGAGAGAGAGAGAAAGACAGAGAGAGACACATACACAGAGACAGAGACAGAGGTAGAGGCAGAGACAGACAGAGAGGCAGAGAGAGAGAGTCAGAGAGATAGAGATACACAGAGATGCTCGCTTACTCTCGGCTCATATTCTGTTCAGGACCCAGGCCTTGGGAATGGTGCCACTCACCCTGGGCTGGGTCTTTCTATATCAATTTACAAGAGAAACAATCCCTTCTTCCCCAGCATGCCCACAGGCCAACCTGATCTAGATGATTCCTCTTTAAGACTGTCTTTTCAGAGGATTCTAGGTCGTGTCAAATTGACATTTAAAACTAATTAGCACAGGCTAGGTATAGTGGTGCTAGCCTTTAATCTCAGCACTAGGGCAACAGAGGCAGATAGTCCCTGTGAGTCTGAGGTTAGCCTAGTCTACATAGCAAGTTCCAGGCCGGTCAGGGCTACATAATGAGACCCTGTCTCAGAAACAAACAAACAAACAAACAAAACAAAACAAATAAACAAAACAAAACCCAGAACTAATCAGCATGAGTAAATACACTTACCTTGAACTCTGTTGAGATTCTCGCTCTGTTCCCTTTCTTCTCCCCCTTTGCCCAACTCATAGACCATCTGCTACTCGCTACTCAAATAGGATATGTAGTTTATTTAAATCCCAGAGTTATCTTAAAAAGAAATTGTTGGAGTTGGAGACACGGCTCAGTTGTTAAGAGCACTAGCTGCTCTTCCAGAGGACCCCAGTTTGGCTCCCATCTGTAACTCCAGTTTCAGGGGAACCATCCAGCACCCTCTTTTAGCTTCCTTGGGCATTGTCCGGCATGGGTGCCCTTATATACATCTAGGCAAGATACTCATATAAATTAAAAAGTAAATAACTAAAAGAAGATACTGAAAGTTGTTGTGGCTTACCAAAAAAGAAAATCATAGAAAACAAAAAACAATGGCATATAAGTCAATAGGGAACAATGGAGAAAAACAATTAAAAACCAAATGTTCATCTCATTGCTTCAAGGGAGCCTAATGCCGTCCTTGAAGTACTCTGGTTGTCTAGATAAAAACAGGAATATGACACACGCCTCTCTTGATTAGAGAAAAGGAAATCTCTTGGGTTTAAAAGAAAATACTGAGGGAATTCACTCTATAGACCAGGCAGGCCTCAAACTCACAGAGATCCGCCTGCCTCTGCCTCCCAAGTACTGAGATTAAAGGTGTGTATCACCAAATCTGGCTTTTGATACTATTTTTTAAATTACATTTGTGTATGTGTGTGTACATACGTGTGTGTGTGTGTGTGTGTGTCTGTGTGTCTGTGTCCCATAGCATGCATATGGAAGTCTGAGGACAACTTGCGGAAGTCAGTTCTCTTCTATGGGTCCCAGGTTTCCTACCAGGACTTAGGTTTGGTAGCAAGAACCTTTCCCCAGTGAACCATCTTGCTGGCCCTTGGTATTAAATTTTAAACAAAATTCTCCTATGATATATGGTAGAGATAGAAAGTAATATATATATACACACATATATAATGTATATATATATAAACACATATATGTATATATATATGTATATATATATATACATATATATATACACACACATATGTGTGATCTCACAGAGATCCGCTTGCCTCTGCCTCCTGAGTGCTGGGATTAAAGGCATGTGCCACCACACCCAGTCAGTAGAAAGGACAATATTTTGACAACATTTTTGTGTCAAATAAGGTTTTTTTTTTAAAAGGAAACTTTACATGACTAGTTTTAATAGTGATGTCTGATAACAGTTGGAAATCCCCTGACTGGTGGTTAGCCCAGAAATGCTGAGTCCAAGTGGGCATTTGATTAGGTTTAGAAAGCACTGGCTTACACTGAAATTGGCAGGAACTTCTGGATGCAAATGCTGTTTTCTGATGTATTAGTCATCCCACTCTTTTGCATCTTGGTTTGACACTGCAAATGATGTGGGTCAATGTTGTCTTCTAACTCATAATTTTTACCAGGATGCAGTTCTGTGACATTTGACTGGAGACTTATCTCTGCTTGCAAGGGGACAGTCAAAAGGAAGAATGGGGTCATGGTGGCATGAATCTACTTAGTTCTCATCTGAGCTGTTTATTTCTTCACACCATGCCTCCTTTTCACATTCGAACCAATGTGGTATTCAGGAGACATACAGAATACAATGATAAGGTTCAGATTAAAACCTTGGACAAGAGGGGTGTGGTGAGGTACATACCTTCAATTTCAGTGCTCAGGAGGCAGAGGCAGATGGATCTCTGTGAATTTCAAGCCAGTCTGGTCTACATAGTCAATTCCAGACCAGCCAGGGCTACACTGTGAGACCTTGTCTTGAAAACAAGAAATCAACCAATCAATCAATCAAACAAATAACAACAAGAACAAATCATGACAAAGAAAATAAATTGAATATGGAGTCCAGACCAGGGTGAGTATAGGAGTAGGTTAGAATGAAGACACAATTGCACTAATGTCCAGTTGTGGCTGCTAGCACTCTGCAGATTGACATTGTGTTTCCAGAGAGGAGATGGCACAGGTCACTCTTCTCTGTCTGGTCCACAAATGGCTTACTGAGAGAACTGTACTGTTCCCCAAGCATGTTCTTAATCTGTGGTCCATTACCGCCACAAAACAGCTATCCCAGGATACAGTCTCCTCTTCGTGACCCCACAGTAGCCTGCAGTAGCTCCCACCTCTATTGAAGTGTTCCTGGGGGTACCTCTGCTTTGCTCTGTGCTTCCGTTTCCTGCTCGTTTCTGTTTCTGCTGTTTGCACAGTGTTGTGCTTTGAATGTGAAATGTAAGTACCCAGCCTTCAGCGGGTGGTACTGTTTGGGATGATGGTAGAACCTTTAGGGGTAGAGCCTTGCTGGAGGAAGTGAGTTACTTCAAGAGGACTTTGAGGCTGTGTAGCCTGATTCCACTTCTGGTTTACCTTTCACTTCCTGAGTATAGGTGCAATGTGACCCGTAGTTGACTTTCTGCCTCTACGACCAAGGCTTCCTTACCTACTGCATCTCTCTGGAAACATAGACCCAAATGAACCCTGTCTCTCTTCAGTTGCTCTGGTTAGAGTGTTTTATCACAGCATCAGAAAAGTAACTAAGACACATTGTTTCTCTCCCTCAGAACCTGAGCTCTTCTAAGGTTTTGCCTCATCATGGACCTGATTCCACCTCGAAGTCTTTTCCAATTTGCCCATTTCTCCAACTCAAGTCATTGGTTGTTTCCAAGAATCATACTAGATTGGTTCAGTTTAACCTTTGACATTTGGACACATTACAGGTGGTTAGCCAGGGGATGGGCTAAATCATAGGGTCTAGAATATGAATCAGAGGAGTGGGCACATGGAGGAAGGTGGTGGGAAGACAGTTTCCCCACAATGAGTGTGAAGTGTGTACAGCAAGCCATGGAAGATCTGTTCGTCATCTGTTCACTGAGAAAGGGACCAAGTGAGCACACCGTAGGAGACCAGCCCCTCCCTTGCCTTTGTGGCACCTGTTTATAAGACCTCTATCTTTCAGAAGACCTTTTCTGATTTTCTCAAGTCATCCTCTTTTAAAGTATGTGAGAGGCCTCTAATCTCAGCACTCTGGAGGCAGAAGCAGGTGGCTCTCTATGAGTTAGAGGCCAGCCTGGTCTACATGGAGAGCTCTAGACTCATCAGGGGCTACATAATGAGACTTTGTCTCAAAAGAACAAACAGACAAACAAATAAGTAAACAAATAAAAGTGGGTTAGAGGCTTGGGGAGTTCTGCAGGAAATACTTCCTCTCAAATGTATTGCATGTACAGATGACATCTGACTTTCAGAGCCTTGGTAGCCAGATGGAGGTGAGCATGGGCATTGGCTGGCAGCTTGGTGCAAATGCAGAATCTCAACTCACCCACACCTATGGAGCCATAATGTGTTTCTCAGTTAAATGCCAAAGAGACAAAGCTGGTCATTAAAGCTTGAAAAGCTCTGGTTATAGAGCAAATTTGGGAAGCAGGGAATAGGTGACATCTTTCTTGAATTCCCCTCAGCAGCCAGAAGCAGAGCTGAGAGCAGAAGCCCAGTCATGCCACTTTCCACCACACTGTGCCACATCATCATTGAGGAAGCAGGGAGGTCCCAACAGACCATGGTGCATTAAATATTGGGTCGGGGGAGGCATGGTGGGGCAGACCTGTAATGTAGGCCCTGGAGAAGCTGAGGCAGAAGGATTAAAGTGAATGAAGTGAGTTTGAGGCCAGCTTGGACAACATAGCAAGACACAAAAAAATTTAAGTTCCCAAATTATACATAAATAAAAGCCAAAACCATGTGACAAGGTGACTATATGATTTATCATGCAAACATAGTCACTCTGGAGGGGACAAGAGGATGATTAATTGATTGATTGATTGATTTTTGAGACAGGGTCTACTACTATGTAGTACAAGATGACCTGAACTCCTGATCCTGCCTCCACCTCCTAAGTTTTATGATTATAGGTTTATGCCACAATTGCCAGTGAAGAGGGTGTGATTAATTATTAAATCAGGACAATAGCTTCAATCTGACACAAATGGCTATTCTATATAACTAAAGACTTTAAAAAATTATTTTATTTAAAAAAATTTTTTTAAATGTCATGTGTATTGCCTGAGTATATGTAAGTGCACTCGTGTCATACGATGCCTGTGTCAGAAAAGGGCCTCAGATCCCCAGGAACTGGAGCTACTGACTGTTGTTAGTCACCATTTAGGAGCTGAGAACTGAACCTGGGTCCTCTGCAAGAACAGCCAGTGCTCCTAACTGCTGAACTACCTCTCCAGTCAGTCCCTAAAGACTTTTCTTATACAATCCTCACATTTTTAGTTTTTGAGATGGGGTCTCGATGTGCACCCAGGCTGCCCTTATACCTCTGGGCTCTAGCGATCCTCTTGTTTCAACCTCCTGAGTAGTTGGGATTACAGGTGTGTGTTACTGTGCTCAGCTAGTTAACTAATTTAGATAGCATTAATATTCAATGACTAGATGATCTTAAAGTTATAAATAAAAGTTTTTAAAAATTAAAAAAGTACTTCATCTTCAAGTAAAAAAATAAAGCCAGGCATCCAGGCCCATGCCTGTTAATCCCAGTACTTGGGAGGGAGGCTAGGGCAAGAGGACTGTGAGTTGGAAGCCAGCCTGGGCTACATAGTGAGATCTTGTCTCAAAAATCATCAAACAAACAAACAATAATAACAAAAACAAAGTGCAGAAGATTTCATTATAATTGATAAATCACTATTTCAAAAGAATTGAGAAAAAAAGAGAGGAAAATGAATAAAATAAGAGAATGGGGGCGTGGCATATCCCATACACATTTAAAGTAATTTTTAAATGACTTTGCTTAACCCATTCATTCAATAGAGTTCAAGTTTCAATTCAAACACACTTGAAAACCTGGATGAAACAGTAGTTCCCCAGCTGTGGGCCAGCAGGGCAGAGGCTGAGCTGGAAGCTCCATCTCATGACTGTCTGCCAAGTCATTTCCCTATGAGTCAACCAGGCTTCAGAGTCTGCTTTCTAAACTGTTATTCCAGTGAAGAGGGCAGAGGGTTGGGAGCTGGGCAGGAACTTGGCTCTTGCACTGGGCCGGGATCTAGGTGACCTGAACGGCATCCGCCAGGTGCACCTCCTAGGACAAACGCCCACCAGCCCTCTTCTTATACCAGCTGCGTCTGTCCCATTTGGGCCACCCAGTTCTGGAAATGAAGAGCAGGCATGCCCTAGGTCCTGACAATCCTAGCCTTAGACCTAGAAAATTTCATTGTGTCCAAGATTTAGTTAGCATTCCAAACTGTGGTCTCTTTCTATTACACTGCCTTTGATAGTTCTAGTATTAATAATAGTAACAACTGATATTTGTTGAAGCTACATGCCTTTATCTTCCCCTTAACCCCACAAATTAGACCCTAACATTGACTACCTCTTATTTTATTTTAGTAATTTTTTTTTTTTTTTTTTGAGACAGGGTCTTATGTAGCCTAGGCTGGCCTTGAGATGTAGCTGAGACTGACCTTGAACTCCTGATCTATCTGCTGGGATTGCAGGTATGTACCACCACACCCAGCTGACCCCTCTGCTTTATTGGCACTAAAGCACAAAGAGGTTATGTAACTTGCAGAAAATTACACAGATAGATAGTAAGTAGCAGCTGAACTTTGACCCCAAGGTACCCGATTGTGAAACCTATAATCTTACCTTCATTTGTAACTCCAGCTGTTCTCTTCTTAATGAGTCTCTCTCTCTCTCTCTCCCCCCCCCCCCCGCCCCGTCTGTGTGCCTGTGTATCAGGCTATGTAGGTGAACTTCAAACAGAACCAAACAAAGCCTCCTCCACGAAGTGGGCGCAGCTGTTTCCTTGATCCTGGCTGGTGATACTAGCTAGGTTCAGAGCTAGCCAGCAAGTAGCTGAGCCGCCCTGACACACAGGCGTCATTCCTGTATCTTTGCTTTTCTCGGAAATAGACGCTTACTAACGGCCACTCAGTGACTTGGGGACAGGCTAGCCAGGGATCTGAAGTCCACTCACATACTGTTTTCCGTTTCCCAGGCTTTAGTGGTGCGGCCCAAAAGTTCTCTGCTTTCCAGCTGACCCTTCTTGCTTGCTTGCAGGAACCAGAAAGAGCGCGACGCCGCCCCCTGGTGGCAGGCGGGAGCCCGTGCAGCGCATGCTAATAAGCGCGCGGCACCTGTCGCTGATTGGCTGGCTCGGATTCCAGTTGCTCTGCTAGTGGGCTGGTGGGATGCTGAGGACAGCACTTAAGTCGGGGCGGACCAAGCTGGCTTTGGACTTGGGGATTTTCCCATTCGTGTTGTGGTCGTGAATCCAGCCAGGTCCAGGATGATGATCCGACCCCAAGGTCAGCAGTACAGGTCGAGGATGGCTTTCCTCTAAAAGCTACCCCACCTGGACTTTGGCAGGGCCTTGGGGATTCAGCTTGCTGAGTGTCCAAGGAAAAGTTGGGCAGAGTCACGGGGGCATCCATCCATCAGCGTGGGTCCACCCTACTTGACTACATTGACTCAGATAATGTTGCGATAAAAGCACTACTCAGCTTTCCAAGCTGCCTCTTCGTCCCTCGTGGGCAGAATGCAGGAAGGGCAGAGCCTGCGGCCAGCCGCACAGACTCACAGACAGCAGTTCAACCAAGCTGGCAGCCGCTCTGAGTCACCTAAGATAGCCAGACACCCACGTACTGTTTCGTAGCTCCTATACATTGCCATTTCTGGACCTACGTGTGATATTTGAAAGTACAAACATCTTAGGGGTTATACCCACGCAGCTCAAAAGGCAGTGGTCACCATCTTCTATTGCCTATGCCTCCTTGTTTGGGTTTGATTCTAAATGTCAGGCTCTTGTCTGCCAACCTCATTCTGCACTATTTCCTCTTAGTCAACCAATGAGCTGAAGGACTGGGAACGTGGTGAAGAGTGAAAGAAAAGTAACTCCTTTCTCAGTGATGACACAGGCAACGTGACCTAGCCATCTGTGGACTGGGCCCACCACAAAGACCCTTAGGTATTTCTTAAGTGTTCCAGTAGCCAGGCAACAGCAGAGCTGGAGATAAGCAACCTAAATGCTTTTACCATCTGGCCAGAAGATGACTCTCCTTCTAGGAACAGGACTGAGATGCATGTGACCAGAGTGTCAGGGAATGGACACCCCTGGAATCAGCCTGCAAATGACTGAGAATGGGAGCGACTGGACAAGCCTAAGGCTTCCTTCCCTGTGGGATTACTCTTCTAAGGAATATTTCACTCTGCTTCTCTCAGAGGCTCCCAGGAAGATAGAAGTCTCGCAGCGTCCAGAAGAAACCTGCTCACGAATGACTGGGTTCCACTTTTCCAACCATCTATTACTGCTTCTTGGAATCTATCTTCCCCTCTACACTTTAAGTTAATCACTTCTATTTTACATAAGCTGGGCCCATCAAAGTCTGGCACTGGAGAAACTGCTGGCCTGACAGATGAAAACTAGTCTCTAAGGGTAGAAATACACAGCCAAGACTGCAGTGGCAAGGAACTTCTGAGTCTATGTGAGATTTAGGAAAGGCACATGGAGGAGAAAGCCTTGGGGCTGGAAGGATGCTGAGGCTGCTACCGGGCAGAAGGTTGAAGGTCCAGCCAAGCAGCCAGTGCCTCAGTATCAAAGTACTAAAGTGTGAGACTGGCAGCTTGAAGGCAAGTTGTTTTCTGCTGGTTAGCTTGTTGTACTTGGAGAGAATGAGGCTGGACAGGCAGGAAGGGTTGGATCATAAAGACCTTCTGTACCTTAAAGCATCCTGAAGGAGGCTGTTGAATAAATATGGAGCAGGTGGTGATGGGCAGATTCAGGTGCAAAACCACTTATATGAACGAGACAAGCAGATAGGATGTCTTCCTTTCACAGAGTCCTTTCATGTTTCCCATAACCCCAACCACCCAGGAAATGGCAGCTTCCCTTGGGGATGGAGAGAGCAGCGCTGGTCAGAAGGGCCTTTCCTGTGTGATGGAGGTGCTCACACTCCTTTGATATTAGGCTTGGCGTAGTCCCTGGAGAGGCATTCTTATTAGTTGAGGTGCTGCCTATTTCTCATGCCTGAACTTGCTTACGATGTGGTGGTGACTGGTGTAGAGAGCACCTGCCCTGGGGCTTTGCCTGGGGAGTCGGCCGATGATCCACAGTGTACTAGACAGCAGGGCCAGGCAGCCCTCTGAGGCCTCTTGGTCCAGTTCCAGCCTGTGGTCTGTCATGTTCCAGCAACCCTGGTCATCTGGAGGAGGGGGCCCATTAGAGTTCTCTGGAGAATGGATTGAATATATATGTACACACACATACACACACACATACATGTATATATACACACATACATATGTACACACACACACACACACACACATATATATATATATATATATATATATATATATATATATATATGATCTGAGGGATTTACAAGAATTACTTATCACTTACAAACAGAACAGGCAGGGTAGTCCTACAGTGGCTGTCCACATGCTGGAGAGGCTGAGAACTTGCTAGCTGCTCATGAATTGGATGCCACAATAGTCCTAATGTAATGTTGAGAGTCTGAAATATTCCTGGAGAGGAACTGCTCTTCAGTCTGCATTGGAAGGCTAAAGAACACAGATTCTGATGTCAGCAAAGGCTGGTGACAGTAGCAACAAGAGCGATGTACCAACCATCAAGAAACAAAGGCAGGCAAGCAAATAGCATTGTTACTTCCTTCAGGCCTCTTTATATCTGGGCCACTGGGGCCAGTGCCACCCACTCTGGCGGGACGTCTTCTCCCCTCAGTTAATCCTTTTTGGAAATGTCCTCACAAATCCACCTAGAGCCATGTCTTTCAGTTGATTCCAGATCCAATCAAGTTGACAATCAAAATTAACTATCACAGAGAGTGAGGCACAAAACAGCTCTCCAGCCCCCTAAAATATTTTTCTCCTTGACTGTAAAGAGACTGTGGGGCTTGGGTATGGGAAATGGCCTCCCTCACCAACTTGATGGCATGTCGCAGGTGCCAGAGTTGACACCTCAAAGATAAAGGAAGTGCTTAAGAGTAAATATTTACTTTATCAAGTGACATGAAAAGATTCTGAAAGAGCTGGACGTGGCTTAGCTGGATCTCGAAGGATGTGAGGATGTTCTGAAGACAGAGAGGGTGGGGTGGGATGGGAGCTGGGAAAGAGGAGAGCCATGAATGTCTTTGTGAACCTGTTCCAAGTCAGTTGTTGGATGGAGCCATGTTTGGAGTTACACAGACATGTCCAGTAGGCAGTTCTGTTTCTGGAGGAAGGTTCTGGAAGACTTGTACAACAGAAACCATGGATGTTGCTGTGTGCAGCTACTGGGCCCTCTTTATTAAAGCTGGGCATTTGGACGGTGAATGACATTGGACATAAGTCTACCAGAAAAGAGGGGACAGTGGTTCCAGATCGTTTTTCATAACTTTTCACTGCCAAGTAGATAATTATGATGGTCTCCAGGGAGCCCCTTCTGGTTTATAGGAAAATTCCAGTCTTTGAGGTCTAATGGAGAGTGACAGCCACTCAGAGAAGCAGCTGTGCGTATAGGGCAGAAAGCTTTTAGTTACAGTCTGAGTTCTTGGAAATGCTCAAGGCCTTGCCTTGGTCAGCTGGACAGTGGGAGGAGCCATGGTAGACCTGGAGCAGGGTCACTGGGAGCCACTGCTGATTTCTTTTTTACAGCATTGTTTGTGGCTTCTGGAAAGAGTTGTGGGTAAGCCAAAATTCCTGGGAGAGCTAGGAAGTATGATGTGCTCCACAGAGGTAAGATGGGGTGGAGATGTAAGACGGCTGTGTGGAAAACGGTGGAGTGTGTCACTGCGCCTGATGAAAGGTCAGGGTTTGACAGGGACACCCACCAGCACTGGAGGAAGATGAGGGGCTGGAGAGAGGCCCCAGCCGCGTCCTTGCCAGGGAGCTTTAAAATCAAATGGGGCCTTTTCCTGTCATTGAGACAAGGAGCTGTCTAAGATCATCTTGCCAAGATCATTCTAGACCCGAGGAGGCAGTTATATATATGTTTTTTGCACTTTTGATTTATTATTTTAAATTTTTATTCATTTATATTTTGTGTATGAGTGTTTTATGTAAGTTTATGTATATAAGTACGCCCATGTCATTCTGTGGAGGCCAGAAAAGGACATCAGATCCCCTGGAATTGGAGTTAATGGATGGTTGTTAGCTACCATGTGGGTGTTGGGAACTGAATCTGGGTCCTCTGCAGGAGCAGCCAGTGCTTTTAACCATGTAGCCATCTCTCTATCCTCAGATTTATTATAATTTCATTTCTTTTACTGTAATTTATTTTATTTTATATTTTCTTGACAAGGTCTCCTGTAGCCCCAGCCTGCCCTTAACTCACTATGTAGAGCAGGCTGGCCTTGATCTCACGGAGATCTGCCTGCTTCTGCTTCCCAAGTGAGTGCTGGGATTAGGCACACACCACACCCAGCCTGTTGCTGACATTTTTATCAGCTGTTCAAAATTTCTAACCAAGAACCCAGATCTGACTGTTGCTGGCCCCTTGTCCCTCCCTGACTAAGGTGTTTGCTTTCTCCAGCGAAGTTCAACATGTTGAGTGAAGATTGTTAAACCTGGGTGCCAGAAACTACCCAGAGGAACGTGTGCGTGTGTGTGTGTTGTGTGCCCGTGTATGTATGATTTGTTGTATGGGTTGTGTATATATATGTGGTGTGTATGTTGTATGTAGTATATATGTGTATGCTGTGTGTTTCATATATGTGATATGTCTGTGTGTATGTTGTGTGTATGATGTGTGTGGTATATATGTGTCTCATATGTGTGATATGTCTATATGTGTGTTGGGTGTATAGGCCCATATTGTATGTGTATATAGTTTGTGTGTGCATGTGTGTGACATGCATGTGTGTATGTGTGTGGTTCATGTGTGTTGTATGTGGTGTGTGTAGATGCCTGTGTGTGAGAGATGGCTGCACTGGAAGGAGAAATGTCCCATCTAGTGGTTCCCTTGGTCTTGTGGCCATTTGAGGGCACTGACCGCCGCACAGGCAGCCCCCTCTGTGGCGGTCTCCTTGCCGAGGATCCCAGAACCAGTGGCCTGGGATGCAGCCAGGCCCTGATGCTGCAGAGGGCCAATGACTGCAGCTCCGAATGGAGCCACAGTGACCAGTTTCTGTTCCAAAACAATTCTGTGAGCCAAGGAAGTGTCTGGGCAGATAAAGCATGCAACCAGTCCTGCATGAGGGGCCCAGCTGGGGCGTGCGTGCTGTCTGAGTCGCTGGCATGGTGTCCTCGAGCCCGAGCTGGGTGGCTGTCCTCTGCAACCTTCACCATGCACCTGATTGTGGCTACTTTCTCAAGACTGTGGTCAGCTGTGAAGCTGGCTTAACACCAAAGCCTGGAGAAGGAACTCCCATCTCCCTGCATTGATTTGGGACACCAGCCCCTGCTCCATCTCTCCTTCCTGCCTCGGGCAGGCTGCATGAGTGGGAGGGGCAGGTAGATTTGCTCTCAGCTGGGTTGTTCCCTCTATTGGCTGGGTCAGTCTTCACCTCCTTCCTTTTTCTCTGGTCACTTCATGAATTCCCTTCAACATCCACCTCCTCCAGGCAGCATTCCTTCACCAGCTGTGACCACTGTTCCTTTGGAGCTCTGTTCAGTTTGAACTGCTCAGCTCCCAGGGGATATACCTGATCCTGGGCTGTGTTGATTCTCTCTGTCTGTCCTTATACTTCGCTGTTCTAGTTCACAGACGACAGACATTATGTTGCTTATTTGTAAGAAATAAGAAGCACACAGTTAAATCTTTTGATGATGTTGTCCAGTGGGATTTACTTTTCTTTCCCTCCCTCCCTCCCTCCCTCCCTCCCTCCCTCCCTCCCTCCCTCCCTCCCTCCCTCCCTCCCTCCCTTTCTTTCCTTTCTGAGACAGGATTGGGTCAAGGACGACCTTGAACTTCTGCTCTTTCTCTCTCCGTTTCCCAAGCACTGGAATTACAGGTGTGCATCACCATGCCTGTTTTGTGCAGTGCTGGGATCTAGGATTTCCTGCATGCCAGGCAAGCACTCTACCAGCTCGACTACCTCCCTTAGCTGAGGTTTTCTTATGGTGTTTCCTGGCTGGTACCTAAAGGATGTATGGCGGTGTCAGAAATCTCCACCGCAACGGCCCACTTTCCTGTGTTGCCTCAGATTATATAACGGTCTCACTCCGTTTTCATTTCTTTCTCCTCCCTCCCCCTTCCTTTCTCCTGTGTCCCCCCCCCCATCCCTCTCCTACCTCCTCCTTGATCCCTCTCATTCTTTCACTTGCTCCTCTCTTTCCTTGCCCTTCAGGGTTTTACTTTGTAGCCCAGACTGGCCTCAATTCATGATCCTCCCATCTCAGCCTCCTATCATCTGAAGATGATATCACCTATCATCTGAAGGGATAGGTGAGTCACCACATCTGGCCACATTCATTGTTTTTATCTTTACAACCAGCCTTTAAAAATGGGGCTGGGGCTGGCTGGAGAGGTGGCTCAGAGGTTAGGTGCACTTGCTGCTCTTGTGGGGTCACCCCTCTGACACTTTCTGTTTTATAGCCTCAGTGAGGTCAGGAAAACTAATGATCCTGTTCAGACCACAGGTGCTCGCTTGCACGTTGAGAGGTCTTGGTGAATGGAAAGTTCGTGCAGTGTTACACAGTTATGACGAACTCTAAGAAAACAGCAAGATTGTATCAGTGACATCAGAAGGGGCAGTCTGTCTGGGTAGTTCTAGATTGGGTTGATAGGAGCCAGACAGCTGGTTGCATTTGAAGGACAGGACCCTTTAGGTAGAAGCAGCTCAGCTTGCCCATCAGAAACTGAATCTGTAAGCTGGATTTTATCCAGAGATCTGGCAACTTGGGAAGCCTGAATGAAATATGCCTTTGCTGTTCCTTTCCCTGTTAGCATTTTTTTTTTTTGAGAAAGGGTCTCCCTGTAGCCCCAGCTGGCTTGCAACTCACTAGGTAGACCAGGCTGCCTTGGATCTCACATAGACCCCCCCTGCTTCAGCCTCCTAAGTGCTGAGATTAAAGGCATGTGCCAACATGCCCAAATCTTAGCATTTTCTTTTTAAATGGAGAGCCAGGATATAGGCAATTCATTCAGTTTACTGTTGTCCTTCTGATCAGGTGGGTCTTTTGCATACACCAAAGCCACTTAGATTTAAACTTAATTCAGAACAAACTATTAACAGTGCGTACGTGCGAAGATGTTTCCCAAGTGTACGTGCAGATTCCTTCCTACTAAATGTGCTCTTACAGAACATGCAGTACCCCATCAGTGTGCCCTTACCACAGTGCAGATTTGTAGCAAGCAGAAGGAAGTGGCTTTGTGCGAGTGGGAGGAACTGAGTTCATGTATAAGGAGAGACATTCCTTCCATAGACAAGCTTCTTTTGTGGACCTTGACAGCCCTTACCTGCAAGCCTTGAGTATGCTGTGTCCTCCGTCCTGGAAATCCCTTCCTTCCACACAGAGCTCAAGCTGTACTTCTAGTGAGATCCCCTAGACATTTCTGTGTACATGTTCCAGTTACAGGAAATGCATTGATCGTTTTCTCTTTCCAAACAGGACGCTTCTCTGGCATATCTTGCTTTGGCTACTGATGCAGGGGAGCAGGAAACCTTGAAATCATGTCTTCTTCCTTTCCCCACATCATATCTGGTCTCCAAGTCTAGGAGCATCCACATCTTCAGTGCTCTTAGAGACCAACTGCACACGCCTATCCTCAGAGCTTTCTGCCTGGACTGCTGCTGTCTGTCATCTCTACACATCCTCCTTTCTCTAGCATCTTGAATCTTGTAAAAACAAGGCAGGCTATGGGCTGGGGCTGTAAAGCTCACTTCTAGAATGCTTGTATAGTGTGTCCGAGGCCCTGGGTTCCATTTCCCACACTGAATAAATGAGTGTGGCGAAGAATGCTTATAATCCCAGCACTTGGGAGGTAGAGGTAGGAACAGCAGAAGTTCAAGGTCACCCTTGGCTACATAGTGAGCTCAGGTGAGGCTGGGATACCCGAGACCCTGTGTCAATGTCTCTAAAATAAAACCAAACTTATATTTGAGAGTAACAACAACAAAAAGACAAGCTATGGTGGTCCCTCACCTCTCCTCAGCTTCCAGGTGCCTCGGATGACACTGAAATCCTGCTGTGCTTTGACCTGTTGCTGTTCCCGTATACACCATGCATTGCTATTCCTTCATGCCTCTGGGCACACAGTCCTCAGTTTGGAGTACCTCTTTCCTCAGCAAGTGCTACATGTGCTCAGAACCAATGGGCTACGAGCAGAAGTGGTAGGTTGGTGGTGATAATGTGTGCATGTTCTAGGCCAAAGCCTCGAATTCTCCCTCGCCCTGAACTGTGGTCATGAGTACATATGATGGAGTGAGGGACCACAGACGGCAGCAGCTTGGATGGTTGAGTCATGCATGACATGTCGGGAGAGACCTGGATGTTATGTAATTTGAAAAAGAGAAATTAACCTTTGTAGTATTCAACCTTTGTCACCACAGCATGAGCTAATCTATCCTGACTAATACACTCTCATTTTCTGCCAGTTAAAAATAGTCATCTTGCCCGGCATGGTGGTGTACACCTTTAGCTTTAACACTTCGGAGGCAGAGGCAGGGCGATCTCTGTGAGTTCAAGGCCAGCCTGGTCTACATAGTGAGTTCCAGGCCAGCTGGGGCTACAGGGAGACCCTGTCTCAAAACAAAACAGCAACAAAACTTCATCTTTAGCTAGGCTCAGTGGCGTGCTTGTAACCCATTCACTTGGGAGGTTGAGGCAAGAGGATTATGAGATTGAGGCCAGCCTGGACTGCAGACCAGAGTTCCAGTACAGTCTTTCTTAAACAAACATAAAAGAATAAACAAAAAATAACCTGTCATCTTTCAGATCTCTGCTTAAACGCTACCTGTCTTTTAAAAAGATTTATTATTTGTGTGTGTGTGTGTGTGTGTTTGTGTGTGTGTGTGTACCACATGCATTCAGGTAACAACAGAGGCCAGAAGAGGATGTTGGATTCCCTGGGACTAGAGTTATAGGCTGCCTGATATGGGTGCTGGGAACTGATCCCAGGTCCTCTGCAAGAGGAGCAAGTGCTCTTAACCACTGAGCCATTTCGCCAGTCCTCAAATGCTACCTTTCTTAAAAGTCTTCCAGAACCAGCTTCCCCCTTGGTGAGAATGAATCTCTCTCTGTTGTGCTTCTGCAGCAAGCATAACTTAGATCCCCTTGACACTGAATGTTCAGTTTTGTGGTTGGTTGTGCCTATGCAGTGACAGAATGATTAGGAAGTCTGAATTCCAGCTCTAAGCAGATTGCATTCACATCTCAGTTCTGCCAGTTACCAGCACTGAGGCCTCCAATGAGCTGCTTAGTCTTCCGTGACCTTGATTCATGCCAGCATTCCCCAGGACCACCAGGGCGCCTGATGTATAGTAAGAGAGGCCTGTCTGCCATTCTTCTGGTTTATCTCGAGGAATAAAGCGTCAGGAAGAGACATGCAGAACCAGAAACGGGAGTCACAGAGCAAAGTCAGGAGGGTCTGGAACTCAGGGATCCTTGTAGCATCACAGGTGGCTGACTATCACTTGGGTAGACCTGCAATAGACTATAGCTCTCTCTTGAAAATTAATTCTCATGGCAGGGGCAGAACTCAGAGGAAGGAAGAAGTACATGCCACCTCTAAGAACCATGCTCCTGTTGTTTTGATGGGTCCATCAAGATGATTTCATTTTTCTCCAAATATGATGAATTCTTTTTTTCTTCAGTGTTAGAGACTGAACCCCAGGGCCTCAAGTGTGTGAAACACGCACTCTGTGGCTGAGCTATACCCCCCAGGAAAGCTTGATTGAATTTAGAATATTAAATCACTGCTGCATTCCTGAAATAAATGCTTGGTTTTATTTGCTAATATTTTATTTATGATTGTGCATCTGTACTCATGGAGAGAGAGAAAGAGAGTGAGAGAGAGAGAAAGAGAGAGAGAGGTGTTTGGGACAGTGTCTCACTCTGTAGCCTGGGCTAACTTGAAATTCACTTTGTAGACCAAACTAGCCTCAAAATTGTCCCCCCCCCCCGCTGCCCCTTGGCTGAATCTGTTATAATCCAAAGGCTTCCTTTCTCCTTCCTTATGAAGCCACTTAATTCAATCCAGTTTTGACACTGCTGAGTCAGTGTCAGATACAACAGGTGGAGGGACTCAGTCCCACCCGACTGCCAACACTTAAAGTGTCAACCACAAGTTGTGGGCCACTCATACTTCTGAGAAACTGGCTATAAATACTAGATTTCCATGCCCGGCTTCAGGTTTGACAAATCGCAGAACTCCGGAAATCACAATGTGGCCCTCTTCCTCAGACCCCACCGATTGCTCCATCTGTAGCCTGATGGCTTCATCTTGCCAAGGTGCCCACCTCAATTCAATCCAACATTACTCAGGCAAACTGAGCCAGAAGTTCTGAGCCAGCCTTCTGGCTTCCTTAGACCTGAAGAAGGGAAGCCTCACTCCTAGACCTGCATTAACTAGTGTGGCTTTCTGCATGTTGTTTCTTGAGCTGCCCTGCAGCTCTGGCGTCACATCGGCTCTGCAGCAGGGCCTCCTTCTGGGTGCACCATTTTTTCAGCTGTGCTTTTGGCCTCCTGTGCTGATTAGGTCCAGGGAGGCTGCTGGGAGGGGTGCTTGGTCTGACAGCTAGAGCTTGAATCGAACATGCAATCTGAGGAGTGAGAACCCACTGTTGTCAGGAGCTCTGCAGGAGACCTGTATGGACTGTTTCATTCACCCTCACAATTCTGCGAAGGATTATTACTCTCCAATTTTATCATTTATATCTATTATCTATCTATCTATCTATCTATCTATCTATCTATCTATCATCTATCTTCTCTGTGTGTGTGTGTGTGTGTGTGTGTGCAGGCATGTGTACACATATTTGTGTGTGTGTGGAAGCCAGAGGTCAATCTCAGCTGCAGTTCCCGAGGAGCAGTCCACCTTATTTTTTGACACAACGTCTCTCACTGGGCCTCTGGAGCTAGCTCGTTAGGCTAGACTGGTTGGCCCGAGTGCTCTGGAGATCTACCTGTCAGCAGTGCCCAGGGACTGATGCCACCATGCCTGGCTTTTTACATGGGAGCTAGAAATCAAACTCAAGTCCTCATTCTTGCGCAGCAAGCACTTTACTCACCGATCTGCCTTTCCAGCTCCTCCTGTCCAACGTTAGAGAAGAAAGGGAGGCTCAGAGAAGTACTGTGCCTATAGCTATCCTGCTGGGAGAGCAGAGGGTTTGGATCCGGTCTGATTTGCAGTCTTGGATTTAGGGCTAGTTGCACTTCTGGTCACGCCTCTGCTGTTGATGCTCTGTGACTCAGTGGTTTCAGTTTTCTCTGCAAATGTAGGCGCAGAGTAGGACCTCAGCGCTTGTTCAGACCACGCCCCTCGTTTCACTGATGAAGAGCCTGAGACTTGGAGCAGGTTAGTGGCCTAACCAATGTGAACTGTGAATTATGGCGGAGCCTGTATTTAACTTGATTTCCCTGTTGTTAACTATTATTGTATTTCTCTAGATGGTTGGCATCGGAGGACTACTCCCACAGTCGTTGGTCTTGGGCTCTCCTGTTGACCTAGTCAATTTAAATGTCTCCATCCTGCCTTTTACTCAGAAAGGTGATCAATTTTTACCCCATATCGCCAGTGCAATGTCTGCTCCTTTGACTCTCAAGCTGGAAACTCAAACCTGACCACCATCTTTTACCCAGGCTGTGGTTTCGCTCACCCCTCTCCACCATCTTGTGAGAGGGAGGGATAAAGGTGGCAGGCAGCTGTGACTCAGCAGCTTTGGACTCTAGGTTATCTCAGGCTCAGAGAAAGCTTGAGGGACTGCAGCTGTCCTCACCTTCCTCAGAGTGATGATATCTCTCCCACTCTCTGGCACTCCCTGAGTCACCTAGAGCATCTTCTCCTAAGTCCTGCTGGACAGGACCCGACCCAACCCAAACGGAATGGCTTGGTCTTTACTTAGTTACTTGGCGAGTAATTCTACACAATAATGCCTTTTGTGCCTTGACAAGAGTTCACAGAAGTAGCATACTGGAAGTAGTTCTGTGATGTTTAATGGTAAGTGTCAACTTGACTGTCAGTTGGATGTTGAGATTGTTGGAGGAACATCATTTGGGGGGACTGTTTTGTGCACTCTAGAGAATGATCGACTATAGTCATGGTTTCAGTTTATTTTGTTTTATGTGTATGAGTGTATTGTTTGCATGCATGCACATACACCCCTGTCATGCAGTGCCCAAAGAGGTCAGAAGAGGGTGTCAGATTCCCAGGAACTGGAGTTATATGCCCTGTGGGTGCTGGGAATTGAACCCAGGTCTTCTGCAAGACCAGCCAGTGCTTAACCACTAAGTAATCTCTCCAACTCCTATTTTCAGTTGTGAATGAGTGAGTGAAATTTATTAAGTATATAGAAAGCAAACTAAAAGAAATAATAGCAAGTGATAGAGAGACAACCATTATCAAACTGGACACTGAAAACACCCAGTAGAAACTGATTGGGAAATCCTATTATGAGGCAGTCAGCTGGAGCTCCTGATAGAGTCCTGGGCAGAGCAGAGCGCCCTTTCAGATGAGGCTCCCAAGTTGAGAGGAAAAACAAAACTAAGCACCAGTAGATGGAGATAGCATCATCAAAGCAGATGCTCACAACATCAAGCAGAAACTGACTAGGGAATCTGAGGCAGTCAGCTGGAGTTCCCAATAGAACTCTTCTCTCTGTGAATGAGCTTCCCATGGCTGCAATTCTGGCTTTCCTTGTCTACTGTGGACACTTTTAGATCATGGGATAAACAATAGTGACATCTGTTGGAAGTGGTTTACCTTCTAGTTGTTCTCAGGCATGATGTTTTTACTCTTGGGCTGTTCTGCTGGTCTTTTCCCTTCCTGAACACAGGATTAGGGGGACCATCCCATCTCTAGAGAAGGCACCTTAAAGAAAACTTTGAAGTAAACATGCTTGTGTCTGAAATGGGGGCAGGAGGGGAAGCCCTTCTTCCAGAGCCAGCTTTTCAGTGAGCTCAAACGACCCATAGCAAATTACAAGTATAATATGTAGTGTAGGTCTGTTTGTAAGGGTGTTTCAGGAAGCGATTTAGCGTTTAGAACCATAGAATGAGTGAAGCTATTCTGTCAATGCGGGTGGATATCACTGACAAGTTGGGAGCATGGACAGAGAAAACATCGAGAAAAGGTGCATTTTCTCTGCCTACACTGAGGCACCCTCCTGTTCTGCCCCCGGAATATGAGTGTTCGCGGTTCTTGGGCTTTTGCACTATAGAACTTGAACAGTGACAACTTCCCTTCCCTGGTCCCATTCTGATGCCTCCAGGCCCATGGAACCACTGGCTTTCCTGCAGATGGCATATTCTAAGAATTCTCAGCCTCTGAAATTGTGTGAACCAGCTCCTGAAATAACTCTTACATATCTCTGTATATTCTATTGATTTAGCTCCTTGAAAGATGCAAATACAGATCCTTCCTCTTTGTATCAGTGGAGAAAAGAACTCTGCTTCTATCATATCATATTTTGCAAAATTTCCATACTTGGGATCATGGGCCTGGACATATACACAAAATGAAGCAAAACTTGTATGAAAAAACACTTGTGATGCAGTTACATGTGCTGTACCTTGATATATCTAATTCCGTTTAGAAAAAAAAAGTACTGAGGGGATAGAAAGATGGTTCGGGGGTTAAGAGCACTGGCTGTTCTTGCGGAGGACCCAGGTTCAATTCCCAGCACTAACACCGTGGCTAATAGTCTGTAATGCCAGTTCCAGGGAACCTGACGCTCTCTTCTGACTCCCAGGAGTATTGCATGATACAGGTACACTTAACGCACATGCAGGCAATGCACTCACACACACGTAAAATTTACAAAAAATAAGAGATATTTTTAAAAAGTGCTGGTCCATACCTCACCAAATTACTTTCAGGACCCAGTAAATACATGTCATTGTCCATATGCAAAACCCTGCTGTAGGACTGGGGATATAGCTCAGTTGTTAGAGTTCTTGTCTAGCATGGACAAAGCCCTGGGTCTGTCCCTGGCACTGCTTGAGCCACACGTAGAAGCGTGTGCCTGTGATCTCAGTACTGGCGAGGTGAAGGGAGGAGGAACAGGAATTCACGGTCATCTTCGGCTACATAACGACTTCAAGGCCAGTTTGCGCTACAGGAAACTCTGTCTCAAACAACGACCACCACTACCTCCACAGCAAAACACTGCTCTGTTTTTTCAGTAGAAAATAAAAAGCAAGCTGATAGTGGTACCAAGTTCTGCACAAATAGTCTTGACTCTAGTTATATATTTGCATGTCTGTTATGGGTTGATCTCTCTCTCTCTCTCTCTCTCTCTCTCTCTCTCTCTCCCTCTCTCTCTCCCTCTCTCTCTCTGTATGTGTGTGTTGAAAGCCCCAACTCCCAGCAACTTAGAATGTGACTCTTTAGAGACAGGGCCTTAAACAAAAGGCAATTGAGTTAAAATAAGGTCCTAAGGGTGGGGCTCTAATCAATAGGACTCTGGTGTTCTTATAAGAAAATCAGGGTGCCCAAACATACACCCAGATCTATGGGAGACACAGAGAGGAGGCAGCCCTCTGTAATTCAAGGAGCGTGGCCTCAGAAGAAACCAAATGTTCTGGCATTTTCATGCTAGATTTCTAGTTTCCAGAACTGTGAGAAAGCAAATTTCTTTTTCTTTCTTTTTTTTTTTTTGGTCTTTTTGAGACCGGGTTTCCACATAGCCCCAGCTGGCCTGGAACTTACTATGCAGACCAGGCTGATCTTGAACTCACAGAGATCTGCCTGCCTCTGCTTCCCCGAGTGCTGGGACTAAAGATGTGTGCCACCTACCATGCCTATTGTGAGAAAGTACATTTCTACTGTTTAAGATACTCTGCCTCTGGTATTCTGTCATGACAGTCCTTGCAGATGAATTCAGTGCCATTAGTCATTGTATATGCTGCTCCTCTGTGTGGAATGCTCCAGTGAACTGCTCCCTACTCAGTCCTATCTGTACCCTTGACCCCGTGAAAGCTGGTCATGAATGATCTCACCAACCTGTCTTTCACCAACTGTCTCTCCCTTAGTCTCATCCATGTTAGCTTGCCAGCTACTCCAGACTACCCAAGCTTCTCTAAAGATGGAATTCTCTCTACTTTTTGGCTTTGCTGTTAAGGCTCCCCCTGCTGGAGCCTGTCTCGTCTTTCACCCAAATCACCATCTCTCTCTACTTCCCCTCCCCTTTCTCTTAGAAAACTATTTTTATTGAATGGAGAATTGCATAGCATGAATTTTGATCACATTCAGGCCCCTCCCCGCTCCCAACTCTCACTTTACCAGTCTTCCCGCTGAATCCATGCTTCCTAAATGCTCTCGGGTGTCGGTCTATCCCTTGGAGTCTCGTCAGCCTACCAAGTGACACAGCAGTAAGCAAAATGGACTCTCCCTCCCCCAGCATCTATCAATCGCCGATAGATTCTCAGCTGGGGCTGGGGCTTCCTGCACACCTCCCGCATCCATGCTGGGACCCTGTCTGGCTTGGGTATGCACAAGTTTTGTGCTTGCTGTCATATGCTGTAGGTTCATATGTGCCTCTACCCTGAGGTGTCTAGACCCCCTCCACTTTCTTTCTGACAGAGTCTCACACAGGCCAGAGTGTTCTTTAATTTGCTGTGTAGCTGAGGCTGACCTCGAACTTCTGATTCTCCTACAGCCTCCTTCTGAGTGTTGAGGTAATAGTCATGTGTCAATACATTGGGCTGTATCTTAGCTTTCAGGGTTGTTCCCAAGCATCCTTTCTCTATAGCCTTTCCTAAGCTGCTTCCTGCTCAGGCTGGACCTTTTCTACTGTGCACAGAGAGCTGCCAAAGCAGATTAGAGACTGCTGTCCAACAAGGCTCCCAAAGACGGCCCCTGGATATGCTTTAGGGGTACGGATTTCATGAGAGTTTCCTGAGTCCCTGATAAGTGTTTCACTGCATGCAGACAATTAGTGCAGTGCCGTGTGCTGAATGCTTGCTTTCTTTCTGCGAATCTGGAGTCAGCCGTGCAGGTGGTGCCTGTATGATAAGCCCGAGTGAGCATAGTCCCCAATAAAACTTCGAGCACCGACAACACTTCACACTTGTCACAATTCATTGTCGGATGATTTGTGCCCTGCCACAATTGCACTGAGCAAGAGCTCTAGGACGCGTGTGCCTGATGCCTTCCAGACTCCCCCATGTACCTTTCCCACTGTTAATTTTCCCATGTGCCCTTTTCACTGTAATGAATCAGAGCTGTAAGGATGACTGTACCTTGAGTCCTGTGAGTCCTCCAGGCAAATCGCTGAGCCTGGATTGCCTTGGGAATCCCCATGACCCATGCTCTATGCTTCACCGAGAGTTCTTGCTTTAAAACCTTACACTTCGCAGTGCTCTGATTTCATCACTCACTAATAGGGTCGCAAAGGGTGGGTTTGTCTCGTTCACCCGTGTCACTTGATTGTTATTGTTATTCCTGTTAGCGGGATATTCGGTTCTGGTGCCCTCCAGAGGATTTTCTTGGGTTTACAGGTGTTAGGCTTCTCCTCCTGAAGCCACAATTGATATTCATCACTCTGGAAGGATCACAGGACAGAAAACCAATGTCCGCAGATTTGGGCCTTTCTTTTCTAAGGGAGTCCCTGCAGCAGCCTACAAAGCTCTTTTATCCAGGTGATATCGCAGGTATAACATGAAATCCTTATCAAGCAGAGGTGGAAGTCAGCCTATATCAAAAGTCCCATTTCTCCAAGTTTTTCTTAGTACCATTTACAGGGCATAGCTCGCATAGCTCCCATGTTACATGAGTGGCTCCTATCAAGATGGCCAAAGTCTATGATATTTTCGGGGAGTGATATTTTGTGTGTGTGCGTGTGCATGCCTGTGTGTGCGTGCAACCGGTCATAGTATACATGTGGTGAGAAGGCAGTCTGTAGGAGTTGTTTTTCTCCTTCTACCCTGTGAGTTCCAGGGATAGAACTTTGCTGTCAGGCTTGGTGGCAAGCACTGTTATCTGCTGAGCCATCTTGTTGGCCAGAGCTCTGAATTTTTACTAGAGATTATAGTTCTCCCAATGAGATGCAGTTGACCAATCAGAAGTCACTTTTGCTATGAGACATATGCCTGGTAACAAAATTGATATACGTAGATAGCCATGCACGCATGTGCATATGGGCAGCACCCACTGGAATCGATGACTTATAATAAAAGTTGGAACAGGACATGAAGTTAGTTGGGGGATATTGGCAAGAAGGGTCAGGAGGAGTATGAAGGGGGCAGTAAAGGGATGAATATAATTAAAATAATTGCATGTATATATGACATTCTTAAAAATAAATCAGTGAAAACTAATTTAAGGAATTAGCATGTGAGTGTAGCCAGCTTCCACGATGGCTCTCAATGACCTGTGCATCCTGTATTCATGCCTTTTTATATGGAGTGGAGCCACACCATGTAATGACTAGACTAGGAGGAAAATGATGCGTGGCTTTGAAGCTAGGTAATAAAAAACATTATGGCTTCTGCTTAGTCTCCTGTCATTGTTCTGGGAAAGTTAGGTGACCTGTTGTGATGCTGCTTAGGGACTCCTAGGGAGAGGTCCCGCCGTGAGGAGCCACTGTCTTGGAAGTAGATCCTCTATTCCAAGGAAGTCTTCAGAATAATGTAGCCTTAACCAGGCTGGGCTGAACATTTTCGTCTTTCTGACATGACTTTCTCAGAGACGCTCTATAGTCTGTGACTGGCTTCATTCTCTTTTTTTCTTATATCCTCGGAGATAGTGAATTTTCTTCTAGGATTTTTCACTACAATTCTATGCTGATTCATTTGGATACCTAACGCTTCCATTTGGTCAAGCTCACATTTTCCCCAAAGAATTATTTCTATTCTTTTTGTAAATAATGATGCTTCTCAATAACATTGACGTGTTTACTACCCATGATGTATGTAGCAGGAACGGTGTCCTGGCTTGTTTTCTATTGCTGTGACGAAGCACTAACCAAAACCAACCTGGGGCGGAGAGAGTTTATTTGGTTTACATGTGCCCATCATAGTCATTCAGTGAGGGAAGCCAAGGCAGGGGGTCAAAGAGGGCCAGAACCTGGAGGCAGGAGCTGAAGCACAGACCCCAGACGAACGGTGCTTACTGGTTTGCTCTTCCAGCAGGTACTCAGCCTGCTTTCTTTTAAAAAATATTTTATTTATTGTCTTTTATGTGTATGAGTGTATTGCCCGCATGTATATAAGTATATCTGTGTCATGAGGTGCCCAAAAGAAGGTGTTGAATTTCCCTGGAACCAGAGTTACAGATGGTTGTTAGCCTATCATTTGGGGGCTGGTTATCAAACCCAAACTCCTCTGCAAGAGCTGCCAAAGCTCTTAACTGCTGAGCCATCTCTCCAGCCCCGTCAGCCTGCTTTCTTATACCACCCAGGACTCTCTGTCCAAGGGTGGCACCACCCACAGTGGGCTGGGCCCTCCCACATCACTGAACAATGAAGAAAATGCCTCACAGACATGGCCACAGGTCATTCTGATAGAGGAAATTCCCCAGCTGAGGTTCCTTCTTTCCAGGTACATCAGGATGACAACTGAAGCTCTCTAGCGGGAAGGGCAAGGAGGAGGAAGAGGAAGGACAGACTTTTTGTTTCTTTTTCTAAATGTTTTATGGCTTGTGGTACTTTTCCTTGAACTTTTATTAAACTGGAGCAATTCCTGCTGAAATCCATTACACACACACACACACACACACACACACACACACACACACTCAGGTTCTTCAGTCTTTAAGGATAACCTTTCCCTTCTCCTCTCTTTCAACTCAGCCTTCTTGGTGAATTCCAAGCCATTGAAAGGCCCAGTCTCAAAAACAAACAAAAATAACAATAAAGTAGGGATGGAAAGATGGCTCACCAGTTAAAAGGGAATACTGATCCTGCAGAAGAGCAGAGCTCAGTCCCCAGCACCCATGTCCTGTGGTTGCAGCTCACAAGCACCTGTAACTCCAACTCCAGGGGATCCAACTCCAACCTCCATGGGAATCTGCACACTTGAGCCCAGACCCCCCCCAAACAGACACATACCCATAATTAACAATAAGTTTTAAAATATTTTTCTTTTTTAAAAAATATTTTATTTATTGTTTTTATTTTACACGTATGAGTGTATTGCCTGCATGTGCATATATATAAGTATACCCGTGTCATACAGTGTCTGCAGAGGTCAGAAAAGTACATTGGATTCCCCTGAAATTGGAGCTATGGACAGTTGTTACCTACCATGTAGGTGCTGGGAATCAAACCCAGTACTCTGAACTGTGGAGCCATCTCTCTATCCCCCCTTTTCCTTTTTGAGGCAGGTCTCCCTGTAGCCCCAGTTGGCATAGAACTCACTATGTCAATTAGTCTGGCCTTGAACTCATAGAGATCCACCTGCCTCTGCCTCTCAAGTGCTGGAATTAAAAGCAGGAACTACCATGTCCAGCCTGAAGTACAATTTATGTTGGTTATTTGGCTTTTTCTTTTTTTTTAGGACAAGTTAATCTTTGTCTCAGATACACGGAAACCAGGCCCTAAGCTGGTTTTAAGTAGGCTGTCAGGGCTGGAGACATGGCACAATCGTGAAGAGCACTGGCTGCTCTGGCAGAGGATCTGGGTTGGAATCCCAGCACTCACCCACATGGCAGCTAACAACCTTCTGTAACTCCAGTTCCAAAGCCTCCAATGCCTTCTTCTGTCTTCCTTGGGCATTGCATAACACAGATGCACTTATGTACACTCATACACATAAAATAAAAATAAATAAAATACTAGAAAATTAAATGGAGTAGTACCACTGTTTTTGGGCATTGTAGAAACAAGCCCACAGCTTTGGGGTACTGGAGGAGGCAATCCCATTGCATCCTGGGGAAAGGGACCCTAGTGCCAAGGGCTTCAATGGGGTACCTCCTCTCTACCCACCAGTTCTGCCGTGGGCGGATCCCACCAACGTGGGGGGCGCCACCCTAAGCCCAGGCCAGAGCCCAGAGCAAAGGGTTAGGAGCCTGCAGGGCAGAGAGGCTTGGGTTAGGCTGGGCTGAAGTCCGCTCCCCACCTGGCCAGTGTTTCCTTGGCTCTAGGAGTGTAGAGGTCTTCACAGGTCCTTGGTCACATGGCAGGAAGAAAGCGCAGGAAAAACTCTTGCGGACACCTCACCTTTTCAGACGTGTGGACACCTGGCCGTGCCATCAGCAGAAAACTGGAGACTGCTGTCATCACAACTTAAAGACAAGAGCACAGTGGAGAAGACCCGTCAGAAGTTCCCTAGGGTCTCCCCCCGACCCCGCCCGCTCCGCTTCTTACAGTGTATGCACACATGTATTTTGAATAGGCTTTTATTTTAATTTTTATTTATTTGTGTGTATGTGTCTGTGTGTCTTATGAGTGTGAGTGCCTACAGAGGCCAGAAGAGGACGTCAGATCCTCTGGAGCTGGAGTTACAGGTGATTGTGAATTGCTCTATGAGGGTGCTGGGAATCCGACCTGAGTCCTCTGGAAGAGCACCAAGTGCTCTTAACCGCTGTACCATCTTTCTTGCCCTGACACATGTATTTTTTAAAAACCAATTTTGTTTTATTTTTAATGATGTATATATTTTGTGTGTATGTTTATGTGAGTGCAGGTGCCTGTGGAGGCCAGAAAAGGGTGCAGGATCCCCAGCAGCTGGAGCTATGGGAGGCTGAAGTCTGCTAGAAGGGGCACTAGGACCTGAACTCGGGTCCTATGCAAGAGCAATATGCCCACTTAACCAATGAGTCTCCAGTCTGTATTTTTTAAAATTTGAGACAGACCAATTTTCATGTAATACATAGCTGAAGCCACCCTAAAAGATGATGATAACATGGTGATTAAGATGGAGGAGGAGGAGGAGGAGGTGGAGGAGGAGGAGGTGGAGGAGGAGGAGGAGGAGGAGGAGGAGGAGGAGGAAGAGGAAGAAGAGGAAGAAGGAGGAGGAGGAGGAGAAGGAGGTGGAGGAGGTGGAGGAGGAGGAGGAGGAGGAAGAGGAGAAGGAGGAGGAGAAGGTTTCCTCTGTGAAGTACCACTTGAATTTGGACCCAGGCTGGTGCTGTACCTCTCCCTGGCCTATTCTCACATGGCCAGTCTCTTTGTGCCCTAACACCCTGGGCACAGGCAAGCACAACTGTCTCTCTACTCACCCCCTGGCCCTGCTGGCTCATCTACTGCTTTACAGGTTCAGGTCAGACTTTAGACATCTTTTGTAGACGCTCTTATTTCTATTTTCTGCTCTAGAAATAGGGAAGACTGTATAACTGTAGCTGCCAAATCTAGGAAAATTAGAACCTTTTAGGTTTACACAATGTGTACGTCCAACACAAATAGGAGTGTGGAGAAAGTAGTTCATTTTGGGCAATGGAGTGCCAGTATATACAAACCCATTGAAGAATTTCTTGCATTTTATATCAAAGCCATTAAGCGGATTCAGTGCCTAACTCACGGCGTCCCACCCCAGGAAAGCTACTTGTTCTGGTTAAGAAAGAAGAGGCATAAGAGAAAGGCAGTTCTGAAGTGATTTTTACAACAGACAAATGCTGAGTTTCGTTGCCCAACGTTCACTTTGCTTTTTCCTGATTATTAATGCTAAGATTTTGTTTTTTTCTGTCAGAAGCCAGCTAGCTTTCAATGCACATGACCCAGGTCTGGCTAATCAGAATTTTCTAGCATGACAAAGAATTAAAATATGAAGCCAGGAGCCAGGCCTGCAAGGGTACAGCAGGCCCATGAACTTTAGCTTGTTATTTAGCCTGAGCCTCAGTGTGCTCATTTATTGAATGGGCACATTAACAAGCTACACTTCATGCAATTGTACTGTGGTTTAAGTGCATAAGGCAGGTGGAATGCCCGTGTCATTCTGTTCCCTTCCTCTGTGCCTCTGACCAGTGCTCCCCACGTCCAGCTGTCTTACACCTTGCCCTTCCCTCCTTTCTGTCTTCCACACACTCCAATAGCATCTGCTGCATTGTCCTAACAATTATATTTTATTCTTTCCAACTGGAAGTATCCTAAGAGTAGACTGTGCCTCATTCACTTTTGTACCTTGCGTGCTGAACACAGTTCCCACTCCAGAAATGGTGCCCAATCAGAGTTTGTTTAACAAAACTGAAATCTGATATAGAAAAGAAAGATGGAAGAGATGCATTTGAAAATGCATCCTGACAGTTACCAAGAGTAAATAGAGCCAGATGGGATTAGGAAATTCCTTATAAACAGTGGCTTCATCCATGAGGATGGCACACCCCATTTCTTCCTAGCCTTGGCCTTGCTCCCATATGTGATCAGATGATTTTGATGAACAGACCTGCACGTGAGACCCTCTTTCTGAATTACCACTTCCTTTCTCTGCCTCAGAAAATCTCTTTTCCCGTGCAGATTGGCAGGAGAAATAACCATTCTCTTCAGAGAGAGCAGATTTATCTCCAGGATATCAGCTATCATTCTGCAAGGCCAATAAAACAGGTACAAAAGTTTACACACACAATGTGAAGTAGAGAGGGGTCTTCGTGTGTGCGTGCTTGTGCGTGGAGCTCAGAAGTCAATACTGGATCCACTCAGCTGGGGGGACCAGCTTGTTTCTGCTTTACCCCCAGTGCCGGAATGACAGACTTGGTACACACGCCAGGCTTTTAGTGGGTTACTAGGGATCCGAACTCAGATCCTCATGCTTGTGCAGCAGACACTTCACCCAGCGATCTATTTTCCCAGCCCAAGAGGGGTCTTGAGATGCAGTGGGATACTTCTTTTTTGAGGTGCACGGAGGAGTGAGTGAAGTCCTTTCTACTGGGTGAACGGTCAGCTTCCGATGGTGTTGGATGAATGACATCGCATTCGCGTCTACTCCAGGGGGTATTCCCTTCGCATACCCATGTCACACTGAACTCTTTTTACATTTTCTTCTTTAAAAGGTTGATTTTTAGGAGCTGAAGAGATGGCTCAGCAGTTAAGAGGCCTGGCTGCTCTTGCAGAGGACCAGGTTAAACTTCCAGCAGACACGACTGTCCAGAGGACCAGGTTAAATTTCCAGCAGACACGACTGTCCATCACTCCTTTCCAGGGGAATCTAATGCCCTCTTCTGACTTTCATGGGCATTGAATGACACGGGAGTACTTAAACACATGCAGGTTTTATACACATGCACATAAAGCAATAAAACATTTTTAAAAGATTTATTTTATTTGTGTGTATGTATGTGGGGAGCTATGAACATGTGTTAGTTCCTGTGGAGTCCTGAGAAGAGTGTCAGGTTCCCTGCAGCTGGAATTACTGGTGGTTGTGACTGGGAACCGTGGGAACTGGGAACTGAATCTGGGTCCTCTGCAAAAGCAGTACATGTTCTTAACTGCTGAGCCATTTCTCCAGCCCCCTAAATTCTTAATGTTGGAAGAGGCAAACACAGAATACATTTACAATCATAATGTTAGGCCACATTTATAGCACTAGACCATGGTCATCAAAGCTGCAGTCCTCCAGCACCCAGATCCCTGGTCCCTGAGGTGACTGTCTAGCTTACAGGATTTTGCACTGAGTCCTAATTCGTCTTTATTTTCATTTGCTTGTTTTTTCAAGATAGGGTCTTGCCCTTTTAGTCTAAGCTTCCACGAAACTCACTAAAAGGAGGAAGGATTTATTTGGGCTCATGGTTCCAGAGGGCTCTGTCCATGGTCACTTGCCTTCATCTTCACGTGCTTAGGCAGAAATTTGTGGTAGCGGGAATGTGTGGACTAAGGAGAGATGTTCATAGCATGAAGACCAAAAAGCAGAGTGAGAGAAAGGACATAGGAAAAGGCCAGGGCAAGCTACAACCTCCAAGGACATGCCCCGAGTGCCCCAGTCTTCTGATTAGGCTCCACCACCTACCTTCCTCTGCCTCCCAGTAATACTGAAATTTCTATTTTTTATTTATTTATGTATTGTGGATGCATGTGCACATGTATGTGTGGATACACATGTATGTGCGTGTGGAGGCCAGAAGCTGACATTGACAGTGAGTGTCTTCTTCAATCACTCTCCACATTATTATTATCATTGTTATTCTTGTTGTTGTTGTTATTATTATTATTTAAGACAGGGTCTCCCTGTAGCCCCAGCTGTCCTAGGACTTGCTATGTAGACCAGGTTGGCCTTGAACTTACAGAGATCCCCTCCCGCTGCCTCCTGAGTGCTGGGATTAAAGATGTGCACCACGACCATGCCCGGCTACTTTTCACCTTATATTTAAAAAAATATTTTATTTATTATTTTTATTTTAAGTGTATGAGTATATCGCCTGCATGTAAGTGCACCCATGTTGTGCAGTGTCCTCAGAGGTCAGAGGAGAGCATCAGATCCCCTGGAACTGGAGTTACAACTGGTTATTAGCCGTCATGTAGGTGCTGGGAGCTGAACTCAGGTCCCCTACAAGAGCAGCCAGTGCTCTTAATGGCTGAGCCATCACTTCAGCCCCTCACCTTATTTTTTGAGGTAGGTTCTCTCGCTGAACCTAAAGCTTGCCAATTCGACCAAACTGGCTGAGCAGTGAGCTCCATGGATCCTGCTGGCTGTGCACCTTCCCGGTTCTGGGACTTCATTCGCCGACTGAGCCATCTCCCCACCTCAATACTATCATATTATGCATCCATCATGGGATTAATTCATTTGTTCCCTTGGAGCCTTCATGATCTAGTCATTACTGGAAATGCCATGTATTCCTCTCGGTGTTCTTCACTGTAATCAAGTTGTCAGTTTAAACCAGCTACCACAGACTGTTAGCTGGTGTGCATCCTGCTTGTGCACACTTTTCAGGTTGGGCACTTAAATTATTTTTAAATTTTTATTTTATGTATATTGCATGTTTTGCCTGAATGTATATAAATGTACCCATGCATTCATGAGGCCAGAAGAGGGTGTTGGATTCCCGAGATAGTTGTTAGCCACCATGTGGGTGCTGGAACTGAACCCAGGTCTTCTGTAACAGCAGCCAGTACTCTTAACCAATGAGACATTTCTCCAACCTTATGGACACTTTTGACCAAAGAGGGAATTTCAATATAATTAATACAAATGGAATGCACCAAGGAGTTAATTTTCTTGGAGCCTCTTTTCCTGAAACTGGTCTGCCTTGTATAAGCCCTTGTCCCCATCCCTCTGTGATTATGGTGGCAGGCAAACTTGGGTCGTGTCAGTGGTAATGTTCAGCTCTTAAGTGTTTGCTGTGTCATATCCCCTCAGTTAAGAGGGGCTTACTTTGTTGGGAGGACTAAATCCCACCTGTCATATTTTGGGGTCTTCTAAAAATTTTTTTAAATTCTACTCAGAATATTGAAGTCATAGACTTTAAAATTGAAGAGGGCTTTGACTTCAAGTCTGGTTTCTCCCTGATCCCACTAAGAGATTAGAGAATCCAAGAGGTTAAATAATTTGATTAAAGTCACCTATCAACTAATCCAGAGTGACAGAAAACGGATCAATGATTGAATCGGGGATAGTGGGAGAGGGGTGGGGAGGCCACAAGTAGACTTTGGGGGCTAATGGTTATACCTGTTATCTTGATTGTGTGTATTGTTTTGTACGTATGCCAAAACTTACCAGATTATACATCTCAAGTGTGAGAAGTCTGTTGTGTGCCAAATGGACGTCTATAAAGCCACTTAAAATGATGTCCATTCAGAGACAGAACAGTGGCTGTAGCACACGTCTTGTGTCTTGAAGCTTTCACACTCCCCTATTAACCCCTGTGTCATCTAAAAATCAAAGCGTAGTTCATGTTGCAAAAAGCTTCTTTTTCCATAGTGCCATTAAAAAGCTTATACTTCCAAGTTGTTTATGATGAACAGTAATCAAAGTTTTTTTTTAAAAAAAGAGTAGCAGATGCCACTCAGTTCTGATGTGATTTGGTCAGCAGGCAGATACAAAGTGTATTCTGCTGGGCTGGAGAGAGAGGGCTCAGTGGTTAAGAGCACTGGCTGCTCTCGCAGAGGACCTGGGTTCAGTTCCCAGCACCCACACAGCTAATAATGGCCAGTAACTCCAGTTCTGGGGGATATGATGCCCTCTTCTGGCCTCTGTAGGCACCACACACACAGGTGCACTTAATACATGCAGACAAAACACTCATAGCCTGGGATAATTGTTCTTGCAGAGAACCCAGGTTCAATTCCCATCACCCACATGGTGGCTAAGAACTGTCCTTAACTCCAGTTTCAGTGGGATCCAATGTTCTCTTCTGACCTCTGAGGCACTGCACAACATGGGTGCACTCACATACATGCAGGTAATACACTCATACACATAAAACAATAATAAATAAAATATTTTTTAAAAAGAAGTGTGCTCTGCTCAGGAGGGAGGAAGGAGACAGAGTGAGGAGTGACTTTGGTTCATTTCAGTGTCCTTTCTACAATACTTATAAAACAAGTCTTTTCTGTATGTGCCAAGTGAATTTAATTTAGGGTGAGAACTATTTAGCATAAGATTGAGCTTTGTGGCTGCAGCTGGTAGTTATCACTGGGTTAAACTAGTTTCTGAAGAAACCCCTGAATGAGGTAGGAAATCTTCCAGAAAGTGCTAATTCTTCTTTTCTGGCTCCTCTCTGATCAAGCATTCAGGACACCAAGTGTAGATAATTTCTGGCTGTTCAAAACTTCCTGAGAAAGGTGGAATGCAGAGCGATGGGTGGGTGTGTCAGCTCACACTTCCTTTTTGTTGAACCGGAGCTGACCCCATATGCTCCCTTTGTGGAAAATACGGCCCCTTGGTTTCCCTGCCAGAGTATATGTTCAGGGGAGATACACAACACTTAAGGGCTGCTTTTTAAAAATCTGTCTCTAGTTTACAATCGAAAACGTAATATACACTTGTGGCAACTTCCAACAAGACAGATTATGTAATTGCACACGGGGACAGCATGGGCAGGGGCCCAGGGAGCCAGGTGAATCTAACTCTATTTATGTCCAAGTCAGGGAGACAACAGCTGGTATGGGGGGTGGGGCAGTGCGGCTACAGAGCTGATAAAGGGCATGGGATGAACTCAGCCATTTTTTGGCATCTGTGCCATCAGAGTCATTTGTCCCCTGTCCTGCCTCCTAACAGTTTGCCTCTCCTGTGTCCCTCTGTCCCCAGTCACTGGTGCTGCCCTGCCTGATTTTCTTCCTGGAGGCTGACTCTGAAAGATGGATTGACCGTGTTTCTTTGCCCTCTGCATTCAGACTGTGCTGGAACACTGGCAGTCAAGAGAAAGAGACAGACAGCACGTGGTGATTCCCCCAGGGTTCTGTCTGGCAGCAGCGAGTCTCTCTAAGAAGACAGCTTCCCAAAGGACGTCAACTCTTCTTCCCTTTGGCCTTTGGTACCAGGAATAGCTTTCCATGGATGTTCTTCTCAGGACACTTCCACACCCCCTAGTGACTCCATTTTAAGACTGTCCCACTTCTAAGAAAGTCCTTCACGGAACTCTGTGCCTGGAAACAGTCTGAGACACCCATCACATTGAAAGGAATCACTTAAGGTTCTGCCTTCCCTCCCAGACTGTGAGAGATACAGAGGAGCAGCAGACATGTCTTTTAAAGCTTTTTATTCCCAGTCCTTGGCATAGAAGACTGAACTATGCTTGAGTAGACTGGGGAACTGGGACACTTTATCGAGACAATCTTAGACCCGGGTGTTAAAGGACATTGTAGCTTATGTGAATGACATATCATCATACTTGGATTTGATTTTATTCTCCAGGGACAAGGTCTAAAGCACATAGATCACACATTATATAATATCTAGGGTGGTGTGATCCCAGATTAAGCTCTGAATCACACCCTTTTAATGGTGATGAGGAGTCTGAATAATACTTATGATCATGATAACAATGACAGGATGTCGTAATTGAGTCATAGAAAGGTTAGATATTAGCTCTTTGTCCCTCTGACTTATTGTAAGATAATATTAACCTTGGGGGTCAGTCTCTTATAGTAACATGTTTTAATTTTAGTAGCAGAATTGGACAGGTTGTGACAAATTATCTGTGTAATCACCATTCCTATTGAGATAGACATGATGGCTTCTTTTATTTTTAGATTGTCATTTTTATTATGTGTATGTGTGTGGCTAATGCAGGTGCCTGTGGAAGCTGGAGATGTCAGATCTCCTTGGAGTTACAAGTAGTTGTGGGCCACTGGACATCGGTGCTGGGAGCTGAACTCAGATTCTCTGCAAGAGCAGTACACGCTCTTTACCATGGTTCGTCTTTAAAGCCTCAGCTTCCCCTTTTTAAAAAAAATTACATTTTATTTATTTTTATTTTGTGTGCATGGGAATACATGTAGAAGTTAGAGGACAACTTTCAGGAGTTGGTTCTCTTCTTCAACCGTGTGGATTCTGGGAATCAAACTTAAGTCATCAGGCTTGATGGAAGGTGTCTAAATTTATTGGTGTTCGAGGGTTTTGACTACATTTACGTTAGTGCACCATGTGCATACAATGCTTATGGAGGCCAGAAGAGGGCGTTAGATTCCCTGGAACTGGAGTTACCAACTGTTGTTAGCCACCCCAGTGGGTGCTAAGAACTGATCCCAGGTCCTCTGCAAGAGCAGCCAGTGCAACTAACCCCTGAGAAATCTCTCCAGCCTCCACCTTGGTTTTTGAGACAGGGCCTCTCGTTAGCCTGGAATTCACTGAGAAGGCTAGGCTAGCTGGCCAGCAAGCCCCAGGGATCTGCCTCTCTCTATGTCCCAGTGCTAAGATTACAAGTGTGAGCCAGAGTCCTCTTTTCCTCTTTTTATTTATTGTTTTTTTTTTTTAAACACAGGTTCTGGGATTGAACTCAGGTCCTCAAACTTGAGTTGTCTCCTCAGCCCAAGACAAGACACTTGTACCATTGCAGCATCTTCCCTTTGCCCCTTCCCATTTCTTGGGGACCTAGCCCCTCCAATTGTACACCGTTGTGACCTCATGTTCAATGAACTCCTTGTCGCCCTCATCCGGTCATGTTGAACCCTTGCCTCTGCATCTTTTCTCGTGTTGTTTTCTGTGGGGGTACTTTCATTTCCTCCTTTATCTGGCTGACTCCCCCTCTTCCTTTAAGCCCTCCCCTCCAGGAAGGCTCTCTGAGCACAGTGTTTCCACTCAAGCTGGATAAAAGACCCTCCCACAAAGGCCCGTCTTGTGTCATCTGTACCTTTATCATGTGTCTTGTGTTTTACACCTTTTTTTGTGACGTCCCTTCTCCTTCCAAAAAAACTGTCTCAAGGAGCTTATCGTTTGAAAATAGTCTGATTTGAGTGGCAGACTTTGGCACAATGCCTAATGCTTAATATGGTTTTCCATTTAAATAAGTAGATGAATTGTATCAATTTCTTTTCCAGGACACCAGGCCTCTGCCACCATATCACAGAGCAGGGCATTTTGGTTGTAAGAAACAGAGACTCCGCTATGTGGGAAGATTCATGAAGACACACCTGGTTTTGGAAAGGTCCCGACGCATCTTCTCCCCAAGGACCTCTCCAGCTGCCCTGAAGCTCTCTGCCTGCACAGTTCATCTGCTTCTCTGCTCCTCTGTTTCTGTCGGCTTCCTCCGCTGGCCTCCCATTTCCGCTTCCGTCCAACTTCCGCTTGGAGTTCGCCTCAGCTTCCTCCTGCCTTGACTTGACCTCTATCCGGCTCTAGTTCACATTTGCTCACCTAAGCTTTGCATTTCTGCATCACAGCTACACCACAGGCCAGAAACTGGCCTTTGTGCACACACGCCCAGCATCCCTGGTCCTATGAGTTAAAGATTCGTCTTCTAAGATGTGGTTGATTGAGAGCAGAGCTTGATAGAAGAGGAGGTGGACGACACAGTATCAGGTATTCTGAGGCCGCTCCTATCTTATTATTGAGCAAATCCCTTGCATTTTAAAACCCATTTTATTCCTGAATAATTTAAGTTCTCCATCCTTCATCCCAGAAAAGTCACTTCTCTTTTCTTTGCTCAGGATTTATAGAATGAAGGAATGCTGGTGCGGGAAGGAACCTTGAGGCTTCTTTGCATATGTGTATTTTGTATAACACTAAACCTAGAAGATGTTCCATGAAGAACATTGTAGATCTTCCAGCACTTTCTTTGAATATTGGCTCACATAAGGATCGTACTTCTCAGAGATCTGGTTTGCTTGGCAGGATCTCTGGTCCTCTGTGACAATGGATGCCTGCAGGGCTCAGTTCCTCTAAACTGGAGGTTATGATTCAAAGGGAACCAATTACTAGCCTTTTGACTTGCAAACTTGTGTCAGTGTTATGTGAGTGTGTTTGTGTGTTCATAGCATGTTTTCTGAGTGTCTCCATAGCTTCATCATCAGATCCTCAGGAACAAATATGGTCTGAAAGGGAAAAAAAAAAAAAAGGAAAAGACCTGTACTTTGAAGGGAGATCAGTTGACTGAGCCTCTCTGAGGCTCTTCCAACTTAAACATTTTGCTCTTCTCTGTTTAGGTAGATGGGAGAAAATGCTTGATAGGCAAAGCTGAAAGGGTCTAGCTGACTAATTAGGGGGCTCATCCTTTCATTTTTCTACATACCTGTCAGGGTAGGCTCATCAACTGCAGCAAGTGTACCACTCTCTGGAGGGAGGTTGACCGCGGGGGAGGTTGTGAATACTGCAGGGAGAGAGGAACCCCTCTATTTTGTGGTTTTGCTTTTGTTTTGTTTTGTTTTTTGGCTCAATTTTGCAGTTAATTTAAAAGTTCTCTTTAGAAGTATATTAAAGTCAAACAATCCCCCCCCAAACCAGAAAAATACAGCTTGGCCAAGGCCACACAGCTTGCTCAGTAGAGACTACAGCCATCCTTTCCCTCCGTTTGTCTACTACTTCTTGAAATCAACTTTTTAGTAATTAGTCTGTTATTTATTGGATCAATCAATAAAACACTACTTAATTATTGTTCAAGGACAATATCTCTGTTACCTGTTTATTTATTGATGGGTAACGTTTCTCTTGCATATCAGGAACTCGTTTTACCATTTTTTACTTCTCCCATAAAGAAATGGATTCTCAGAGCTTTTAAAGGACTTGCCCAAAGATGCCCAGCTTTTCTGCAACTTGGCATGGGAAAGCCCCGTTTCCAGTGCGCTTTGTTAGTGATTCCTTTCACTTCTGTACATCACTCCGCGCATGGGAACTGGCTCACACCTGGGGAAAGATCTTGCTCCAGCATCCTCGGATTCTCGCCTGTTCACCGGAGGCTGAGTCCAGGTGTGCTCTACGCCGCCCCCTGGTGGCAGGTGGGAACCCGCGCAGCGCATCCTAATGAGCCAGCGGCGGCGCTCGCTGATTGGCTGGCGTGAATTCCAGCTGCTTTGCATGTCGGCGGGTGCGAGGGAGAGTCTAGGGGCTGCTGCTGGCAGCCCCGGCCCAGAGCGCCCCGGGTCCACGCCCAGGCTGGGCCGGTCCAAGCTGGCTTGTGAGCTTGGAGACTTTCCCTTTTCGCTCCCGTTCGTGTTGTGGTCGTGAATTCAGCCAGGTCCAGGATGACGATCCGACACCAAGGCCAGCAGTACAGGCCGAGGATGGCTTTTCTCCAGAAGGTACCCGGGGTATCCCCACCTGGTCAGGTGGCAGGCGGGCGGGGATCCATTCTACGGAGGGTCTGAGGGAAGGGTGGCCAGGGGCAGAGTGCGTCCCTCTGGCTCGGCTTGCGCTGCCTGGCTGTTTTCTGTATTAAATGACTTCTTTGCTTTTTGTGTTGCTATAAAAAACTATAATGATTAGCTTGTTGTTGTTGTTGTTTCCGTAAACTGTTTATAGTTGAGAATTTGAAGCCAGCTGTGATGGTCTGTTGGAGGCTGAAAACAACCTGTTACTCGGAGAGGAGGGCGCCTGAGGCTGCGCGGGGTTTGAGACAGCCTGCTGATACTGTTATACGATACCAGATGTTAAATGAACGGTGTATTTTTGTTGTTGTTGCCATTTTTCCGACTCCAAAGTGCGGGTTTTTAAAGTGTGTGTGTGTTTGTGTGTGCGCAAAGACCAGGAAATGTGACCTGTGGTATCAAGGGATCGGTGCCTTAAGCTCTCGTTTTTGAGACTGTGTGTATCTCGCTCTGTACGATCAGAACGTTTTTACTATCCATTGCAAATGCTTTTTCAAACCAAATGACCAGGTGCACAGGGCATCCATCCTGGCTGGACATATGGGAAGTAGAATGTACTTGTGGGGTGATATGCTTGGGGACAAAGCATTTTGTTCTGGGCGTTTGAAGTAGACAGGGTGGGAAGAGATCTGCACTGGATTAGGTTCCAGGTCACTCGTCTGCCCTTCTATTGGTTCACAGTCACTTTTCACAGTGTCGTGTGCATCTTCTTAGGCTCATCCTGTTGAAGGAATTAGCGGAATGCTTTGTGACAAGCCAACCCTATCCTGAGACCCCAGAGCTTAGTAAGTTGGTGCAGATGGTGACTAACTGCCCTAAATCTGCAAGATGTTAAAACCTGGACAGTCCTGGCACATGAGGACAACAGTCACACCCTGTCACCTCCTTTAAGAAGCCAGAGCTTCATGCACAAGGAAGAGGTGTGAAGGTCAATGCAGAAAACATAGATGTTGTCTGACTCAGGAAGAATTGTGTGTGGTGTGACTCCGGCTCCTAAACGCACAACAAACTGGCTGTGCAAAAGTCAAGCATCACTATCCAGGTTGTCCCGGGACTGCATTCTCCTAGGCAGGATGGCTGAGGCTTGGAGGCTTAGAGGGTAACTGTCTGGAGATAGCCTGCTTATGAGTCTGAAGCATCTTTCCCCCTAGCCTTCCAAATGGTGTCTTGCTCTCTAGCCTCCTCACCTTCGCCCCAAGCCTCTCACCTTCGCCCTACCTCACCTCCACCCCAGACCCACTTACCTCTACTCGAGCTCCCTGGCCTCTACCTCAGCCCCCTCTACCTCCTCTGCAGCCCCTCACCTCTACCCCAGCCCACTCACCTCCACACAGCTGCCTCCTCCACAGGCCCCACCTCTACTCCAGTCCCCCTCCTCCGTAAGCCTGTGCTCTCGCCCCACTCCTTTCTCCCTAATGCCTCTCCCTTTCTCCATGACATCCTTTACCAGACCGAGTGACCCCTCCACCTGGTCCTCCCCTTGTTCAGAGGATGCTTCCCACCCTTTTCAGGGTGCTAGCTGCTCAGGACCTGAGTCCCACTGTCTCCCTGGATCTGCCTCCCATCTGCCTTCCACTCCTGCTCTCCCAGAAGCACAACAAAGCAGCCTAGGCACCCCCAGCTCTCCCCGAGAACTTTCTCACCTCTCTAGGAATCTTATGTTCTTCCAGGCCACACGATGCCTCCCTCTCCCCTCTGCCAACCTCTGCCCCTCTGTGAAGGGATTCTTTTGACCCCATGAATGTTGCAACATCCCTGTCTGAGCCCATAGGCTCTGCCCCACCCCCCCAACATCCAGCATTGCTTCCCCACTGTCTTGTGATGGCTTCATCACCTCTGTGTATGCTGGGATCCTGGGTTGGGTCACAGAGCTCCAGAGCTCCTCAGATCAGGAGACCAAACAGAGGTCTTCAGAACCTCAAGAGCCTGTGATGGGGAATTCTTAGCAGTTACCCAGCTGGACTAGCTCTCCAGCCTTCTAGAGAAGGGCCTGGACCAACAGAATGTGCATCTGGGTGCAGGTGCTATGCCCGACTCATCCAGTGTACGTGATGATGTGTGCTGTCTACTGCGTGTGCGTGGGTGGGGCCTTCCATGTGTTACTTGTTTTGTCAGATGTTGGCTATGATCCCAGGAAGCCGAGGCTCAGAGAGGTTAAGTGACTTGCCAGTCATACTGTCCCTTCAGTGGAGGAGACTGGAAAAGGTACAAGAGTGGCCCTGTCTGTTAAAATGTGGTTAAGTGAGCGGTAGGAGCCTTCCTGTGATGTGGGATATAGCGTGGTTGCCATGGGAAGATCTGGCTCAGGGTGCCTGGGGAACACAGAGCTGGGAACTAACTGAAGGGTAAGTTCAAGAGTCCAGGCAGGTAGAGAGAAAGATGCTCCAGACAGTGAGAACGGCATGTGCTGAGGCACCAAGGCAGAAAGGCCTGAGGAACCTGGTGTCCGCGATAGAGTTTGAAGCACAGCAAGAGGGCAGAGAGGTGGGAGGAGACGGCAGGGACAGTAATGAACCTTTGGAATAGTCTATGACAGTTTGATGTTTCGCCCCCTGATAAACTACTGCAGAATTTGTAAGAGTCAAGTAACTTGGCAGATTGAGAATGAAGAAGACTGCTGGTTGAGCAAGAGAGATGGCCAGCTCCTCTGTTTCCCTGAGCTAAGAGGGTTCACTCAAGGGCCTCCTGTATCCTCCATAACTCTAGGTACCCCTGAAATGGTGGCTCCTTCCAAGGGCAGGGAGAACAGCTCTGTTCAGAAGGGCCTTTGCTTTTGACGTCATTATCATTATGACGCCCCCATCTCAAGCTCAGTGCAGTGTCTGAAGAGAATGCCTTCAGCCAAGTTGCTGCTCAGCTGCCATGTCAGAGCTTGTTTAGGATGTGGTAGAGGCCTATGGATATGGCGCAGTTGAGAGCATCCTTGCCAAGCATGCATAAAACTCTGTGTTTGTTCTCCAATACCACATATACTGGATGTGGTGGTGCATGCCTGTAATCAATCTCAACACTTGGGAGGTGGAGGCAGGAGGATCAGAAGCTCAAGAACGTGTGGCCTACATTGTTGGAGGATGCACTCAGTAAGCTATTCTTCAGGGTGGGAAGAGTCAGGTTTCACAAGGGGGTTTGCTACCCAGCTAAGAAAAATCAGTAATGTCTCACCAGGAGGACGGGAAGATGAGCAACATTTCAGACTGGTGCAAAACTCAGATGTGTACGATAGCCTATCAACATGAAGACTCTTCAGGGAGGGTCCCCTGGCCCACAGAGGGCAGGAGATGGGGCTCAGAGTGGGTGGATTGGAAGGCTGGAGGTAAGAAGGGCCCACAGCTGGAGAGCTTCATGTGACATGCAGAGGATCTGATGCTTTCCATGTTTAATGAGATGCCGTTTGATGCTTTTAAAACCAGAGATGAATGAGCAGAGTTAGTTTACATGCTCCAAGGGTGATTCTATCGAGGCTTCTCAGCCTTAGCTGCACCTTAAAAACTGCTTAAGCCAGTGTCCTTAGGTTTTGAGTTAAAAGTATCATTCATTCCCATTCATATTTCTCTCTCTCTCTCCATGTATCTCAGGTTGTTCTTCTGATCTTCCTGCCTCTACCTCCCAGTTGCTGGTATTGCAAGCGTTGAGTCCCATACCAGGGCTTTGTGCACAGTGAACAGGCAATCTACCACCTGAGCTACATCTCCAGTCCAGGCATTGATTTTTCTAAAAGCGCTTCCCAGTGGTTTGAGTACACATCTGAAATAACAGCCCCTGGGGATATGGAGCCACGATTGAATACATTATGGGTATCTGACTTGGGGTTTTACTGGCCTTGAGTGCTAACCAACACCCTTTCGTGCACAGGATAGAGCCCCAACAAAGAATGATTCCATTCAAAAGGTCTGTGGGGTAACTGTTTTAGGAGTGAATGCCTGTAATACTATCTATCACTCAGGAGGCCAAGTCCCTGTGCCTGGGAACCCACTGCTGACTGGGGTATGAGAAGATAGACACTGTACTCTGGAGCGCGTTAACGGACCTTCCATTGGTGCAAGGTTTAGTGAGCACATGTGAGATGTGTGGGACAAAAAAGCAGAATCCACAGAAGCTGGCCACTGTTGTCCTTGCCTGGGATTGCTGATTTGTGAGCAGGTTGGAGACAGCAGATTTGGGGGTAAGACACTATGTACTGGTTAGGCACAGAGTGCTGATGTATTTTTAATACAATGGGTTGAGCTGACCACAGCTTGTAACAAGGTCACACCCTTGTCTATTAGAAAAACAACCTCATGGCTCTGGGTCACTTTCCCCATCTTGATATAGGAAAGTCCTGATTACAATTGTCCCTGGGAAACCTTCTGCAGTATAAAGGAAAATTCCAGCCCCAGAGATCTGCTGTGAATGACAGCTCCTTAATTCAAGGAGCAGTGTGGGCGTGGTGGGTGGGATGTCAGAACTATCAAAGCTGTCGCTGATGATCCCTTCTTGGTGCTGGGGTCCCCAGCTCGCCTGCAGTCAGCCTCAGTCTGGCACGTGAGTAGATAAGTATGTGAGGTTAACCCATGGTCACACAGGGGCCCAGTGGTGGTCTGGTTTTATGGTGTTTATGTCTTGCTTAGGAAACAAGACTGATTCTTCATCTTGGGAGGATCAGCGTGAGGATGGCTGTAGCGCTCCATCTCTAGAGGAATGCTGTGCAGTGTGCAAGTTTGCACAAGTCCCACCAGGCAGGATGGTTTAAATAACAGAAACACACTTTCTCACATTTCTGGAGACTGGAAACCCAGGGATGGCCTCTCTCCTCGGTTTTCATATCTCTTCTCAACCAGGGTCTAATCCTTTCCCATAAGTCTAATCCTTTCCCACCAGTCTTACTGGACCAGAACCTATATACACAACTTCATTTTACCTTACTTTAAATTTTTAATTATTTACTTATGTGTCAGTTTTAGTGTCTGCCACATGTATGCAGGTACCTGCAGAGATCAGAAGAGAACATCAGATCCGCTGGAACTGCTGTTTCAGGTGGTTGTGAGCTGCCTGATATGAATGCTGGGAACCAAACTTGGGTCTGCTAGAAGAGTAGGAAGTACTGTTAACTGTGGAGCCATCTCTCCTTCTTTATTTTATATGTATGTCACAATGGGAATTGCACCAGGGCCTTATGCATGCTAGAGAAGTGCTGTATCGCTGAGGCACAAAACCAGCCTTTGGATTTTCAAAAAACATTGCATTTTTTCATTTATTCGTTTGTGTATGTATGTGAGTGTAGGCATGTCATGGCATGTGTGTGGAAGTCAGAGGACAATTTGTAGGAGTTGGTTCTCTCCTTCTACCATGTGGGTTCTGGGGATTGAGCTCAGATCAACAAGCCTGGAGGCAAGCACCATTGTCTGCTGAGCCATCTCACTGCACCAGCTCTTGGTTTTTGAATACACAGTCTTGCTATACAGGTCAGGCTGGCCTTGATGCCAGATTCTGCTGCCTCGACCTCCCAAGTGCTGGGGTTGCAGGCTTGTTTCCTTACACCCGGCTCTTACTACCTCTCTAAAGAACCTGTTTCTCAAATCAGCCACATTCAGGGGTACTGAGGCTTGGAAATTCAGCATATGAACTGGGGGACACAATTTAGGCTTTAACAGAGTCTCTTCGAGATGGCACCATGAGCTAAGAATCCTGTCAGTTTCTGGTTAGGTGACAGGGGAGACCCCTCAGAGGGATTTGTGAAAAGAAAAGTCTGATGAAAATTGATCGGAATCCCGGTGTGCTAAACTCTCTCACAGCGTTCTCTGAGTGTGATGGGCCTCCTCCCACGGGCTCCTCCTTTGTGTGAAGGTTGACACACCTGCTAGAAAGAAATCTGACTCCCCTCATTGTGATTTTAAAATAACTCTCATTATTCCTCCTCTGAGGGTTATTTTCAAATTCTTAATAACTGGTTTTTTTAAATGCAAAGACAAAGAATCAAATCTCCTGATTTTCTATTGGAGAAACTCAGGTTTGGAAGCTATAGGCAGTTACTTATCTTTGGGGAGGGGGGCCACTAGTAGTTTACACATGTCCCAGTGAACGTCTCCCCCCCCAGGCACATATGGACAGCACTCATTGGATTCAGTGGGTCATCAAAACACCAGGACTTGAAATTGGGAGGGGCAGGGGAGTTGAAGGGAGGGAGTTGGGGCTGGGTCGGATACATTGTATTCATGTATGAAATTCAATGAAATTCAATGAATAAATAAAAAATACACAGAAAAATTAGTTACAACTATTGAAAAAAAGGTATGCATTTGTAATTCCCAGTGTTGGGGAGGGAGTGGAAGAAACATTAAAATTAGTGTTTTCTTTCAGATCCTATAAATCCTATAAATTGGTTTATGATAAGAAATCTAGTCTTTTAATCCTCCAAACCCTTCAATGCTTTTGTTTATGAAAAGTCCCTGATGTATTTCCAAACCTGATGGCCTAGGGTGGAGAAGCCTTTCTCCTTTGGCCAATCCTCTTTCCCCTTCCTTTGCACTGGTCCTTTTAAACTAGCCAGCCAGAAAAGACTGTGAGGTCGGACACCAGCCAGTGGGAAAAAGACACAGAACTCTTGTGTTAGGAATAAAAACCTACCAAATTTCTGGGTTGGGTGTGCTTGCTGGATCTGACTGATCACAAAACACACCCTCTTAGAGAAGTAAACGTTACTTTCACTCTGTCCATGTGTTCTTTGTGCAGTGTAGGTGGGGTCTTTGGACCGCAGATTTTATTTCTAAATGCAGAGACAGGCAGATCCCTGGGGCTGGCTAGCCAGCCAGCGTAGCCCATTTGGTGAGTTCTAGGCCAGTTAGAGACCCTCAAAAAGAGATGAATGGTGCTTGAGGGACAACAGCCAAGGTTGTCCTTTGGCCTCCGCACACATGCACACATGTGTGTATGTACCTGCACACAAGTGTACCTCTTCCCACATGTGTATCTGCACATATGTGAACGCATACATGTTTCAAGTGAATTCAGCCTTTCATTTTGGCAGCTAATGCAAGAAAGAGGGCTTTTGGGCTTTAAACATTAGAAAGTCGGGCCCTTTTTGGAGAGCCCTATACTCCTGAGAGTCACAGCTAAGAACTTGGAAAGTAATATTAATAGGAGAACTATGGCAAATGTGAGGTCCCCAGCTACATTTCCACACCCTCCTCTTCACACTCAGATGGCTTCCTTGGTCCGTCCAGTAGCAACAGCCCCATGTTTCCCAGCCCCATGCACAATCCCTCCTGGAGTTGTCTCTGATTCTCTGTCTTTGCTACTGACCCCATGGCTGACCTTTGACCTGAGACATTGTCAAGCTCTGACCTCACAGAAGGCTAACTGGTGTGGTTTTGAGTGATTCTGAAATGTAGTGTGTGTGTGTGTGTGTGTGTGTGTGTGTAGACCAGAAGTCAGCCTTGGGTGTTGTTACTCAGGAGCCACCTACCTTGTGTTTTGAGGCAGAGTCTCTCACTGGGACCTGGGGTTCACTGATTAGATGGGTTGGCCAGCCAGTGAGCCCCAGGGATCTGCCTCCTGCGTGCTGGGATTACATGGATTATGGCAGGATTTTCATATATGTGCTGGTGCTAAACTGAGCTTGATCCTCATGCTTGTGTGGCAAGCACTTTACTGACTCAGCCATCTCCTTGATGGCTTCAGCTCTTGAAATGCAGTTTCTGTCCCTGACAGTCCTGTAGCTGGGAAAATGTCTCTGCGGATGAAGTGTACAGTCAGGGATGGCACCAGGAGTTCCTAGTGCTACTTGGTCCTGCTAACTGTCTGAGTCTCTGGCCTGCTCCTGGGGTAACCCTGGTCATGCACCTGATCTCAGTTTTTATTTGGAGATTATGGTTTAGCTGAAACTGCTGGTTTTGTAACAAAGTTGAAGCAAGAAATCCTGCCCCTCCGTGCTGAACAAGGGCATGTCCCACACTCCTAAGAGGTGGGAGCCCTCCAGCTTAGGAGCAGGCTGGCCCAGTGGGAGGCAGCAGGCAGAACTTTCCAGTTCAGGGCTCCCTGGACAATATTTTACCTCCAATGCAGCTGAGTTAGTCTTTCCTTGTTCAAATTTAAGTTTTCTTTTGTTGTGGTAAAGGCCATTTAACATGAGATCTAATAAGCAAAAATTTAAGTACAGTATTACAATTGGAAAACCAACAATGCACAGATTTCTAGGACTTACTCATTCTAACTGCAGTTTTGTATCTGTCAAGTGTAAAGTCCCCATTTTTCTCCTGTCAGCCTCCGGGAGCCAGCATTCTGTGGCTGAGTCTATGAATTTGCCTTTAGACAGAACTTTGTATGAGTGATTTGTCTGCTTCTGTGTCTGGCTTATTTCATTTACCAGAATGAGCTATGTCTTCACTGTTCATCCAGGTCATAGCACATTGAGGACTGGCCTGTCTGCACGCACATACCACAGTTTATTTATCTCCTCCCTTGTAGATGGGTACCTCCATTGTTTCCACTATGAATAATGATGTGATGAACTTGGGGAGTGCAGATATCTCCTCAGTTCCTTTGGATGAGTATCTGGAGATGGGATGACCGGATCTCTGTAAATTCATATGGTCTACCCATCTATTTCTCCTAGCGGCATCTGTACTACTGTTTATGATAGCATTTTTCACTTCCACTCATAGAACGCAAGAGTGCAGGTGTCAGTGTAGAGAGGCTTTTCCGTGTGGAGAGGCACAGTGCGTTCTGGTTCTTACTACCAAAGGCAATTCTGTGTGCCCTCTTTGTACACTTTTTGGGGTTAGTTGAGTCCCATTCCTCTTCTGACTTTTAATCTTATCAGTTTTGCCCTTTTTTTGGTATATAGTTCAGAGTGTAATTGCTTCCTCATAAATACTGTAGTGCATCTTATTGCTTTCAGTGCTTAATCCCATTTCATTTTCACAACAGCCCCATAAAGATATAAATTGTAATCTCTAGTCTCTAGTTTATGGAGGAATGAGTCTCTAGTTTATGGAGCTATTTCTTAATAGCTTAATTCAGCTATTATTTTAATGCTGAGGACTGAACTTGGGCTTCATGTATGCTGAGAATGTGCTCTACCACTGAGCTAGACCCCTGCCGCCAAACAGCTTACTCTTAAATTGGCGCAAGGATTTGAACTGTGCTCTCCACATACCCAGATTCCTTGCTTTTTCTATTATTTAACTCTTCATTTTCATGTAACTGTTTCTGCAACTCTCTGAGGACTGGGAGTGTCCCTTTTATTGGTTGCATCCTTCACTGTGTTGGACACATAATACACGCTCAATAAATACCTGCATTTGTTTGAGTGGCGGAGCTGGTTTTTTACCACTGGTCATCTAAACACAGTTGTGCATTCAAAGTTCTCAAGATGCATTAATTATGGGAGTGCTACTAACATAAATGGTAATAGCATAGCAGTTAACAGGTCTTTCCTGATGGAACATCTGTCTTTATGCTCGTTAGATTCCTAATCCAAAACTGAAAACCCCAACTCCAGAATTGGAAGCTTTTTGAATATCAGCACGATGCCACAATCAAAAACGCCCACACCATAAATCTTAGTTCATGCAAAAAATAATTTAGAAAGTGTATAAAGTTTCCTTCAGGCTATGTGTCATCAGGTGTGTCTGGAAAAAAAAATGAGTTTCATGTTTAGACTTACCTAGGTTCCATCCCTCATATGTCAGGTGTGTATGCCAATATTCCAAAATCTGAAGAAAATCTAAAATCTAAAACACTTCTGGTCTTAAGCATTTTGGATAAGGAATGTTCGCCCTGTACATAATCCTACATATAAACATATGCATATATGCACACACATATATCTTTCCTCAGCATTTTTTAACATAGTATCTTGATTAGATTCCAAGATATTATACAGCCATGTCAATTAGTGAGGGACATGCTACCCCAGTCTCCATTTTAAAGAACAGGAAGGAGATCCCAGGCACTCAAGGGTTGCCCCAAGTCCTTTCATTAAGAGAGAGAGGAAGCCCCCAAAGAGAAGTGAGAACTCAGGGTTCTTTTCTTCTGGTCATAAGCGCCTTCAAACCGTAAGGCACTTGTTTATTAAAAGCAGGCTGCACAGTGTTGGAAGTGCTGTTTGCTCAAATCCCAGGAAAATAACAGTAATGGAACCCAGCTTGTTAAATTTGGGGAGCTGTTTGCTTTGGGCAATAGCAAGGATGTGTGCAGGCTGGACCTGAGGTCCAGCCCTCTGTGAGGGTGAGTTCTGTGGTTGTTAGAATAGGTTTAGGCAGGGAAAGTTCTTTGTTCTTGTCTGTTGGTTCCCATCCTGAGTTTGTGGCACCTGTCGCCCCTCAGCCTGGGAGACATGTATCTGCCATCTGATTCTCTCCGCTGCCCACTGTCTGCATGTCTTATAAGATTCGCCTTGAGAGTGCTGCCTCCCTGGGCCTCAGCAGGGGCTCTGTGTTCACACACTTTCAATCTTGTACATGTGCCTGCGTCATATCCTGGTATGTCAGTTTCCCTTTGTCAGAGGTTTCAGTTTTCTCCACTGTTACTTGGGATCACCTCAGTCCAAAAGTACCAAATGGAATCCATTCAACCACCCATCCATCCATCCATCCACCCATCCATCCATCCATCCATCCACCCACCCATCCATCCATCCATCCATCCATCCAGAAGGCAGAACAGAATATAGCACAAAAGGGCATGTGTCCCAAGACCCCACTCGCCCCAGCTCCTTATCATCCCTTAACTTTCCATTACCTCTCAATAATCTTTCAGATTATGAACCCACATATGGATTGATCCATGGATGAGATCACAGTCCCCATGATCCAATCACTTCCCCTAAAGCCCTACTTCTGAACAGACTTGGGGACTAAGCCTTGGAATATGAGCCTTTGGGGGGATCTCTCAGATCCAAACCAGATGCAAAACGTAATACTTCCCATGCATAATATATAAGTTAAACTCTGTCACTGGCATATGTGAGTGGGAAAAATGAAGGTATCCAGGGTTTGGTCCTATGTTTCTGGCATCCACTGGTCTGGGAATGTCTTCCCTGGGGATGGAGTGATGACTGTACAAGGCAGTGAACTCTTGGGCTTATGGACCACATAGCTGCATCTCTTTCCTTTCTCAGCATTGCTCACGGCTACAGCTGCTTGTTGAATAACTGACAGCCATTGGCAGCACATCCAGAGAGAGAAGGTGGTAGTCTCCATTCGTGGGGACTTCCGGAGGGAAATGAAGTTTGGAGTCCCTGTACATGAGGCTTAGTCAACATGAGCCACAACATCACATGACAATAGCCACATCCAATGTAAAACCTTTTGAATCGTGTAAAACATCTCTTCTGTCTAACATTACCTGGTTGACTTCACTTCCACTTAATTTTTTCATGTGGAAATATTGCTTGTTGTTGTTATGGTTTTGTTTTTTGAGACAAAGTTTTACTTTGTGGCTCTGGCTGGCCTGGAAATCACAGAAATTCACCTCCCTCTGCATCGTGAGGGCTGTGGTTACAGGCGTGTGCTGCCATGCCCAGTGGAAACTTTTTGGTCTTTAAATTTTAAAAGTTCATTAATTATTTTGTGTATATGATGCTTGCAACAGGCATGTGTGGTACAGTGCACATGTGGAGGTCAGAGGACAACTTTGTGGAGTCGATTCTCTTCTTTCACCTTTATGTGGGATCCGGGGGTCAAAGTCAGATCTCTACACTTGAGTAGCAAGTGTCTTTCTCTCCCTGTTGAACCATCTTGTTGGCTCCCTTTTGGGTTTTACTGACACAAGATCTCACTCTGTAGCCCTGGCTGCCCTGGAACTCACTTTTAGACCAGGCTGACCTTGAACTTGCAGTGATCCTCTGCCTCTACCTCCCAATAGCTGGGGCTACAGGCGTGCACTACCATGCTCTTTGGAAAAATATTCTTTTAATAATGAAAAAGGCAAACAAGCCTGAAGGTAATCAGGGCGCTCCCTGTGCTGTCTCTGTGCGGTTCATTCTTCCTTGGACTAGTTGTCAGTTTCCTTGGCCTCAACACTGTTGGATATTTATGACTCTCTCACCTGTCTCTGACCTTCATTTCTTCTGCGCTTGGGGCAGTGAGGAAGCCCCACGAGTTCTTGCTGGGCCTGTGGCCGTAGCTCTGAGTGGACCACCTCACCGTTTTCTCCCCCAGGAAGCTGCCTTACGTTCTTCTCTTTGTTTGGGGAACATTTCTCAGATGCTCTCTAGCCACCTCTACTGGACCCAAACCCAAACTCACTCACACTCTGTTGAGCGGCATGTGTCGCCCACTGTGACCTGGCCTCCTCCTGCCGTTCTAGCTTCATCCCGCGTTACCTGTTTCCCAAACTCTGCTCCTCGGTCAGTGCTTTACATGTGGTGTTCTCTCATTTTCCGCCCGTCCAAATCCTTCTTTGCTGAGGCTGCTTTTAAAACTCTGCAGACTCTCCTGTCAGAATGCATCGCTTTGTGCCCCCAGCCCCCCCAACCAGGGAAGCATCCGTCTATAGAATAGGCATGTAGTTTTTGTACCATAGCTGCACAAAGCCCATTTGACTCTTACATCAGGTTGGAAATTCGTGGGTCCCCTTTGCATGTTTGACTCCTTCTCAGTGGGGTGAAAAGCTTCTGGAATGGTTCCATTCAGCCGTTCTTTCTGTTCTGCCTTGCAGATTGAAGCACTTGTAAAGGACATGCAGAACCCAGAGACGGGAGTCAGAATGCAGAGCCAGAGGGTCCTGGTCACCAGTGTTCCTCACGCCATGACAGGTGATGTCACTTGTGGCTTGGTCTTGATCTGGAACAAGCTTCATAAGGGAGTTGGCAAACTCAGGCATACATGCCAAATTTTCCCACATTTGTGTTTGTAAATAAAGTTTTATTGGAACTTATCCATGTCCATCTTCTTACATATTGTCTATGACTGCCTTGATACTCCAGCTGCAGAACAGAGGTATATGGCTCTGCCCAGTCTGTATTAAGTCTACAAAGCTAAAATATATACTGTCCAGAATGCTGTGTGCCAGGGAAAACCTGATGTTTTGTCTCCCTTCTTCCTTCCCTACCTTCTGATACATTCTAAGCTTTCCCGTGGGGTGGAACTCCTAGTTCCTTTTTGTGTTTAGGAATTGCAGAGTATCACTTGGGGGCATCAGCATGCAGGAGGGGCTGGACATGAGCATAAGAATGCATTCCTCCCTCCCTCCCTCCCTCCCTCCCTCCCTCCCTCCCTCTCTCCCTTTCTCCCTCTCTCCCTTTCTCCCCTCCCTCTCTCATTTCTTTCTTTCTTTCTTTCTTTCTTTCTTTCTTTCTTTCTTTCTTTCTTCCTTTCTTTCTCTGTCTCTCTCTTTTTGAGACAGGATATTCCTGTAGCCCTAGCTGGCCTGGAACTCAATATATAGACAAAGCTGGCCTTGAACACTCAGAGATCACTGACTCTGCCTTCAGAGCGGGAGTGAGCCCCATGCTGTGTGATCTGGTTTCTCGGTAGAACAGGTGTCACTGCCAGAAGCAGACAGTGTCTCTGAGCATGAGAACCTGAATCCTTGAATCCTTGACCCTACCCGTGTCCTGATTTTATGCATTCCCCGCCTCCTTGTGTGTGTGTGTGTGTGTGTGTGTGTGTGTGTGTGTAGGTGCAGGTACATGTGGAGACCAGGGTCAACTTTGCTCGTTGGTCCTCAGATGCTACCCACTTTGTTTTGTGAGAGAGCGTTTCTAACTGTCCTGGAGCTTACCTATTTGAGTAGACCGAATGTCTGCTCCAGGGATCCTGTCTGCCTTCCTGCACCTGCTACTGCCCCTGTCTCTCTTTTTCATGTGGGTTCTGGGGATCAAACTCACATCCTCATGCTTGCATCATAAGCACTTTGACACATGAGCAATCCCCAGCCCCATGACTGTGTGTTCTTGACACACGATGCCCTTGTCTGGTAGAGGCAGGCTGTCTATCACCATCCTTCGGAGTGCTTGGAATATGTCCATAAAAAAGGGGGTGATCATATCCATTCCAACTTTACTATGGATGCTGACAGACATGGAGAGGGCCAGTGCTGGCTTTTGCCACTCATCAGGAATTTCCTGCTTTACAATGGGAAAACCAAAACTAGGGCAGTGCGTGGCCAAGGGTCCTTGAGTGCAAGCGATGGAAGACCCACGCTGGCTTGTTGAATCAAAATGGGAATTTACTGTAATGCTGAAGAGCAGCTCAGGGAAGAAGGGGAAACAGAGTGGCTCTGGGCATTCAAAGAGTGGGCACCTTTAGGGAGGCTTTTTTGGGTATCTCTGCTCTTCTCATTGTTTAAGAGGCAAGCTTTCCTTAAAGGTTGATGACTCTCTGTCAGGAGTAGGGGACCCTTCAGTGGGAGGTGTCTTGTCTTGCTTAGAGAGTCTGTGTGCATAGGAGTGGCTAATGAAATCTTACTGAATGTGTGAATTCCTTTTAATTCTGGGTTAGCCACTGACATGAGTCAGGCACCTGGGTTTAATCCTTCAAGTGGTCTTTCCCTAGCTGGGCACCCCGCTCTTGGCTTTCTCATTGTAAAGCAGGAACTGTAATCCCTGTCCGAGGGGAAGGTTACAGGAATGAAAGAGCTTATGTGGCTCAGGCTCTCAGCATGCAGCTGATACAGGTGACTGGTGAAAGCTAACAGTTTCCTGCCCCTGTCTCCTCGGCACTGCAGTGAAGTTAGGAGTAGGCCTGACAGTCCTTCTGCAGCAGATGGGGCCATAGAGATCTCAAGACGTTCAGGAGGACTGGGGCTGTCCTTAGCAGTGCCTGTACAGCACTCATGATGTCCTAGGTTCACTCCCTAGTGTGGAGAAACAAAGCAGTTCTGGAGCTAGCCACCACGGCGCTAAGCCCACTCGTGAATGCTCTTAAGTTTGGGTCCATGACTCAGACTTCATCTTAGCTGCTCTTAATGCCTGTGAACCGATTTCCTTCCTTGAACAGAGGTTATGCTTGGTTTCTGGATTCGGGTACGGCTGCCCCGCCCATCTTCTCTGATACACCCCAGCAGGGGTAAATCCATCCGCTGTAGAGACAGATTGTGAGGGAGGAGCCCGAGTGCTGCCACAGCCCTGCCGGTGATAGCAAATGCCCATCCAGCTTCTCTGATGGCAAGAACCAAGGCCTCCTGGAACAAAGTCGGCTGGTGTGGAGCCGGAGCAGCCAGCCTGCCGTGCTGCCAGCATCGTCCCAGTGGTGCCGAGGCTGGTGGCACCCTCAATTCATTTGCTCTATTTTGGGAAGCAGTTAAGTGGATGAGAAAGCCCTTGGCTCCTCAGCGGAGAGTGCTAATCAATTTGATGTGTGCCTGGAGCCGTCTTCCGTGCCTTTAAAGAGAAACTTGGGGTGGAATGTTAGTTGTCATATACAGGCCTAGGATTTTAAGCAGGATTTTAAATGAAGAATTTTGGCTTTGGCCAGCCAACCGGGGGTGAGTCAAAGCTAAAAGCCATGGAAGTGAAAGATGTTAAAAGCAGCAGAGGTGACGCGTCTGTGCTGGTGGAAACAGTGGCTGGGATCTGGATTTCAGGCTTTTATCAAAAAGGAAGAGATACAAGTTGTTCATGCCCAGCCACAGCTGTATCAGCGAATCCGACTCAGGGAATATAAGTGGACCAGAAGGGCCCTTTTTGGAAGGTTCTAGATGAAATGTCCCTTCCCTACACCTCCAAGGAGGGAAGTATCTTTTGTGACTACCCAGTCACAAAGATGCAGGTGACAGGACCCCAGGCCTTGAACTTCTTCTTTGGCATGCTTTGTGGGCTGGTTCCCATACAGGAAGAGACGAGGCTCTACCTTTGGGAATCAGACTGAGGATGCTGGTAAAGGTGTCCACTGGTGTTTGCAAGATGGCATCTGAGTTGGGGGGTGGGTGCCAGGGTGCCTTGTTTTTGTTTTGAGATGTGGCTGCCTTTCTACAAGCAACTCTGGTTATGAGGCCAGAGTCGCTGTGGACTTAGCTCTGGACTTTGGTGTGTGTGCACCCTTAGATAAGCCTAAATACTCAGGGTGTGTGGGGCACATCTTTTCTCTTGACTCTTCTCTGCCTACCTCTCCTGTTTTGTTTTTATCATGCATTCTTCACTCTGCATGGTTCCCGGGCCAGTACCTAAGATTTGCAAGGCTTAAGGCAAGAGCACAAAAGGAGCCCACATTCTGTTTTCCAAAGTGTAGTCTCAACCTACAAAATGTTCCTGAAATAGGTTCCCTCCACCTACACTGATACAAGTACCTTCACACCAACCTGACGGTTCGAATTTAGAATTCTCTGGCTCCTGAGTGTCCTACCTAGGGATTCGGGTGTTGTAGAACCGTCTCTGCCTTCAGTTTCCCTCCTCCCATCCCTAGCTCTGTTTCACTCCTATGCATCTAAACTCCACTCAGAGCCTTGTGAACAGCTGGCCTTGGATCTGTTTTGTTCTTCTTTTTTTAGACTTAATGTGTTCACCGTTTAGATGATGAATGGCGGTCTCTGAACAAATTGTTGTATGATAAAGATAAATATAACAAGTAAAGTGAAAACAGAGTGTGTGACTAGACAGGAGTCTGAGACAGGAAGGTCATGAGTTCGAGGCCCACCTGGATGACAGTGATTTTATTCATGCCCAGCCTGGGAAGCTTAGTAGGACTGCATCTCAAAATAAAAGTGAGTGAATAAACAAGCAGAAGACAGTGTGTGGAGGTGATTAAGCTGCAGATCCACTGGAGTCAGGTCATGGTGGCTCTGAATTGCTCTGAATTGTTTGAACTGGACATATGACTGGGGTGGGGTATCTGAAGGTGAAGAAGATAAGAGACAGGGTCACTATGAAGCAGGGAGAAACACTGTGTGGAGGAGAGCATGGTGGTCCTGGGCTAGGTTGGGAGACAGTGACACTGACCACATACCTCTCTGTTTTGTAGGAGGTGACGTTCTGCAATGGATCATCCAGCGTCTTTGGATCTCCAATCTGGGTGAGGGCCGGCCAGTTACCACTCACTGCTGTGCATGCAATACCACAGAAGACCCTAAAAGGAGACTTTGCTGGTGTTACTAAGAAATTTCACATTTTTATTGGAGAGACAGGATCTTTGTGCATAAAACAGCCATAGCCAGAAAGCAAACGCATGAGCTACAGAGATTTCTCAGTGGGTAAAATGTTAGTCCTTCAAGCTTGACCTGAGTTCAGATCAGCAGCATCCATGTAGAAAGCTGGCCATGGCAGCCCATGTCTGTAACCCCAGTGCTGGCTGGGGTAGGTGAGATGGAGAGATCTGATGGGTTTCCTGGTCAGATAGTCTTGCAGAAACAGTGTGCTTCAGGTTCAGTGAGAGGCTCTGTCTCAAAAACACAAGGTAGAGATAGAGGAATACACTTGACATCAGCCTCTGGCCTCGACATGCACACTTACATGTGCACACACACTAATGCCCTCCTCCCCAATAGAAATAAAATCCCAAATAAAAACCTTTATTGTAGTCATTGAGTGCTGTGATGTTAAGATGGGGTACTGCCCTAGAGTCTGAAGGGCTATGTGGGTGCTGGGCATGAGTTTCTGGCTTTGGCCCTGCTTTAAATATTTGTCTGGAAACTCCTTCTCCCCAGAGGCACAGAACTTGGGCAACTTTATTGTCAAGTATGGCTACATTTATCCCTTGCAAGACCCCAAGAATCTCATCCTCAAGCCTGATGGCAGCCTCTACCGGTTTCAGGTAAGTTTTAGCTTTGACCTTAAGTGTTAATGGTGGCAAGGTCTTACTTGGAAAGATAATCAGTTGGCCTCATATCCTTACAGATCAGAAATCTAGAAATGATAGATGGGTGTAAGGTAGTGTTATCTCTTTCATTCCAGGGCTGGGGGTTCTTGAGGTCCTAACTCAGTGGCTGAGCATGATTTTCTTGCTTTCTTTTGTAGACACCGTATTTCTGGCCCACACAACAATGGCCTGCTGAAGATACAGACTATGGTAAATGCTTCACTCACTCCAGTGCCTCTGCGTCTGCCCAACACACTGCTTATTTCCATGTTATACCTGAGTGACATTTCTCTTGCTGTCATCATGACCTTTATGTCAGCTCACGTCTGTACTGGTCGTGTCTCTGGAGGCAGGGGCAGAGGGAGGGGAAGGGACCTGGTTGGGAGCATCCTTTCCAACTGCCTAGGGGCTTTTGAAATGCAACCATGATGGAAAATACCTTTGCTTTTTTTTTTCCAGCCATCTATCTAGCCAAGAGAAATATCAAGAAGAAAGGGATTTTAGAAGAATATGAAAAGGTACAAAGATGTTTTCAAGTAGAGTAAAGCAATGTAGAATGTAGTCATGTGTTGTTTTTCTTCTTTGCTAATTTACTACATGCATCTATCATCCACCTGCCATCCATCCATCCACCAATCTAGCTTCCATCCACCCTCAATTTATCTGTCCTCCATCCCTCATCCATCCATATCCATCCATCCATCATCCATCCATCCATCATCCTCCCACTCATCCACTCATCTACGGATCCACCCATCTACCCAAAACCGTCTATCCATCCATCCATCCACCCATCTGTCCTCCATCCATCATCCGTCCAACCACCCATTCTTACATCATCCACCCATGTGCCCATTCATCCATCCATTATCCATCCAACCACCTACCCACCCATCCATCCATTGTCATCCAATCAACCATTCATCCATCTATCCTCCATCATTTTAATCCCTATCTTCTTTTTCTAATTAGATTTGGAATAATAAATAAACCAAATGAAAATAAGAAAAGCAAGTCCTGTTGTGAAGACTTTTGACTGGATCCTTGGTTGTGAGGATTTAGGGACATTGCTTGCTAACTTGGAACATTCTGCTCTGCAGCTTGTGGCCTTTCCTATAGGACTTACTGTTCTCATATTTGTTTTTCTTTTCTAGGAAAATTACGATTTTTTGAACAAAAAAATTAACTATAAGTGGGATTTTGTCATTATGCAGGCCAAAGAGCAATACCGGTGAGTTAAAACCTGTCACAGCTGTCCTCTCCTCTCTCCTTCCTGTTTCCTTTTATTTTACTTAAATTTTAATTGGTTTTGGCGTGTGTATTTGTGTATGTGTAAATGTGTGTTCATATGTGTGCAGGGACACATGTGGGGGTACATATGCACATCTATGTATATATATACATATGTACATATATATGTATATATGTATCTGTGTGTGTGATAAAGGCCAGAAGATAACCTCACTGTCATCACCGAGGTGCCTTGTTTTTTGAGACAGGGCCTCTCACTGGCTTGGAGCAATCCAAGCGGCCTAGGCCGGCTGGCCAGTGAACTCCGGGAACCCACCTGCCTTTGTCTCCCCAGTGCTGGAATTGCAAGCACATATTATGATTCTTGGCATTTTTAAATGTGTGTTTTGGAAGATCAAATTCAAATCCTCACGCAGGGCAAGAACTTTACCAACTGAACTATTTTCTTTGATTAAAACCAGCCTCTAGGTGAGATCTGTGTGCTAAACACTGGGCTAGGCAGAGGGAACAAAAGGACACAGGTCATAGCGTCGGGCAGATGAGTGACAGGCCACGACGGCACTTTGAGATGAGGATCATCATTAGGGGTTTGCAAGGGAGCTGCAGAAATGACATGGAACCCAGTAGCTTCATAGGGTACATCCCTGCAGAAATGACATGGAACCCAGTAGCTGCGTAGGATACATCCCTGCAGAAATGACATGGAACCCAGTAGCTGCGTAGGATACATCCCTGCAGAAATGACATGGAACCCAGTAGCTGCGTAGGATACATCCCTGCAGAAATGACATGGAACCCAGTAGCTGCGTAGGATACATCCCTGCAGAAATGACATGGAACCCAGTAGCTGCATAGGATACATCCCTGCAGAAATGACATGGAATCCAGTAGCTGCGTAGGATACATCCAGGTGAAGGATGGTGATGGCGAAAGAAGGGGACGAGAAGGAAAGGAGTTCTGAGCAGACAGGACTGGGGCCTGGAGACAGGAGAGTGCCCATCATGTATCCCTCTGGCTAGAACAGCGTGTGAAGTGTAGTGGGGGCAAGCTCCTTCACTGAGCCATCTCCCTGCAAGGTCTCCTTTTTATTCATGTTCATGTCTGCTGTAGGTCATCCAGAGCTTCCCATGTCTTCTCTTACTCCAGAACCCACTGGGAAGGGTACACACTGTCTGCGATTTTGCCCATTTCTGTAGCAGGGAAGAGAGGGTCTGTATAGATGAGAGTGTCACCTGTCACCCATGCCCACAGCTCACTGGGCAAAACAGGTCGTATGTTTGTGTTCAATTCCAAAGGCCAGTGAAGGGGCAAAGGTACCATCTTATCCAGGGCTTGAGAAGTGAAAGAGCCAAGGAATGCCTGGTGACTGCACTAGAGATTACTAAATGAATGATTTCAGTTGTCTCAGCCTCATTATCCTAGCTGGTTGTCATCATGGAAGGTCTAGACTTACCTGTGACAGCTGGGCTGCATGGCAGAGATCGGATTCTCATAAAGCAGTCTAGGAATTGAAATGGGACAGTTATACACAGGATAAGGATTTATCTTGGCTCACAGTTTGAGGAGACTTAGCGGGGAAGTCATAGCAGAAGGCGCGTGAGGCGGCTGGTCACATTGCATTCACACTCGGGAAGCAGGGAGAGATGAATGTCCGTGCCTAGCTCGCTTTTGTGTTTTTGATTCAGTCTACCCCGTGTGATGGTACAGTCCCCATTCCATGTGGATCCTCCTACCTCCGTTAAACTTTTCTGGAAATACTCCCATGGTCATGCCTAGAGGTGTATCTCCTAGGTGGTTCTAATCCAGGCAAGTTGCTAATAAAGATTAGCCATCACACCTCCATGGGGGCACCGGTGAGAGAGCTGTCACTCCCCTCTAGCCACTAATGTGTTCTTACTCAGGCATACACAGCAACATGAGCAGGTCTAATCTGCCATTGATTTGATATGTTTACAAGGCTTCATTTGGTGTTCTTGAGTACTTCAAAGAAGATGTTCTTCGAAGTCGGTGTGGAGGAAATGTTTGTAGTTATAATGATTGTTTCTCCTATCTCTTTAAGCTGGAACACTGAAACTCAGAGATGGTAAAATTACTTGGCCAAGATCTCTTGGTAAGGCAGTGGCATGGCTTGGGCTAAAATGGTTAAATTCCATTTGGTACTCCAATTTTGCATTCCTAATGGGTTCCAGCACTAAGCTGGTCCCAGGAGCACAGAGGTGGAGATATGCCCATCTCTCCAGCCCCTCCACGCCCTCCTCTACCTCTGGGCTCCGAGTGAGACAGTTCTATCCACCCACACACCCTGACATAAGCCTTCCAGGTGCTGAAAGTGCTCCGCAGCTCAGAGATGTTCTCAGTGACTCCCACCCGCTTCCCTCGTCAGCTCTAGATAAGTCTCTGAGCCCTCAGACCCAGGAAATTCCTCTTTTCTATTCACTTCTAATTCCTAAAAGGCTTTAAAAATATATTTATTATTTATTTGTATTTTATGTGTATGAATGTTTTGCCTGCGTGTATGTATGTGTACCTGCGTCATGCAATGCCTATAGAGGCCAGAAGAGGGTGTCAGTTCCCCTGGAACTGAAGTTCAGTATGGTTGTGAGCCACCATGCAGGTGCTAGGGACTGAACCTGGGCCCTCTGCAAGAGCAGCCAGTGCTCTTAACCACTGAAGCCATTTCTCTAGCTCCAGAAGGCTCTTTTCTTTTGAGCTGTTGGCTTCCCCCTTAACTTCGCAACTTAACTCGAGGGCTGCCTCTGATTTTAGATTTAGGATTCCACCACAGAACTAGGTGGGATTTTTTTGTTATGCTTGAGGTCCTCCTCTTCTCCGTCCTCCTCCCCATCCAGCCCTTCTTCCTCATCCCCTTCCTTCCCCTACTTTCTCCTCCTATGGCAGTGTGGCAGCTGTCCTGCTTTTTGTGGCTCAGCCTCAGAAAATACATGTGCTATGCTATATCTGACATACTGTATTGGTGAGAATCATCTCCTAAACTCACCTGACTCCAAGGGGAGGGGACATGGGCCCCCTCCATCATAAAGGGCATGGAGAAATATTTCAGAATCTCCACAGATCATCCTTGATCTGCTCTATAGTATCCTGAATGGTTCCTCATAGTACCCAATGCCATAGGCAATTCTACATTTTCTTCTTATTTGTGTAATGCTTAGATCAAAAACTACTTAGAGGCTGGGGCTATGTTTTGGCTTCCAGTAGACTTCCAGTAATTGAAACTTAGTGGGAGGTTAATAAATCCGTGAATGAATGAAAGATTAAACAAATGCTATTGTGAAAAAGTCACATGATGAACTAGAAGAATGCCTGGTTCACAGGCTGTCTTGGATTCCATCTGACACGACTCTCTTCCATTCACATCTATCACAGAGATGCTGATGAAACAAACCAGAAAGGACCACCAGGGTCATTAGAGACTGGTTCTATTTACAAGACTGTCCAGTGTTATAGAAACCATACATGCTTCAGGCTGCTTGTGGTCCATCTTCCTAAGGACTCAGGCTGGTTAGCCTGGTGGAAATTCAGTTAGGTTGTTAAGGGGAAACAAGACTGACAGTGTTTGTATTTAATTTCCAGAGGAGGTTGTTAAAGCATCCTGCTGGAATGGCGCTGTTCACCCATCTGGCTCTCTGGATGTTATTATGTTATTCACAGTACATTAACGGGGAAATAAATCCACTGGCTCTGTTGCGAGGAGGCCATGTGCGTCATCTCATGTTGCCTGTTGCCTGGGTAAACGGGTGTTAATAACTGTGAGCACAGCTTGCCCTGGAAGTGGAACCGAATGGCACCTTTGGCATGATAATGAGTGCTCACTCTCTTCTGGAGGAGGAAAGCCAACATCATTTCCTCCCGTAATGGCAAAGGGAGAGATGGATAGAAAGACAAGAATAACTTCTTTTACAGCCTTCAGCTGAACTCAGAAAAAGCCCTGACTTGGTACCAACTCCTTGGAGTGGCTGAGAAGGTAGGGAACAAATAGGACTTCCTGAGGCCAGCATTGCCCTGGAACGGCTCTGGTGTGGATCACCATCTGCTTGTAGTGGTATTGATTATATCTGATAAAGCAGGGAAATCAGTATGAAGTTGGGATCAAACATCAGCCCACACGGCCGTCTCTGCTCCCTCCAGTGGTGAAGCTGGTGACATTGTTCTGGTTCTAGAACTGGCGATGGTGACAACACCTGGCTCACTGCATTCCGGTCCTGCCAGAGAGAGCTAGACCAAGTCTGGTTCTAGAACTGGCGATGGTGACAACATCTGGCTCACTGCATTCCGGTCTTGCCAGAGAGAGCTAGACCAAGTCTGGTTCTAGAACTGGCGATGGTGACAACATCTGGCTCACTGCATTCCGGTCCTGCCAGAGAGAGCTAGACCAAGTCCTAGACTACTAGAATCAAGTCACACTTCCACCCCAGCAGGGCACTCAAGGCCTCTCTTTGTTTCTGTTTCCAGAATTGTGAGGTTGGAGAAAGGTTCCTGCGAGGCCTGACTAGGTCAAATGAGTTAGTATGTGTTAAAGTAGCATAGACAATAAGAGTCTGCAGAGTGTGGGTCCTTGGACAGGACTCCTATATTAAAGTTCACCATCCAGGCCTCAGGACCATTGTGGAAGAGGGGGACAAAAGATTATAAGAGCCAGGAGAGCAGGTCCATGACCATAGAGAAGAAATAGCATCTTACAGGTTTTTGGGACCTTGCTCATATGAACCTACAGCAGCTGTGTCAGCATGCACAAAGCATGCAGACTCAAGCAGACAAGACTCAGCCTAGAAATGGGGAGACAGGCAGCAGGCTCAACCTTGGTCAAAGAACTGCTGACATCTGATTTCTGCTGAGTGAGGGAGAACCGGTCTTCTTTAGGGAAAGACTCCAGATAGGCTGACTAGACTCTAGTGAATGAACTTGCACCGAGGGATGTCTAGGTCATTAATTTGACTCGATAGGCTTTAACGTAAATGACAGAACGGATGAAATCCAGTGTGTGTCTGTGGCGGGAGGTGGACAGCGTGCAGATTCGGGAAGAAGCATGAAGATGATTAAGATGCTTTGTATGAAATACACAAAAATTCAATAAAAAATAAACAGAAAGAGAATGGAATCAACAATCACACTGTCCTCAGATTGTTAGGAAACATCTCAGATTTGTATAAATAAGAAATCTTGTGTCCAGCTCATTGTAAGCATTCAGGAAGTTGCTTGATTCTCACCAGTCATTCAGAAAGGTAGTTTGCATGGTACCTGGTTCATGAGTATGATATTGGTGTCTGCTGTGTTTATGATCATTCTGGAACTCATGAGCTACTTAAGCAGATGGGGAGAGTGGTCCAGACCATCGAGGATGGATGCCGGCACAGACCAGAAGATGCAGACCATTCCTGCTCTTGAACATGGCTTCTGGTTTTGTAGGACTGGAAAGGAAAGGACCAAGGCTGACAGGTACGCGCTGGACTGCCAGGAGAAGGCGTATTGGCTGGTTCACCGAAGCCCTGTGAGTATGGGTCTCCCGTCTCTTCCGAGCCCCCTGCCCGCTGCTTGTGGGCAGCCATGCCTGTTCTGGCTTCTCTCCCTCTGGGGTTAGAATGGGGTCATTTGGAGGAGTTACTCATCATGGGCCAGCTGTCTAGGTGGAGAGGCCTTGTGCTGTGTTGGAGTGGGGTCTACTTGTAGCCTGTCTGTTGGTGTTAAGTACCAAGGAACTAGAATTGAATCATTTTTTTTTTAAGGGCCTAGACTTTTTTTGTTGTTGTTTCTTCCATGGGAAGAGAATATAGAAAGAAAAGATGGTGACACAGGCCTCGGATCAGAAAAATCAAACTCCGAGAGAATAGAGTCGGCACAGCCAAGCTGTCACGTGTGTCCCCAACTCCCTCTTTTGCTCTCCTGGTCTAGGTCGGCAGCTGGGATGCGGGGAAGGCAGAAGAAATAAGCATTTCTGAGCATCTCATTGCTTGGAGCACCTTGCTCTTCTGGCTTTCCAGCGTTTTAGAGAGACAGGCCATCCATAACAGATGGAACTTGCTGTAGCTCATCCTTAGGAAATGACACCCACCCTCCCACACTCAGCTGGGTTAGCTCTGCTGCCTCAGTTTCCTTCTGTGTCAGGGCCATGTGCTGCCTCTGGGTCACAGGAAGTGGAGAAGTGTGAGAGGTAAAAGAGATTCAGGTTCAAAACAACGCTCCTCCTCCTCTTTCATTTACCTTGCCTCCTGCAAGTGCGGGCGATCCTCAGAATCACGAACGACCCTGGTCAGAATCACGAACGACCTGGGTCAGAATCACGAACGACCCGGGTCAGGCGTGGTGCCGGAGCCTCTGGGTTTTGAACTTCGATCTCATCAGAGTTTGGCAGCTTTGCTGATTTCCTTTGTATATTTCAAACCTGTTTTTCTTGCGGTATTGCCGCAGTGGTACATGGTTCGGATGTTGTATTGCTGGGGGCTGGTTGTGGATGATGGGGCAGAGGGTCCTAGAGCCTCAGTGCCTCTCCACTGAGAGCGTTGGGGATGAGATCATTATGTGAACTTGACACACTCATGTGTTCTGGAAGCAAAAGCTTAGATGAGGATGAGGGAAAATGATAGTCACATTTATTTTTCAAGATGCTCCTGTGCCCAGTGGTACCCAAACTTAGGGAGTTCTGTGCCTTGCAGTGGAGAATGGCTTCCCCATTGTTCATTAGAGACCCCATGGCGTGAGAAGGTCAATGTGACTACGGTCCTTATGAAGTGACATAATTAGACTACGCATGAGCTGCACAGGGTTTGTCTCCTCACCTTGGTCCCTGCATCTAGGAGACCTAGAATTCTCCTAGGGCAAATACTCAGCCCCCATCAGGCAAATGGCTGAGTGGCTCTTCACAGAAAGATGCTGGCTTATATACAGCATGTTGTCTACATGACTACCTTTCTCTGTTCTCTTATCGCATCTCTATCACTCTGACATCATTACCTTCATTACCTCCCTTACTTAAGCCACTTTCTCAACTATCATCATCACCATCATCATCAACACAGCTATCATCATCACCACCACCATCACCAAATCACCAGCATAGCTATCATTACCACCATCACCACCACAACCATCATCATCACCACTGCACCATCATAACTACCACCATTACCACCACCGTCACCACCACCATCACCAACACCACCACCATCACCAACACCACCATCCCATCACCATCACCACCACCACCACCATCACCATCACCACCATCCCATCACCATCACCACCACCACCATCCCATCACCATCACCACCACCACCACCATCACCACCATCCCATCACCACCACCACCACCATCACCATCACCACCACCATCACCATCACCACCACCATCACCATCACCACCACCATCACCAACACCACCATCCCATCACCATCACCACCACCGTCACCACCACCATCACCAACACCACCACCATCACCAACACCACCATCCCATCACCATCACCACCACCACCACCATCACCATCACCACCATCACCATCACCACCAACACCACCATCACCAACACCACCATCCCATCACCAACACCACCATCCCATCACCATCACCACCATCACCAACACCACCAACACCACCATCACCAACACCACCATCCCATCACCAACACCACCATCCCATCACCATCACCACCATCACCATCACCACCAACACCACCATCACCAACACCACCATCCCATCACCATCACCACCACCACCACCACCATCACCATCACCACCATCACCATCACCACCATCACCACCACCACCAACACCACCATCACCAACACCACCATCCCATCACCATCACCACCACCACCACCACCATCACCATCACCACCATCACCATCACCACCATCACCACCATCACCACCATCACCACCACCACCCTTGTCATTGTCACTGTTGACATCATCATAACAGGTGAGTAGAGGAGTCACAGTGTGCTAAGCAACCTGTGTCCAAATTTCTCTTCACTCTTTGCAGTCCCGTATGGAAGGCAATATTATCCCCTTTTACTGATAAACAGACTGAGGCTCAGGGATGTTACCAATTTTCCCACAACTTCATAGCTCATAGGTGCTGGTGGATCTGAACCTACATGGCTGACCGTGAAGCCTTCTTTCTTGGTCCCTCTGGCCTTTTGCCTCTCATGACAATGCCTTCATGGGTTTCAGTGTGCTTGTAATCTCCTGAGTCACTGCTACTCTGCTCTATAATCATAAGCATCTGTGTTCAAACACGCCCGGCTTCTTTGGTAGCATGCAGTCCCCACATTCAGTGGAGAAAGCATGTGATATTAAAATGCTTAGGACACAAAACCACTCTTCCTATCTGGTCTCCCTCACTGGTGCTCCCATTAATAGAAATCCAACTGGTATCAAGTGTGAGGTAGGGCTACATCTGGGGCCTGCTCTCCCTGACTCTGCTAGAATATTCTTCACCTTTTGCTGGCCTGCACAGGGAAGATGGTGTTCTTTCCAAGGAGAGTCTGCCTGGAGTAGAGCAATCTGTCTGACAAGCCTTGGGAGATCTGGAGCCCACAGACTGCCAGACTGTCTCCAGGAGACCCAAACAAACCATCAGCACAGTGGGAAAATCACTAGCCACAGCAAGCCAAACATTTGGCTCTGGATGTTGAACAGGCGCTCTGTGAACTCACTGTGGGTACCTGTTGTAGAGTGTGACATGGCCGGAGCCACCAGATGATCTACTTATTTGTTCATTGCCCGTTTGTTTTTTCTTCTTTTTCGAATATTGTTGTGTGTGGTATGTTTGTGTAGGCATGTTTGCATGTGTATTAGGCGCATGTATGTATGTGGGTACTTGTGCATTTGGAGGCCTGAGTTTGGTGTTGGAAATTCATCCATAATTGCTCTTTTACCTCATTTGTTAGGGCAGGGTCTCTCAATCAAACCCAGAACTCACTGACTCACTGATATGACTAGTCTCGTTCTGGGGATCCCTTGGCTCTGCCTTCCAAGACTGGAATTACAGGTGGCCACTGCACCCATCCAGCGTTTATGTGAGCTCTGGGGAGCTGAACGCCAGTCCTCTTACTTGTGTGGGAAGTGCTTTAACCACTGAGCCATCTTCCCAACTCCTCATTTGTCTCTTTCCTAATCTATGAAACCTTTGTTGGGCCCTGGCTCATCCAAGAAAGGAGTATTGGACAGATAATTTCAGCTAGACATTATTGAGCCCCTACTGTGTGCACCTGTGAAGCTCTTGATATGGATTGCCTCCTTCTCATTTCACAATGGTGTTGTGAAGTAGAGAGTATTATCACCCCATTGCTCAGATGGAGACATCAAGGTGCAGATCTTTTGGCCTGCTCAAGGCTAGACTGTAAATACACATCTGTGTGATGGAAAAATCAGGATTGTATAAGGTAACCCTTCCTTTGCGTAGCTCATGAGCTTAGAATCTGAATTTCACTCATGCAAGGGTGCAGCTCTCTCCCAGAAATGAGACCTCAGTGTGACTGACTGAAGAGAGGGGGCGGATCAGATGGGGTAGGGGGTAGCTGAGCGACCGTGGTGCCCAGCTGATATGCAGTTTTTTCCCAAATGAACAAAATACAGATCTGAGCATGATACCAACAGTGTACATGAACACAGAAATTATTTCTTCATGTCGCTGAGGATGACTTGAACTCAGGATCCTCCCCCTCTACTCCCGAGCACTGAGATTACAGGTGTGCATTACCTACCGTGCCTGATTTCTGTGGTGCTGGGGATGGAGCCCAGGGCTTTGTGCATGCTAAGTAAGCACTCTCCCAACTAAGCCACATTATCAGCCCGATGAGAAACAACTTCTTGAGCAAACTGTTTGGAGAGATTTCCTTGTATCTTCTCTGTGCCACTTGGTCACCATCAGTGACCTGGCGCCTTCGGAGGGAGTAGGCCATCACTCAGGTCTGGCTTTCTGAGGACAGACTGCTTTCTGGGCATGTGGTCACGAAAAAGAATATCAAGCTAAACAGCCTTTGTTTCAGCCACACACACAGATACCAACCAAGGGGATATCTGTTCTCTATTGCTGAACTTGGGCTAACTGCTGTACAGTGGAGAATGACAAAATAGTTTAACATATATCCAACAGGATGGGACATTGTAAAGCCTTGAAAATTATATTTTCAAAGGCTGTCATTAATCTGGAAAGACAGCCTGACATACATGTTACAACCTAAAACAGTATAGAACACTTCACGTAGTCTGGTTGTAATACAAAAATCCATGTGCATATCTGAATATCTATTTTGTTAGATGCATTCTAGGCAATGGGCCATGGTAGACATGGTTCTTGACTTCAAGGGGCTTACTATGGTCTAGAGGAGGAACAACAACTAAAACTATTATGTAGATGAACAAATAATGCACAGAATGCCATGCAAGCTGTGGGAGAAAGGAGTGCTAATCAGACCATGTGTCAGGAAACATGTCTCTACGGAAGTGACATTCAAGCAAAGATGTGCTTAGAGCAGACTTCTCTAACCTTTCAACTTGGCATTGTCTCCTCAAACAGCCTCATTTCTCTGCCTCTCTTCTCTTGTTTTATTCTGTTTATAAAACAGAACGTTTCCTTTACCGTCTCTGTTCCATGCATCGAAAGGGAATGAGGCTTTAGGGAAGAGAGTGGTGACCAGTGCGGGAGAGGAGAATTAGAGCATGGTCAGGAGTGATTAGAAGAGGGCTCCCTCTCTGGTGCCGCCCTGGAATGCTGATTCCTGCCATGAAGAGGCATTGGAAGTGCAGGAGGGCCTCCCCCAGTGTGAGCTGCCAGATATGTAGCGCATTGCTTCTTTTGTTTATGCCCAAGGGATGTGGCTGAAGCATCTTCTCTGGTGTTCTCAGTCCCTCTGGTTGAAGAAGAGGAAGCTCACAGCTCACACAGCTCTGGATGGCTTCCTGTGTGGGGACAGCAGAGCAGAAGGCACCTGTTGGCAGCACACGCCAAGGGCATGTTGGTTGCCCTTGTTTCCTGTGCCCTGACAGCTCTGGGTAATCTTCAGCTGAGTACCTACTTGTGGACAAGAATCTGTGTCAGCCTGAGCTCTGGTATCATGGCAGTAGACTAAAGACTACTGTCTGATAGGTGAATAAATGAATGAAGGAGTGAGCCTGGGAGTCTTTCACAGAGGCAGACACACAGCTCTCTGGGGAAGCTTAGGAAGGACAGTGGATGGGAATATCATTTCTTCACTGAGCTTAAATGGGCTGCTGCCCATAGAGAGGCTACAGTGAGTGGGACACAGCCAGAAGAAAGTGTCTGGCTGTTCCCTAGAGCTGGTGAGAGGAGCTGTGTATGTACATGTGTGTGTGTGTATGTGTATGTACGTGTGTGTGTGTGTGTGTGTGTGTGAAGGGTCTGGGGAAAGAGGCTGACAGAACAGTAATGCCTGGAGGTGGCTGTGGGTCTCACAGTCCAAGTCCATTGGATCTAGGCAGCTGTGGCAGCCTCCGTGCTGATTTTAACTGTGCAGGTATATAATGTTGAGCCCTGGGCCACTGAATTTCTGTAGCATGTGGGGCCAGTTCAAAGGAATAGCTAAACAACCGGCTCAAGCCTGGGACCAGATGACCCCAGTGAGCTGCTAAGGCAGTAGGTGTCTGCCAGAGGAGCTGGACAGTGGCTGTAGGTCATGGTGGGAGTGGGCTCTGTGTGTGTTTGCATGTGTGAGAGTGAGTAAATTTGTCAGAGTGTGTGTGTATGGGCATGTGAGTGTGCATGTGTGAGGTGAGAGGATGTGCAGGTGTGTGTGTGTGTACACATGTGTGTATCACATGGAGTCCATCTTTGGCTCTGCTGGTTGGGTGTGTCTCTGTAGCAGGTGTAGGGGAAGTTCCTGGCTCAAAGGCTCCAGTCTACGGCCCCGTTCTCCTCTTCTTCCCACGAGGTTAGGACCCCCTAACCTCAAGGCTGTATGATCTCTTTGTGGCGTGCCTCTTAACTGCCACTTACCTTTTCGTGACTGCTAAGTAAGGGGCTGCCCCCCTCCCCAACACTAAAAGTGCTTTCCTGCTCCTTCTGGGTTGGGGAGTGTTTCAAGAGCAAGGAGGCGTGTGTCACACTCACCCGCTCCCCAGGATTCAGCATACTGCTCAGCACACAGGAAGTGCCTTGGAAGAATTTGTTGATCAAGGGCCATGGGTAAAGTTGGGGTGAGGGCGGTGGCTCCATTTCCTGGCCCCCTCCCTCTTCCTCTGTTTCCCTCTTTACCTCTTATGTGCGCCGATGGCATCTACTGAGCCGAACGTGAGCCTAAAATCTCAGCACTTGGAAAGCTGAGACAGGAGAATTTTGAGTTCTATATCAATTCTACATTGTGAGTTCAGGACCAGCCTGGTCTTAAAGACTGTCTGAAAAAAACAAAAAACAAAGCAGAAACCCAAAACAACCCCCTGCCCCCAAATTTGGGAAATAAATAAGTTGCTGTTTATCTGACATTAAGTGGATGTCCTAGTTTTTAATTGGGCAGCCTTACTCTGAACTGAAAATGTTCTCAGTGTGCTGACTGAACCTGATGGTGGGAGAGCTGTTTGCACTTCATCGCTCTGCCTCAGTGGAGTCGGCTCATTAATAACAGGTGCTGACACTTGCCTGAACACCAGGAAGTGAAATCCCTCAATTGTTGGTCTCAAGTAGATGAGAGAGACTGTGCTGTTGCTGCCAAGAAGAAAGGGGAACTGACAAAGATTAGTTACACAGATCTGGTCACACCTTTACCTGCAAGACCTTAAAATGAAGCCAGCTTCTTGTTCAGTGGTAACCAGCCTGTATTGACGATGCCAGATGCCATCTTGCTAAGTCCTCGAAATACCTGTCAGGTAGGAGGCATCTTCTCCACTTTCCAGGTTGCCAGGCTTGTGAATATAAAAAGAAGTGCTTTCTGAGGTCTTTGGCACAGCTGGGAAGAACCAGAATCAGGGCTAGAACTTGGTGGTACCTGACTGAAGCACTGCTTGGTTACTCAGCCAGCCCAAGGTAGCAATTTGCTGAATGTCATGAAGGAACCGTAAGGAGGAGTTAGGAGTCCCTTGTATTAACCCCAGTGAATTCTTATTTAAATTCAGTGTTATTCATCCATCCATTTATCCACACATCCATCCATCCACACATCCATCCATCCATCCATCCATCCATCCATCCATCCATCTTGCTATAGTACTGGAGATACCATCCATCTGTACACCTGTTGTCCATCCCATCCATCCATTCACCCATCCATCCATCCTGCTATGGTACTTGGAGATAACATCCATCTGCTCAACTATGGTCCACCCTATCCACTCATCCATCCACACATCTATCCATCCATCCATCCATCCATCCATCCATCCATCTTGCTACAGTACTGGAGATACCATCCATCTGTACACCTATGGTCATCCTATCCACCCATCCATCCATCTACTAATCCATCCATCCATCCATCCATCCATCCATCCATCCATCCATCCATTCATCTTTCTGTCCTACTGTGTTGAATGCTGAGGAGCTGCGATGACAGACCAAACAGCCCTTGGAAAGCTCGCTAGCTTCCCAGAGCATTTATATACTCTCATGTCTCCTCAGGAGATAGACCACAAGGCCTTCTCAACTTGATTTCACAATTGGTAGTTTGACCAAGACCCAAAGTTGATCAAAAATTATTGATCCTTATATTGTTTTTCTTCCATTCAGCCAGGAATGAACAACGTGCTAGACTACGGCCTGGACCGTGTGACCAATCCAAATGAAGTTAAGGTAAACCAGGTATGTCTGCTGCATTTGGAACAGTGTCTGGGCCAGATTCTGATGCTCAGAATGTGTCCACATGTCTATCTGCATCTGTTGGGGGAATACTGTTTCTCCTTGGAGACCAAAGGGAGAGTTGTGGCTGCTTGATGTCAGGGTCAGGGGAAAAGAAGATGGTGACAAGGGTCCTGGGGAAAGAGAGGTGACAATTAGAAGACATGAAGAGTGTAGGGCAGGACAGATGGCATCTTTGGCCTTCAATCTTTCCTGAGTTACTTCCCCCTTTGAAAATCTGATGAAAATTATGAACCAAGGGTGTCACTGTAAGACTTGGCCTCAAGGCATAAGTGGGGACCTGGAGGGGTGTGCTAGGAAGGGAGGAAGGTGGAAATGCTGAGGGAAAGAGAAGAGAGCAGTGAGAAGTCGTAAGGCGGCCGTAGGATGTGTGGAGCAGGGCTTTGAGTCCCTAGAGAGAATCCCTGGGGAATCGTTGGGGCCCTTGTCCAAAAGGACCCTTCCTTTGATACATTTAGGGTACATCAACCTACGTCAGTGCCATTCTCCCAGCAACCTCTTCTGTGTTTTCTTGTTAGATAGCAGATCACTGCCAAGGCCTTGTAGGCTTGGTTGCCATGGAGACAGAATCATAGAGTAAAATACAGAACCTGGGTGGGAGAGATTTTTTTTTTATTTAATGGATAAATGCACTGCTCTGAAAACGTCTCCTGCGGAGGAGGGAGAGGTGGAGGTAGAAAACACATCACTGGCTCTGACGTGGGTGGGATGCGGAGACTGACAGGCTCGCGCTGTGTGTGGGGGGCGTAGGGCTGTGAGAACAGGACTTTTACTTCAGCAAATCGGAAAGCTGGCCTTGAAGCTGGGCCGCCCTATCCTAGGAGCTGTGGTTGAGATGACTTCTGAGGCATGTGGGGTGTGGCCAGGGCCCATCCTCACGGAGGAAGTGTCTTCATGCTTCCTGGGCACCCAGAAGGGAAGCAGAGCTGTGCCTTCCGGCTTTCAAAGCCTTGTTGTGCCAGCTGCTGGGCATGCTCTGAGCAGGAATGTAGAGGGCAGACTGGGTATGAGGGTGTGAGGTGGAGCACCGGCTGCAGCTCTCAGCTGAGTACTCACCACATTCTCTCTCTCTCTCTCTCTCTCTAGCTCTCTTTCTCCTGTGTGTGCATACTGGCTATTGTGGAGCAGTAAGAAGAGGCAGGATGCCACCCCTGGTGGTCCAGTACCCATCAGATCTCCTGTGCAGGGAGGAGCTGGGATGGGGCCGTGTGCTATGGAAACATTTCCCATGACCAGGTGTCCCCATTTCCCCCTGTCCCCGCTCTCACAGTAGAGGGTCATCAGGAACTGGGAGCATCTTCCACGAAGCCTTGAGAGGGCAGAGGTTTGATACTGGCCTCGGTTCAGGGGACTCGGTGCCAGAGCTGAAGAGCAAGTTCACTTCTGAGAACAAGTAAAGCCTTGAAAAGATATCTGTTTTCTCTAAGTAAAGGCAAAAAGCCCACTGAACATGAAAAAGGAGGCTGTCAGGTTGGCAGGGCCTTGGGTAACTGGCCCCCTAAGGCAAATGGTCACTGGTTAGGAGGATTGCCCAGCCTTGGGAGGATCTAGCCTAGGCTGATAGCCAGGCCTAGTATACGTGCCCTTTCTCGGTCCCCATGCCCTGAGGACATACAGAAAGCCTAGTATGTCTGTCCCCCGCCCCCGATGTTATTCCAAAGGGCATTTGGCTCTTCTAGGATGAGTCTGGGCAGAGAGATTTGACTCTCATCTGGCTGTGAGCCCTTTCTGCTCTGGGCAGACCCTTCATCCCCTTGACTGCTGGAGGGGTTACATTGCCATCTGGTGCTGCTCTTGAGGGGTCACCCTGTCACAGAGCTGAGATCTAGGCTGGGAGCTGGGCTCCCGACTCCTGGCCCATGTGAGCTTGAAAGCTCCTGAGCCACTTCAGACTTCAGTTTCCTCATCTGTGAAATGTGCCTAACTACCTTTTTTAGAAGATTAAGCAAGATTACTTATAGAAGTGTCTAGAATAGTATACAGTATGTGAGATATTCTAAGAACAGTAGCTGTTATTGTTATCATAATTTTAGGTCACTGTATTGTACTGTGAGGGAGATGATTCGTGAGATTTTAGTTTTTACTTATGTCTTTGTGATTCGATATACTTAAATTAATTTTTTTAAGTTAGCATGCAAAATGATGGGTTTCGTTATGATATTTTCTTTCTTTTTTTTTCTTTCTTGTCTTTCTGTAGCCCCATCTGGGCTGGAACTCACTAAGTAGACCAGGTTGACCTTGAGCTCACAGACTCTGCCTGCCTTTGCCTCACGAGTGCTGAGATTAAATGTGTGCGCCACACTTGGCTTCATTATGGCATTTTCATACATGTACTTTGCTCTTTTTAATCTTCTCCTCCGCTACCTTCCCATCCCCCTTGCCCTCTCTTCTGATCCACTTCCTCCCCCACATACTGCCCCCTGGTACTTTCATCTTCTTGCAGACTTCTGACCCCATTTTGGGGAGACTGAATTTAGCTAGTTTCTCCTCCGTGTGAACCTTCTCTACCTTCTTCAGGGGGGACAGTGGGGCTGGGGTGTGAGAGAAGAGCCACACCTATTTCATTCTCTCTCTGTAGTTCAGTAACCTGTTGTGGGAATGGCACGGAGCACACAGGTGGGCACACTGGTCTTTGAGATGCTTCCTTGCTGTGGCTCCCTGTCTGATGGTAGCCGGGGCAGGGCAGTTCCGACATGCACTGATGACTTGCTGAGTCAGGCATGGAGCTAAGTGCTTCTCACTTAGTCCTGGCTCAGAGAATCACATGTACTGAAGGAATGGAATTCTGAGAACATCCCCGTTTCCTAGTGGAGGAAGCAAGTCCAGAGAGAGAGAGAAAGAGAACTCATGCAAGGACACATAGCTCAGAGAGAGTGAAGCCTGGATGAACCTCTCCAATTAACCACCAGAGCCCACTGCATGTCCTGCTGCTGCGCTCTGATGTTTATCTATGATTTTTAGAACTCTATTAGATTTTATTAAGTTCACTAAAGTCTTGAGATAACATCAGTTTTATTTCTCAGATGGAAAAACTAAGACAGAGATTTAGCCCTCTGGCCAAGGTGACCCAGTGAGGATTTGCCATTTATATCTTTCCAGTTTATAGCTTAACACCCTTCCTTCTGTCTCCAAGGCCCAGATCCTGTATGCAGGGCCACCCACAGGCACAGATGGGTGCCTGATTTTAGCACCCAAGGCCCTATTCCCTGAATGGCCTTGATTGATTTAATATTATATTGCTGTCTTAAAGTCCTTGGCTCTTAGAACTGGGGAGATAACTCAGCTATGCAAGCCATGAGCACCTGAGTTCAGTCCCTAGAACCCATGTGAAAAACTGAGTGGGCTGGGTGGTGTGTGCTTTTTATAATCCCAGCACGGCGAGGTAGAGACAGGAGGCTTCCTTTGGGGCTCAGTGGCCACCCAGACCAAGTGAGAAACCCTGTCTCAAACACAAGGTAGACAACACCTGAGGAATGACACCTGAAGTTGACCTTTGACTTCCACATACATGTGCACACATGTGCATGTTCATCTGTACACACATGCATGCCCATGAAAACACACACACACAGACACACACATTCTTTTATGTCTTTGTCTGGTGAAAGGGCATTTTAATTCTGCACTGGGCCTTTCAAAGTGAACAATCCCACCTCTGCCTACTCAGGAAGTTCCTAGAAGAACATGTCCCTGCTGCGGTGCTCAGGGCCTGACATCCTGTCTCCTTGGACCGCTGTCTGCTCTGCACTAACGTCGGTTTCTAGTTTCGCTGTTGCCAACGTCCACCCGTCTCTCTGCTCTCAGTGCCTGGCCCTGGGTGGGTCTTCATGGTTCTCCCCAGCTAGCCTTTAGCTCCATGTCTGTTTCTGTAAAGACTTCTCCTGGCCACCCACACCACGCTACTCGCCCGCCCTCCCTCCCTCTGGCTCCCTCCCTCTGTGTAACTGGGGCCCCAGTGCTCCTTAGGCTTAGCCCTGACCCCTCTTGCAGGAAACAATTGTCTCTAGTCTCCAAGGGCCACAGAGATGTGTAAACAAGTCTAGATGTGTCCCTACTTGGGAAATCCGGAAAGAGAGAGCAACAAGTTGTTAGAATTCCAGGAATGTAGAGCAGTCAAAGACTCCTCAGACAGAACAGTCCCAGTGTGGAAAAAGGCATCGCTCTGAGAGAGAGTAAAGAAATAACTTTACTCTAGGAGAGCCAGCTTGGGGGAGAGGAGCAGATGTGTGTGTGTGAATTCCAGGGTTAAAAAAGAAAATTGCTTCTTCCTGTTTTATCTCCAGGTGCTTCTCTCTGAACTGTGCAGAGTTGTGTGGGTGTGTGTATTTTTAAGAACTTCACTTTAACATGATGATTCTTATGGCCTTTTGGCTAAGTAATGATAATATTGATAGCAGGCTCGCAAGATTTAGCAAATAAAAACACATGGTTTCCAGTTAAGTTTGAGCTTCAGATAAACAGTGATGCTGTCTTGCAGTATAAACATGCCCTGACTGTTGCTTGGTGCAGTAGTTCATCTTGTAACGAGGGCTAACACATACCTTGTGTCAGGTTTTAGCAGCGGTATATTAATACTAATGGATGGCTGTTAGGCATTGAGTCTCTGTCACATGCCTGTTGCCTATGTACATTATCTCATTTAATCTGCTTTTATAAATAAGACTCCAGAGGCTTTGAGATGTCAAATAACTGCCCTCGGTCACATAGCCAATAATAGGCAGAATCAGGATTTTAACTTTTGTCTGGCCCCAAAACCCATACTTTTCCCTGAACCATTCCTCAGCTCACAGATCAATTTGTCTCTCAGCCTTTTAGGAAAGCCTAGAATGACACTGCCTCATTAGACACACGTCTCATTATGCACATAGGACACACAAGTGTGTCACTCAAGATGACATTCACACAGATAAGCCAAGGGAGCGGAGTGGATGCCTCTAAATTCAGTGAAATCGTTTCACAGGCTACACTTCCCTAATGCAGAATTCTTCCAGCCTGAAACGTGGAGCACAAACATGATGCCACAAGTAGAAAATTTCACATTATAAAACTTTGTTTGGGCCAGGCATGGCAGTGCACACCTTTAATCCCAGCACTCAGGAAGCAGAGGTAGACAGATCTCTGTGAGTTGGAGGCCATCCTGGTCTAAATAGCAAGTTTCAGAGCAGTCAGGGCTACATAGTGAAACCCTGCCACAGAAACAGAAAACAACCAAAAAACTAAAAATAGGGTCTGGAGAGATAGCTCAGCTATTAAGAGTGCTCATTGCTTTTCCAGGCAACTTGAGATTGGTTCCCAGCACTCACATCAGGCAGCTGTGAACTGCCTGTAACTCTAGCTCCAGAGGATCTGACACCATCTTCTGGCCTGCATAGGTACCTACATACATATAGCATTCACACATACACACACACACACACACACACACACACACACATACATACACACATTTAAAAAAATCCAAAAGCAATAATTACTTTGCTTTATGCACAAAATTATTAATGATATCCTATAAAATTATATTCAACCTATGTGTAAAAGCTCCAGGTTAAACACAATGGGTTGAGTTTAGACTCTGTCTCATCCCCAAGATGTCTTATAAAATATGTATAAATTTCCCAAGTCTGAAATCTAAAGCACAGAGAGTACCATCATTTGGAGTGACCATACTAGAGTATAGGTCGGAGGCTGGGACTCCCAAAACTACTGATGATTCTGGAAACCAAAAGACAGATAACAAGCCACACCCAGGGGCAGGATTCTGAAAAGGTAATAAAAGGGAGTGAATGAAATATGTATATGAAAACGTTGAAGACTGAGACAATGACCCCAGAGGCAAGTGTGTTAAGTGAAGGAAGACCAGCAGAGATAGAGCTGAGGTGTGTGCATGCCCTGTCACTGCCAAGAGCAGTTCTCTGCGGGGCTCAGAGAATGGCGGGAGGCCATGATCCTGCACCTTCCCTTTGTGCTTCTCTAGAGAGCCTGGCTCCCGGGCAGTTTTTGAGAGGAAGTCTGATGTGGGTCCTGGGTACTCTGAAGGAAGGTGCCTAAGAGACTGGCTGCAGGGCTAAGATCTAGCTCTGGATTGGATATCACATCATTAGTGTGATTGAAGTGTGTTTTCTGTGTTTATGTCTCATCCCTTGATTCTGCTCTTGTTCTCTCTGTTTTAATCATAAATTAAGTGTCTGGATGGCCGTTCAGTTCTGAGCATTCCTAGTTCAGTGCAGAGGAAGGACACGGTGAAGAGAGCAGGCGCAGTGGAGAGAGGTAGTAGATTTAATGATTTTCCATTTCTCACCGTTCACTTCTCAGCTTTGTCCAGAGCAGAGCTGGGTTTGGGTCATGATTTAGCCAATGAGTCATGAAGACCATGAAGATACTGCATACAGTACCCATATCTACAACCTTCAGAGCCCTGGTTTCTTCAGCAGAGAATCGGTGTAATAAAACCTTCCTCCGTTAAGCTTTCTTTACAAAAGCTCAAAGAAGTGTAAGTTGCTTTGCAACATTTGCTAAGGAATAATTATGTAGTAAGAGTCTGGCCTCCCCATTGAGCAGAGGTCTTCGATCATCAGATGCTATTCTGTATAATCCACTCCAGCAAAACTTTCACAGAAGGATATGATTACATTAGATTTGAGTGCATCCACTCTGGCCCCTGGGTCCTTTTCTACCCCTAATGTATGCCTTTATAAACAAAGCCTTATGTTGAAAGAGAATAAGAGAAAATAGTATGTGTGGTTGCCAAGACCTCTAGATTGTTTGGTGAGTGTTTTTAAATTGTTAAGTGGAAGGTATTCCATTAAGCTTAGAAAAAGCCCTCGTCTCTCCAAGCCTCCAAGCACACTGTCATCGATTTGATATTTGTTAAGATCTACCCTGCATCAGGCATGATTCTAAAGGAGGTCACATGACATGGTCTTCCTGCTTTTGATGGTGCTTTGATGGTGATGGACACAGTGTAAGAAGAGCTACATAAATAAAATATAATTTAAAATTGTCATGAGTCTATGAAGAGGAGGTCGTATGTGGGAGTCCAAATTTATCTACCTCTGCACTTCCAGTAAATAGATTTTCCCCAAAAAGCAAGTATCCCAAAGCAATGGGGCAAGGTGATACCTAGCATGAATCAAAGAGGGGAGGCTAGTGCATGACATTCCACATTGGGACACATCATTCGTGTGCCCTTGGGCCAATGGCCCAGTATCTATTTTGCTGTGGCCAAGGGGAAACAGAGTCCTCCTCACACTTCCGACTCGACTCCTAGTGAGGATTTGGTTTAACTCAGCAGTATGGATATTAGGCAGCCAGGAATTATGAGGCTCAGCTCGAAGAATAGATCAGCACCAAGATCGGACACAACCAAAGTGAGAAACACAGAAACCAGAATTCCCATGAAGCTCATCCTCAAAGAACTGCTCGGAGCAGAAAAGTGACCAAGAAAACCTGTCACAGAGTGCAGATCTATGTATTGCAGTTGGAGACAGATCTCTGCCTTAACTCCCAAAGTTCCATGCTAGAGCTGAGCCCTAGTATGAAATTGAACTTGCTTTGGTAGATTCCATGAGGGGATGGGGCCACATTGATCTCTCCACATTGCAACTCAACTCTGGGACTGGTGGCCAACGCTGCTTTTAAAATTGTGTGCTTTGTTTTGAACTCATGATTTCAATTATGTTGGTACTATCACCTGAGAATGGAGCTCATAATCCATTCAGACTCTTTGTGTGAGACAGTAAGGACACTGAAAGTGTGTTCTTGTTCCTCCATCCCCTGTATCTTAGTGTGAGGTGGTTTCCTTCATTACAGTTTATTATTATCATTATTAGCACATGTGTGGAGGTCAGGGCACAACTTTGTGCAATCAGTTCCCCTTTTCCTTTTTGATGTGGGTTCCAGGGATCACACTTGGGTCATCAGGCACTTTGCCTGCTGAGCCGTCTTGCCAGCCTAGGTTGCTATTCTTTTTTTTTTTTTTAATTCATTATATTTTTATTTTACGTATATGAGCATTATGCTTGCGTGTTTGTAAATGTGTCTGTGTTGTGCAATGCCCAACGAGAACAGAATTCTTTGGATCCCCTGGAACTGGAGTTATGGATGGTTGTTAGTCACCATGTGGGTGCTGGGTTTTGAACCTGGGTCTTCTGCAAGAACATCCAATGCTCTTAACTGTTGAGCCATCTCTCCGGCCCCCAGTTTTCTCTTCTTTATCCCCTACTTCTCACGATGGTTTTGTAGACATTAGTCGATCAGGGACGACCCAAATTTTCGTCTTTATTTTTCCTTGAGTCTTAGGAAGTGCTATAATAAGAGTACATTGTATTCTTTCCCTAGTCACTGATCTTTGCTGATACTATTTTGCAGTGGTTGCACGGAGCAGGGTGGAGGTGGTAGAGATGGGGTAATCTTACCTTTGAAGTCAAAAAAGATGAGCTGTTCTCTCATGAGCAGATTTTATTTTTCAAGTGGGCATTTGGACTGTAATGATTTAATGGCACCAGTTTAATGCTTTTTCTTCTTTGTTTTACAGAAACAAACAATCACTGCTGTCAGGAAAGAGGTAATTAGTCTCCCAGTTCCAGCGAAGCTTGATTTTTAAATCCTCTAATAAATTATATGTACTTTGACTTCATGCTCTTCACTCAATAACAAAATGAAAAGCATATGTACTGTTCAAACAACTGTTTCCAAATTAACGGACAGTGCAGAAAGGAGCCAATGTAAAGGCTGAATTGGGCAGATGCAGAGGCTCAAGATGTGACATGTCCCTTGGAGTCACACATGTAAGGGATGGCCACAGAGGACTGTGGGAGCAAAGTCTGCAGAGCCCACCTCTTCAGCCTGTGCCTTGCCCTTACAAATCCTGTACCATTTGGAAGCTATCCAGGGTGACAAGTTACCTGCTTCAGCAAATTTATCCAGGGCTGAAGACAGAGCCATGGGAAGCATTCACCATTGACGCAGATGTGTTGAAGTATATCTGAATGGGGAAGAGGGTGGCCGGGGAGAGGCTTGACTTAATTCTGCTCAAGCTGCAGAGCCAGGAAGACTGAAGGATGTCCCCACGGTGGGGACCACTCAGCTTCTGTCAGCAAGAGGCATATAAGGAAAAGCCAAGGGTCTCTTCCTAGGTCTCAGTTCCATGCACTTTAGAATACTTTTTATTAACTGTTTCCTTTCCCAAGACTATCAAATGATGGGCTAAGGAGGCCATTTACTTGGAGCTTCAGGTATGGCCTGAGCCCTGCTGACTCTGAGGGGCCTGGCTTGAAGGACTAGAGTTTACTATTGTTATGGATAAATGTTTTCTGGTCTTGAGTCCATGTGTGATGTCACTGTGGAGGTACTCAAGAGTGAGGAGCTGGACATTTCATGTTGCTTTTCTTGTTGCTGTGATAAACTGTCTGACAAAAGCACCTTAAGGAAGGAAGGGTTTCTTCTGACTCCACCATGCTGGAGAAGTCATGGAGGCAGGGGCAGGAGGAAGTTAGTCACATTGTATCCAGTCAGAAGCAGAGTGAGATGAATGGAGTGGAGCCGCTCGCACTTAGGGTGGATCGTGCCACCTCACTTAACCCTCACAGACAGTCCCAGAGATTTGTTGTGTAGGTGATTCTAGAGCCTGTCAAGTTGACAGTATTAACCATTACAGATATCTAACAACAATCTCTCTTCCAGATCATGTATTACCAACAGGCCTTAATGAGGTCCACAGTGAAGTCTTCAGTGTCCCTTGGAGGGTATGTTCCTGGTTTGTTGGTCTTGCTAAAAGCATTAGGTCAAACAAGACAGGCTGTGGCTGACTGACCAAAGATCCTAAAGAAGTATGTTTTATCTGGTGTCTTGCTTCTAATATGGTTAGTGGTCAGGCTATTATAAAAAAAATCTTTTATATATTCCCAAATTCCTAGTTTGTGAAAAATGCCATCTCCTCTGAAAACACGTCCTTGGCTGTGGACAGAATTTGTGGCAGGCATCTGTGGTCCTTCCTCACTTGTGGATTCAGGCTCTACCTTTTTCTCAGATATTGGGAAATGTATTAACCACTTACTTGAGGGAACTTGCTTTTGTCTTCTGTCTCAGATTTGGGGTTCATATCTCAATTAGGCAAAAGGGTTTGAATAGTGAGTTTAAGCTCCCAACCCAGGCATTATCCTGTCAGAGGTGGAATCCAGTGGGCAGCAATCTTAGCTAGTCTGAGGCAACTTGGAGCTTCCAAGATGGGAGCCAAGACAGGCAAACTGAGCCAGCTTTGGATAGTAAAATCTCTTGATGAAGTGTGAAGACATCATACTTTCAACAAGGGATGGCGAATCAACAAAGGGACTGGATAGGAGATAATATGATATTTCTTAAGTTAAATAGGACAGGTTTTGCCAAATATCTGTCAATCCCAGAAGCTATTAGGACATCTCTCTAAGGAGGCAGTAATAAGCGTGTAACTAATTGATACCAGAAAGGAGGGCAGGCTGCTCAGTCAACTTATGTGTCGACTTGGTTTCCTGGTGTTAAACTTCTAGGAAACTCTCTTCCATTTGATTCTCAGGATTGTCAAGTACAGTGAGCAGTTCTCATCCAACGATGCCATCATGTCAGGCTGCCTCCCCAGCAATCCTTGGATAACAGATGACACCCAGTTCTGGGATTTAAATGCCAAATTGTATGTATCTAAACTGCTGGGCTTTAAAAATTTGCTTTATTTTGGCATGTGTACGTTTGTGTGTGGTATGCTTGCAAGTATATATGTATTTTTGTGTGTGTTTGGGCACATGTGTGTGTGTGTGTGTGTGTGTGTGTATGTGTGTGTGTAGGCCTGAAGTTGATGTCAGGCATCATCCTTGATTGATCTTCGATGTATTTGATTGAGGCATGGTCTGTCACTGAAGCCAAAGCTCTCCAGTCCTGGGTAGTCTAACTAGCTAGCTTGCTCTAGGGAATTCTGTCTCTGCCTACCCAGTGCTGGGAGGCTGCATGCCAGCCAAGATTTTACCTGGATTCTGGGGATATAACCTCTGGTCTTCATACTTACAAGGCAAGTGCTTTATCCACTGAGCTGTCTCCTCAGCCCCAATTCGTGTTTTATTGAATGAGGATGGGGTTTCAACTTAGTTGGAAGGATGTTTGCCTAGCATTCATGAAGATCTGTGTTTGATCCCCAACACAGCATTAACAGGGCATGGTGGTGCATACATATAAACCCAGAACTTGGGAGTAGAGCAGGAGGATCAGCAGTTCAAGGTTATCCTCAGCAAATTCAAGGCCAGCTTGGTATATGTGAGACCCTGTCTCAATAAAAAGATTTGATTCGTTTTGAGTTATAATTCATAGACCATACAATTTACCCCTTTAAGGTGTATAATTTGGTTTCATATATACAGGAGGAATACATTAAATTAAATTACTACAATTGACTTTAAAAGAAATACTGTACCCTTTACCTATGACATCTCCCCTCTAAACCTCCATCCTTTAGTCCCCAGCTCTAGATAACCACCAGTCTTCTTTCTGTCTGTATATATTTGCCTATTCTAGATCATTCCATTATATGAAATCACATAGTATGTGGTTGTTTTTCATTAGCCATTGTTCAGTTAGTGCAATAATTTCAAAGGTTATCCATGTCATAGCACGACTGATACTTGGTTTCTAGTTATGGATGAGTAATGTTCACTGTGTGAGTATAGAACATCTAAACCTATTCATCTGTTGAAGGGTATTTTAACTACCCTGACGAATGTTCAGGCTGTAGTTTTGATGGGTGACAGGTACCTGGCTGGCAGCTGTGATCAGAACATCCCTCACTAGTACAGCACTGGAATTTTCTCTTGGCTTGGGGGTGACAGCCTGATCCTCCAGTGGATTATCTCTAGGCTGAGTTTATTTTCCCTCAAGGTTATTAGAGCAGGACTCCCCACAAGGTGGTACTCTCCCCAGCTCTGGTAGGCCTTGTCCACGTGTGAACCCCAGGGGACTAGTCTGAGACTGCATCTTCCTAGCAAGCAGCTACTTGGATTGCGTGCCTATACAGGAGTTTGGGGAGGAACGAGAATGGGATTGGGTGGAGACTCTGGCTCTGGACCCCTTGAAGGCTGGTGGAGGCTGATGCCCCTTGCTTCTACCCAGCCCACCACTGGGCACAGTCCCTGCCTCCCATGGGAGTGCAGCGTTTACCAGGCATCCTCCTTGCAGGGTGGAAATCCCAACCAAGATGCGGGTGGAACGATGGGCTTTCAACTTCAGTGAACTGATTCGGGACCCCAAGGGTCGACAGAGCTTTCAGTACTTTCTCAAGAAAGAATTCAGCGGTGAGTCTTTTCCTTTTTGTCCCCTCCTCTTCCCTCTCCCCTTCCCTTTCCTCCTTCTCTCCCCTCCCCTCCCCTTCTTTTATTGACAGAATCTCAAGTAAACCAGACTGGCCTGTTGCCTCAGTCTTCCGAGTGCGCATGCCCACCATACCTTTAAAGAATACTTATTGTGCTCTGTGTTTGCCCCGCAGTCTCGCATGGAGGTCAGAGCACAGCTGGTGGGAGTCAGTTCTCTCCTTCCACCATGGGGGTCCTGGAGATTGAATTTCGCTTGTCAGACTTGGTGGTAAATGTCTTTACCCACTGAGCCATCTCATTGGTCCCACACAAGGTTTTACGTGGTCCTGGGGATCAAACCTAGGGCTTTATGTTTGCCAGGCAAGCACTCTACCAACTAAGCTGCACCCCCAGTCTGAGTGTTCTTTTAACTGATTTTTTTTCCCCTAGCGACTCCCATTTAATGTCCAGCCTGGGTTTTAGTAGTCTTTCAGCAGATGGTTCCATGCCTTGACCAGGCTTTTCACCATGGCTTCTTCCCTCTGCCAAAGTCCTCCCTGAGTCCAGGATCAGTTCTTTCCATAGGCTCAGAGACAGCATTAATCTAGGGCGAAAATTACATCTCACAAAATCTGCGTTAGCAGTATTCAGATTGGCAGGACTCCCCACTTCTGGGCTGCCCTTTCTTCATCAATCAAAGGACTCCTGCACACTCCCTTTCTGGAGTACAGCTTAAGGAGAGTGGATGCAAATAAGCCTTCCCGCCTTCTCTCCCGGCCTGATTGTCTTTAGCTCAGCGGTTCTGCAGATTCAACCCACCTGGGATTTATATAAGCTATTAGTGGAGATCCATTCCCAGGGATGCCTTTTTAATGACTTTGAGTTGGAATCTTTGTGGTCGTGAAGCCTCCCCAGGTGTAAGTGATAACCATGATTTAGACATACAGCCTTAACCCCAGGCCTGGTTTCTTCAGGGTTTTCAGAGTATGTGGGCTTTAATGGAGGGGTCCATCTTATGGTGAATGCTTGTGACTTATAGTGCATTTTGAAAAACATCTAGGTACATCTCCAGATTGGATTAGAACCCATAATACACCTAACTTCTTCACTATCTTCACTGAAATATTGACTTTCATAGGATTTATTTGTCTGTGTGTGGAGTCCCGCCCCCATGCTTGAGTTTTGAGGCCCAGTAGCTCATTTACCCTAAACCAGCATGTTTGTGGGGCTGCTCCTGAAAAGAATCGTCTAGATGTGCCTTTAGTGTGGATTTCAATAGACCCAGAAAATTTCACTAGAACATGAATTGATGAAAATTATATTCTCTAATCAAGCCTAATTTCATAACTCAGAAAAGATGGATGGGAATGTGCGCTAGCTGGTGAGCCAATATGTGGAAATGGTCCCATCTAGTGGCCAAGAGAGAAAGTACAGGCTGTGCTTATCCCATCCACCCATCCTTTGTAATAGTGAAAATCCAGAACAGATTTCCTTGCGTGGTTGAAACCATATTGTTGGCAGTTTCCTTAGGAGATTCCTAAAGATTCATGCATAAGTGAGGTGTATAAACCATCAATTTTCTTATTTCATTAAAGGCCTAGATTGAAGCATGACCCACGTAACATGCAAATCACTCCCCCACCCCCCCTCTTTTTAAAATCATGGTCTCATATAGCCCAGGCTGACCTCAATTTCACTATACAGCCAAGGGTGGTCTTGAAGTCCCAATTCTATTGCCTCTGCCTCTAGAGTGCTGGGATCACAGGTATGTACCAGCACACCCAGGAGAATTCATCTTCTTTAAGGTGTAAAACTCAGAGGAAACTGTTATTGCTTTATTTTGGGATAGAATCTCTCTGTTTAAGTTGGGATGACCTCAAATTTATGATCTTCCTGCCTCAGCCTCCTGAATGTGGAATTACATAAGAGTGCTTATACCCAGATGGGCTCAATTCAATGGTTTTTAGTATATTCACTGAATGTACAACCATCAACACGAGCTAATTCCAGAACAATTTTCAGCGCACCTCAAAGAGAGCACCTTCCCCATTATAACTCGCTTCCTGCTCTTCCTTTCCTCTACCTGCTCCCCGGTCCTCTGACCCCAGTCCTAGGCAATCACAAAGCGGCTCTCAGGCCCTGTGGATTTGGCTTTTCTGCATGTTTCTTTTGAATTGGATCACACACAGCATAATTTTCAACATATGTTCCTGTCAGAGCAAAGGACTCTCCACATTCTTTGTCATGACTACAGCAGGTTCCACTATATGGATATACCGCTTTTGATCATCCATCTGTCAGTTGATGGGAATTCTGGTTGTTTTGACTGTTGCCTATTTTGAATATGCATATGCTTATTTATGTTTGTTTAATTAAAAAATGAATGGTGTGTGTGTGTGTGTATGTGTGTGTGTGTGTGTACAGGTGTGTGAATGCGTTGTGTACTCAAATGTGGAGGCCTGAGGTTGATGTGGGGAGTCTTCCTCCATCATTCTCTGCATTCATTGAGGCAGGGCCTCTCAATTGAACCCAGAGCTCACTGACACTGCTAGTCTCAGGGGATGTCCCTTCTCTGTCTCCCAGCAGCTGGAATCACAGGCGGGTTTCCATGCCCACTTAGAATTCACCTGGGTTCTGGGGATCTGAATTCCAGGCCTTGCCTTTCTGTGATAGATTCTTGAATGGCTGAGCTCCCCATTTAAGTTTTTCAGTGGTAAAAACATGTAACGTAAATTTTATCATTTACTCATTAAGTGTACAATGTGGTGACAGTAATCACATTTACTTCTCCAGAACTTTTTCCATCTGAAGCTGAAACTATGAACCTATCAAATACTAACTTTCTATTCCTCCCATCCGCTAGCTTCCTACCATCATCTCATGATGTGTCTCTATGAATCTGACTGCTTTAATTACCATATGTAAATACAATCATAGAATACCCAATCCCTTTGCCTCTGGTTTATTTCATGTCACATAATATCTTCAAGGTTCCTGGAACATGAAGTCCTCGATTCTTTGTCCATTTTCAGGCTGAATGGTATTCATGGCAGGTGTATAGCACATTTTCTTTTTTTTTTAAATTTTATGTGTGTGAGTGTATTGTCTGCCGGCATGTAAGTGCACCTGTGTTGTGTGGTGCCCACAGAGATCAGAAGAGGTCTTCAGATCCCTTGGTACTGGAGTTATGGATGGTTGCTAGCTGCCATGTGGGATTTGAACCCGGGTCCTCTGCAAGAAGAACCAGTGCTCTTAACTGCTGAGCTATCTCTCTAGCCCCTATACCATCTTTTCTTAATCCAGTCCGGCATCTGTGGACATTTTGAGTTTTCACTTTTTGCATCTTTTGAATAATTGCTCATTTCATTTCAACCCTAAGCAATTAACCTTCTTTGTTGTTTTGTGCTGTTGTTTTTGTTTCTGCAGTAGGCAAGATGGTTTGCTCTGTATTTGATATCGGATCAGTTGGCTGTCGGTGAAGAAAATCACTGGCCTGTGATCTCTGTTCAAAGAATATGCATCTCTGTAGTGGTACAAATGCCAGTCAGTGTAGAATTGCGCAACCTTTTCCCATCTGAAATATCTGTGAAATATTGGGGGCTTTCAAAAAATACATGGAGGCAGAGGAGGAGTGCCCTTGTTTATTTAACTACATTATAGTGGCACACACTAACACACGCGCACGCGCGCACACACACACACACACACGTGCATCTTGCTCTGCTAGTGGTGAGATCATTTTCATTTCCAAAGCTAAACACTACCACCTGGGATCACTAGATTGACATATTTCCAGCATTTCTGGGCGCTGTGGACCACCATGGAGAAAACGAAAGGCTGAGAAGAGATTAAGGATTTTGAAGGTCTGACTCTTCTTTCTCAGTCCAGAGGCTCAGCGCTCCTCTGGCTCTCGTGACACGCGGTGCCCTTTGCAGCCAGGTGTTTTCATTCTGAGAATCTTTCATCTGTGCTGAGCTTGAGTGATGCAAAGACTGTCAGGGCCTTTGGGCTACAGGAGGTGGCGGTCTCTACACACAGTCAAAGCAGACAGCAGTCATATATCATGGGACCTAGAATGGAGTCATACGTGCCTATGAAACTCATTCTGTGTGAACTTGGTCAGGAAATATTTGCTACAGGCAAATTCTAGGACAAAAAGAATACAGGGGCCAGCAAGATGGCTCAGTGGGTAAAGGGACTTGCTATCAAGCCTGAATGACCTGAGTTCAATCCCTGGGAAGCACATGGTGGAAGGAGAGACCTGACTCCTGGAAATTTTCCTTTAACCTTCACAGGTGTCAGGAGCACTGAGCACATAATATTGTTTTAAATGCACAACAGCCTGTGGGATTAGATTTTTAGGAGCTCTGACCTGTGCATTGTTGGAGGACATTCTAGCACTCACACCGTGAATGTATTATTTCTCCATGCATGATGTGAGCCTATCAAGGACACTCAAATTGAACCGTTACTGGGTCCCAGCTACTCTCCCTCATCCCAGAAATGAGATGTAACTCCTCTGAATCAGCATCTAGTAATTCAAAATCTCAGTACTTGGTGGCATTTCTCACAGGGAAGATAGCCACCAGATACAGCGCTGAGTTGACCCCATTTGACCTGTTGTTTTATCTCCTTTTTTTCTTCTCTCTTGTTTCTTTCCTGGCTTTCATCTGTGTGGACCCCTCCTCCCTGCGCAGGGGAAAACCTGGGATTCTGGGAAGCCTGTGAGGACCTGAAGTATGGAGATCAGTCCAAGGTCAAGGAGAAAGCAGAGGAGATTTACAAGTGAGGATTAGCCAGATCTTGGGGAGAGTGGGGTGGGGGTGGAACAGGGAGGTCCCTCACCCTTGTGCTGACTGGGCTCTGCTCAGAGTCCGTCACCGACTTGCCGTGCTAGAAATATTTTCCTGGTGTTTTGGGAAGTTTGAGGGTTCCTCTGAAGCAAGTCAGGTGAGATGGATGCTGGGATTCTCCTGCTCCCGAGGGCTTACAAGAGCAAGCGACCCTGAATCGCAGTGAAAAATTGTCTAACCTTCCTTAAGTCCTATGTGTGAGAGAGAGATGGAGAGAAGGAGAAGAAGGGTGGGGGAGAGAGGGAGGGAGGGAGGGAGAGAGAGAAGAATCTACTCTACAAGCTGTCCTAGAGAAAAGGGGCTCTCCCGTGTGTGTGGGACCATGAGCACAATCTGGGATGCAAGTGTGGACCGATCTCTAATTTCCTACCCCGTGGCCCTAACCTCTGCTCCCTCACCCTGGCAAGCATCTCTCTCTCTACTCCTGCCCTTCTCCCCAGACCCCAGAGCTAAGGGTGGTTCAGCATGGTAGACCTGTTCCCAAGGGCGCTGGGGGCTGGGGGAGGAGGTTGTGGAGACCCACAGGCCCACGCTGTCAGCCTCCTCCCGCAGCCTGTGGTGTCCTTGCCCTGCCGTGGTCATTTCACTAATAGTCCCACCAGACAGGGCTCTAAGGGCCAGAGCTTTTAGTTCCTCCTCATATGCCAGGACAGAGTTCCCCAACGGAGCCGGAACCCAGCCTTGGCTGCCGAGCCTTAGGCAGCAGGCTAGCCCTCCTTTTTCCTCCGAGGACTCAGTCTTTGTTCCCTCAATGTCCTTCTCACAGAGTCCGGCTGGACCATCTTAGTTTTCAGAGAGGAATGAACAACATCGAATGGAAGATCTGAGGCCTCAAAGGTGCCCCCAGAGAGGGCAGCTCAGGGAGAAGTGAGGGTGGGGCTGGGATGCGGGCTCATGGCAGCCTTCCCCAGAACAGCACTTGACTCACTCATAGCTGCATAACTCCAACAAAAGTCTGTTGCAAGACCTGTTGACCTGAGGGATACATCAGCCTCCCACCTCCCAGGCTCCTACTTGGGAAAATGTTAGTCTGAATGCCAAAATTCAAGTGTTCATCTTGGGAGTGGGGGAGCGTCCGTGAGAGTATTCCTAACCTGTAGCAACTCGGAATTGGAAGTCCTGGGAAGTCCCTTTGTTCTAAATCCTAGATAGAGATAGGGGACTCCACACAGCCAGCTTAGAGGCCGCCGGCCTACATGCTGAGGTAGTAATGGCCCCCCTCCCTCGCGACTCAGCATTAGAGATGCATCACCAAGCTCATCTAGACTGGGCAGAGAAAGCAGAAGTCCTCAGAATACCAAGTCACAAGTGTCTTTGTCCTGGAATGTGGGTGAGGACGAGGAGGGTCAAGGTGGAGGTAAATTATTTTTGAAAAGAATTTACTTTAAATTTTGTTATGTGTGCATGTTGCACGTGAGTGTAACGCCTGTGGGGTCCAGAAGAGGATGTTGGATTCCTCAGGAGCTGGAAAACAGGCCATTGTGAGTCATCTTATGTAGGTGCTGAACGCCAATCCCCTGCCAAGAGCAACAAGTGCTCTTACCACTAAGCCGTCTCTTGGAAGTGAATTCTTCATTCTCATTGCAAAGGCCTCATCTACTTGGATCTGCCCTGCCCAATTCTGGCCCTTTCTCCTTGAGGCTGAAACATCAAGGTTAGGCATTCCTAAGACTGCCAGGGCCATGTTCTTGCTTCTAGGAAAGTTCCTAGGCAACCTTGTCAAAGCTCAAACCCCTCAGTGTCTCTGAATCAACCCGGGCCTGTTATGTGTTACCCTCCCCCCACCTGCCACACACACCCCCCGAGCATCTCCTATACACTCGGTTTAGCTACTTTGATTGACATTTTCCTCCCTCTCCAGGCTGTTCCTGGCACCAGGCGCAAGGCGGTGGATCAACATAGACGGCAAAACCATGGACATCACAGTGAAGGGCCTGAGACACCCCCACCGCTATGTGCTTGACGCAGCACAGACACACATTTACATGCTCATGAAGAAGGTGAGCTGGCCTGTGCCTTTCCAGCTGCCTGGAAAGTTCCTTAGCTGCGGGGGGAAGAGGATGACGTGCGGATACTGCTTTGCTGGTAGTACGATGCCCAACAACCCACTGTTTCTTCTACTTGTCCACTGGGCTAGACCCTCCGTCAGCCCCCAGGCCCTCTGGACTTTGAGAGGACCTATGGAAGCTGTTTAGCTCTATGGGCTCCTGGCTCTGCAGGGATAACACAGGCAATATCAGTGTCCTTAGTAATGACAGCCTTAAGATAATAGCTGCCATTTGTAGGTTTGTGAGATGCAGTTTCTGCATAGAGTGTGGCATTCTGTTCTCAAAAAGATCCTGTCAGGGTGGCCTAGTCCCTCCAGAGTTTGGGGCTTTCCGCAGGTCTCGGAAGAGATGGAGATGAGGTTCTAGCCCCTTCCCTGGCAGATCCTGGGGCTGAGCTCTGGGGCTCTCCCGTGTTTACAGTTCTGATGGTCCTGGGCAAGCATAACCCTAGAGGGTTTAGTGTCTAAGGAGACAAACTCGGTGTGATTTCAGTCAAACCCTAGGAGGATTCAGATAGCCCTCTGGATAATTAGTGAAACAGGAACCAGTAAGAACATCGAAAGAACTAGTAAAGAATAAAATAAGGAGAACCTGAGAGAAAATCACCTTTCTTAAGAAATTTTTTTTTAAAAGCTTTACATTTACCTGCTTGTCTTTATAGAACTTTTATTTATTTATGTTTTCTCTTTTTATTTTATGTGTATGAATGTTTGCCTGCATGTATGTAAGGGCACCTGTGCATGCAATGTCCACGAAGGGCAGAAGGTGTCAGATCCCTTGGATCTAGAGTTAAGGACAACTGTCAACCACCACATAGGTGCTGGTCCCCTGCATAGCAGCCAGTGCTCTTACCCCCTGAACCAGCTTTCCAGCCCTCATTTAAGAAATTCTTCCATTTTTTCTTCGTTTTATATTTAATGTGTGTTTAATCACAAGTGCTATGGCCTGAGTTCGGAGGTTGGAAGAGAACTTTCCAGAGTCAGTTCTCTCTTCCCATCACGAGGAACTTGGCTTTGGCAGCAAGCATCTTTACCCACTGGGCCGCCTCCCCTGCCTGAAGAAATTCAAGAAATCCTAGGACAGTTTTTTTTTCAGTCCTTTAAGCCTCATTGTGATAGTCATTTATGGCAGAGTGCTCTGGCAACTTTGTTCTGTGATGTAAGTTGGTAAGAATGGCAGGTGTTTATTACCTTCTTTTTTCCTATTCTTTCTGTGCAATAAAGTTACATATCTTCTTTAAAATCATGTCATCGTTTAGAATTTTTAGCAAGCTACCTTAGCCATTTTCCACTGTTTTTCCCATTAGTGGGATTGCTCTATGTTTTTCTTACTCAGAGATCTACAGTAGGGTTTCTTTAATAGTAGTCAGCCATTTTCAGAGGATGTGGAGATGGTTCGTTGGGTAAAGTGCTTACTGTGCAAGATTCCCCAGCACCCATTAAAAAGCTGGGTGTGGTGGCATGAACCTGTGGTCCCAGCACTGGGAGACAGATGGGACAATCCCAGAGGCTTGCTGCCCAGGCAGAATGGGGAGCTCCAGGTTCAGTGAGAGACCTTGTCTCAAAAAATAAGCTGGGGAGTGACTGGGGAAGACACTCTGGCCTCATCTGCTCATGCATGGAAGTGTACCCCCCCACCACATGTATACACACATGCACACACACACACACAAATGTGGTTTGCATATAGCCTTTGAAAAGATACCCACGGAGGTCATCCACTAGCCAGGATGGGACAGAGGCATGGGTCATTTACTGAAAGAATAATGTATGTGCTTATGGACTCTGTGTCCCTATAGTGACAAATTCAACATAACACATGACTTCATATTACAATGCTAGGATTCCATCTTATATCTATTGATAATGGCACCTGGTCTTTAGAATCTAATAGCTCTCTGAGACTGTTCTCAATCCCTGGGGTATTGTGGTCGGCTTTATCCTGTATTAGTTGTAAGTCAAGTTTTCAGCTCGCTGGAGGCATCAAGCAACTGGGAAGCAACTTTCCTAACCTTTTCAGGTGCTTGGAAACACCCCCATTGGATCAGTCTAAGCCTTGGTCCTTTGATTTTTTATATTGTGTGCTCTTGCTTCTGCCCCTCAACACTGGGCAGAGACGGGTGTTAGTAGCTCAGCGATGGGCTCCATGTGCATGGCTCCATGGAAGAAGGAATTGAGTGGGAGAGGTCATTGCCATCTTGTCACCTGCTGGCTTTACCACAGGCTCACAACTCTGAGGAGGATTCTAGCATGAGGGATTATAAACTGTTGTCTAAAGACTCAGGTAGTGGTCGTGCCTTTGGAGTTCATGATTAGATAGGACTGGGGTGGGCCCTAGAATGTGCACTGCTGAGTATTCTGGGGAGAACTTGATGCTGCCCATTCTGGGGCCCATTCCTGAGAACCACTGCCCCTGGTACCTCCCTAAACACCTCTCACTCAAGGGATCAGATCCCCTTAACTTTGCACTTTTGGCAGAAAGAACGGGGTTGGAAGTGGCAGGTGTATTCTGCTAGATCCGATACATCCTCTCTCCCGCTCATCACACTGCTTTCCTCTTGTTCCCACCAGGATTCTTATGCTCGCTATTTAAAATCTCCGATCTATAAAGAAATGCTGGCCAAAGCTATTGAACCACAGGAAACCACCAAGAGAAGGCAAGTGGAACTTCTGCAATTGCTGGCAGCCCGCTGTTCACTTTAGAGACACGAGGGCCTCTTTCAGCCAAACGGCTATCATTGAGATAGTTGCTTGATGACAGTAAGGAGGACTGGGAAGAACTGCGCAGTGAATGAGGCCTCGTTTGCTTCATGATGTCCTGAAATCACTCTAGTAAGATTCCCGTAGTAATTACCTCCAGTCTCCAAGTTTTGTGTCCCTAATTCTGGTTCTAAAGGGCCCTGATTATCAGACTGATAATTATGTTTATTGCAAACGGAAATATCTCATTGTTTATTTAAATTGTTGCACTTCTCCACCTCCAAACTGATGAATGGAAATTAATTTAGCTATACCTTGGATCTCTGTTGTTCCAAGCGAGAGAGCACAGGAAATTACACCCCAAGAGAAAATGCTAAATAGCGAGGAGAAACAAACAGCAATACTCAATGTATTCCTGCAGCCTTAGGGGTTACTTCTTAGAAGACCATTAACTCTTTGTTGGCAAGGTCCATCACTTCACCTTATAGACGACACACTGGGGCAGTGGATGACGTCATGCTCAAGCGAGAACACTGAACTCTTTGGGGCAGGAGAGACACTAGAGGGATTGAACATTAAAAGAGTAGCCAAATAACAGCTTGAACAAAGTTAACTCTGGCAGAGGTTTATCCAAACAGTCATCCATGGGTCCTGTCTCTCACCCGCCATGGTTAATAAATGTTTCTGTTTGTTGAGCCCGTGCTGGGCCCCTTTCCAGCTTCTGCAGTCAATTCAAAAGGGGCAGGGCTGGGGAAGTGGACCAGAGCCTTCATCAAAGGAGCCTAAGAAAGAATACTCGAACTTGGTCTCCTTTCTGAGGATAATGACCCTGTTATGAGCAGGAGAGAAAGGGGGCCTTTGTGGTACTGTTCTAGGTTTGCGGAGTAAGGAAGGGACTGCAGTGTCCTCAGGAACTTGAAAGCTTCTCCATTAAGCCACAAGAAAGGGCTGTAACAGGCCCAGAAGTTCTGCCAGGCAGGAGCCGGCATTGGAGATTAGATGTCTCTCTCTTCTGTCCTAGTGTTTTTTAAGCTGGGAGCAGACATGGGAATTCAGCTGGGGTTCTTCCGGGGCACAGCTGGGGAAGGGAGTGCCTTGGGTGACAGAGACTCCTGCTGGAGCACTTGACTTTGGCAAGGGACATTCTAGTCTGGGGATGCTGTGGTCCTGGCTATGAGAGCCACCTGTGAAAGCTTGTACGGTGTCAAGTTCGGCCTGTATCTAGATGGAGGTTGCAGTGGACATGAGTCTGTTTCACAACTCACAGGTTTAAAAAACTTGTTATCAAAATTTAAGGCACGAGCCTTCCCCCTTGGCAGAGCTTGTGAGATATACAGTGTCTGTATTATTTTTTGGTAGGGAGCCTCTGTCTCTCTGGTGTCTTAACAAGGGCTCTGAGGCTCACATAGTCCAGAAATGTGGGGGTAGACTCTGAGTCTTTAGTCTGTTTTTATTGCGGCTGAAATGCTGCTTCCCAAGCCTGTGTGGGCCGTCAAGGTAGATGTCTCAGCTGCCCACCTTCCCGCATCCCTCAAACTCCTCAAACCTTGTCCTGGCTTCTAGGATGTGGTGGAGACTTTGGTCCCAGGAATCCATGCTTGGCTTTGGAAGATCTCCTAACTCATCCTGAGATACGGTACATGAGCTGTACCACCAGCACACATCTCTGAAGGCCTTTTCATTAGGGCCAAGCCCTTTTGGATAGCTCAGCTCTTTCCTTCCCGGTGCCTTGCCTTGGCGTGTGTGTGGTGTGTGTATGTGTGTGGTGTGTGTATGTGTGTGTGTATGTGTATGGTGTGCTTCCTATATGTGCATGGGTGAGTGTGCATGTATGTATGTATCTGTGCATGTGGAGGCCAGAGGACTTCCTCAGGCATTGTTCCTCAAGTGCCACCCACATTGTATATAACTGTTATTTATTATTTCTATTTTATGTGTATGAGTGTGTTGCCTGCATGTGTGTGTAAGTGCAACCGTGCCATGAAAGGCCTGCAGAGGTCAGAAGAGGGTGTTGGATTCCTCTGGAAATAGAGTTAAGGATGGTTAGCTGCCATGTAGGTGCTGGGAATTGAACCTAGGTCCTCTGAAAGAGCAGCCAGTGCTCTTAACTACTAAGTCATCTCTCTAGCCCCCACATTTGTTTTTGGAGACAGGGTCTCTCACTGACTTGGAACTCAACAAGTATACTAGACACTGAGCCCCAGGGATCCACTTGCCTCTGCCTACCCAGCTCTGGGTTACAATTATGTACCACCACACTCACTATGTTTCGTGGGTTCTGGTGATTGAGCTTGAGTCTTTATGTTTGCTAAGGAGCTATTTCCACATCCCTGCACCTTGAAGTTTGAAAACAAATACTCTGACTCTTGATTCTCTCCCATCACCCAAGCCCCACACGCCCTCTTCTTTGAAGTTCTTGCAGAGCGTTAAGATACCAACTTGATTTCTAAACACTCCAGGCATTGTGTTTGTTACTGTTACCCAAAGTCTTCCTTGTGCCTCACCTGAAATCTCGTGGCAGAGATATTCAGTCTGGTCCCATCTCCTAAGCAGGCAGAAAGAACTGAGACTGGACCTGGTTCCAAGGAGCCGACTTGAAGTTCCCTGGGAAAATAAAGGAGCACATCCAGATTTGCTGGATTCTGACCTCCTAACCCCAACTCCCACCGGCATGATGGTGTCACCAGCAAGCAATGTCGTTTTCCACCAACCGCCAACCTGTCCTTCTTTGCAGCTCCACCCTCCCGTTTATACGGCGTCACCTGCGCTCCAGCCCGAGCCCTGTTGTCTTGAGGCAACTTGAAGAAGAAGCCAAAGCTCGCGAAGCTGCCAACACAGTGGACATCACCCAGGTCATGAGCAAGCTGGACCGTAGGAGCCAACTCAAAAAGGAGCCACCTCCTCCTAAATGAATTTCTGGTTCTGGGTGGGAGGTGCATGCGTTGGAGGGAGATGAACCAAGAGAAGAGGACCAACATCTAGAGGATTCCGTTCTCCATTAGCGCAGTAGTAGGGTCAAGAGGTATTCCAGTGGACGTCCCAGCCCTGGACGTCCAGCTTCCTAGAGCCTCGCGAACTTGTTTGACCACTCAGCTTGCTAAGGGGTGGGGTGGACGATGGTGCAGGGTTATCATGTGATTTAGAGGCAATGTAGAAATTGTTTTGCCTTAGGGAGTTCTTGTAGAGAGAACCGTGCGGAAAAACAGGCTGTGTAGTGTGCTGTCACTAGCTTTGGGAAATTACCGAGAAGCTATCCTTCCATCCGCAAGGCGAACTTTTTTTAGGGATGTTTGTTTAGAATAGCTTTATGAAGCTTCCCAGCCCACCCCTCTAATTCAGATTCCACTTCTAAGGCAACCGAGATCCCTCCACAGGGCTCGTTCAAGGTCCTCCATAAAAGCACCTCCCTAGTCCCGTTATGTCTGCTGGGAAGCCATTGCTAGGGTACTTTCCCTGAGCTTGTTCTTAGTCACAATTCCTTCTTTCCTTTCTGTTTTCCTATCCCTTATATATAAGGTCTGGCTAAGAACTTGTAGGAATAAAATACTTAGGCTAGAGAGGGCAAGGAGAAATGGCTCTTTGAGGGGTATCTTTCTGAGGAAAGAACAAAGGTACAGGTGTTTGCTTTGAGGAAGAAGGATGGTAGGTGTCAGATATCCTTTTTATAATATTTTCTGGCTGTTAGTGCCACCCTCCTCCATAGCTGTGGACTAGGCTATCTCAGTGCTCAAGGGTAGAGGGAAAGGACAACCCAAACTTGGCTTTGAGCCCTAGAATGTTATTCTTGAAGATAAGCAATCCCTGCATACCTGCATGTAAAAGAGAGGATAAAGAAATGTGCAAAGGACAAGCCTTGTAGAGCAGGAATACTCATACATCCTACGCATTTATTTGGTACCTACTGTGTGCAAGGCATTGGTGAACAAAAACAATATTATTCTTCTATAGAGCTTGTAGTCTAGGATGAAAGTAATGAAGCTCTCAGGTATTTGTGGTATGCCTTCTATGTCTGGAGATCGGTCCACAAAGGTCTCGGCCGGGATGAATGGGAGGGGTCTTCTCTGCTTCATGTATCTCTTATCTTAGAACAGCATGGCCTAGGCATGGACCTGTGATGATGGCAGAATTGTAATGGAGAAGGTAGAAATGCATATGGCTTCCCACGATCTCTTCTACCTCATGCATGGTACTGGCTGGCGATACTCACAAAGTCTTCCTAAATTCAAGGAGTCAGAAAATGAGACTGGGGATTTAGCTCAGAAGGTAGAGTATTTATCTAGTGTGCATGAAGCCCTGGGCTTGATCCTCAGCAATGTATAAAAACAGTTATGGTGACATAAGCCTGTCATCCTAGCACTTGGGAGATGGAGGCACAAGGATCAGGAGTATAGAGCAGTTTCAGGGGCAGCCTGGGCTGCACAAGACCTTGCCGCAGATACGAAAGCAGGGAAATAGATTCTATTCTTTTGGGTGACAATACATCAAAGTATCACTGTAGAATACATGAATTCAAGGAAAAGTGTAGTTCGTGATTGTAACTGGCAACATAATGAATGTATGATAAAACCTGTTATAAATATGAATGTGTTATGAAGGAGATGGGTGTGATATTGTGATAGGGAAGATGGGCTCCATGCAGATTATGCCTCTTTGAAGAAGTGACAGAGGAACAGAGGATGAGAAAGAATTGTCACAGGATGTGGGCCCAGCAGCAAGTGTCCCAAGGTAAGGAGAACTACCCTCAGAGGTGGGACATGACTCAGAATGAACTGAAAAGTCAAGTGGATGGAACCTGGTAGATAAGGAGGAAATGGAACAAGACAGAGTGATACAGGTAGGCAGGCCCAGGCCAGTGAAGATCATCTAGGCCAGTTGAAGTTGTTTACTGTTACTGGTTTCATGCTAACAAGATGATTCCAACCCCAGGGAGAACAAAGGTCCTAAGGTCCTGAGTCACTGAGAAGGCACCAAGGGTTGTGGTCTGTTCATTTCTCTTTCCAAGAATGACCAAGTCTCCCAGCTCTGGAAGACTAATGGACCATCAGTGAATGGACCATTATAAATGGAGTGGGAGAAGGGAACAGACTATATCAGGCTCCTCCTTTGGAGTCTAATGCCTAAAACCTAGTAATTTCTGTACATGTGTCTGCATGAATGGATGAATGAACAAATGAATTAGTGAATGACTGGACGGACGGATGGATGGATGGGCAAATGGATAGATGGACAAATAAAGAGTGAGAAGAGCCTGGATTCAGAGAGGCCTCCTGAGCCATGGTTGTCCCACTCTAATCTTAGCCATGTGGTCTTACTCATGAAAAGAGGAGTCGTCATAAGATTTATTTTCAGATATTGTGAATTTCAAGGGGTGGCAGAACTGGAGTGCTAATTTTCCTTGAATATTTAAAATAGGAGGAAATTTAGGTAATTTAAAATTTTTACATTAAAACAATCATAAATATATTATGAAATAGAATGCAAAATGTGCATGAATTTTTAAGGCCGAAGTTGGAGACTTCAAAGACATCTCATGCTTGGCTGTGCAGGTTCACGTTCTGCCGCCTCAGACTCCTGGGACGCATGTTTACCCAGCTCTCCTGCTGTTTGTCCTACTTTGGTGGGAAAGACTGAGAAGCAGGAAGCCAGAGAATGTTTGTTGTTTCCGCTGTTTATATCACATGAGCTGCCATCATGTATCCAGCAACATGGCGGCCAGAGGGGCGGAAGTGTTGAGTTCACCGTTAATTCTTCAGGGCACTGAATGGGCCCTGTTCCTCTTTGGTCCATCCATCTGCCGCCCCACTACCCCCATTTGTGTTTCTCATGCCTCTCTTTCTCCAAAAGTGATAAACACATGCTAGATTTTCTCCCACCTAGATAGAAATCTACTCAATGCAAGAGGCACAAGATCTCATGATCAGTGAAAGTCACAGGTGTATCAACAGTAGGTGACATTCTCTGCTCAGTGGATGATTGAATAAGGGTCTCAACCTCTACCCAAAGGAAGGTACAGAGGAAATGGCTTTGCTCTGGATGTGGCATTTATGTTCCACATATGTATTTTCTTTTTCTTTTTTTGGTATTTTTGAGACAGGATCTCCCTGTAGCTCCCAACTGGCCTAGAACTCGTTATGTAGACCAGGCTGGCCTTGAACTCATAGAGATCTGCCTGCCTCTGCCTCCCAACTGCTGGAATTAAATTGTGTGCACCACCATGCCCACCCCCACACAGACTAAAATTTTGTAAGAATCAGCAGAGGAACTACAGGGGCTACAGAAATGGAAAAGGCAGGCTCTTCAAGGCTGATCAACATATATGGTACATCTTGTAACTCAGGGCAGAGTGGGGTAGGAACTGGGACATAGGCAACACATGAGAGGAGCCTGGGGTTGAGAGAGAGAACTGTTTGGCTTAAGAGATCAAGAGAAGCTTTGAGGAGGAGGCATGTCTGTGGTGGTCCAGGAGGAGAAAGGGTTGTCCTCAGATGGAGACTGGGGAGTGGGCACTCGAGGCTATGGGAGTGGAGCCCAGGCAGGGCTGTCACTGTCTCAGACAGTGCTTGTGGGGTTAGGAAATGATGCCTCATATAGGCAGGTACAGCCCCAGAGCATCTAGCCTTGTCCCTCAGCCAGAAGCCCCTGACCAGGCAGCTCATGTGATGTGCATTTGCTTGCATGACTATTTGGAGAATGGGGCACACCATCCATGATGCAAATCTAGAAAGCAGGTTGAAGCTGATCATGGAAGGCCAGGAGTTGCAAAGAGCCTTGATCTTGAGACCAGAACAGGGTGTTAGTAAAAGGGTTCTGGCAGCAGCAGCGTCTTAGTTACCACTCCCTGGCTCATTCCTGGATAGCTTAGACACTCCCTTTTTGTCTATCCTTGTACCCTGCCTATGTCTCAGTTTACACTGTATTAAGCCAAGAAGTTCATGTATATGCGTCCCTTCTCCTCCCTCCACTGGGCTATACAACTCCTAAAAAGAAGAGCCCATGTCTTGGGTAGCCTGTCCACTGGACTGGCATGCAGGTGGTACTCTATGTGTTTGATGGGCTTCAGCAAGCTAGATGAGTTCAGGAGGAAAATGATTGAGAAGCTGGCACTCTGATCTCTACCCAGAAGGAAAGTCTGGCTTAGAAAGGTGGTGTTGGGCTCAGAGAGAAGAGGAAACACATTGAAAGTAGAGTAGACAGGGGCTAAATGGAACACGGTGATGCGGGAAGAAGCCCAGGAACTTTGAGCCTCTAAAGATAGGGGTAATTCTAAAAAAACTGCAGACTATGGAAAGAGGATTGGGTTTAGGGTAATGGTTAGGGAGGTACCAAGAAGGATGTGTAGTCCTAAGTGGAAGTGTGTACACCACTGATGTGGTACATATCTCCTGAGATCCTCCGTCTCAAACGGGTGAGGCAATTGGGTTTTAAAGGAGCCTTAGCTTAGAAAGGTGGCAAGACTTGGTATAACTCACAGACAGGGGATACCAGAGCTCTCATGGTGTCACAAACAGAAGGAAGGATCATGTCAGGGAGAAAGTGATGATTCTGTCTGGAGCCATCAAGGAAACTATCTCAAAGATTTCACAGGGAATGTAGCTTAGTTAGTAGAGTGCTTGCCTGAAGCCCTAGGTTTGATCACAACACCACAGAAGCTAGGCATGGTGGTAGGAAGGTCAGTTCAAGGTTATCTTTGGCTACTTGGCAAGTTCAAAGACAGGCTGGGCTATACAGAGATCCTGTCTCAAAAGAAAAGATAGAATAGAATTTTCTAGATGGAAGGCAGAGAACTGTGGTTAATGGAGTCTCCCTTCTTCCGGGAAAGATCTGGGGCAATTCATCATATTAGAATACCAAATGACAGAGCTTCTAAAAGCATTAATACAACCAAACTTTAAGAGTGGAACTATGCATCTTGTACCTTGACTGGGTTTTCACTTTGTAGACCAGGTTGACCTCTATCTCACACCGATCTGCCTGCCTCTTCTTCCTGAGTGCTGGGATTGAAGGCATGTGCCACCACACGCAGTTCTTTATTTTATTATTTGTTTATTTGTATGTGTATGTGCATACGGTGTGTATGCATGTCTTGCCTTTCTGAGGCAAGAAGAGGTCATCGGGTTGGATTCCCTGGAGCTGGAATTTTAAGCCACCGTGAGCCACTTGCCACAGGTGCTGGGAATCAAACTCCAGCTCTCGATAAAGTAACAAGTGTTGTTAACTGCTGAGCCATCTCTCCAGCCCCAAAATTTACAGTTTTAAACACTGATTTTTTTTAATGCCCAGATTTCTGACAGCTACTAAGCAAAAAGAAAGAAAGATAGGTTTTAAAATTCTATCGTGGCATGAAATGAGGCATTCAAGTCCTTTTAGACCTAGATTGTCCCCTCATCCCCAGGTCCCAATGGGAAGGTGGAAATGTACTTCTGGAAAGAGATTTCTAAATCACCCCATGCCTAAGTGTGAAAGAGGCAGAGCCAAATAAAACGGTCACGTCTAATTTAATCAAACTGCATTTCAGTGAGAGGGATGGACAGTAGATGGCAGAGAAGAGCTCTGGAGAGGGAGGGAGGGAGGAAGGGAGGGAGGGAAAGAGAGGAGAGAGAGAGGGAGAGAGAGAGAGAGAGAGAGAGAGAGAGAGAGAGAGAGCGCAAACGGATTTGAGTGACTCTGAATCATGGAAGAGGAGTAACTGTGGAAGGATTCCTGTTCCCAGAAGTGATTATGGAAGATCTGAGAGTCAGTGAGAAGTCAGGGAGAAGGAGGGAGGTTAACCAGGCAGAGAAAAAGAAGACTGAGAGGGAATCTTGCAGGAGGCCAAACTTCATTTATTTTAGTTAAAAAAAATTTTGAGACAGGGTCTCACAGTATAGCCTAGGCTGGCCAGCCCCAGCCCAAGTTCTGGTATTACAAGTGTGTATTAGCATGCCTTAGGAATCCTCCATTTTTGAAGGTCAAGAGAAGAAATAAAGAATGGAGTGAGAGAGCTGTTAGGATGCATCTTAGGGGAGCTGAGGAGATCAGCAGGACAGTGGAAGCACAATAAATAGACTCCGTGTGCCCTTCTCTTCGGTTAGGTAGGGTCAGAGGACCAGTTCTGGCCAATGGAGAGTGCTGAGGTGAAGAGCTTGGCGTTTCTCTCCAGCTTTTGCTCTGCTGTGGACTTAGATTCTACATCCTCCTCCATGCAGCACCATGAGGTGAGGGGCCTCCTGGTCCACACTGGACTCCATGTGAATGCAAAGTGGACTTTTGTTATAAGAAGTCACGGCGAGGTTGATGTCCCACAGGATCACCATCATCCTGACTCATCAAGGACTTGCATATGCCCAAGACTGGAAGAGGTCACTGGACTTAACAACTAGGAGGTCACAGAGGACATTTGAGAGGGTGACTTCAGTGGGACAGTGACAAGCAGAAGGGTGGTTTTTTTTTTTTTTTTTTTTTTGTCTTTTTGAGACAAGGTCTCCCTGTGGCCACAGCTGGCCTGGAACTCACTATGTAGACCAAACTGGTCTGGATTGCTTAGAGATCTACTTGCCTCTGCCCCTGAGTGCTGGAATTAAAGGTGTGTGCCACCGTGCCCAACAGAGCAGCCAGGTTGTATCAGGATAAAGGAGAGTGTGTTGGAGGTAAAGCGGGCAGGGACTGGAGATGACCATTTCAAGAAGTGTGGGATGAAGGTGAGGGATGCAGTGGTAGCATAGAAGATGGAAGATTGAGGGGTGACATTTTAAAAATATATTTTTATTTTATGTGTATGATGTAGTGTTTGCAAGTATGTAAGTGCACACCATCACCATCATCAGGACCATCACCATCATCATTACCCCCATTACCATCATCCTTACCATCTAATCAGTATTAGCATCATCAACAGCATCATTACCATCAGTAGTAGCAGCAGCAGCAGCATCACCAGCACCATCATCATCACTACGATCACTTTCACCATCACCATCGTCATCATCATACTCCCTGCCCGCCTCCTGGTCTTAGAGTAAGCATATGCTTTCCTCTATCTGTCAGTGTTTTCTAATACACTGAACCCACATTGTTCTTTAATGTTTAAGGTATTACGTGAGGAGTATTTAAACCATTATTGTTCTAAACCATCTAACTTCTCTGCTTTCTCAGCACCCTCTGAGCTCGCTAGGAAGCAGGTTAAATTTGAGATGCTGTGTCCCCTGTCGACAGCTTCTAGGCGAGGACTGACAGCAGCACATAGTGACTGGCAGGCAGTTCTGTGGTCCCAAGTTTCATGGCTGAAGTAAGGCTGAGGCTCAGCTAGGACAGTCTTGTGCTGTACTGTGTTCAGTGGGATGACTGGCAGGACAAAGGATGTGGTCACCTAAGCTGCTTCTTCCTCCTGGGGCCAACTTTGTTTCCTTTTGGAGAAGAGGAAAAGGCAAAATGGGAAGAGCCTGAAAGGGGTCTGAGCACCTCAGTGCTGAGCCTGACCCTGGCCTGCTGCTCAGGAGTTCAGGTGATCATAGGTCTTCAACTCCTGAGCCGGTTTCTGAGGACGCAAAGATAAACGGCATCTCTCTGCACCATCTGCTTTGCCTCCCACTGAAAATCCCGTGACTGTGTCGTCCTGTTAACGTACCTCCTCCATTTCACGCTCTTCCCCTCGATCGCCTTGCACAATAAAAATCCAAACCAAGCTTGGCTTTGTCTGTGTCCTGTCACATTCTTCGCCATCCTGCTGCTTTGCTCCCCATACCAATGGTAGGTGGGCTGTGGGCTGGACGGCTGCGTCTCCAAACATAACCCAGGCCTCTGTGGGAGGGAATAGAGTGGAAACTTATGGCTTCCTTGTGGGAAAGGGGTAGAAAAGCTGTCTTGCTTAGAGGGTCCAGCACCAACGGGGAGGGTGTCCATTTGCCATGAAGAAGGGTCCATCTCAAGCCAGGTAAGTGAGGGAAGATAATGGCCACTGGGGTAAGGAGTGGGTGGGGAAAGGAGATGGGGAGGTAGGGGGTAGAAATGAGGAAGGGGAAGGGGACATTTACACGATATGATCTTGATTAAGGGCCTTTATCTCCATGAGCTTCAGTCTTCTTACTTGTAAGGTGGGATGGTAGGATTTATAACAGGTTCTAGGGGGTGGGATTCAATTCATGAACTTAGTAGGTATCACTTTGGTACCACTTTGAAAGCTTATTTCTTCATTTAAATACTTTTAAGTTTAGTCTTATTAAACTCCCACAGGCACTATCTCTTAGTAGGGACAGGAGGGGCTCTTGGGTCACAAACCCCTAGTCTCAGAAGCTCATTTAGTCACTGTCCTAATTTTCTATTGCTATGTTAATACATGGGCCCAAACAGAGAGCACATTTTAGCTCATGGTTGTCCATGTAAGACTTGGCTGGTGTTTTGGTCACAGGAGGCTACTATAGCAAAATAGCATGACCCAGAAGGCTTATACGCAATAGAATTTTCTTCAGTTCTGAAGACTGAGAAGTCCACAGTTAAGGCACCAGCAACTTCAGTTTGAGGGCCTGCTTTCAGACTCATGGATGGGGCCTTCCCACTGTGTCCTTATGTGATGGGAGTGCTGTGCTAGCTCTCTGAGGCCACATGTAAAAAAAGACTGTAATCTCATTGGTAATCATCTCCCAAATGCCCATCTTCTAATACCACCTTGGAAGTGAGAACTTCAAAATAAGAATTTAGGATACAGAGACAGACATACAAAGCAGTCAGGTCTCCTGTGCAGGGCTCATGCTCAAGGGCTCAGCCAGGCTGATCATGCTCCTAGTTGGAGGTTTTTGAAGCCTTCTTTCAAGCTCAATTAGATGTTGGTAAGAGTCAGGGTTTATGTGGTGCTGAGGATCCAACATGCTTGGGAAACACTACTAACTGAGCTAGATCTCAAGCCCAACTCACTGCATCTTAATAATAATAATAATAATAATAATAATAATAAAGTTATTATGATAATCAGTGGGCCTGGGCCTGGCTTGATTTGGGCCTAGCCTGGTGACTGTCCTGTGGTAATCTGGGTAATAGAACAACAGTCCAACAGTTGATGTTTTAGAATGGGATCTTGTTTGAACTTCAGGGAGCTGGTGGAAGAGAATGGAGACCCGCCATTCCTCTTAACCTCTGTTTTTTTTCTTCTTTCAAAGGCTATCCTCAGGGGCACCTAACTGAAGCTTGGACCTGGCTCATTTGAGTGACCTTGAGAGCAGGGCGCAATGTGAAGTCAGTAGCCTTGTGAACTGGGCTCAGGCAACTTCCTTCAGCCTCAGGGCCTGGGGGACAGGCAGAACTCTCTGAGCAGTACATCCATGTGATGCTTTCAAAAGGGTCCATTTTTGACTATAGTCATCTCCAGTCTAACTCTCTCTGAGATATCACCCACCTCTCCCCAGGACCTCTTTCCTGGGGCAGGTGGTTAGACTGGACCTCCTAAAGTATTGTCAGAGTAGACATGGGTAGAGTGCAGTCTCAGCTCTGGAGGCTCAGCAGGGTACAAGCTACAGGTCTTCTCACTTCTACTACTCTGTTAAAGTGCTAAGGGATGGAGATGTGGCTCAGTGGCAGAGTGCTTGCCTAGCATGGTCAAAGTCCTGGGTTTGATTCCTAGCACCACGCCCATATACCAAACAGCAACAAATATCAAATGCATCCAAGCCTAAAGCTCTGGCCAACAATGGAGACGAGGTGACATGGGGTAGCGTGGACGCAAAGCATTGCTGGTTTGGGAACTTTGGGGGTAATCAAGTTCTGCATGGCCAGGCTTCAGCATCCTGGCCCTGGAGGAAGGTCAGTTTGTGCCTTGGGTATACCTGTCTTGTCCTGGGGACTAACAGGGATAGATGAGTTCTAGCAGGAGACCTCTGTACGGCTGTGCTATCATCCTAGGTGGCTCTGGATAACCTCGGTTGTTCCAGGAGGTATCTGCATTGTAACCACTGGACTGAGACTGAGTTAGCTGAGGACAGCCTGGTCCTGGGGGCTGGGGACACATGCCTCACTACTGAACCGTCTTTTTTCCTTCTTTACAGCCAGGCCAGCACTTGGCTCCCAGCCCTCACCTGGCTGTGTACACTGGGACCTGCGTGCCTCCCTCTCCCTCCAGCCCCTTTTCTCCATCCTGTCGCTCCCCCAGGAGGCCCTTCCCCTCTCCAAGTCGTTTCATCAGACGGCCCAGTATTGCCATCTGCCCCTCACCCATCCGAGTGGCCTTGGAGAGTTCCTCTGGCCTGGAGCCCAAGGGGGAAACCAGCTGGTCTGGTGCCCATTGTGGCCTCCCAGGCACCGAAGGAAGCGAAGCCTCTATAGAGCATCCCAGGCCCCGCAGCCAACCCAGGGTCCCTCCCAAGGCCCGGGCGGCCCTGTCCCTCAGCAGGTTTCTGAGACGGGGCTGTTTGGCCTCTCCAGTTTTCGCCAGGCTCTCACCCAAATGCCCCGCTGTTTCACACGGGAAGGTGCAACCTTTGGGGGATGCCAGCCAGCAGTTGCCCAGACTGAAACCCAAGAAAGTAGCAAAGTAAGAAACAGAAAGCGTTGGTACTGTGCGTGTGGGCTGTGTGGTTGTGGCTGTGGCTGTAGACCGTGACTCCACAGTGTTCCTGTGGTCTGGAACCGTGGAGGCTAGGGAGGGTAATGAGGAGGATGGTAGAGACCAGATACCACAAGAGGGCTGATCACATCTCCAAGCCACTGGTAGGTCTCCAGAGACTCAGTCCCATTCCTCCTCCCTCCTTCTGAGATGGCAAAGGGACCGGCTCTTTTTCTCCTTCATTTTCTGCCAGAGCCCTCTACTCACCTGCCCCATTTCAGGAGTATCACTGTGCTAAAGCCACTGCATTTGCAAAGGGCTGTGGCAGTAACCACAGGTGATGAGGTCCCAAAGGCGTGGCTTCAGGGGCTCCAGCCGTCCCCTCCTGTAGGTGCTCTGGCCTCCCTGGTGCTCACAGACTCCTGCCTCCACCCCATCCATCCATTTATCCACTGTCCTAAGAGGCCTTTCCAGGATGCTTGTTCTGGAAATGGTCCCTGAAACTGAGTGTCCAGCCTCTACCTGTGCGGGAGCCCCTCTAAATTCCATTTGGGGTGGCTCTGAAACATCTAGAACTCCAAGTACCCCTAGGCAGCTGGTGTGTGCAGAACAGAGGCTCAGAGGAATGTTGGAGAGTGGTAGGAGCCAAGACAGAGAGCAGAGCAGCCAGTATAAAACCAAGAGTCAGCCTCATCTCTACTGGGATTTGGAGGGGACAGTCAGAGGCACCCTCAAACCCGTCAACACACTCCTACATTTGGCCTCATCTGAGCTTGGAGAAGAAAATGACAGGCAGAAGTCTGTGTTGCCATGGAGACTCAAGGAGTGTGGCCCCGGCCTGGAGCCCTGTGTGTGTGGACAGCAGAGCAGAGGCTGCTGTCCCCTCCTGTCTGTGTCCAGCTCCATTGCTGTAGGACGGGGTCAGGATCCAGTGTGTGTCTGTCGATTCTTCTCAGTTGGCCTGCTGAAGGAATGTTCTAGCTCTCGACCACTGTCTTACTTCACATGTGGGTATGGAGCTTTTACAAAGCTCTCTTCCCAGTGGCCTCAAGAGGCAGCTTAAAGGGGATGAGGATTAAGTACCAGTATGTCAACACTCAGGGACAGGCTGAATTCATCAAAACCATAATGACTGAAAATGAAAATAAAGCATATTTAGGATCATCTTTAATGCAGCTGAAAAATATAAATCCCAGTTAAAAGGGTCCCTAGAGCCAATGGTCACTCTGGGTCAATGTTCAGTTCCTGGTATGCTAGTCTTCAGAACTGTCAGGACCATGTGGGGGTTACTTGTTCACCCACTTCACTTGCTTTCTTTTTGTGCCCAAAGCTTTTTCCAGATCAAAATGGATATGCCTACCGACAGTGGGCCCTGCCTGATGGACTCGGACGACACAGGGGCAGGAGAATCTGGTGACCAGACCATGGAAAAGGAGGTCATCTGCCCCTGGGAGAGCCTGGCCGAGGGAAAGGCAGGCTGAACAGAGCCCTGGGTTGAGAAGATGCTTCCAGTAGACATCATCAGATGGGGGCCCTGGGGCTCACTTGCTCTCAAACCTAAGTGCATTAGAATGATATTGGAAGGCTGTGGAGAGAGCAGATGGGGTGGGGTGTGGGGAAGCGTGCTCTGGCTGACTCCCAGTGGTCACCTGCTCCCTTGCCTTCACTTTCCCTTGCTTGGCCAGAAAGGCATGTGGGCCAGAAGACATCCCTTGCTGCCTTAAAACCAATAAAAGGGTCATTTGGAAGATTTTCTTGGATTGGAATACTAGCATATGCCTGGTTTTACTGGTATTCCTAGCCTATTCTTTGTGAGTTAAACTCATGTCTTCACCTTTGTGGGCCCGGGGACACAGCGTTGTTTCTAAGAGCTCCTTCCCTCTGCCTTGGTTAACTTCTCTATTGCTGTGATGAAAACACTGACCAAAACCAACTTGGAGAGGAAAGGGTTTATTTCACCTTGTGACTTACAGTTTGTTACTGAGGGGAGCCAGAGGAGGGGCTCAGGGCAGGAACCTGGAGCACAGACCATAGAGGAGCACTGCTTGTTGACGTGCTCCTCTGGCCTGTGCTCAGCCTGCTTTCTTATGCAACACGAGACTATTTGCCCAGGGATGGCACCACCCACAGTGGGCTGGGCCCTCCCACATCATTCAACAATCAAGAAAATGCCCCACAAACATGGCCACAGGCCAGTGCAAAGGAGGAGATTTCTCATTTGAGATTCTCTCTACCCAGGTGTGTCAAGTTGACAACTAAAGCTATTCAGAACGCTGTCTACGCTGATTTGAGCATGGTGCTTTCACTAATCACGCTCCAGAGGTGGCTGTTCCCCAGGGTGCAGGCATTGATTGGAGAGGGGACAGCTTGGGCAAGGCTCACTCCTGAAAGGGCAGATTCTCCTAGATGTCCACCAGATGGGATTTGTTTTCGGGAGGATAAAAGATATTAGTTAGCCCTCCTTCCTTCCTTTCTTCTTTCCTTCCTTCCTTTAATTCTTTTTAAAATTGTGTGTGTGTGCGTGTGTGTGTGTGCGTGTGTGTGTGTGTGTGCACGTGTGTGCAGGTGCCCCTAGAGTCCAGAAGAGGGCACTGGAGGTAAAGTTGCAGGTAGTTTCAAGCCCATTGTGCATGCTGAGAATTGAACTTGGCTTCTCTGGAAGAGCACTATGCACTCTTAACTACCGGCCCATCCCTCCAGGCCCTCTTTTAAAAAAAGATTAAAAATATTTATGTGAATGTGAATGTGTGTGTGTGTGTGTGTGTGTGTGTGTGTGTGTGTGTGTGTGCCACATATATGTGGGTATCACAGAGGCCAGAGGAGTATGTCAGATCATCTGAATATGGAGTTACATGTGGTTGTGAACTGCCTAATGTGAATGCTGGGAACCAAACTTAAGTCCCCCGAGCCATGTCTCCAGGCCCCAATTACTTTTCTTGTTGCTGTGACAAAATATCTCACAAAGGCAGCTTAAGTAAGGGTTTATTTTGACTCACAGTTTGAGGGCGCAGCCTACCGAGGTGGAGAAATCAGGACAGCAGCAGTTTAAGGCAGCTGGTCACAGAGTATCTGCAGTCAGGAAACAGAACGGAACAAATGATCACGGTCTCAGCTTGCTGTCTCCTTTTTGTTCGGTCCAGGACCCCAGCCCATGGTGTGGTGCTGCCCATGTTCAAGATGGGTCTTCCTTGTTTAGTTAAACTTTGTTTCTGGAAACACCCCTCAGAGGCATATCCAAGAGTGTGTTTCCATGGTGGATCTAGATCCCGTCAAGTTGATAATGAAGATTAACCATCACAGAGTGGGAGCTGGAGAAGGAAAGGAGGACATCAGGTCCTGACGCAAGGACAGCTCAGTTTCAAGCATGTTTTGGGCAGGCCAGTACAGGGCATCCTTGAGTCAAACTCACTGTCGGCTGGGAATGGTCTTACATCAATACCCCAACTGTTCATGGTTATTGGTTGGGAGTCCCCAATGGGAAGCGTGGTCCCGTGGGGATAGCGGAGGGCCCAGTGCTGCAGCAACCAGGCTTTCCATCATCCACTCCCTGTGATAGGAGATTCCAGCACTCATTTTCTCTCCCATTGCTAGATCTCCAGTTCCTAGAAGCTCCTGGAGTTGCAGACCTTGGTGTGCTGCTCTCATCTCTCCCCAGGTATTCATTCAACAAATACGTATTAACTGAGCCTTATGGATGTCTGGCGCTGTGCCAGGCCCGAGGAGGTAGCTGTGAGTAGGATTCCTTGCTTCATGGATTCATCTAGTGGTTCTCAACCAGGTTGATTCTGTTCCCCACAGGACACTGGACAGTACCTAGAAACAAAGTCAAGATGGGTGCAGTGTGAGCACAGCCACTGGTGCCTAGTAAGTAACGACCAAGGATGCTACACAACATCCCACCACACTCAGAACTCCTTACAGCAAAAGACAATCTGTCCATGAGATTTACGGCATCACTGTTAAGAGACCTTGGACTGGAGTCTCAGGTTTTACCTTTGTCTGTGGTTTCCACCAGCTCCAAAATGTTGCCCCACAGGATCCTTTGGCGATTGTGGTTGAACCCAGCAGTGGGCTGAGATTAAGTGCTAATGCTGTCACTGAAATCACATGGAAAGTCTCTGAAGGAGAAGAACATTCCCGTGGTTCGTTAACCACTCATCATGTTGTCCCTTTTAACTCCTAAGTGCATCAGAATCCAGTTAGCAGATAAGAGCCCCTAACTTGCTTTTAGCCCCTGACAGTATATCATACGTAGGCCAGAAATACTGGGGCTGCTGAATAATCCTTCTGCAGGCATCAAAAAATGAATAGTGAACAAGTGTGTGACTAACACGTGGGCTTGTCTGTCCTTGCAAGGCATATAGAGGGTTCCAAAACTTCAAGAACATTGATCATTTTAGTTGTTTCCAAATCTCCATTGGCCTCACAAATGAGTTTCTCATCAAGGGCTAAGGGAACCTTTCACTCAAGAAGTAAATGGAATAGTTCTGCTCTTCCTTTGAAGGGGAGGGAAGCTGATTTATCTGATGTTTTTACTCACAAATCTGGCCTAAAATTAGATTACAGGTGAGGTCATTCAATTCTACTAGTCTACTGCCAGCCAGCATGTTCACACATAAGGAAATCTCAACTCTTGATTGTGATATTAGTATTTATGGCTCCACTTTTAAGCTCTGAAGGTTCTAAAGATAGATGAGTCCATCTGAGTCCCTGGTGTTACTGACAGACGGCTCTGCGATCCATTGGTTGGACTGGTAAAGGCTGAGCTTAGAGTTCAGTAATAAAATAGACTGCAGAAGTGGGGAGTGGCTCAAGAATGAAAAGTTTCTTTCTGACATAGAGCTGCCCTCAGAAGGGTAGTTCAGGCCAAGGAGAGTCAAAGAAAGGTAGGAAATGCAGAGGCTATGCTTCAAAAAATCATGTTGCTACACCTATCTCTCCACCCATCTCCTAGTTACAGGGATGACCATTCTCCAATGCGTCTGGACGTTAGAACCACTAAGGAAATTTGAAAGACCTGGTGCCCAGGCAACACTGGGCCCAATGAGGTCAGAATCTCTGGAGCACAGAGCTAACATCAGGACTTTTACAGAATTTTCCAGGGTGAGTTTAATGTTCGGTGTCTCGGTTACTTTTCTGCTGCTGTGGTAAAGCACCATGACTAAGGCAACTTACAGAAGGAAGAGTCTGGCTTATGGTTTCACAGGGATAAGAGTCCATCATGGTGGGGAGGCCTGGTGACAGATACAGCTGGTACAGAATGCTGAGTGTTCACATCTTCAACTATTTACAGAAAACAGAGGGAGCAATTGGAAGTGGAATGAGGCTATGAATTTTCAAGCCCACCCACAGTCACATGATTCCTCCAGGAAGACCACACCTCCTAATCCCCTGCAAACAGCACCACCATGTAGAGCCAAGTGTTCAAATATTTGGAGCCTATGAGGGACATTTTTTTTCATTCAAACTACCACACCAGGTGAGGTTAAAAACCACTACCCTGGGCTAAGGATTGAAGCTGGTTCACCACTCATATCCACGCCCAGGAGAAAGCGGTGGGAAGGCCTCTTAAGTTCACATCTCAGAAGCAGAGATTGTATCATCTCTACTCACATTGGTAAGCGCTTGGTCACACAGTCACACCTAGCTGCAAGGGATGCTGGGACGTGGAATCTCTAGTTAGGCCAATTTATGAGCAGCTAAATTTATACTGGTTGAAATACCAGGAAATAAAATGGAATAGATGGACGACAATAGATGCCTGGTCTCTCCCTTGCTGGCTTTATTCAGAGATGTGACTATTTTCCTTCTCTTGACAATGTACAAGCACAATAACTTTCTCCAGAGGCCCCAGAGAAGTTGTCCCTTTGCTTTCTGGGAAGGGGACCTTCGATGACCCATGTAGAGTGTGATGTGAATTTATTGAGCCAAAAGGACATGGTGCTTATTTGAGAAGGCTCATAAGGAGCCTGTGGTGGCCAGGGACTGAGGTCTCTTGGTGCTAGACAGATTGACTGGAGAGAGTGAGGGGAACAGGGGCTCTTAAATACTGCCGATTCCGTGGTGCAGCTGGCCACACTGGTGTCTGCCTCATCTTCACACTTCACCAGAAGAGGGTGTCCCAGGCTCACAGATCCCTGAAGAGGAGTAACTGGGATTTTTTTCCCTTCACAGCTTAGAGCTCTGTGCTGAAAAGGAAAGAAGAGGGATGAAGAGAAGCTCCTCCTGCTCCTCCTCCTCCTTCTCCTCCTCTTCCTCATCTTCCTCCTCCACCTCTTCCTCTTCCTTCTCCTCCTCTTCTTTCTCATCTTTCTCCTCCACCTCTTCCTCTTCTTCCTCCTCTGAAAGCCTGGTGGGAATAAGGGAGCGATAAGAGAATTAGACCTCTGCTATGCACTCTGTCCCCCTGACTCAGCCCCTGCAACCCACCATGGAAGGGAACCCATGAGAGGAAAGCCCCTTTGGGTCTTGGTCCAGCCCTGACAGGTTTCCTAGCCATTTTGTGCGATGGAACCAGAGGGAGAGGCTCTGGTGGCTTTGGGTGAGGATTGAGACTGGAAAATCTCCAGCAGAAAGGAGACTCCCTCACCTTTCCCCAGAGGGCTGTGGCCAGGAGCACCCCAGCCTTGGGGAGATAGCTGTCATCTCTTTGTGTCCAGCTACAGTACCTTGGACTGAAGATCAACAGAACCTCATTCATCTCTGACTTCTCAACCTGAGGGTTTATAAGCCTTCTGTTGAGAAGGGAGGCTGGGCGACTGGGGCAGCCAGAGGGACCAGATCAGCACTGAGCTATACAAGCAGAGTAAACAGGCTTTTCAACTTCTCAGCTGGTGGGAGGGGCTCTCTGTAGGAGTGAGGGCGGGGAAGGATCAGGCTATTCTGTTCTTGGAGAACAGAACAAGAGCATTAAGGAGTCATACATAGCCCCTGCGTAGGGGGAATTTATGTACACAGGCCCCCTGGCCATGTGCCCGCACCCTGTCTCTGGCCATGTGTACACATGCTATTCTGTCTGTGCATGCATGGCCCGTGTGTGGGATGCTGTGGCTGTGAGCCTGGCTGCTACAGGCTACAGCAGACTATCCCCTAAAGATGGCAGTAACTCAGTGGTGACGTTGGGGACATGAGCTCATAGGCAGAGCAGCGATAGGTGCTGTCTGATGACCAAGAACATTTGTCTATGTCTCCCTGACACAGTCTCCAGAGAGAGGTGAGAACTGTGTGGAAGGTAAGGCAGCCAAAGTGGCTGTGGGGTCCAACTGGTGAGACTGAGTCTTACCGTGGTCTAGTGCTGGAAAGATGACAACAGCTGTCTCCACAGAACTTGTAAGAAAAGAACGATTGTCAGTCATCAACCTGCTAAGTTCTATCCCTCATCTTAACCTGTAGGTAGCCCTCAAGAAGGCTTGTCCTGAAACGCTTTGTCTTGGGAGGCTGGGGAGCTGGCCAATCACAGCTTGTAGGCCCACCCTGAAAGAGCCCCTCATAGATTCCTGTTCATATGTAGTCCTCAGTATTGAACCATGGCGTTACAGCATCATCATCCTTAATCTGCAGATGCACCCTCTCCACCCGTGAGTGGTAGAAACTCTCCAGCTGAAGTTTAATGTAAGTTATAGTCTATATTTCTGTTTCTAGTTGGATCTCTATCTGTATCTGCTTCTATATGTATTTCTCAATGTTGCAATTCAAACATGTAGGAAATGGGCTGGGACCCAGTGAGTAAAGTATTTGCCATGGAAGCATGATGCCCTGGACTTGGAGTCCCCAAACCCACTCCAAGCAGGATGCAGTAGTGTCCCCATGCTCCTCATTTGATAGGGAATCTCAGCACCCCTTACAGGGAGATGGGAGGCAGAGACAGGAGAATTCCTAGAAGTTCGTGGGCTGGCTAGTCTGGTGTACACAGTAGTGAGCAACAAGGGACCCTCTCTCAAACTTGGTGCAAGTGAGTACAGGTACCAGAGGTTGTCCTCTGACCTCCATGTGCACACCATGGCATGCAACTGCTCCCACTTACACACACCCCTGTGTACACACACACAAAAGATAAAATATATGGAAAAATACAAAGACTCTTGTAATGAACATCCACATACACTTCACTTAATAGTGTTAATATTTTCCATAATTAGTTGCAATGCTTAAAAAAAGGTAAAACATGTTTTCTTCCTTTCATCCACCTTTCTTTCCATTTCTATATTGGTAGTCTTTTTCACATTTGTCTTTCTGTCCCCCAAATTGCTGTTCTTCTTCTTTCTTCTAATCATTGAGAAATGAAAAAAAAAAAACCATTGAATACCTAAGGAATTAATAGCCAGAATATATAAAGAATAACAAGAACAAAACCAGATAACTGATTTAAAAATGAGCAAATCACTTGAACAGACATTTCTCCAAAGGAGATATATTGATTGCCAGTAACACATGAACAGAAACTCAACATCACTAATCATTAACGAAATGCAAACCAAAACCATCAAGGAAGTCAAGTGTGGTGGCACATGTCAGAGGCAGGAGGATCCAAGCTTGAGGCCAGCTTAGAATATATAGCTAGGTTTTGTTTCAAAAACAACCAAAACAAAACAAAATAAAATCAGTAACAACAAACCCACAAGGAGAGGTTGCTTTGTACCAGTTGGGGTAGCTATGGAAAAACAGCAAAACAAAACAGAAAATAGCAAGTGTTGGCAAGGGCGTGGAGAAATTAGAGCCCTTGGGTATTGTTGGTGAGAATGTCAAATCAGAGTCATTATAGGAAACAATGCATTGATTCATCAAAAACTTAAAAAAATAGAATCTTGCATGAAGTGAGCCAGTAATCCCATTTGGGGGATGGGTATATTCTTCCCCAAACTGAGAGCAAAGACTGAAGAGATGCTAGTACACTTACTTGAAGAGATCTTAGCATACTTGTGTTCACAGCAGTATTTCTTGCAACAGCCTCAAAGTAGAATGAAGCCAAATGTTCACTGATGGAGGAATGGATTTTTTTAAAGTAACACAGTAAAATATGATTCAGCCTTAAAAATGAAGGAAATCCTCACACATGCTTCAGCATGGATCAGCCCATGTCTTTAGGACATTACAGTAAGAGAGAGAAGCCAGTAACCAAAGGACAAATACTGTGTGCATCTTCTTAAAGCTTGTCTTTGTCAGTTAATTTGTAGCCCCCCCTCTACCAAACAAGACTTGGTATTAGAAGCTGAGGAGTTGGCTAACCCACAAACGCACACTCACACTCATGCAAGCATGGATATGCACACACATGCATAAAATTTGGACATGCATGAAAATAGGAAACGAAAATAATTGGTACTAGATAACATTTATTCCCTCACAATATATATGTAAATATATATAATACATGTTTACACACACACACACATGCACACACACACACACATATATCTCCATCTAACTATCCAAGTTTCACAGAGGGCCAACTAGACATTTCATATGCATCCATGAATAAAAGTGGGTTTAGGTTTCAAGAATGCATAGTTTAAATGAGGTTCATACTTTTAAACCTATAGTCAAAATAGCCTGTGTTGTGAGGAAGCACAGAATGTGACAGCTAAGAACACACTCAGCACCTCCCTGCCTTGGGTCAGATCTAGGTTCTGCCCTTTTCTAGCTGAGCAACTTACCAAACCTTATTCCTATTATCCAGAAACTTGAGATCAGGATAATTCTGCTTCCTAGAAGGTATGTGATGGTTATGAACTAATTTATATAAAGAACTCCAGCCAGCGCCTGGGACCCAGTTACTGTTTGGTGAATGTTTGTTACTTTTATATGTAAGGTGTACAAATGAAAAGGAGCCTGAGAAAGTCTGGCTGACCCCATAATGTGGGTCTGAGTGTGTACTGAGGTCATGTGTGGGAAGCACCAGTTTCTTTGCGGAATATTTAGTAGGGATGACCAGAAATATAAGAAAATATATTTAGAGCAGTTAACCTTCCCTGAGGGTGCAGCTCAGCAGTAGAGCACCTGCCTGACTTGGGCAAGGCCATAGGTATAATCTTTAGCACTGAAACACACACACATGCGCGCTTAATAAGATGCAAATTAATATGCTGAGATCTTATGAGGCAGGAAAGCAGACAGCCCTCTCTGGAAGGAGCTGACAACACCTCTTCTAGGATCCAGTTCCTGGAAGTCCTTGACTAGAGACAAGGAAAGGACAGAGCAGACTTCAGTAAGTGGGGAAGGAATGGTTTTCTACTCAGGAGTCCAGATTGCACACCAGGTACCATCCAGATGCCTGAGGCGCATCACTGGCTTCCGTTGTGCGTGTCACTAATTTGATGTCAGAACGACTGAGATTACAGAGTTCTCTGCTCTCTCTGTAGAGTTCCCAATGCCAAACCTGGGAGTATTCCTTCTTCTTTGGGGTTAAGGCAAGTGGAATTTGAAACATCTTAGTAACAGTGTAGTCTTGGAATTGTTGGTTGAGCTTGTGGGCTGCCCTTTGTCATGAGATCCATGATGATGGGGATTCTATTTGGGCAACTTGCTTCACTGTATTTCAACTATGGGAGATTCTATAGTGCAGGGGTCATTCATGTGTGTAGTCTTACCTTTATACACAGCCCAAGCAGCATCACATTTGCATGGGGATTTAGAGTCCTGAAGATGTTGGCTCATCTGTTATTAAGACAAAAATTCATAGCACAAATATCTGGATATAATAGCTTCATAGCTTGAGGCTCATGTCGTAAACCTGGGACTCTTTATAACTTTAGTTACACACATCCTCCTGATCTCTAGAATTCATGTCCAGACAGGAGAAAACGTCTACTTCTTTATGCAGTCATTGGCTTGAATTTTTCTAACTTTAAAAACGATCGCTGGGGCATGGTGGTGCACTCCTCAGTCTCAACATTCCGGAGGCAGAGGCAGGGGCAGGCGAATCTCTGTGAGATCAAGGCCAGCCTGGTTTACATAGCAAGTTCCAGGCCAGCTGGGGCTACAGGGAGACCCTGTCTCAAACAAACAAAGACAAACAAAAATTTCCCTGGGGTTGCAGAGAGAGCTCAGAGTTTAAGAGTGCTTCGTGCTCCTGCAGAGGACCTGAGTTTAGTTCCCAGCACCCACGCTAATTAGCTGATAACCACCTATCACTCCAGCTACAGGGGATCTGATGCCTTCTTCTGGACTCGATGGCACCTGAATCCATGCATGCACATCCACCCCTACATTTATACATATTGAAAATTAAATAAAATCTTCCAGAAAAGACTAAAGCTGGGCATGGCAGTGGTGGGGCAGGAGAGCAGGGCAGGAAGTTAGGTCAAAATCAGCATATAAGGGTATCCAGACTGGGGGCTGAGAGATGGCCCAGTGGTTAAGAACACTGGCTGCTCTTGCAGAGGACAATTCCCAACGCTCACATGTCAGCTAATAGCCATTCATAACTCCAGTTACAGAGGATCTGGTGCTCGCAATCTGACTTCTTCCGACATTGCACAACACAGATGTACTTACTTACATGCAAGCAATACACTCATACAAATAAAATGAAGATAAAAATAATGAATAGCATATTTTTTAAAGTATCAAGACTGGAAACTGGCCTTCCCATCTAAGGCCAATCACAGCATGTGCAGAAAAAGCCCGATGCTGTCAACGACCTATAAATGTCCCAATCCGAAGGTCATGTGTGGCATCGAGCTTCTTACTTTTTTCCAGTTCTGGCCCATTTCCTTCCTTGGACTGCTCTTTCTCTTAAACTATCTCTGCTTCTACCACTATTGACGTGTCCCTGTCTAATTTCTTGCTCCAGAGTATAGGAACCTGGAAATCTCCGTGGGCACCTGCCAAACCCCTATATTTGCTTCTAGTGGTGGTGCATGTCTGGGATTCCAGCACGTAGGAAACCAAGGCAGGGGGATTGTCATGAGACTGAGGCAAGCCTGGGCTATGCAGAAAGTACTAAGCCAGCCAGAGTTACATGGTAAGACCCTGTGACAAAAAAACAAACGGTAAAATGAAATTCCTAAAGATGATTGTATTGAAACATGAGTCCTCCTAGATTAGAGTGAATCATTAGCCCAAGACCTGGAGAGGACACAGATATACAGTGGGAAGATAGAAGCAGAGACTGGAATGATGATGCAGATACATTCCAAGGAAAACCAGGAGCTACTGGGTGTCACAGAGGCTAGCAGAGACACCAAATGTCCTCTGATGCGTGGATTTCTCCCATCGTCCAGAACCACGAGGGAACAACTTCTTGTTGTTCTAAATCACCTTGTATGTGATTTAGAGGAACAAATGCAGTGCTCCCTTGGTATCATTTCATCATTCTCCCAAAGATGAACATTAAGTCGTTTCCAATTGTTCTATTTTACTGTCTACTGCTGTGGTAAGCACCATGACCAACTTGAGGAGGAGAGGGTTTATTTCAGCGTACAGTACAGTCCTTCATGGAGGAAAGCCAGGACAGAAACTCAAGCAGGAACCTAGTAGAAGGAACTGAACACTGCTTACTGGCTTGCTCCTCTGGTCTGTGCTCAGCCTGTTTATATAATCCAGAACCACTCGCCTAGGGCGGCACCACCCACAGTGGGCTGGACCTTCCCACACCACTCAACAATCATGAAAATGCCTCACAGATGTCACCACAGGCCAGTCTCATGGAGGAAATTCCTCAGTTGGAGTTCCCTCTTCCCAGGTATATCAAGTTGACAACTGAAGCTAACCAGGACACCGATTGTTCATGAAAACTAACAATGCTGTAATGAACATCTCTGACATTCCTCTGTAACTTCCCAGGTCAGACACTAAAAGAATCACTGGGTTACAAAGAGCCTGCCTATTTTAATCAGTCTACCACACTGAACTACCCTTTTGGAAGTCTGTTCTAAAAAATGCTGCCCTGATGATGGATATAATTGTTATCTTACATTCTCACTAGAAATGTCACTAGCACTTTGGTATTGTGTCAGCATCTACTGTTGCATGTGACCACCGAGGTTGGGTACATCCCTCTAGAAGCCAGTAGTGCTAGAGTTTGGGTCCTCTTGCCAACTTCCAGCCCTTTGAGGACAGGAACAGGGGGAATGACCAGATAGGCACATGATTCCCTGTTCATCCTCTGAGTGGGCATTTGCAATAGTTTCTTTTTCATTGCAGTGATGAAATTAACAAAAACTAACTTAGAGGAGAAAGGGTTTATTTGACTTACAGTAGACAGTCCATCATGATGAGAAAGACACGGTTATCAACAGAGAAGGCACTGTGTCAGGACCTGGAAGCTGACTGATCACATTTCATCTGTACTCAGGAAAACAGAGTGAACAAGAGCTGGGGCCAGGCTACAATACCTCAACGTCCCCAATGGCGTACTTCCTCTAACAAGGCTCCACCTCCTAAAATCTCCCTAACTGTCCCTAATATCACCCCTATCTGGGAACCAAGTGTTCAAACATGTGAGCCTATGGGGGTACATTTCATATTCAAATTACAGCAGCATCCCAGCCTATAAAGGTGACCTAGACTCCGGGGCTCTGGGCGTTTGGTACTGTCATGACTGGTCCCAGTGCAAAGCTCCACAGTAAGTCAGAGAATCTTTTTTATGCTGACAGTCACATTGTATTTTGAATCACTCTGATGGTTTGTCTCCTGGAGAGAATATGAAGTCATTGATATTAGGGACTATGCAGCCACCTTTGCAACCCTGAATATAGAACAGCCTGTCCTTTGAGCGGGGAGAAAGGAGAGCTCTATTGAACCCCTTCTTGGGGTTCCATCCCTGAGGCTGCTAATGCCCCTGTGTTTACCCTAGTAACTGATCTGTCTCTGGAGACATAAATCAGATACCCCTCCCCTATCCAATCAGGCCTCAAATGTCAACTACAGGGTGGCTGTCCTGCCCTTAGAAAACTCCTCCAGTGCCTGGGCCCACCATGATCCCTTGTGGTGGGGAGTCCTACCTGGAGAGGCTGGCTCCAGGGATGCTGAGATAGAAGAGGCAGGTTCTGCTGGTGACTGCTTAAAATTCATGTTGCCATAGCAGCGTGGCATTAGGCCGTGGTTATCCTGCTGTACAAAGCTTTGATCTCAGGAAAGGCAGGGTTTCTTTTGCTCTTTGACTGGTTCTAAGGGGACACTGCCTTGGGACTATGCTTTGCCTTTGCTCCAGGGCCTGAGGATCGTCTCTGAAGCAGAAAACTGGGGACAGGCAGACAGAGAAGGAGACTCTCAGAAGTCGACTCAGCCTTGAGATTCTAATCTGAGGGAGTTGGCTCAAAACCCTCAAGGGCAAGTGATTCAGGTCTGAAGAAAGAGGGGTCAGATGGCTCTGTAGCAAGGGGTTGTGCACACACAGACTGATGAGAGACAAGCACAAAGGAGATGTCTGTGTGGGTTGTGAGTAGCAGAGCTAGGAAGAGAGTGGCTGAGAAATAAATACATGTGGGTTAGCTCAGCAAGTCTCAACAGGATGGAGAGAGGCTTCAGTTACAAAGCACTTGTGATGCAAGCGGGAGGACATGACTTCAGATCCCCAGCACTGAGCTAAAAAACTCCAATGTGGCAGCATGCACCTGTAATCCTAGTTCAGGAAAGGCAAAGACAGATGTTTCTCTGGATCTTTATAGCCAGCCAGTATGGCAGAATTTGGTGAGCTCCATCCAGGTTCACTGAGAGAAGCACCTGAGGAAGATATCCAGTGTCAGCCTCTGGTCTCCACATGCACACATATGAGTACATAACACACACACATACATATATACACACATATACACACACTCATGTGTGCACATATGTGCATGCGTGCTAATTTACCCTTTCATTTTAATACCCATTAGCTAAGGACATACTGTGTGTTTGGTACTGGGGGATACAAATCACTTTCATGACTTCAACTCTCAAGGTTGTTCCCAGTAGCCACATAATTAAAGCATATTCTAGCATAAGACTGCAGAATGCGATCAGTGGCTGGATGGAGAACATGGTGTTTCACAGTGGAGAAGTCCCTGTGGTCTTCATGGACTAATTTGGGTTGAACCTAAAATGACAGGCAAAGGTGTGGGTAGCACATTCCAGTCACCCAGAACCAGGTGTCCATGTGGTGGTTGGCTAGACAGGGGGTGTATTCAAGAACAACAGGGTGCCCAGTGAATTACAGGGAGAGTAGGTTGATGCCAGAGCTAAGATGACGAGGTCAGACCGAATTTGACAGGTGAGGAGGAGTCATGAGAGGCTTTTGAATCTGACAGTATGGGTTAGAACTGTTCTTCAGAAAAATGAATCAGGAGCAGGATGAGAGATGGGCTAAGGAGTGAAGAGACTGAAAGCTTGACATCTCTGTAGAAGCAAAGAAGGAAGGGACTGGGGTGATGTGTCAGAGTATCACGTGTGACAGGGTGTTGGGGTGACAGGACAACCCTTGGGTTGGAAAGGAATGAACAGAGGCAGGTGAACAGGGCCCACAGTGCAAATTCAAAGGAAAGGAGAGAGTGAAAGCAACAGTAGGTTGAATTGAGACCCAGTGCATTAGGGGTGACGCCTTTTCATGGGACCAGGAAAACGAAGAGAAAGAAGGAGTTAGGGAGTTGTGTTCGTGGTCCTGAGCCTGCAGATGCTGTACTGGTTTCTAGAAGGGAAGGCTGGGCTGATGATAGACTCTTCAAGGACATCCTCAAGGACATAAGGATGTACAAAGAAAGAAGGGAAGAAACATCAAATTCAAATCTGGAGGAAAGTGATGGTGAAGAAGGCCGAAGATGAGGAGGTGCATGATCTCCATCTCATGAAAATTTACTCAGGAATCAAGCACTTGCTGCGTGAACACTCATCTCCAGCGTGAACACTCATCTCCAATGGAGAATGGAAGGGGATCGGAGATAGGAAAGGCCACTGGTTATGTGCACCTCAATCTCCTTGTCACTTAATACCAGCCCCTAGTAACTTTGTACAAACTGGAGAACCGTATCCCTTCCAGGGATGATCTCATGCCATTGGTAGTGGGCACAGCAAGCAAACGAGCTCCTTTGTGCAAATTTCAGAATGCCAAGTGCTGAGTCACAGCAAAGGCAGGAAAGAAAGGGAACTGGAAAGTGGGCAGGAAGGGCAGCCGGCTTCATTCTGGTGAGGGGACCCCAGGAAACGTCTCCAAGAAGACCCACCTGAGGAAAAGCGTTCTGGCCCCGAGGGAAAGGAAGCCATCCAGAAGTCTCTCATAGAGGAGTCATGAGAACAGGCTTGCAGGTGCTGGGGCTGCCTTCGTCATTCGGGTTCTAGTTCTCCTCCTCCTCTTCCTCCTCCTTATTCTTTTTCTTCCTCTCTCTCTCTCTCTCTCTCTCTCTCTCTCTCTCTCTCTCTCTGCCAGTGAACAACCTCAGGTGTTATCTCTCAGTTGTCATCCATCTTGTTTTTTTAAGAAATACATTTTTTTGTCTGAGTGTATTACCTGCATGTATATAAGTGTACCCACATTGTGCAATGCTCACAGAGGTCGGAAGGAGGGTATTGGATCCCCTGGAACTGGAGCTATGGACAGTTGTTAGCCATATGTGAGGTCTGGGAATTGAACTGGGGTCCTCTGCAAGAACAGCCAGGGCTCTTAACTCCTGAGCCATCTCTCCAGCCCATTCTTTTTGTTTTTTAAGACAGGGTCTCTCATTGGCCTGAAGTTTGCAAGTAGGCTAGACTGGAAGGCCAGCATGCTCCAGGTATCTGCCTGTCTCTGCCTCTCCAGGATATGCCACCACCACCTGGCCTTTTATAAACATGGGTTATGGGGATTGAACTCAGGCCCTCGTGATTGTATGACAGGCAATTTACTAACTAAGCTATCAGCTCAGTCCCTGGTTATGCTTTGATATTGATGTTAAAGGTATTCCATGGTGGCCTAGATATGGGGTGTGAGAAGGGTCACCAAAGGGCCAAGGGGTAACTGCAGGGGCAGAGAACTCAGGTGATGGCATGGCCCTTTTGGGTTGGATTTCAGGAAGAACAGTTATTGAGCAGGGAACAAGAGTTTCCTGCTATACGTGGATCTCTATTAGGCATCCAATGGAGAAGTTAATATATAAGTCCAGGGCTTTGGATTGGTGTTAACAGCAGGGAAGTTTCCAATGTGTAGATGGGTTCACCGAGGGAAGGAGTGTTGATGGAATAACAGATATTCAAGGATATCTAAAATCTGAGGCCGGGTTGCTGAGGCAGAACCCCCGAAGAATACTAAGGAGAAGCAAGGGATGAGGAAGACAGCCACAAGGACAGCGTGTCCCGGAAGCATGGTGTGGTGGTTTGAATGAGAGGCTCCCCCATAGGCTCACATATTTGAACATTTGGCTCCAGTTTGGTGCTCTTTGTAGAGGTTTAGGAGGTATGCATTGCTAGAGGAAGCACATCACTAAAGTTCAGTGCCTTGTTCCACTTGCGGTTTTGCTCTCTCTGCTTTCTGTGTAAGCTTAAAGATGTGAGTGCTTAACTTTCTGCTCCAGCTGCCTCCCCTGCCCTGCCTCCCTTCCATGATGGACTCTCTCTCTGGAACTATAAACCCCAATAAATTCTGCCCTCCAAAAATTGCCTTGTCCATAGTGTTTTATCAGAGCAACAGAAAAGTAAATAACACCCATGAGAAAGAAGTGTTTCAAGGAGGAAATAATGACTGTTCTCAATGCTTTTTCTGTGTATGAGTGTCATGTAATGCCCCTGGGGCCAGAAGAGAGTGTCAGATCCCTTACAACTGGAGTTACAGATGGTTGCTGACTTCCATGTAGGGGCTGGGAACTGAATTCAAGTCCTTTGCAAGAGTCACCAATGCTCTTAACCACTGAGCCACCTCTCGAGCCTTTTTCTTTCTTTTTATGACTAGGTTTTACATATCCCAGACTGGCTTCAGACTCACCACATAAACAAGGATGACCTTGAACTTTAGATCCTCTTGTCTCCTGAGTGCTGGGGGTTTATGAAGTGCTAAGGATGCAACCCAGGGTTCTGTGCACCCTAGACAGGCCCTACACCAACTAAGCTAAATCCTCAAACCTACCAAGTGCTTTAAATCAGTCTGATATGATGTAGACTCATTCACAAATGACTTTGGTGCTATAGAGAGAATTGATGATCTTGATAATTGCAGGCTCAGTGGAGGTGTGTGCAATGGTCTGAGAGTTCAAAAGAGCAAGAAGGAAATAGGATATAATGTATAAAGAAAACTTTCAAGAAGTTTTGAGAAGAAAAATAGGACAGTTGCTTGGGGACCAAGGCAGTTTCAAGGTGAAAAAAATAACAGCTTGCTTCTAAATTGGTGGGGAAGATCCAACAGGGAGGAGTGAGACACAGATGGGGGAAAGTAGGTGTGTAACGATGCTTCTTTGTGTGTGAAAGGGGGTGAGATCTGTGCAAGGGGAGAGTGGACTTCTGTTGAAGCACAGACAGGTGACTTTCAGTAAGAAGGGAGATGGTAGAGTTCACAGGCATCTTTGCAGGAAGCTGGGTTATTTAATCGGAGGAGTCAGGAGAGTTCCCTTTTGGTGGCCTCTGTTTTCACAGAGAGGAGAAAGGAAGAAGGAGGGGCTGAACCACCAGGAGAGTGGAGATCCGGAACAGTCCTGGAGGAGAGGAGGAGCCAGAGTGGGCAAGGTGAGAGTGAGGGCTTCTAGGGGACATTGCGCCTTCACCTGTGGTTGGAAAGCATGAGTCACGTTCTGTGATGGCACTCCTCCATGCTATGAATTTTCACAGGCAAATGCTGAAGCCCAACTGCAGCAATCCCCTGTTATCAGCAGAGGACACATTTGAACACCATCAGAGGGTGTCTGAAACCATGCGTGGTACCAGGTTCTCTGTACACTGTTTTTCTCTACGTGCTAATAACATCTAAGGTAAAATTCGATTCTGGCTTCTCTTTGGTATATGCAAATGAGCATCAGTATGCCCATGCTTTGAGACCATTACTAAGTAAAATAAAGATTATTTGAACACATATATGCACTGGGAAAACTAAGACCCTAGATCTGGTAACTGAGGTGCCTACTAAGTGACTGACAGGTGCATCCCAATTTCCTTTCCATTTGTTGTGATAAAATATCCTGAAAAAAGCAACTTGGAGAACAAGGGGATTCTCATGATTCCAGGCCACTGTCCATCATTTCAAGGAAGGGAGTGTGTCTGGAGCCTGACATAGTGGGTCACCTTCCCAGTCAAGAGCAGACAGAGGAGGAATGTCTACATTCTTTGCTCAGTTCACTTTCTCTACTCGTACACAGTCCAGGGCCTAGCCCATGGACAGGCACCACACACATTTAGAGTGAGTCTTTCCACCCTGATTAATGTACCTAGATAATCCTTTACAGACAAACCCACAGGCCAACTTGATTTAGACAATTCCTCCTTGAGATTCTCTTCCAAAGTGGGTCTAGATTGTGTCAAGTGGACAGTTAAAACCAGCCATCATAGTTAGCATATGCAGTGTGGAAACACTGGACAGAGGGACGTCCCTGACTACTTGAAGCAGGATGATGAGCCATTTAAAACTGAAGAATTGCTTATTTCTGGAACTTTCCATTTAATAGGTTTAGATCAAGTTGACTGTGGGCAACTGAAACCAGGCACAGAGAAATCAGAGATACGGGGGGAACACTGCTCTAGCATGTCCTTGGCCCATTCTTCATGCAGACTGACTAAATATTTGACCTTGCAAGTCAGGTTTTCAGCGATCTTTAAGTTAATTCATTTTTTCTGAGGGCACAAGTTGAAATTCCTTCTCACTATCACCCTTATGCAGAGGGGGGAGGGGAGGAGTGCAACGTTTTCTTTGTGTTTCTCCACATCTCCTGTTTCCTCCATATGTGATGAAGGACATAAAAGTAATATTAATTCTTCATTTTCTCATACATATTTATAGTTACGTATGTCTCACTGTGACGGTTAATTTTAATTGTCAACTTGATACAAGCTAGAATCACCTTGGAAGAGAGTCTTATTGAGAGACTGTGTAGGTCAGGTTGTCCTGTGGGCATGTCTGTGGAGGATTGTCTTGATGATGCATTAAATGGTGTAAAAAGGCTCAGAACCATTCCCTAGCTAGGGGCCCTGGGCGGTATACGATCAGAAAAAGGTAGCTGAGCATTAAGCCTGTTATATTAGTTACTTTTTGTTATGATAGAATACCATGACCCGAAGCAACTAATGGCTTTTTGGCTTATTGTTTCATAATGCTGAGAAAGGAAGCTGGCTTATTACATTTATCACATTCCAGGAAGCCAAGAGCAAATTGGAAGTAGGTTGAGGCTATAAACTCTCAAAGCCCACACCTGTGACATACCTCCTCCAGTCCTAAAAGTTACAGTGCCACCAATAGGAGACCGAGTGTTGAAAACATGATCCTATAGGAAGCACTTGTCCTTCAAACCACCACACCTGCGTCCGTTCATTTCTGCGCACTCTGGACTCTGCTGCTCTTTGTAGTTCCTCCTCCTCCATGCCCCTGTTATGATGGATTCCAACCCGCAACTGTGAGCTGAAAGAAACCCCTTTTCACCTTTAAGTTGCTTTATTTAAATTAAAAAAAAATTTATGTGTATAAATGTTTTGCCTACTTGTATGTCAGTGCACTCATACGTGCAATACCCAAAGAGGCCAAAAGAAGGTGTGGGTCTCTTGGAATTAGAGTTACAGACAGATGTTAGCTGTCCTGTGGGAGCTGGGAACTGAACCTAGGTCCTCTGCAAGAGCAGCTAGTCCCTTTAACCCCTGAGTCACTGCTCCAGCCCCACTTAAGTTACTTTTTTGTGGTATTTATCACAGCCACAGAAATGAAAATAAGGCACTTATCTATGCTCCAGTACCTCCTGACTTTATACCCCAAAATGCCTTTCTATTATTCGATTCCATTTACATCTACGAAGTCTAAAAGGAATTAAGAAATGGAATTTATTTAGCATTCATAGGTTCCTTGTTTTCTGTTAAAAATTGCACAGTCCCCCAATCCATTCTTCTGGTGCTTTGGGGATGCTGCAACTCACATACATGGCTGGAGGGCAAGCCAGGTTCTGAGCACTTTTCTAAACGGGAGATTGTTTTCTATGAGAACAGTGGGATGCCATCGAAAGATTTTAAATTAAGGGCAGATCTGGAAAGATTTTTATGATTGAAAGCTCTCTGTAAGAGCAATGTGGAAAAATGGATTGGCTAAGGCATGGAAATGTCAATGAAGAGGGCTAGGAGCAGAGGGTTGAGTTAACAGGAACTGTGGGGTCATTTGAAGACAAGAGTGGGAATGGAGGATAAGAAAGCAGGGTTTAGTGGAGACTCGGGACTAGAATGTCGCAAAAGATGGCCATAGTGGGTTCAGAAGAAAGAACGGGTTAACTCCACATGAGAAAGAATATGTATCTGCTGAGAAATGCATAAGCCAGAGCATGAATTCAAACCTCCACTGCTGTAAAAACAGAAAAAGGCTAGATTGTAGGGAAACCATCTCTTGAGGAATCAGAGTTTCCTTTGGAGTCAGATGTGTGTGTGTGTGTGTGTGTGTGTGTGTGTGTGTGTGTGTGTGCGTGTATATATCTTAATAGATGTCAAAAGTAGGGGATCCCTTTGATAGGAAAACATGGTGTTTCCTTTACCATCCGCTTCGGCCCTGTACACATTTGCTTGAGCAATCTCTGAATAAAGACTGAATTTAGTCCTTGGATTATATCAGTGTGTCAAAGAGTTCGTTCCCTCCACTATACCGCTTTGGCTTTTCGCCACTGTTCAACAGAATCCACTCTATAACAACTGTGGAATGGGAGTCTCTATCATTGCCAGGCCAGTGCTCCCGAATGCCTCTGTTCCTCTCCAGCTATTTTTACATTATCCTCATGGACACCATGGAGTGCACAACTAATTACCATTGTCTTAGAACTGGCCGCTGGGAAGATCAGAGTCAAATCTTTCATAAAGCACAGAGCCATTCAACACATCCTAAACATTTCATTGGAGAATAGTTTTTTTTTCAGTTCTGAAACATTGCAAAGAAAGCACAGAATATTCCCATATGCCTCTCACTCAGGTTAGCTCGCTTTGCATGACTACCTTCCCATGCTTACATATTCTCATTTCAACGCCACTTCTAATAACTAGGCTATGTTGTAAGGAAATAGCATAACATTCAATTAATCTTGTTCTTGTTTGATATCAGCTATTTCTCACTTTTCACTTTTATAAAGTGTTTCTTATAAAAAAACTTCCTTCAAAAAGAAAAAAGAGGGCATGGTGGCACACACTTGGGAGGCTGAGATTGAGGCCAGTTTGATCTACATAGCGAGTTCTAGGCCAGCTGGAGCTCCAGGGAGATCCCATCTCACACAACAAAACAAAAAGTTCCTTACAGGTAGAATTGCTCAGTCAAATGGGAAGAAACAGTTGAAGGATTTTTCTACCTGTTGATCTTTTGTCGTTCAGAAGAGTTCCTAGTTCAGCTAACCTAGGAATCAGTACTTCATAGGGGCATTCTGTTTCATACCCACTTATGATCTTTGTCTAAACCATGGTCATCCATGTAGAGCCTTCTGCCTTTCCAAACTCCCTGTCTCCAGTTCCTCTTGGTGAGCCCCACAGCCTCTGCACAGACATGAACCTGCTAACACCTTGCTTAAGACCCTTCTGTGTCTCCACCGTGACCACAAATGTAACGAGAAGATGAAATTGATGTCAGGAGGTAAGGGTGACAGGAAGACTAGAGCCAAGATCCAGCTCAAGAAAGCTCTTCCTTTTATAAGTTTCCTTGGTCATGGTGTTTTATCACGGCGACAGAAGTAACTAAGAATTACTACTAACATAAAGTAGATGTAGTGAGATTTTACATGTAGTTTCTCTTCTGGAGTTTTCCAGAAGAACCTAGAAAGCTTAAAGAATATTTTAATGATGTCTTTTATTTGTATCTACTAGGTCAGGTCATTCAAAGGCTTTTGACTGCCACCTATGGTAAGAAATTATGTGACCATGGCAATGATGATATTGGTGTTCCATCAATGTCCTTTGGTATACCTCAGGGTCATTGTAGACACTTGCCCTGAACCATGATAGGATTACCTTGTATCCTGTCTGCCTGCCTGAGGACATTTGCTTCCCTCTTCCTCTCCCCTCCCCTCCCCTTCCCTCCCCTCCCCCTTCCTTGACCTGCCCTCCTAACTCTCTTTGATGACCCACTCAGGAATGTTAGCCTGTAGTCTAAAGATCACATCCCAGAAGGTGACACACCATTCATGGGCTCACAGGGGCAGTCTGAGAGTGGAGCTGTTCCTAGGCAGCCGTAGTGAACCCCAGGGCAGCTGGGAGGGCTGTGAGTGGCCTGTGGGTGCCTCTGTTTTGCTGAATTTCGAACTGACACTTGTCAAGAGACTGCCTCGCTGGTCTCTGCTGACCATTTTGGCAGGAAGCCCAGAGGAAACAATGCTTCCCTTTTCTCTGAACAGTCCTTCGGGTAACCTCAGAGAAGACCAGGGCTGGGGGAACTAAGGGTGAAAAGTAATTAGGAAGGAGGAGGAAGAGATGTGGATTTTCAAAGGTCAGCCGGAGTATGATTAGTGATAGCCTGGAGATTTATTCCAAGTGCCTTTCCTGACTAGAACAACAACAATAAAGGGGCTGTGGGGAGGGGAAATCCAAAACAAAACAAGCCCATAAGTGGGGGAGAAGTTGAAGAACACTTTAATTCATAAGGAAAAGGGCTTGAATAATTGATGCACCCGCCCTGCCAAAGATAATTTCAGCTCGCTCCCTCTGTCTCACAAAGACATTTAGCATTGATTGAGATCAAAGTATCAGGAACCCCTGCTGCTAGGCTGAAAGGCAAAACTCACAGCGGCCTTTCCCCGCTCTGATAATGTCGTCTTTATGTAGTTAATAAACTGCACACTTCAGTCAAACTATATCATTACAGAAGACTTAGGGAGCTAATCATTTAAAAGCAAAGAATTGCCTCTGTTCTTCACTTTGAACTAAACAACATTCTGTTGAATGAGTGGAACATCAAAGTCTTGTCACTATTACCAGTGTGGCTTGAGCAGAAGGCCCCACAGAGTGGGTACTTCAGTCATCAAGGGGGAAAGAAAGAGCAAGAAAGGGATAGATTAAAGATGCTGGCTTATCCACCCAAAGGCGGTACCAGGTGTTTTGATTATTATTATCTGTCCCAGGCAAGCATCAGGTGGCTCGTGTATCAATGTGTGTCCTTGTCCAACTGATGCCGGTGAACCAGGTCAGACTGTTCAGTTTACACCTCGACCTCGCTCTGAACTTTGTCCTAATGATGTCTCTGTTCGCCTCTGTCTGCCGGCCCCTCATTGCTGACTTCTCTGGGTGCTGTTATGGCAGGTTGTTTGACCTCTCTTTGGACAGGGCCATGGAGCTACGTACCTGTCTCCCCCTCAGTGCACTCTGTTGGTCACTGTGATGCTCATTGGCCCCTATTTTGCATCCAAGACAGCACCATCTTGCTAAGTGGGGCATTGGCTGTCTAGGAGTATTTTGAGCAGGATGGTCTAAATGGACAACCTGTTCAAACAGCATCTTACCCTCATGCGGCGGGGCTGTCTTGCCTGGTGCATGGGGCATTGTTCTAACCTCACACATTACCCGGAAGGATCCTGAGTAGATTCACTCAAAGCAGGGATTCTCATGAAAATAGTTTTGACAAAGTTCTGGGGCAAGGAACTCAGGGCAAAATGAAGGAAGTAGGTTTAAAAAAAAAGAGCCAACAAAGAGGGGCTTTGCTGAAGTCAGGTCTTTCTCTGGTCACATGGGAGCATAAAATGATACCCAAATTGGTCCCCCTTGGGCAGGGGGGCTGACTTTAGTCTCTATATCAGTCAGGCTATTTCGAGTGGGATGGGCTGACATTTCAGCCATGTCCCATCTAAGTGGTACCTATAGACTGGGCCTTTTGCAGTCAACACTCAGTAACTGGGAGATGGGGATATCAATCAGCCTGCAAAGGGGTTCTGGGCAGGGTAGCTTGGAGGGATAATGAACTATTTACCAGAAGAACTAGAAACTTGCAAAGTATTAAACAGAAGTTAATTTTAGACTTTTGTCCCAAGGAAAGCATGGATCTGTAAGAGGCTCTGCTGCTACCTGAGCATGGTGATATATTCCCGCAATCCCGGCACTTAGGAGGTGGAGGCAGGAGGATCAGGAAGACAAAGTCAGTCTCAACCACATAGTGAGTTCAAGGCCAGCCTGGACTCCATGAGACCCTGTCTCAAGAAAACCAAACCAAACCAATTTGGTTGTTCCCATTCTCCAGCCTGACCTTACTCATCTTCATCATCCTTGGCTGATCATATTCACTGGGCACCTTAATGTATTATCTCATTTAGTTCTTTCAAACTGAGGGTCAGTGGGATTCTGAACAGCTTGAGCAGGTCATGTGTAGGGATGTTCATTGCAGTGTTATTTAGATTCATAAAGGTTTGGAACCAAGCTATTTCTCCAATACTGAGCACAGAAAAGTAAACTGCTGCCTCTGTAGACTATCATAATGTGCACTTAAAAAAGATGCAACGATGCAAGGTTGCACCCCTGATACACTGCTATGTGGGGAAATTAGAGGACAGAGCTTATGGGATTGGGGAGATGGCTCAGTGGATAGTGCTTGCCAAACAAATGGGAATATCTGCACCTAGATCCTCAGAACCCACGTAAATGCCAGCGGGGCATGGTGGCTGCCTGTAATTCTAGTACTCAGAAGGCAGAGGCAGCAGATCCTCAGAGCAGGCTGAGTAGCTTGACTAGAGGGTAAGGGTGAGCGCTGGTTCAGTTGAGAGACTTTGCCTCATGAATAAGGTATAAAGCAATGGAGGAAGACTCCTGATATTAACCTGGGACCTCTACATGCACATGTATACATAGATGCATACCATACAATTTTTTGTAGGTATGGACTGAATCCTGAGGTACCTGCTGAAGTAGACAGATTCTTGTTTCCTATAGCAAAGAGTGAGGACAGGGTCACAGGACTAGAAATGCGAATAGAGACACTCTATTACGAAAGGACTGCAAGGGGCTGGAGAGGTGGCTCAGCAGTTAAGAGCTGGCTACTCTTGCAGAAGGCCCAGGTTTGATTCCCAGTACCCACATGGTGACTAGCAGTCATCCATGACTGCAGTTCCAGGAGATCCAATGCCCTCTTCTGACCTCAGTGGGCATTGCATGGCATGGGTATACTTAACATACCACAGGCAAAACACTCATATATGTAAAAAATAAAAATAATAAAAACATCTAAAGAAAGGAACGCAGTCTTGAAACCAGGAATATTTACATAGTACCCACCTCTCCCAAGTTTGTATAACTGCAGGCTTTTCTTGAGGATGCTCTGTTTGTGATACAAAGCCCAGGTGGGAAAGCGTTTCCAATCTCTCTCTGACAACTGGCTTCTTTTGCATGCTAATCTTAAGGTAGCTTTCTCCTGTCTTTATTCTCCAGCTACAGACACACATACCAAAAAAATCACCTCTGTGTGTGTTTGCACGTATGTGTAGACAATAGTTTTAAAACATTAAGGGATGGTTTTGTGTCTGTATTTCCTCTTAGCCTTTGATAGAGTCCGCTCAGTCTCGATCCTCTGAAGTAAATTTGAACTCTTTGCTGTTTTTGCCTTTAGGAAACAAAATGAAATAGAAGGTAGTGAGGGAGGCATTCCTAGAAAAGAAGGAGAAGGTGGACCTGGAGCTGGGGTTTAGAGGACAGCCCTGTGACCTAGGCACAGGGATTCAGGCCTCGAAACATAGTACCCTAGCTGAGAGCTTCTTCAACTTCTATCTAAGAAGGAGGATTAACCCAGATGGGTTGAACTCCAGCCTGCTGTGGAATGTGGGCTCCAAGCAGAAATCACGCTGAGTTAAAGGAAATAAAACTCGGATTTTTGCTCACCTGTAGCTGTGGACTTGGATTGATGCCCACAACAAGAGCAAGGGAACCAAGTACTGCTTTAGAGCTTATTGCAGAGTGATTTGTTTCCTTCTTTTTTTTTAAATGCAAGTTTGTGTGTGTGTGTGTGTGTGTGTGTGTGTGTGTGTGTGTGTATGTGTATGTGTGTGGAAGCCAGAGGCCAACCTTAGGTGTCATGTTAGGAACACTTTCTACTTCTTTTAAGACAGGGGCTCTTGTTGGCTTACAGTTCACCAATCAGTCTAGAATGGCTGACCAGTGAGCTCCAGGGTGTTCTTCTCCCTAATCCAGGGTATGCGCCACCACACCCAGCGTGTTTACGTGGGTTCTGGAGACTGAACTCAGGTCCCTGTGCTTATGAACAAGCACTTTACCAGCTAAGCTGTCTCCCCAGCCTGTGTTTCCTTCTTGGTGCTTTCCTGGTGTTTCATGGTTTTTGCAACAAAACGTTCATTTTGAAGTTTTGAAAATAAGGTTAATTTGAAATCTTTCTCCTCCAACAACATGAACAATGAGAACTCACATTTGTTAAGCTATCTTTAGATGAAGTAGGCGCTATGATTAGTGAATTGTAAACATTTATTAATTATTATTATTTCTAAATTGTGTGTATGTGTGTCTCTACGTGTATGTGCACATGAGTTCAGGTATCCTGGTAGAGCTCAGAAGAGAGCATTGGATCCCATGGAGCTGGAGTTATAGGCAGCCGTGAGCCACCTGACAAGGGTGCTGGGAGCTGAACTCCAGCTCTAGAGAGCAGCAAGAGCTCTTAACTACTGAGCCATCTCGCCATCCCTATTGCACTTTATAGATAAGAAATTGGGGGCTCAGAGCAGTCAAACAACTGACCCAAGGTGGCAGAACGTGATGATGGTCAGGAGGTACCTGATTCTGAGCCCTGTGCTTTCTGTTTCATCCACTGTCTATCAGGGGAATTTCTCCTGCTAAGCATAAAGCTAGCCAAAGCATCTGGGGAAGGGGTTAGAGACCGAAAATGAGCACAGGTGCTGAGCAGAGCCAGTCCTGCCAGCAAACAGCAGAGTCCACACAAAGGGCCAACCAGCATGGGGCCGGAGGACACAGCTGTCTGTACAGTGGGAAAGACAGACGTGCCTTGATGGATTACATTGATGCCTCAATGAAAGGAATCGTTTTCTGAAAGAACTGAACTGTTATTAAAAGGCAAAGGCACATGAATCACACCAACATTGATCTGTTCGGTGCACTTTCTGAACTAGGCAGTATTTTTTTAAAGTACATTTTCATTGAAGTTTGACATAAATAGAGAAAAGCATACAGCAACCAGAATAGAGCTTGCTAGGTTTTTCCCAAAGAGAGCACACCCATGTAAAGCAGCTCAAGAAGCAGGTGCTCCAAGAAACCCAGAAGCCCTCATGGGTCCTTAGCTAGTGATGTTCCCCTTAACAAAGGCAGCCATCACCCTGACTTTAAGCACCTTAGTTTTGTCTGATTCTGAACTTCATGTAGATAAGACTTTTTGACTATCACATAAGTGGACCATATGGACTATTAGTGAAATTTTTTCGTGGTATGTATATAAAGTTGATTCATGGATTGGAGAAATGGTTCAATAGTTTATAGAGCACTGACTGCTCTTGTGGAGGACCCAGGTTCAGTTCCCAGCACCCACATGGCAGCTAACAACCATCTGTAACTCCAGTTCCAGGGAATCCAGTGCTCTCTTCTGGCCTCCATGGGGTCCTGCATGCACATGGCATACATAAACTCATGCAGACTCACACACATACACATAAATTAAAAATAAATTCTTTTTAAAAAGTTGATTCATGCTCACTGAGTGGATTGATTACCATGATACACAGACTAGAATTCAGTATTCCATTGAGTGGATATATGTTATACACAGTGAATGTAGAGTGAAATTCATTCATTCTCCTGTCCATCCCTCTTTCATGTTGCTTAGGAGCAGGTATGTATGTTTCTTTTGAGGAATGGACTATTCAGTTGTGAGGTACAGGTGTATTCTATGTAGATTGCTACCATCGAAAACATTTTCCAAAGTGGTTAAACTAAGTTATATCACTACTAAGAATGTGTGGGAATTTCTTTTTGCCCTATTTCTTTGTCAACACTTAGCATTTTCAATTTTGATGGGTATTCAGTGATGTTTCATTATCTTTGACTAAATACCTAAATATTCCTATTGGTCACCTGGATGTTCTCTTTCTGTGAAGTCCCATTCAAGTCTTTTTGTAGACAGTCCTATTTTATAGAATATATTTGTCCTTTCTAGGTGGTTGAATTCCAGCTCCTGATCTTGATTAGTTAAGACACTGGTTTAGGTGACTTGTTTTTCTTTCCACATTCAAAAGTGCACGTAGGGGCCTGTGAGATGACTCGGGGGGGAGAGATGGTGTTTGCCCCCTGATGACACAAGCCTGACAAGGTGATCTCTGGGACCCACATAAAGGTGACAAGCAAGAACTGGTTCCACAAAATTGTCCTCTGACCTTCATGTATGTGCCATGCCATGCATACCCCCAGATCTCCCTCCTTCTCTCCCTCCTTCCCTCCCTCCTTCCCTATCTCTCTCTGACACATAAAACACACACATACACACACACACACACACACGCACACACACACACACAAACACATTTTTTAAAGTATTTGCACCCACTAGACTTTTCTCAGAGGTACAATATGCCTACATCGACCTCTTTAGGCTTAGGACATAAGCTACCTGCCTCGGCCTGTGCACGCTGCAGGGGGAGGGCGATGAAGTGTCTGAAGCAGGCCCATGTTCAGGTTACCACAGCTAAGGAAGTCTGTGATATGGGTGTACGGGGTATCCAGAGAAACCAGAAATATCTCAGCAGATAGAGTTCACCGATTAGTCTAGAATGGATGACCAGTGAGCTCCAGGGACCCTCCTGTGTTCTTCTGCCTCGTAAAGAAATGAGCGTCTCGTACAATGCCAGGCACTTCAGCAGCAGCTCCATCACCCAGCAGAGGGCTGCTTGTGTTATTGTCTCTGAGCAGAAGCATCAGCGGTCAGCTCTTGGCAGGTTGACTCCTGCTGCTGCACCAGCTGGTGCTCCCTCCCTCCGCAGGGGCTGCCACACAGAGGCCTCCACTGTCTCTGTGGACCATCTTCTCTCTGTGTATTTCCATGACTGACTGCCACACCTAATGGTTCACACCTTTCTATTGCCCTCCAAACCTCACTTTCAGCAAGAACCATGTGTACATCCAGTTTTCCCAATATGTTCACTGAAGAAATTATTCTTTCTCAGATAGTCTTGGCACCTATGTCAAAAAAAATCAATTGATCACAACACTTGGGAGTCAGAAGCAAGAGTATCTCCATCAGTTTGAGGCCAGCCTTGGCTACAGTGTGAGACCCAGTCTCAAAAATCAATCAACCAATTGATGAAACAAACTAACACCCCATAAAACAACAAAAAATCAACTAAGCATATATGTGTGAATTTATTCCTGGGTTGCTGCTCTGTTTCATTAGTTTATATCTTTTTCTATGTCAATATCAGGTTGGTTTGCTTAAAGAATATTTTATTTCTTCTTGACAATTTCACACATGTATACAATGGATCCTGATCGTATCCAGCCCTAATCGCCCCATGTCCACTCCTACCTTCCCTTAGCAAGATTCTCACCCTCATGTTCTCGTCTGTAGTTTGCTTTCTATTGTTGTGATAATATCTCTGTTGAAAACCAACTTTTAGAGAAAAGATTTTATTTGATTTACATGTCCCAATCACAGTTCATTCTTGAGGGAAGTCAGGGCAGGAACTCAGGGCAGGAACCTGGAGGCAGGAGCTGAAGTAGAGACCACATAGGAAAACTGCTTACTGGCTAGCTCCTCTAGCCTGGGCTCAGCCTGCTTTCTTATACAACCCAGGACCACCTGACTAGGGGTGGCACCACCCAGAGAGACCTGGTCCTTTCACATCACTCAACAGTCAAGAAAATCCTTCGCAGACATTCCCATAGTCCAGTCTGATAGAGGAAATTCTTGAATTGAAGCTCCTTCTTTCCAGGTGATTTTAGTATGTGTCAAGTTGACAACACACACACACACACACACACACGCACACACACACACACACACACACACACACACAAACTAGCCAGTACACCCAGTGAATATGGTCAGTGCTATCTGCATACACATGGGCATGGGGCAGTCTACCAGGGCATAGATAACCTACAAGGGCCAAATCAACTGCCAATATCTTCTCAGTTAGGGGTGGAGCCTCCTAAGCCCCACCATCGATGTGTTCTGACCAATCAGAATACTCCTTCCAATTTTCTTTTAGTAATGATTGGTTCAGCAATGGGCACCTGACACAGCTAGGCCTCTAGAGTCAGCTGTGAGACTTTAGTTAGAGTTACTGGGAAAGACATCGACCCTTCAGCTCACTGGCTGACAGGACCAAAAATCTTGGTAGTACTACTTGTTGCTGTATTTTTTTCTTTCTTCTTTTATTTATTTATTTATTTATTTTGAGGCAGGTCTCTCTGTAGCCTCACCTGACCTAGAACTTGCTATGTAGAGCAGGCTAGCCTAGGTATCTCAGAGATCCACCTGCTTCTGTCTCCCTAGTGCTGGTATTAAAGATGTGTTGCTCCAAGCATCTTCTCAAGGCTACATGTGTACCAGTCTGCCTGAGGATGGAGACTAAACTGAGAAAAGCAAGCCCAGGGGATGAAGAGAGTGAAATTCTTCAATTTTTTGGTTAACATATATATATATATGTATAATATATATAACATATATATAATTTTTTAGTTAACATGTATGTAACAACGGGTTCAGTGTGGTATTTCCATGCATGCGTGCACTGTATGCGGTCAAATCCCACCTTTCTTTTTGTCCACTGCTGAGGGTAAACTTTCTGACTGCGTTGTTTCTTGTCTTGATCTCATCTATATACCAAGGCGCAGTTACCCTTCAGCTTTCGGCTTCTATTTACTAATAAATTCTTATGGGGCTTAAGCTAGGTTGAGCTAGTCTCTTGTACTTACAATCAAAAGTGTTCTGATTAATCCAGTGTGCCTCCTACATAAACATTAACATGGAGAAATTCAATCAGAACCTGCAATGTTCTCCTTGGAAAAAAATGTTTCAAGGTGTCAAGAAAGTGTCTCCCTCCCTTCCTCCCTCCCTTCCTCCCTCCCTTCCTCCTTCCCTTCTTCCCTCCCTTCCTCCTTCCCTTCCTCCCTTCCTTCCGGCGCCTATCTCCATTTTTCCCTTCCTCTCTCTCTCCCTCTGTCCCTTTCTCCTTCTCTCTCTCCTGCCTGCCCTTGATTCTTTTTCCCAGCAATTGAGAAACAGCACAGATTTGCATGGACTTCCAAAGGAACTGGGCCCAGCTGCCCGGGATTTCTGAGCAACGGCACTGGAGCAGGGTAAGCACAGCCTCCAGGAGGGCTCCAGGCTGCTCCACCCAGTGGCTGTTTCCCTGGCTTCCCCCGTCCAGAAAGGAAATTGCAGGCTTGTTTCTGTTTTGCTTAGGCCTGGGGATTATGGAGCTTAAACTCTCTCCTGCACGCCATGTTCAAGTTTTTGACTTAAAAGGGAAATGTTTCATTTTGGGCCAAATGCATCCCGCTCTTTTTCCCCTGCTGGAAAGAGAACAAAGCAATTCAAATCAGAAAAGAGAGGGAACTGCATGCACACTGTCCGCAGGGACCGGGCTCCCAACTGGATCCCACAGAATTTGATTGAAGTGCAACCGAACCCCTTCGCGTTGTTCAAATGTCATTTAAATAGAAATGTTTCAAATCTCTGCCAAGGAACTGCCCAGGGGGTGGCGTGGGATGGAGTAGGCCTTCATTGCTCCGCAGGCAGCTGTGGGCCCAGACTGCAGGGGCGGGACCCAGGCCAGGTGGACTCAACTGGCTCACAGGGAAAACAAAGTGGAGGGAGAAGAGGAGAGAGAAGAAAGTAGACGGAAGCGAAGGCTGCAGGGGAGGATTCTGGGCAATTTCACCTTGAAGATACAAATGAGATGTGAGACACCTGTATTCTGGCCCCTCCTCCCCCTCCTCCCCCTCCTCCCTCTCCTTCTCCTCCCCCCCCCCTCCTCCTCTCCGCCAATTTCTCTCAAGAAAAAAATCCAGAGATATTCAAAGCCTGAGTTTGGTGCTCAGACCTTGTATTGTGAGGATCCCAATTGTGGACGCACCTGTCCAGCTGTTTTCAGTTACCAGTTGACTTGCCAAGGCTTTGTCAGGGTTGATGAATAGAATTTGGTTTGCAATTTGGAGCTGAAGATATAGGCCTTGGTTTCTTTGCCCTACATGACCAAGGTGGCCATGTGCTCTGGGGTTTCAGATGCTGTTGGTACTTAGTCCTGGGAATCATTGGCCAGTTTTGCCAGTGTGTGCTGCAGAGATGTTTGATAAGAAGTCTGGTGACTCACCCATCATCACCCACTCAGCTGTGATGACTTCACCTCTACTTGAGTTGTAGTTCTGGTTAAAATGTTGTGGTAAGGGGTAGGGAGATGGCTCAGTGGTTAAAGTGCTTGCTTGGCAAGCATGAAGACTGAAGCCCAGTTCTTTAGAATCCACATAAATGCCAAGTGGGCACAGTGCTCACCTGCACTCTAAGAGTTACTGTTGGCATCTTTATCAGTCTAGGCATATTGTTAGGTTTGTTTTCTTAGTCCATTAAAGGCAGGAAAAATATCAGACAAGCAGATAGCAACAGTCAAGCTTTTATTGAAAGGTACTCACATCAGCATGCAGAAAGAATCACAAATACACCCATATAGAAAAAAGAAACTCACACAAGAGGACAGGGTCCCAGAAACTAAGAATCCAGCATTCTCCAGAGTGGGCCTGGGTTTTAGTGGTTTCCCCTCCTCCAATTTTGGATTGGCCAACTTAATCAAAGAAGAGAAAGCTGATGGGTCACATCTCCAAGCTGAGATATCCAGGGCTACATGACTCTAAGCAGGTCAGTTGAAGGGGCCATGTTGGAGTTAAAAAAAACAAGACCTTCCTTCCAGACCAAGAAGAAAATGGAAGTGTGACATCTTTATTATTCCTCAGTGACTGTATTTAGTTATCAGAGATTTAGTCCCTTTCACAAGCACTCAGGAATTAAAGATAGAGGAATCCCTGGAGCAAGCTGGGTATCCAGACTAGCTATGTTAGTGAGCTCTGACTTCAACTGAGAGATCCTGCCTCAAGGAATAAGGTGGTAGAGAGTGATGGAGGAAGACATCACATATCAATCTCTGCATGCATACATGTGCACACCTGGGCCCCAAGACATGTAAGCATGCATAAATACATGTACACATATCACATGCACATGAGAAAATATAAATTAAGTATAGTAATAAAAAATTTTAAAGCCTCTGTGGTAAAAAAAAAAATGCTACTAATATAACCACTGAAGTAGACATTTCAGTAAGTCAACAGTTCTGACCCTCTATGAATCACAACTGGAAAGAGTTGTGATCGTTAGTTGTGATTGTCCACTTGACACAATGTAGGATTACCTGGGAAGGGGCTCTCGGTGAGAGACTGTCTAGATCAGGTTTGCCTGCGGGCACGTCTGCAGGGGACTGTGTTATGTTGGTTGAGATGGGAGGACCTGCACACTGTGGTGACACGTTTCCTAAACAGGCGATCCAGGACCGTGTGAGAGAGGGGAGTCTCAGCATTGGTGCTTGAATTCACTGCTCTCTGCTCCTGCCTGAGGATGTATCTGACCAGCTGCTTCAAGGTCCTGCAACTCCGACTCCCCAGGGATGATGGACATCACCTGAACTGTGAGCCAAATAAACCATTTCTCCCTTATGTGACTTTTATCAGGGTATTTTATCATAGCAACAGGAAATGAAACGAAGACAGGAGTAGAGGCTATCCCTTCACCTCCAGGACCCATTAGCATGGGATAATCTGCTGCATCAGAAAGTTCTCAAGACTGCTACAGTTCTGTGTTCCTGCCGGGATGCAGCATAGAATAGTTCCTCTTGTAGGCCTGATTCATGCCAAGCCACTGCCTCTCGGTTGCATAAGATGCCTTTCTTTCTCTTTCATAAGAAGGCTCTTAAGCTCTGGTGTTCCATGTTTCATGGGATGAGAACAGGTTTTGAAATATCAGAAGGTTCCTGTGAAATCTCACAGATTGGTAGCTGGATATATCGCCTCTGTGGATGGAGATAAAGAAAACAATCCATTGCGAATTTAATAATTCTTCAAAGCAAGCTTGCATGCTATTATTATATCTGCTTGTATTTGAAAAAAACCACTGGACATTTATGTAATAACAGATAGGCAGGTATAACGTGCTCCCTGTTGTGCTGATTCACAGAGAACCACCTATGCCATTGGCCTGTCACTGTTAGTCACAGTCCTGTTGCCTTTCATTAGCCTCTGGGAGATGACTGGTCTGAAGGACAGACATTGTTCTGTTCCCATTTCCAGTATGCTACAAAAGTTTCCTTACCTGTCATCAGCTTTGTTCCCTTTCCCTTTCCAAAGATAAGAGGACACAAGATCAAAACCTCAGCTTTCCTTCAGAAACTGACAGGCTGGTCCTATAATTCATGCAGAAATGCAAGGGACCTAGAATAACCAACAAAGAACAAAGTTGGAGAGTTCATGCTTTCCTGATTCCAAGAACTAATACAATTTAATAAGACTGAGTGATACTGGCTTAAGTACTGACCCACGGGTCAGTGAGATAGAACTGAGAATCCCGGAATAAACCTATTCAATTATGATCAATTGATTTTTGACAAAGGCGTCGAGGCATTTGAGTGGGGCTTGAGGGGATGAACAGGTGGTGCTGGGTCAGCTGCATGTTCCTATGCTGAAGTGTGATGTTGGAGTCTTGTCTCATGTATGTATAAAAATTAACTCAAACTAGATCAAAGACCTAAATGTAGGAGATGAAATTTCAGAAGAAGACATAGATGTAAATTCTCATAATCTATATTAGGCATGCTTTGTTGAATACGACACCAAAGATACAAGCGAGCTCTCCCTTTCTCTCTCTCTCCCTCTCTCTCTCTCTCTCTCTCTCCCTCTCTCCCTCTCTCCCTCTCTCTCTCACATTTCCTCTCTGTCATTGTGATAAAACAGCTTTACCAAAAATAACTTAGGGAAAGACTTGGTCTCTATTTCCAGGTCACAATCTATCACTGAGGACGTTAGGGCAGGAACTCAAGCAGAAACTTGAAGCAGAAACCATAGAAGAATGCTACTTGAGGACTTACTCACAGACCCATATTTATCTAGCTTTCTTATCCATCCCAGAACCACCTGGCTGGGACTCTGCAGTGGGCTGGGCCCACCTACATCAACTATCAATCAAGATACTCCCTCACAGACATGCCCACAGTCAATCTGATCTGGGAAATTTCTTAATTGAGACTCCCTTCTTAGGAGTCTCTAGGAGACTCTAGGTTGTGTCAAGTAGAAGTTAAAGCTAACTAGGATATATACATTAAATTGAACCCCATCACAATGCTTTAAAAGACACTACCAAGGTAGTGAAAAGATAACTCATAAAATGAGAGAAAATATTAGCAGACTGTATAGCCAATGAAAGTCTAGCATTGAGAACTTTTATAACTCAAAAATGAAACAGAAAAACATTAAATTTAAAAAGTGAGCAAAGGCTTTGGATAGACATTTATTCCTAGAAGATAAATAGCCAGGGGCTGGAGAGACGGCTCAGCAGTCAAGAGCACTGGCTGCTCTTGCAGAGGAACCGGGTTCAATTCTCAGTATTCACATGGTGGCTAACAACCATCTGTAACTCCAGTTCCAGGGAATCTGATACCCCTCTTCTGACCTGCATGAGTATTGCACAACATGGGTACACTTACATACATACATATCATACGCTCATACACATAAAAAAGATAAATGGCCATCAAACACATAAATAGGAGCTCAATATCAGAATGCAAATAAAAAAATCACAAGGAGATGTCACATCACATCCCCTAAAAGCTGGACAGTAGCACATATTGTTGAAGATATGGGAAATGTGAGCTCTTGTATGAGCTGGTGAGGACATGAAAGGGCACACGGACCTGGGAAAACAGACGCCACTGCCTCAAACAGTTGAATATAGAGTTACCATAAGACCCAGGAATTCTGCTTTAATACCTAAGAGAATGTAATGTGAATGCCCATACAAGAATGTGTATGTGGATTATTTACTTATTAATTCATTTGTTTATTTACCTATTCATTTATTTATTGGAGTGCAGTGTGTGTTTCTAAACTCAGGTTCTCATACTTGTACAACAAACTCTTTACTCACTGAACTATCTTCCCAGCCTGTGCATGCAGAGGCCAGAGGAGGATGTTGTATGTCTGTCTCTATTGCTCTCTGTTTATTCCTTTAAGGTTTTATTCATTTGAAATAGGGTCTGTCATTGAACCAGAGGCTTGCTGTTTAGGCTAGGCTTGCTAGTCAGTGATCTACTCATCTCTGCCCTCCAATGCTGGAGTTATAGGTACTCACAACCATGCCCAGATTTTTATGTGGGTGCTAAGGATTTGAACTCAGGTCCTTATGTCTGTAAAGCAAGTGCTCTTACCCACTGAGCCATTTCCTCAGTGCCCCACATGAATGTTCATAGCAACATTATTCATAAAGACCCAAAGGTATCTATTAGCTGACAAATTAACAGGCTGTATTATTATCTATAATGAAGTATTTTTGTCATTAAAGATAGAGAAATGAGGCCTGTAAGATAGTTCAGTGCTTGCTGTGTAAGTGTGAGGGCCTGAGTTTAGAAACCTGGAACTCATGAAAAGGTGGCAGTGCTCCTATGCTATGGATCCCTGGGAATTCATGAGCCTTGAAGCTAGCCTCGGTTGTGAACAGCAAGAGACCCTGTGTCAAAAAGGTGGAGGGCAGGAACCAACACCTGAGGGTGTCCTGTGGTCTCCAGGTACGTGTGTGCCTACACTCATACATTAACATATATACACACATGAGAGAGAGAGAGAGAGAGAGAGAGAGAGAGAGAGAGAGAGAGAGAGAGAGAACTGATAGGTGCCATAGCTTGGATGACTCTTGCACACATTATGCAAACTAAGAAGTCAGACAGAACTAACTACATGTATAGGAATGATCCAGAATCGGCAAACTTTAGAAACGTAAAGTAGATTGGTAGATTCCAATGACTGGGTGTTGAGGATGGGGTAGGGAGTGATTGCTATTGGGTGTGGGATTTCTTTCAGGAATAATGAAAGAATTCTGGAGTTACAGGATGGTTACATCTTGTAAACAGGACTAAAAACCACTGTACTGTGGTTGGCTTTGATGGGATGTGAAGGACATTTCAGTTTGAAGAAAAAGCCACAGGGAAGAATTGGGGCAATGGATTGAGAGTACTAGCAGGCTTCAATGAGAGCTTAGGAAGTTTCAAGACTAATTCCTGGTTGCTCTCAAATTTCCCCTAATTATCAGATGTGAGTGGTACGTACCAGTGTCTTTGGCCCACGTGCATTGCCTTCGCATGTCTTTCCTTGCTGGTTGTCTTCCCTCTGTATGTGTAGGTGGCTCTGTATAGGAGAAAGAATGTGAACCCCAGAACCAGTGTGTTGGATCTTTGCTCTGTTCTCTGCTCTGCAGAGGGCTTGTTTCCCTAAACTTCCACTTCCACATCTGTGGTAGAGGTGGCTGGGAGTACTCAGCACCAAGTTCCAGGCAGATGGTGCACGTGTGGTGTCAGAGCCTTGCTTTTCCCTCCTCCTTGTCTGCAGGGTGGTGAGAGCTTGAGGAAGCCAGTGGAAGAGATGTCTCCCCCAGTCTCTCACAGCCTGTGGTCACAGCCCAATCCCTCAGGTTTAGATTTTGTCTGAGAACAGCTCCTTGTGGATCGTCTAGGAATGCAGTTGAAGATGTTGAGCCGAGTAGATTTCTCAAACTGTTTCCATTCTGGTGCTGTAACAAACAAGCAGTGTAGGGGGAAAAGGAGTTTATTTGGCTTACCATGCCAGGCTCCCGTCAGTCACAGCAGCAGAGTCACAGCAGCAGGGACTTGAAACATGTGGTCACGTCATATCGCAGATGGGCTTGCTATCTCCTCTCTTACACAGTCCAGGAGCCCCTGCCTAGGGAACGGTGCTGCCCACAGTGGGCTGAGTCTTCCCACAATAATTAACAGTCAAGACGAATCCCCTATACAACTGCCCAGAGGCCAACCTGATGCAGACAAGTCCTCAATTAAGACCTTCTAGGTGATTCTAGATTGTGTCAAGTTGTCATTTAAGACCTAACCATCATACCAAGTAATGACAGTGAGATTCTGGTACCCCATCCTGTTGCTTTCTCTTTTAACCTAGAAATTTGGGCTTCTTGCACCTCAGTCATTGCATGGGTATTACTTGATTTACCCAGGGACCTGTCTGCCATTCCCAGCCTCATTCTCAGAGAGAGAGAGAGAGAGAGAGAGAGAGGAGAGAGAGAAGAGAGAGAGGGGGAGTCTCAGTAGAAATAGAAACCAAATCAGAAGCTTTCTTCTAGAAGCTGGTCTTGAGTACCTCTTTATGTTCTGACCTTCAAGCTGTCTTTTAGTTTTCCTCTCTTGGGCTTCAGAGTATCCTTTCCTAACACTTGTCAGAAATTAAAGTGAGACCTTTCTTCAAACATTCTATCGGGGCTTGTTGGCCAGGAAGGTAAGTCTGTCACTAAAGAATTTGCATTGATATTCCAAATATGCCCTGTGCTAAGAGGAAAGAATGTCTTTCCACTTTCAAGCTGGGCTTAGTTCCACCTCCACTTCTAGGTTTTAATACTTTCAACAAAGTATCACTTGACAACTCAGCTGCATTCAGAAAGAGGAGAAAGCAGTTATCGTCCCCTCATAAATGCTCAACTCAATTGCGAGTTGGATGAGGAGACATACTTTACATACATTACTTTATCTTTAAATTTTCTATGTTTATTAAAAAATCTCTGCAGTAAGTATTGTTTTCATTTCTAGGTTTTAACTTCTGCTTTGGCTAAGAAGATAAACATGAGGTTATGTGTGTGTATGTATAAGTGGGTGCACTGTGTGGAAGACAAAAGATCATCTTGGACGTCAGTTTTCGTCTTCCACTTTGTTTCGGACAGGGTCTCTTTTTGATGTTTGCTACTGTGCATTGTCAAGCTAGTTGGTTCACAACAGGAGCAATGGAATTACAGATGTGTGCAATTGCATCCAGCTTTATGACTTCTGGGGATCCGTGCTTGGCTTTATGTGGGGTCTTGAGATATGGATTCAGGCTCTCAGGCTTGCACAAGCATTTTATCCACTGAGCCAGCTTCTTAGTTACAGTGTGAAAAAAAATTTTAAATCTTATTTATTTATTTACTTATTTATTGCGAGGATGGGAGGAGGGCATGTGCCAGAGTACACGTGTAGAGTCAGAGGACGACTTTCAAGAGATTGTTCTCTCCTTCTACAAAGTGGATTCTGGGAATTGGGCTCGGGTCATCAGGCTTGCCAGCCCAACATGAAGCTTGTTGAAAATGAAGACCAAGGGACTGGAGGGATGACTCAAGTTAAGAGCACTGACTGGCTGCTCTTGCAGAGGACCTGGATTCGGTTCCCAGCATTCACATGGTGGCTAACAACCACCAGTAACTCCAATTCTAGGGCAATCCATATCTTCTTCTGGCCTCTGCAGGCATTCCACAACACAGGTGCATTTAAATACACACAGGCAGTACACTCATACACACAATATAAAATAAAAATATTAAATAAAATATTTTAAAAAGAATAATGACCGATGGGAGATAATATTTGGTAGCTATACATATGACAGGGGATTAATATTTACAGAAGGAAATCAAAAAGCTAAATAACAAAAAGTCCCAAGGAATCTAATCAACACAAGGGCAAATGAAATGGACAGACAGTTCTTAAAAGATGAAGTGCACATGGCCAATGAGCGTATGAAAAAAAGTTCAGCATCTTGAGCTACCAGGGAAATGCAAATCAAAACTACACTGAGATTCTCACTTGCCACAGTGGCATTATAATGGCTATCATCGAACAAACTCTGGGAAAGAGAGAGGCGAAAGGGAACTCTTGCACAGCTGAAGGGAATGTGAGCTAGTCTAGTCACTACAGAAATCCTTATGGAGGTTTCTCAAAAAATCTGAAAAAATAGAGCTATCATACACTCAAGATAGACCATTCCTGGGAATATAACCACAGGAGTCTAAGTCAGCACACTATAGAGATATCCACGTTCACTTCGGCACTGTTCACGAAGGCAAGCTGTAGAATCGTCCTAGGTGTCTGTCAGCAGATGAATGGAGAAAGAAAATGTGCTACACATTCACAATAAGAGGTTATTCAGTCATAAAGAATGAAACTGTGTCATTTGTAGGAGAACTGGAGATCATCATATGAAGCCAAATAAGCCAGATTCAGAAAACAAACACTGCATGCATTCTCTCATGTCAGTCCTAGTATATACATATATGTATGTACATACGTGTGTGTGTGTGTGTGTGTCTAAAACCATAAGTGTATGACTTGAAAGTAGAACCAGGGTTATCTGGAAAGTGGCATAGGGGGTGAATATGGTCAACATATATGATACACTTGAAGAGAAATCATCTTAATGAAAGCTAGAAGCATGTACAATGAATTCACGACGTTTAAGGGCTGAGGAGAGAACTTGGTTAGTGAAGTGCTTCCAGAGTTCAGCTCTCCAGAGCTCATTAAAAAAGCCAGGCATGGTAAAGCATGCCTGTAATCCCAGGGAAGGCAGGGTGGGATGTGGAGCACCCGGATCGGATCCCTGGAAATTCTCAGGCTAGCCTGGCCCACCTACATGGCGAATTTCCTAGACCGTAAAAGACCCTGTCTTAAGATAAAAAGGTAGAAGACTCCGGAAGATGAAGGCTGTTCTGTGACATTCACATGTGTGCCGTGCGTGTGCACAACTACATGCACACCCTCACGAACACATGCATGCATATGAGGACACACACACGGGTCGGGGGAGAGGAGAGAGAGAGAGAGAGAGAGAGAGAGAGAGAGAGAGAGAGAGAGAGAGAGAGAGAGAATGAAAACCAAGGATTCTTCATATCCTAACAGGAAAGCATCCCCAGGAGGTGGTCCTCCTCTCTCTCTCTCCCTCTCTCCTCTCCAGCTTAGTGTCCCCAGGTTCCCTCACCCTAGTCGGCACAGGAAGGGGCTTCAGTCACCAGGGATCCTTCAGTCCTGGGCGCAGGCTGCTCAGGCAGCGAGCTCTGAGGTAACTGCACATGGTGCAGTCCCTCCAGAGGCCAGGAGGGGGTTGTCTTGTGCTTCTGAAGTTCTTTGTGGATGGGCAGCCCGCGTTCCTTAGCTCTTTTCCCTTTGCTGGAAAGGCTCCTTTCTGACAAATGTGTGGGGTTTGCTCCAGGACAGCCTGCAGATCAGCTTGCCACAATAATCAACGTTGCCCCGGGCCACACCACCCAGGTCTATTTTACTTAGAAGTCAGCCGAACTGTGGGATTTCTTGTAATGGCCTCAGTCATCACCCCGGCAGGCCTGTGGGCACGGGATGTGGGCAGGTTTACACAGATGCCTGCATCCTGGTACTCTGAGCAGGTGTCCATTAACCCCACTCAGACCACCCTCCCAGTAAAGAGCCCCGCTTGGGTTTGAGGGATGACAGGTCGGTCTTTGGAATGGCCCGCAGGGGCTCAGCTACCTGCCTATCATCAACAGGCTAGCTGGTGTGTGAGGACTTGAGCAGACTGGGGACAGCATGCTGGTGTCCGGTCTTGGTTGACACTGGAAACTTTGCACATTGCTCTGATTTGTCATGACTGCTCTGAGGTACTACAGTGCTGCCCAGTTACACGCAGCAAACAGACTCAGATCGATGACAGGCTTTGCCAGAGGTCACCAAAGCAGCAGGTGGCCGAGCAGCCGCCAGCTTGGAGGCCCTCTGAGTCCCGGCCCTTGCTGGTGACTCTGCCCCACCTGCACAAACAGTTGGGTCCTTGGAGGCTGGAGAAATATCCACCCCCTATCCGGTGCTTTACACTGTTTGAAAAGGCCTTTTCACATCTACCTCTACTTCAACTGTCTTTCTGGCTTCTCCAGGCCCACTCCAGGGAAAGGGGAGATGGCTGACCTCTCCTCCAGGCCAGCCTGGTTGGGTTCATGACCTTCATTTGTGCCCAAATGAGAGAACTCACCTGTACCACGGCGGAATGTGATTAAATGAACTTTAGAATATACAGACAGCACAGGCTGCCATTTGCCATATGATTCCTGATTCTTGGTCCTTCTAGAAGCTTCCACCTGAATGTATTTCATAACAGGCAAGAGGGATGATGTCTGAGATTCCTTGAGATATGATATTTTACCTTTAAAAGTCTATGGAAAATTATATTCCATATCACAAATCATCTCCTCCTCTTCTTCTTCTTCCACTTCTTCCTCCTCCTCCTCCTTCTCCTCTTCCTCCTCCTCCTCCTCTTTTAAAATTCAGTAAAATATGCATGGCATGAAACTTACCATTATAACCATTCATAAGTGTACACTCAATTTCATAGTACTAAACGCATCCACATTACTAAGCAACCATCACCAACATTATCCACAGAACTGTCTTCCTCTTATGTAACAGAAACTCTGTACCCATTGAACACACTTACTCCAGGTTCCCATGATCCCATCTCAGCCCTGGCAACCACCACTCTGCTTTCTGTCTGTATGAATTAGAATTCATGTGTCACATGTGGGTGGAGTCAGGATAGTATTTGTCTTTTCTGTGACTGGCTTATTTCATTCAGCAGAATGTCCTCAAGATTTATTCATGTTGCAGTCTGGGACAGGAGTCCCTTTCTGTTTAAGGCTGAATAATATCCCACTATAGGTCAATATCACATATTTGTTTGATTTTATATTTCTTTTTCTTTCCTTTCTTTTTTTTTGGAGACACTATATAGCTCAAGTTGGTCTCAGACTCACAGCAATCCTCCTGCATCAGCTTCCCCAAAGAGTTGAGATTATAGATGTGAGGCGAGCCATGATGCCTGTTTATCTTGTTTCTTCTAAATAAAATGTATTGTTACTAATTAAATGGGTTATTCACTATTATATAGAGTTGGAATCAGCCAACTTGTTCTTCAAGGACAAGGTTGTAAATACATTAGGCTTCATAGACCTATGTCTATGTATTATAGCTTCTGCAGACCATATGCAAATGAATGGGCAGGGCTATATACCAATAAAATTTTAGTTACAAGAAAGTGGCAGGGGCTAGATTCAGCCCAAGGTCAGTGGTTTGCAGACTCCTGGTACATGATAAAGAGCATAAGCTTTAGTGTTAAGGGGATGATTTTTTTCGGTTCACTTGAAAATGTTTCTGGCTGGGTAGTGTTGTACACATGTAATCCCAGTACTTGAAGGTGGGGGGCTAAGGCAGAAAAATGCAAATTTGAGGTTAATTTAGGCTATATTTTGAGACCCTGCCTCAAAAAACAAACCAACCAACCGAACAAACAAACATTTTCCTCAGTATCCAGATGTTCACCAGCATTCTTAAGTGCATGTTCTACCTAGAACCTCTCTCAATCCTGTTCTTCAGATCCTACTGCTGAGCCTGAATCCTCTTACTAAACTCTTTTCAACATGACTGATTGTTTCTTGGAGGATGCATTAGTTTTTCCCAGCCCCATTACCCAAGGTTGACCAAGAGGCCCTTAGTTCCTACACAGTCCTAGATGGGGGATGTGAGGAGAGGCTATGTGGCCTCCAGATGATGTGTCCGAAGCCTCTTCCTGTTGATGTGTCCGAAGCCTCTTCCTGTTGCTGCGCCCTGGCCTAATCTTTGTATTTGCGTTTCTACTTTCACATTTCCTTCTTGGAAGGCATTTTTTTTAACCAAGGGTATTTGATATCTATTGCTCCTGGAGAAACTTCCTCCAAACTGAGGTGCCTTATATCTCAGGTGCAGGAAACGTATGTTTAGGTACCAGGCAAACTCCACAACCAAGATAAGATTCCAAGGACAGATTTTTCTCTTTTCCTTCAAGAGAGTCTTAAGGCATTTTAAGAAAGTTTGATTAAGGAATAATTGATGTATAATAAACTACACATAAAGTCTACAATTTGACAAATTTTGGCTATATTTAATTTATATGAGTAGATTGATACAAGTTTTCATACCATAAAATTTGCCATCTTAACTCTGTAATCTATCATCTATCTATCTATCACTTATCTATCATCTATCATCCATCATCTATTAATCTATCAATCATCTAGCTATCCTCTATCTATCCATCCATCCTCTATATACCTCTCTACCTCTCTATCTCTCTATCAATATATCATCTATTAATCTATCTTCTATCTATAGTTTATCAATTTATCATCTATCTATCTATCTATCTATCTATCTATCTTCTGTCTATCTATCTATCTATCTATCTATCTATCTATCTAGTTTGATGGTTTGAATGAGAAATGTCCTCCGTAGGCTCAGACTTTTGAACACTGGGTCCCCGGCAGGCAGTGCTATTTGGGGAGATGGGGCACGCTTGCTGGGGGAAGTATGTTATTGGGGGCAGGCTTTGAGAATCCGTGCCTTGCCCCACCTCCAGTTCAATTCTTTGCTTCCTGAGTGAAATGGAGATAGAAACTCTCATGTCTGCTGCTTGCACCGTGCCTCCCTGCCATAATGGATTTTTATCCCCCTGGACCATAAGCCAGACTCTTCTATAAGTTGCTTTTGGTTGTGGTGTTTTATCTCTGCAACAGAAAAATAACTATCATCTATCTATCTATCATCTATCTCTTTTCTATTCACCTATATATCATCTATCAATCATTTACCTATTATCTATCTATCTATCTATCTATTCAAACTGGGAATAGATCACAATAACCAAGACAGTGAAATATTCATCTTCTCCTAAATTTTCCTTATTCATCTTGGGCATTTCTTTCTATCCCTCCTTCTCAGACTTTTCTTCCTAATAACCACTAATAATCTTTCTGTAATTTTATATCAGTCTGAAATTTTACAGTTTTTATAAGTGTGCTATATATTGTTATTTTTAGTTCACTTCCTTCTCTCAGCATTTTGACATTTAACTATGTCACAGTGATCAATAGTCCATTCCTTAGTACTGCTGAATACTTCTGTTGTCTATATATCAATCATTTACCTATTATCTATCTATCTATCTATCTATCTATTCAAACTGGGAATAGATCACAATAACCAAGACAGTGAAATATTCATCTTCTCCTAAATTTTCCTTATTCATCTTGGGCATTGGGTTATTCCCAATTAGGTCCACTTGGTTATGTTGCTAAAGTCTACATTATCTTTGCAGATTTTCTGTCTATATGAGTGTATTAATTTCTTTTCTCATCATTGTGTCCAAATACCCAATAAGGAATAACTTAAGGGAGGAAAGATTTAGTTTGGCACATGGTTTGAGGCTCATGGCAGCAAATGGCTCCATAGTAGTAGAAACATGGAGCAGCTGGTTCCATCACATTAGTAGTCAGGAAAGCAGAAAGACTGGGCCAGAACTGAGGTTGGGTTATAACTGGTAAGGCCCCACTCAACAGTGATGCACTCCCTCCAGTCAGATTCCACCTCCTAAAGGTCTATAAAACAGCACCACTAATGGGGACCAAGGGTCAAAACACATGAGCCAGCAAGAGACACTTTATGTTTAAACTGCAACATTCTGCCCTGGCTTCCATGGTCATGTCACAATGCAAAATACATTCAGTACAACCTCAAAAGTCCCTATAATTTTATAATTCAACAATTCAGAAACTCAAGACAATCCCTTAACTGTGAACTCCCATAAAATTTTAAGGTGTTACTCATTTCAATATACAATGAGACAAAATGATGACTCCCTTCTAAAATAGAGGATGGGAGGATAGAGAAGAATGAGAAGGTAGCAAGGAAAGACCAGATCATAGCAAGACCAAAACCCAGCAATTAAAACACCAAATCCTACAGTCCCGTGTCCAGCATCTAAGGCTTGTCATAGCATCTTCATAGCTCCAATGGGCTTGAGTAACTCCATCCTTCTTACTTTGTTGTCTCTACACATGTGACTTCTTGGACTGGATCCACTCGGCACCTGTAACTTTCCTTGTTTTGGGTCCTATGTTCTTGGCATCTCCTGTATCCCAGAGTTTCCACTGAACTGAGGCTTTACCTTCACAGTTTCTCACATAGTCCACTCAGAAGCTCACACAGAGAAGTTGACCCTGATACACTTTACCTGGCCTCAGTGACTTTCTGAAGCCTCAGCGCAAGCCCCCTTGCTCTTGTATCTTGTATACCTCCAAAATCAGTACTGTGTGAATGACATTAAATTATGCTGATAGCTTGAGATGTAGCATGGTCCCTTGAAACACAGCTGCAGTGGCCTCTGAGCACCTTCCTGGGTGAACCCGAGAAAACATTTCCCTAGGAGCAGGATGACTAGGAAATTTTCTCTGTTTATTCACTCTCTTTTCAAATGGGTTTACACTGTTAAACCTGGAACTTTCAGTGGGTGAGGCCTTTATCTTTACTATTGTTCCAGTGTAAAGAGTAAGATCAGAGATTAATTGCACTGTTCTTTAACAATTATACTCCTTTATTTGAACCTCATTGCATGCTGCCTGCAACTTTAACCTTGCTCATACATCTATCTTCACTAAACTGCACAATTTTCACATCTCTCTGCTCTACTTTTTAATTTGCATTCTCACTATAAACTTAACTCAATGCAGTGAACAGTAACCATGCCACAGCCTGAATTAATGTTATGCTATCTTCACATTTCCTCTGTTAAACAGCGTAGTCTATTATTATTTTTTTAATTCATCTTCACTCAGACTTTCAGGACATGGGAACAGTCTAGCTAGATTCTTGTCAGGATGTAATGTAATGTAAGTGGTCTCTAGTCCGATTCCTGATAGAGTCCTATTCCCCCACTGAAACCTTGTGAGCTTGGCCCTCGCTGTCTGCCTCTCTCTTGGCATTCTTGTCTTCCACACTGTCACCAGAATGGCTCACTAAACTTTATTATATTATTATATATAATAAATTATATTATTATTATAGCATTCTAGGATTTGGTTGGCCCGACACTCCAATGTTTCTTCATTCTTCTTGAGTCCATTTCCAAAGGCCTAAGAACCACACAAAGTCAGTATATCCCAGCAACAATCACATTTTTTTTTGTATTGCTTTTCTTGTCATTGAGAGCAAATGTATGATAGAAGCCACTTAATGGAGGAAGAACTCATTTTCACTCATGGTTTGGAAATACATTTCATCCCAGGGGGAAGGCATGGTGGTTCCGTGGTGGTGTAGCATGTATCTGCTGGTTCTATGTAGTAAGAAGGCAGGTAAGCAGGGAGCCAGTGCTGGGCTATAATCAATAAGGCCTACCCCACAGTGGTCTACTTCCTAAAGATTCCCAAACCTCCCAACTGGGGATTAAGTGTTCAAACACATAAGCCTCTGGGGGATATTTTACATTCAAACCATAATAACGATTGATCAATAATTGAAAGAAGTGTGCTGGAATTTCTGATTATAATGATAATTTATGAATTTCTTCTTGTAGCTCTGTCAGATTCCATTTTATGTATTTTAAATCTTTGTTGTTTGGAGCATAAATGTTCAGGATTATTATATGCTCTTAAGATAGTGGTAGATCCTTTTATCATTAAGAAATGGTCATGTTTATCCTTGGTTTATGGCCCACAAGGCAACATGCTGGTTGCTTTAGTTTACTTTCACTCATTAAGACTAGGGAGGACCTAGACGAGTTCAGTCCATTGTGGGAAGCTGAGTCATACCCATGCCTCATCCATTCTGACAGACTGTGAGACATACCATCTCCATGGGCAAGTGCATAGTGGGGCAGAGTTTGAGGTAGGTGTCCAGAACCTGAAATATTATGGTTTATCACTGGCTACATTCTCCAACCTGCCAATGACCCAGGGTGGGAACGAAATCATGGTGATCTTGTCTAGACTCTACATATATTTTTAAGAGACAAATTTGGAAGCACGACCCAGACTGTTCAGTGTGTTCTGAGATGGTGCTAAAAGAATCTACTGTGCAGGGGCAATGTCCTGAGTTTACAGTTTCCCGACTAATTCCACCATAAAGTTAATTGCCTTTGCTTTGGCTTTGAAGCCCGAAGACTCCCTTGGCACAAGACTCCTCTCCCCTCACACCCAGACTCCTGGAAGGAAGTAATGACTCAATAACTGAGTGCCAGGGCTCCTTGACTCATTCTCCAAACGGTTACTTCTGCCCGGCCAGGAACTAGGACTCTCCCTCTTTAAGGGGTGATGTCAGGAGGAGCCACTCTGCCAGCTGCACAGTGGAGCCAGTGCTCAGGAGTTGCTATGTCCAACGTCTGTTCTGAACGCTGTCCTGAACTCTAAAGGTTTTAGCTCATGGTCTCCTCTCTCAAGCTCATTCTGCAGGGCTGGCACTCTGCCAGCTCTTCTGGGTGGTTGACCTGTGTGGTTGGTCCACCTTCAAGCTTCACCACATTCTTACTCAATTTTGGTGCCAGGCAATGCATTCTATAGAGGAAGACACTGAGGACTGTGTGTGTGTAAAGACCAGTAGTTAGGAAGAGTACAACCAGGCTGCAAATTCGGGTCATCTGATTCTATGTATAAGGTTGGACCTATTAGTCTATACGAGTTTGTATTCATTTCCTAGGCCAGCCATAACAAATTACCACAAAGTTGATGGCTTAAAACAACAAAAATTTGTTCTCTCAGAGTTCTGGAGGCCAGAAGTCCAAAATCAAAGCATTGGCAGGATAGACTCTGAGGAGAACCGGTTCCACACATCTCTCCAAGTTTCTGGGGGCTGCTGGCAATCCTTGCTCATTGGCTCATAGATGCATCTCTATAACCTGTCCCTCTGCCTACCCATGAGTCTTCCATGATCTTCTCTTGATTACAATGAATAGAGTTGGACCACTGGATGTGTGATTGGAAAGACAGCCTAAAGTGGAAAGACTTTCAGCTGAGTGCTTCTGAGAGTCCTGGTCAGTCAACCCTGCTTGCTATGCTTGACATTCTTCATCTGTGAAATGAAGACAGCAACAATCTACACCTATGAGGCTCTGTGAGAGTGAAACCTATGTGAGGTGTTTCATCCTATGCCTGGCCAAAGCGCAATTAATATTACTTATCAACAGCTATGATTGGTCATATGTCACCCAGCTCACTGTACATAAAACCCAAAGTTCTTACTATGGAAACACCTGCTTATGGCTCTGCATTTTTTCTGACCTCAGGTCTTCCCCCTGGTCCATCGGCTCCCTGTATTTCAGCTGCCCAGGCTTCTTGCTGTTCTGTTTCTGCCCAAGGCCTTGGAAATGTGTTTCTATCTACTCGGCCCGATCTCCTTGGCATTTCTGCCTGCATTTCCACTCAAGTTCTTCTCTTCTCTTTAGAGGCTGTCTGATGTGAGGCTTCTGATGCTATCACCACCCAAAGGGCCACCTTTGTCTTTCCATTTGTCACTATTGGTCTCATGCATTGTCTTACTTTTTCTCAGCACTTATCATTAATACATATATTGAATGGCATATCGAATCAATATATATTCATTTGTTTATTTTTGTCTCCTTCCACTAGAATACAAGCTCCATGAGAGAATCTATTTGCTCATTATACTTTCATTCATGCTCATGAGAGTGACTAGCAGAGAATAGATATTTTGAGAACTATTTGTGGAGTGAATGAATGAATGAACGAATGAGTGACTGAGTAAAATCTGACTGGTCTGGTCCAGTTGGTATGAGGTCCATATCACCAATCATGTCTTATCAGCCTCTGTGTGTGTGAGTGTTCATGTGTGTGCAGGTACATATATATGTGCATGTATATGGATGTAAGAGATCAACACTTGGAGGCTCTTTACCTTTGTTTTAGACAGGACCTCTCAGTGACATGGAATTCACCAAGTAGGCTAAACTGACTAAAGAGTGAGCCCTAAGACTATACCTGCAGGTCCCTTCCCAGTGTTTGAGTTTCTAACACATGCCACCAAACCTGGTTGTTGTTGTTTAATGTAGGTTCTAGGGATTGGACTCAGGTCCTCACACTTGTAAGAAACGCACTTTTCTGATGGAAACATCCTCCCTGTCCTCATGAGCATTTTGTTGAGGAAGTGGTTCAGCAGGTATCCAGCCAAGCACAAGCACACAGTGACTTTGCTGGAGGCTCTGCTGGCTGAGACTGAAAGAAATGACGGTGTTTATTACACTCGCCTCACACTGGATAAAACACTTTGGTCCATTTCCACATCCACTTTCACAAGTGTGTAAGTGGGCTCTGAGACAGTTGCCCATGACTACACGGTTCATAACAGGGAGCTGGAGTCCAGCTTTCCATTACTCCGAGCTGGGGTCTGCCTCTGATTTCCAGAGGAGGGATATACCGAAAAATACGGCACTTTACCCCATCAGGGGGTTCCATGAGAAATTCTCCAATCTTGGCTCCCAGAAGAGGGTCCTGGCCTTTGGAATTCTTGGCAGGAGTCATGAGATGTGCCCAAACCCTCCTGTCACTGACCTTGAAGAAGTATCTTCAGAAACTCTTTTAATCTAAAATCCCCTGCAGCTCCCAGCCACCCACATCTTAAATCCTGTCAGCAGAACTCGCTCATATTTGACATTCTTTCCCCGAGTTCCTGACCCCAGCATTCTGCAGCAAAGCGTTCTTCTGCATTCCCACCTCAGTGCCCAGTGGAGCACTGGGGAGGGAGGAGCAGGGGCGACAGGGACAGGGAGGCTTCAGCCCCTCCTCTGGGGACCAGAGCAGAGGTTCTTCTTCAACTTGCTCTTAGAAATTTCATCTCTAAGAATGTTCTGGAAGTTTCCGTGAGATATTGGGATCTTTCTAGAAATGTCTGCAGCCAGAAGTGATGGAATTATAGCTCACTATACACTAGTCTAACCACAGGGGCAATTGGCTCACTCCTTAGACCAGCAGCTATCTCCCCAGTGGGAGTGGATCTTTTCTGAGACATCAGGACCGCCATCCTAGGCTCCTGAGTCCATTAGTGTAGCCTTCAGTCTACTACATTCAGAATAAGTTGAAAGTACTGCTCAGTCTGGGGATGTGGGTCAGTTGGTAGAATGCTTGCTTGCCTACATGGGGCTCTGAGTTCAGTCTCTACACCGCATAAGCAAGGAGTGGTGGTGCAGGCTTGTATTGTAGCCCTTGGTGGGTGGAGGCAAGAGATCAGAAGTTCAAGGTTATTTTTAGATACATAGCGAGTTTAAGACTAGCCTGGGCTACCATAAGACCCTATTTTAGAAAGAGAGAGGGAGAGGGAGATAGAGATAGAAAGTAGAGAAGGGAGGGAAGAAGAAAGGAAGGAAGGAAAGAAGGAAGGAAGGAAGGAAGGAAGGAAGGAAGGAAGGAAGGAAGGAAGGAAGGGTTTATAGGATCAATGGACAACCTGCTGTTAGTATTAGGCCTTTCATGGCCACTTGGAATATCTGTCCTACTTTCTCTATATATTCACAGTCAAATTCTATCTCAAATCCACCCTGAAGCCTTTTTAGGTTAGCTTGCCCAACTCAGAGCCCCCTCATGTTCCATGAGACAGCAAGGGCCTCTCGAGAGCACACATCCTCAGAAGAAGGACGCTTGGCTCCTAAAAGGCTCAGTGACTAGCTTTGCTGCCCCTCCAGACTCATCTTTACCGCTTCTGTCCTCAAGAAACACTCTTCCTTCTGACCCCATCTTTGGTCTGGGACTTGGTCCACACTGCTGCCCCTGTGTCCTGGGTTGAATGGGTCCTCTTTAAACTCATGTCCTTTCCAGACACTCAGGGTATGACCTTACGTGGAGATAGAGACATTGCAAAGGGAGTGAACTAAGCTGAGCTCCGGTTGCAGTAGGGCGAGCCCTTGATCCGATATGACAGGGCCCTTAAAAGAGAGGGCACGAGGCTGCGGGGGCTGCAGGGAGAGAGAAGAGTGACAGGACACAAGCCAAGGGACACTCAGGACTGTGCACTCACAAGCTTGGATGGAGTGACATTTCCTCCCTTGCAGCTGTGGTGATGCCGCTCCCTTGCACACTTCCAGGCTCCAACCCGAGAAGGGCCGATTTCCTACGATTTTAAATCAGTGTTGTAATCAGTGTGAGCCACTTAGTGACGCCACCTCTAGGAGACACATACCCAAAACCAAAGAGGAACTGTTCCTCCAGTCACAGATATGTCTCTCCTCCCTAACCCCACGTTCGCGCCATCTTCCCTGCCTGCCCCCTCCTGTGATCCTGCAGCCTCACATCGGACAGCGCCTCTCGAGCGCACCTCCCACCACCCCATGTTCTTCCAGGATGCATCATTTTTCCTACATTGCAGTGATGTTCTGGTTTTTTGGACATGGATCCGCACACCTCCATCCTTAGGTGCAACAGGAAATGTGACTCTCGGAGTTGCTCCAGGTTTGAGCATGTGAACAGGACTTTCCTTGAGCATCCTCTTCCTGTCTCTGACCTAATGGGACAGCTCAGTTCTAGATGGTGTGTGTGTGTGTATGTGTGTGTGTGTGTGTGAGAGAGAGAGAGAGAGAGACAGACAGACAGACAGACATGTGTGTTTAGTTGTGTGAAACTCTGTGTATGCAGACACCAGAAGAAGACATCAGGTGTCCTGCTCTATCCTTCCCACCTATTCCCTTGAGATAGTCAGTGTCTTTTACTAAACCTGGAGATAGACTGGAAGCCAGCAAGCTCTAGAAATCTTCCTGTTTCCACTCCCAGCAGGGCTACAGGAGTTGCAGTTACATACTGTCATTCCTGGCTTTTGACATGGGTGCTGGGGATTTGAACTCAGGTCCTCATGCTTACACAGCAAGTGCTATTACCCACTGAACCATCTCTCTTGCTCTATTCCAGATTTTGATGAGTAATCATCTCCACATTTGGAATCTGGAGTGACCACCAAGAGGTCAGGAGATGCAACTGGGTGGAGTCACTTCCTACTGGAGGATAACTTTCCAGTGGGACAGGGAAGCAAGCTAAATGGGAGGGGCAGATAAATGCTCCTTTTCTGCATGGGGGACTGCTCAGGTGTGCACTTTCTTCTTTGAGCCATTCTGGGGACCATCCTGTATTCCCAGTGGGGAACCTCATTGAAAGGCTTGACACACAGGCTTCATATTTTAGAGAACCCCATCCAAAAGAGTGGTCAACTAGATTAGGAAACAATATACACTTTCCCCTGTTCCCAGCTTAGAGGGAGGATCACAGTGAACTTAAACGTTATCAAAGGCTCTGAGAAGTTGTGCAGTAAAACAAAACTCAAACAGCTCTTTAACTCACAAATAAACATTTGTTGAATGTTTACTCTATGATAAACAAGAGTCAAAGCACTTTACATATATTAGCTTTGCTAAAATTCACACTATGGCCATCTGGTATAGGAATTGCTGTTTCCCATTCTGTAAACAGAGAAACTGAGACATAGGTCACTTAAGCGTCTTGTAATACAGGTAGTACGTAAGGAGGGCTTCTCTTTGTTGTTTTCACCTTTGTTGAGATGATCTTACAATGGGAGCCCAGGTTAGTTCCAGATCTTTCTAAAAGCTTTAATGTATATATATAGATATATATATACATTATAGATATATATATGTGTGTGTGTATAATATATATGTTTAATAGAGAAAATTAAACTGGGCAGGGAATAGTAAAAGGAGATGTGAATAGGGGAGGGGATCTGAATATGATCAAAAACCATGGTATGAAAATTACAAAAATTCAATAAAGGTAATATATATTATATGTAATAAAGATAATATATACACATATTACCTTTATTATATATTATATATAAAAACTCAGGATCCTTCTGCTTCGGCCTCCCTCCTGAGCATCGTGTGTGTGTACCACAATCCCGGAAAAGAAAGCTGCTAATCCAGAATCTGGCTCCAGAGAGATTTTGTAAGCACTTCACTTGAACTTGGAAATGCTCTTTTAAAAATGACCATTGTTTTAAATTGAATCACTTGTTAATACCAACTGAGCTGGCCCCTACTGGCAACAGTTTGCTTTAAGTTTATCTTGATTTCCTGCACTGATGTCCGTACAAGCAGTGATCTTTCTGCCTTTGTTTACCCAATCATCTTATGAGCTCACAGCTTCACACTACAATAAATATTTGTAGGAAGGGAGGAGAGGAGAGGAGGGGGGAAAGGTATTCCTTATGAAGAGACCAAGGAATCTATATTTTTTGTTTGTGCATGCATATGTGTGTGTGTGTAGTGTGTGTGTGTGTGTGTAGTGTGTGTGTGTGTGTAGTGTGTGTCAGCATGCACATGCCATGTGTGCGCTCTTAGGTCAGAGGACAGCTTTGGGGAGTTGGTTCTCCCATTCCACCATGAAGGTTCCAGGGTGTCAGGCTTGTATGACAAGTGCTTTTACCTGCTAAGCCAGCCTGAGACTTGTCTTAACAGAAGGAGTGCTGAGTAAGCATCCTCAACTCCAGTCCCTGGTTTGGGCTCCCAAACTGAAAGTCAAAGCCTGATTTCTAGCACAAGCACAATCATCAACTGCTCTATTCTGTGGCTTCTAAACTCAGCCACGGCCAATAAAAAACTAGCAAAGGACGTTGTGTTGAGAAAGTGCGATTCCCTATTTCTGGGAGCATAGCTGCCATGCACCACTGCATAAGGTGTGCACTTCACAACTGCAGGGGGTGCTGTTCTCACCACTCTCCATCCAATAGTTGTGCCTGCACAGGAACCACACTGTATGAAAGCTGCCAGGTTAAGGTGGGTGGGGTGGGTTAGGGTAACTGCAGGACTGTAATCATTATGAACACAATCTGGCTTATCTGAGCGGCCCAGGGTGTAGCCCCATGCCGTATCACAAAGCACCAGGAAGTTCTGACAGTGGCGCCTGGAAGCCTGCCCCGTCTGAGGCGGGTTCTCCAGGGCGTGTCTGCAGGGGCATCGCCCTGTCTACATGGCACTGGGCATCCTCCAAAGTTCTGGGGAGCCCTGACCTCCCTGGTGACGGTGAACCTGATCACTCCCTGCTATCTTTTCTGGGCATCCCTCATCTCCACCCACAAGAGGCCAATAGCACCCTTCACTCCAAGATTTGGCTACCTAGGCTATCCCTAGTCATTGCCCAGGGCTCCCAGGGAATAAAGTTACACAGGCAAGAAGCACTACTGTGGAGTAGTTCATGTCCTCTGGTACGTGGCCAGTAGCCACACGTGGGTCAAATCTTTCCAACCTGAGATATATGCTCTAAATACAAAATGGATTCCAGATTTGGGAGAGATGGCCTGAAAAAAAAGTAAAATACTTCAGTGGTAATTTTAAAACATTGGTTCCGTGTCAATAGAACAATATTTTGGATATATGGAGCTAATTTAAATACTCTACAGTATTCAGTTAATCTACTTCCTTTTATTGTTTTGTGGGGTATGTGACTGTGGGTGCACATAAACGTGTGTGTGTGTGTGTGTGTAGAGGCCAAGGACAACTTTGACAGTCAGTCCTCAGGTGCTGCCTATTTACTTTTGTTGTTGTTGTTGTGTTAGACAGGGTCTTACTATGTAGCCCCAACTGGCCTGGAACTCACTATGTAGACCATACTGGCCTTGAACTCACAGAGATCTGTCTACCCCTGTCTCCTGAGTGCTGGGATTAAAGATGTGCACAACCAGGCTTGGCTATCTTGATTTTTGAAAAAAGATTTTTAAAGGAGTCAGGCATGGTGATATACCCCTTTAATTCCAGCATTTGGGAGGCAGAGACAGGGAGATCTCTGTGAGTTCAAGGCCAGACTAATCGACATAGTGAGTTCTATGCCAGCTGGGGCTACAGGGAGACCTGCCTCGAAAAGAAAAAGAGAGGATGGAGAGATGGCTCCGCAGTTAAGAGTACTGGGTTTGAGTCCCAGCACCTACATGGTACGTAACAACTGTCCATAGCTCCAATTTCAGGGGAATCCAATGTGCTTTTCTGACCTCTGCAGACATTGTATGACACGGGTATACTTATATAAATGCACATGCAGGCAATACACTCATACGTGTAAAATAAAAATAATAAATTATTTAAAAAATATTTTAAAACTTATTGTTAATTATAGGTATGTATCTGTTTGGGGGGGGTGTCTGGGCACAAGTGTGCAGGTTCCCGTGGAGGTTGGAGCTGGATCCCCTGGAGACGGAGTTACAGGTGATTGTGAGCTGCAACCACAGGACATGGGTGCTGGGGACTGAGCTCTGCTCTTCTGCAGGATCAGTACTCCCTTTTAACTGGTGAGCCATCTCTCCATCCCTACTTTATTGTTATTTTGTTTGTTTTTGAGACTGGGCCTTTCAATAGCTTGGAATTCACCAAGAAGGTTGAGTTGAAGGAGAGGAAAAGGGAAAGGTTATCCTTATTTAAAGACTGAAGAACCTGTGTGTGTATGTGTGTGTGTGTGTGTGTGTGTGTGTGTGTATGTGTGTGTGTGTGTGTGATGTGGTGTGTAATGGACTCATCTTACTCCAGGGATCAGCTTGTCTCTTTGCCCCATCGGTGCTGAAATTATAAGTGCATATTATCATCATGCCCAGCTTTTTTTTTTTTTTTTTTTTGGATAGGGTCTCCCTGTAGCCCCAGCTGGCCTGGAACTCACTGTGATCAGGCTGGCCTCGATCTCACAGAGATCTGCCTGCTTCTGCCTCCCAGGTGCTGAGATTAAAAGCATGTTCCACTGCGGCCTACACTGTGTTTTGTTTCTTATGTGGGTTCTGGAGCTCCCGTCCTTATGCCTTCAGGACAACACTTACACTGAGGCATCACCCCAGGTCCCTCTTACCTGGCTTTCATGTGGCTCTGGAAGCCTTCAAATGACACCTTTGCACTGAATTCATCCTTGACAGATCTCTTTGGTCACTGTGTCCCCACTTGCACTCAGTCCTCTGGGGCACTCTACATGTCTGTCCCTTAGCACACCATGGCATCCCGAGGTCCCCATTTCTCTTTGAGATCCCCGTGTTTGAAATTTCACCCTCTCAAAAGCACCAGGGGGAAGTTGGTCCTACAGACCTTCCCTATCAGACCCACTGGACACTGTGCAGGCCTGCCATGTGGGCACCTATATTTTTATGCCAGTTGATCACATGGTCCTACCGGGTGACTGCTTTAGAGACAGCTCTGTCAGTTGTTTAGCCCTGTTCTTGACTCCCATCTCTTCCCTCTAGGATTCCCCCAGGTGCTTTGCCCTGATCTCATGAAATTTCTAGCAAAGAGGCATCCATGGCTGCTTCATGATGCCCTGAGGAACCCAGACCAATCGGGTCCTGGCAGTCATGCGCAAGCTGCTCAGAGTCGGTGGCTATGGCTTTCAGAAACCTGTCCCTACAGGTTCTTCCAATGAGATAGGCACATGCCCTGTTACTGCTCCACCCATGAAGACCTTTAACGAGCCCACTTCCTCCCAGAAGCCTTTCCAGTTGCTTCAGTGGTGAAGGCCAACATAACTGAGAATATCTCAGAGAGGCCCAGGTGTCAGTGCTGTCTGTTGTTCCTTCCATTCCCATGTCTTTGGCTCTTCTTTCCATGAAGGGTCTTGGGTTCTAGATCTGTGAGGCTGCTCACTGCCTCGGTGAAGGGCTTGCTTTCTATGATTACATTTGCACTGGACAGGGTGTGTGCAGATCTGTGGTGTCATGTTTAAGCTTCCTCATATTCCTCAGCATTGCTTGTAGCACTCTAGGAGTGAGGAGTGGATACTGACTGGCTGCATGGAGAACGGAGCTCCCATTACAAACATCAGTCAGACAGACTGGAGGTGGTTTGGGAGATATGGACACAGGCTGGGAGGTCATTGGACACATCTGGCCACTACACCTGTGTCTAACCTGCCTTGGTTCTGATGTCCTTCTCCGAGGATGGAGAGAGGTGATGGGGACATTTCAGATTATGGGGGTCTTTGTTCTTTGACAAGGCATCTGGGAGACTATCTCCCTGGCTACAGTGTGGCTTCATCTCTTGATAACTCAATATTTGAAATGGCAAATATGGTTAATATGTCAGTTAATCAGAATGGTGGGACTCACTTCTCCACAACAAATGCACTGACTTCTGGATCAAGTTTTATAAACTCTGATCAAGGGGAGGGAAAAGAGGAAGACACACATATGAGGCTCCGGAGGATAGTCCCCTCCCCTTCAGAGCACAGCTCACATCAGGTCCGCTTGCCGGGAGCCATCCCTTCCGACCGCATTCCAGAAAAGCCACTCTTTGGTCAATCGGCTATAAACGGTTTTGCCCAGGACCTTCAGGGCATTTTAGCCAAGCTGTGATCAGCCCTGCAACAGTGGCTGATGCTCTGTCATCAAGCCACTCCTTCCCTTTGATGTTCGTCTTCAGAGGAGATTGGGAAGAAAGACAATGGTTTTCTTAGCTTGGGATGAGAAGGGAGAAGAATTAAGAAATGTTATCAAACTGCTGTGTGTACCAGTCCCTCTGGGGGGCAAGGAACCTGGGCAGGTTCCAGGGTCTTCTGGATTCTGTGCTTAGGACAGCCAGTAGGTGTCTCTGCTATACACTGTTATGGGACAAGAACCAGCAAGCAGGCTCAGAAAGCCACCCTTCTTGTTACAGGTTGCCTGGGGATGTGACAGGAAGAACATTTTAGGAATTGGAGGAGGGGAAAAGACTAAATTCATAAAGCTAAGGGTGAAGGGACAGAGGGAAGGGAGAGAGGACAGGAGTGCACAGTGGCAAGAAGCCAGCAGGCCAGAGGACCCCCAAGAAAGGGTCAGCTCAATGGGCCGTGGAGAGTGGGAAAGCGGCGGGGACAGAGAGAAGGCAGCTTTTCCAGTAGAGGCAAGTACACAGCCCCAGAAGGAGGCAGGGTCTGGGTTTGCTTCCTCACTCTATGTCTTACTAGCTGTGGGGCTTTGGGAAAATATCTCAGTCTCTGCTTCCTTCACTATCTACGAACAAATGTTCCCCATAGGGTTGTTGGACCATTTAAATAAAAATCTAGGAGACCAGGGCCTCCCACCATGCACATGTGAGAGCTGTCATTTTATATGAGACCTGGTTTAAGGTATACTTTAATCAGCATGGACTAAGTGTCATGCACTGTGCTGTGACATACTTTTTTACGGGCATTTGGTAAGTCTTGGCTATCTCATACTCAGTGGACCAGGTGATCAGGGGACACTGGCTGCAAACCTCTGTGGTCCCCATCACTCACCTGTCCCACTAAAGACGCAGCTAGAAAACCCAGAACCCAGGTGCCTTCAAAACAGCAAGAGCTGAGGAGAGGTGGCTGTGGGGTTCCTGAGGGACGGACGTGTTCCCGTTGCCAAGAGGAACCCTCCTATCACAGTATATCACAGGGGACAGGGAGCTGTGTGGCTGGGAGATGTCTTGGAAGAAGCAGAGGGAGCCACCCAGGCTCCTGGGACAGGACCATCGCTGCTTGTCCTTTCCTGGGGAGATATGTGAATGGGATCATTCAACATCCAGGGAAGCTCTTTGAACCCTGTAGGGAAGAAGAGCAGGTGCTCTATGTTCCAAATCCTAACCCTACCACTGATTATTCAGCGGGAAGGCAAGTGACATTAACCCCTTCAATGCTACTTCCTGCCTGGAGGGTCCTATCCAGCTCCAGTGAGTCAGCCTAGGGAGTGTCAGGTAGAGATGAGGAAGGAGGAGAAAGGTGAGTGATACTCTAAAGACAGGATTCTCCCGACCAATTTCATTTCAATTCACCTTCACTTTAAGGGAAAGACACAGAGGGCCAAAGCTATGAAGGGAATTCAGTTCACTAAACCGAAGCCAAGTCTAAACACATACACACACACACACACACACACACACACACACACACACACACAGCCATTACCTTATGAGGACTGGGAGGGAGGCTGATCTCTTGACAATTATTATTACTTGATTGGACCAAGGAGATGGCTCAACAGGAAAGGTGCTTGCTGGACAAGCCCGGTGTCCTGAGTTGGATCCCCAGAGCCCACATAAAGGTGGAAGGGAAGAATCAGTGTCACAAAGTTGTCCTCAGATCTCCATGTGCACCGTGACATGCACGACCCTGGCCCCATTGTACACACACACACACACACACACACACACACACACACACACACACACATCATAATAAAATAAAACAAATAATTAAAAATTATGATCACTATCTTGACAGTCAAAATATAATCTCTAAGAGCATTGCTCCAAATGTTTATCATCTGAGGGACAGCCATTCTAGAAAGAAGATCTTATGAATAATTAAATTTAGGACATGCTGAGTTAGAAAAAAGATGACCTGAGGGTTTTTTTTTTCTTCTTTGTTTTATTGCAGACATGATCCGAACCTTTAATATAGTTTCTGTTGTGGTAACACTCTTAGAGGCCAGCGTAGTGAAAAGAGCATCTTTAAAAATTTTACATTACACTTTACTTATTTATCTGTATGTATGCATGTATAGGTGGGCATGTGCCATATGTGGAGGCCGGAGCACAGATGCTGTAGTTGGTGTTCTCCTTCCATCATGTGGGTCCTGGGGACTGAACTCAGGTTGTCAGGCTTCGTGTTAAGTGCTCTTACTTGCTGAGGTACCATCCTGAAAAGTCTTTCTTGAAGGAAGCAACCACTCTCTTGCTGTTTGCTTGGAATGCCTCATGGAACTAACATTCACCGAATACAGTTTGGGTTGTAATCATTCTACGATAAAAGTTTTCACTTGGGAGCTCTACGTGGCAGTCAAGTGTGAGTAACTAGCTCCCTGGACATGCTAAGTTACCAAGTCCACAAGTAAGCATGTCAGTACAATGCATGCCCCTTAATCCGTGCTGATTAATGTACACAAATTTAGCATAGATTCTTACCAAATGACAGCTCCTCCATCTGCACAGTGGGATAACAAATTACTTTTATTTCCTTCTTAAGGTTATCTGAACTTTATGACTGTTCCCAAGTGAACACACATGTCTACAGCCCCAAAGAAAAATCACCCTTTATTGTGCAATCAGTGATGAGCCCTCTACTTGAAAGAGTGCTGCTCCCCTGGGGGTTAGCTGCTGGGCCTATCTGATGCCTTGAAACAAAGGATGGGGATTGCATTCATCAGAGCTTCACATGATACTAAATTTGGTGGGGTGGCTCACACTCAGAGAGCCAAGAATAAAATTCAAAACAACCGTGACAAATTGAAAACACGGCCCTACAAAAACCGGATGAAATTCAATAGTACAATTATGAGGTGACATAGAGTTAAAAGCAGCCACCATAAGTCAGGGATGGAAAACCGGTCCAGCTTCTAATCGGTCAGCAACTGCCAGGTGAGTCTCTCTTAGGCTGTGAGCTAATATATGGCACAGGCACCAAATGAAGACTAATAAAAAGGTCATGTCCACAGGCTAGGGACGAATGAGTGAGATTGTCCATCCCATGGACCCTCATTTCTGAGTCTGAAAACCTGCCAGAATAATCTGGTATGGAGCGAGGCTTCTAGTTCACAAAAGGGACTGGATTCCATACACATTAAAAAGGCCCATGACGTTCCATGAGCCTCAAGTCACCCCTTTCTTGGGTCCTGAGTTAGTCAGTTCCTCATTATAACCCTAAGTGGAGTCTGTGTCAACCTCTCCTGACTTGGAGAGACTGGAGTGAACCCAGACAAGCTCTGAGATGGAAACTGGGGCCTCTGTAGGAAGGTTAAAGGAATTAGAATTATTCTGCTTGAGGCCTGGAGAGATGGCTCCACAGTTGAGAGCACAAACTGCTCTTGCAAAAGATCCTGGTCCAGTTCCCAGCACCCACATGATGGCCAACAACTGTTTTACCTCTAGTTCCAGGGGATCTGATGCCATCTTCAGACCTCCACGGGCGTTGCAGGACATGGGTGCATTTACACACGTGCAGTCAATACACTCATACACGTAAAATAAATAATAATAAAAATTTAAATCAAAGAGTTATTCTGCTTGAGGAAGAAAAAATGCAGGAAAGTCTGAACAGCCCATATCCAAGTGGAAGCACACAGACTTCACCTTACCCTGCCCTTCATCCCATCCGTGGCCTGGCAGAGTCTCCTAGAAGTAATACCCAACATCATGCATAGATTGTATGCTTGTTATAATGCCCAGCTTTCTGTAGAGGGCTCTGTGTAGTGCTCTTATTCACACCGGTCTCTGTGATCCTATGATGGTCCTGCCTTTCAGATGAAGGAACTGAGGGCCAACCCAGGAGTTACCACTGCTGGAGGTCATTCCACTACCAGGCAGTTAGCATGGGCAAGCTCGGGTGATCAGATGCTATTTCAGTCATATCTGCAGCAGCAAATATGGGACCTTGTCCTTGAAAAGGCTGCCTTCACTTCACACTGCACAGTGTGGTCCCTGAGAATGTTATCAACAATGAGAATATTTTTGTTTCTGTTTTGAGACAAGTAGCCCAGGTTGGCCTTGAACTTACTATGTAGTTAGATGCTCCTGCCTCCACCTCTCAAGTGCTAGTCTTACAAATGTATGCCACCACGCCTGACTTGAAAACTTGATAAGTGACTGAGGCCCTGAACCCCTGCCAGACTTAGTTCTAACAGTGAATCTTGTACAGTGTTATGTAGCTCTCCCCCAATATCATATCAGGGTTTTGAGCTGGATTGTATCACTTGTTCCCATTCAGTTACAGAAGTCCCAACCTTTAAGACCCCAGGCTGTTGACTGTATTTGGAGAAAGTGTCATTGAAGACATAATTAAGTAATATGGAGGTCACTGGACTGGGTCTTAACTGAGTATAACTAGTGTCTTTGTAAGAAAAGGACATTAGCAGCACATGGATTACCTCCCCCAGAAAAAAGGCAATGTAAAGCCAGAGGGAGAAGATGACCGGTTAAGCCTAGGAGAGAGGCCTCAGAAGAATCTAGCCTTCCTAGACTTTGACCTTGGACTTCTAGCCCCAGACCTGTAAGACAGTACAAATTCTGTGTAAAACTATCCAGGCAGTGATGCAAAGACCCAGAGTCTTTGGGTATATTTCCCAGAGTAAACAGCAGAGAATCTACCAAGGTGCTTTTGAAGCACAAGCCTGAACAGCTCGGCCAGTTCCTCCAGGAGAAATAAAACATACCAGAGCATGGAAACACACATCTAGCCTACCTTGAACTCTAATACTCTTACAGATTCATAAAGGACACACTGGCCATTGTCAGGCTAAGGGATGTGTGGAATTGGATTTGGTAGCCAGACCTCTGCTTTGTTGCAGGAACGTGGCTAGTATGAAATGACTGGAAAGTGGGAACTAAGTTTTATGGACTCAGCTCTGGATTCCCACATGGAGAAAGGAGATAGAGTTTGTACTAGGTTCTGGGAGCTAAGAGGTATCCAAAATTAACCTGAGGGTGGGGTCTCTGGTATAAAACTGGTTTGTATTTGGAAGCAGCCTTGGGAGGAGGCTGTGGGTTTTGTTTATGGGTCTTGGACCAGAGTGGTTGCAGTATCCTCTGATTTCTGCCCACTGAGGGCATGATCTGTGCATGCCATAACAATGGGGTCCCATTTATGAGAGGTGCTGTGGTTATCAAGTGCTCTGAGTGTTCCCAGCATTCCAAGATATTCTATTTTACCTGGGCATACATGGAGTCCCATACAGGTTAAGCACCTGATCAGAATCATAAGTGGTGAACCCAAGTCCTGAGTCTGGGTCAGCCTTGCTCTAAGGTCCCTTCCCTTTCCTGACATGTCTGTCTTCTTCTGACTTATGTCTTCTCTTTGCTTCTCAGTGCTCAGCCTGGTACTCAGTGCCTGATCTGGGTGCATAGTTCTGTTAGATCAGATAATGGAGAAAGACTCTAAAAGACTCACCTCCCCACTGGACCAAAGCATCTCCAAGCATGTGCTGTGATGATTGTGGTCTGATGAGAATGGGGAATGGACATATCACAGTACCCTCTGAGAACCGCAGGGCACATCAGTAGGCAACAGGTTTGGCCTACACCTATTTCTCCACTGAGTCCCTGGGGCTCAGCCCAGTATTTGATCCAGTATAGGCGCTCAACAGGTATTTATTGATCAAATGAGTGAACGGATGGATGAGGCTTCTTTGAAACTTATTTGCTTAGTTTAACAAAGTGTATTAGTCTCTTGGACCTGCTATAACAAAATAATGTGCCTGGCTGGTTTAAACAACCAAGTTTAGTTTCTTATAATTCTGAAAGCTAGACAAACAAGGTCAAGCAGGATTGGTGTCTTTCTGCTGGAATGTAGATGGCAGCCTTCTCAAGCACTCAAGGAAGCTGACTGGTATCTTTTCTCACAAACACATCAACTTTATGGGATGAGGAATCTCCCTCAGTCTCTGTTGCTACCTTAGCAGCCCCATCTTTAAGTACAGACACTCTAGGGGTAGGAATTCAACAGTAAATTTAAAGACATACTCAGTATCTCAAGCCTGTCTGCTTAAGCAGAATGCCACACTACGGTTTTCTGGGAGATTTATTTCTAGAAAGGCTGATATATGTTTGTACTGTCTCATGAAAGGCCCATAGAAAGTGAGATGTGATGGTGAATTCCGACCTGGTTGGAGTTTGGAAAGGTTCATGGTGGAGAAACTGGAGGTAGAGACTCAGAGAAAAGTTCAGACATATCCACAGACTATTTGGACTCTAGAAGATGGAAGGAAACTGAGGCTGGGACACAAGGGTTAGCTGGGAAGGTAAAGATAGAATTCAGAGCCATTCTTAGGTCAAGCTCCCAGTAACATGGCAAGGGCATTTTCTCCCTGAGGTAGAGAGGCAGACTTGAGGCCTAGCATCTTGCCACCTCAGACTGCTGTAACCCAAACACCACTAGCTGAGGGCTTAAATGCTGATGTGCGTTTCTCACAGTTCTGAAGGCTGCAAACTTTGCTTAACTTTTATAAGTTGCTAATCCCTGGGCCAGGGAGACAGCTCTGTTGGTAAAGTACTTGTCTTACAAACATGAGGACCTGAGTTTGATCCCCAGAACCTACATTTAACAAAAGCTAAGCACTGTGGCACACTCTTGTAATCTGAGCGCTGGGAAGCAGAGACAAGCAGGTAAATCCCTGGGGCTTGGGACAAGCTCAGTTGGTAGAGTGTTTGCTTTGTGTGTATGAGGTCCTGTGTTCAATACTCAGCACTGGGGGGAAAACAACACAAAACAAAACAAAATGGTGGACAGTGCCCAAGGACCAATGCCTGAGATTGTCCTCTGACCTCCACATGCATGCTCACACACCAGCACGAATAGATCACATGAGGTTTACCCATGTGACATAATGACTAAGGCCCGTCTCAAAATGCCATCACATCACAGATCGGTTTTCAACATACGAAACTGAGCAGAGGGACACAAGACCTCAGTTGATATCTATAGTGAAAGGATCCTGAGGTTTTTCTCAGGAGTTGGGGAGAGAGACAGAGGCTGAAGGTTGAACTGGGTTAGCCTGGACACTTGGAGTCCATCCGCAATGACTCATCAAGATGTATGACCCCCAAAGTTGAAAGTAGGACGCAGAGAACACCGTAGGAAGGACTTGCCTGCCCCTCGCCACGCGGGACCTGTGGAGCTGCCTGCTGCCAACTTTGCACTGTCTGATGCAGAGCTGCTGGGTGGGACTGACTGGCAGGACGAAAGCTCTGCATCGGGGGTACGAAGCATCCTTCCGAGCCCCTGTAACTTGGATGACAGCAGCATCAGGGCTTGTTGCTAGGTTGCTACTTGGGTGGTTGTGTACCCTTGGGCCCAGTCTGGCTCATCTCAGCTTGGGGCCACTGGTCCAGTCTAGTTGACCTACCCTGACCCACTCTGGCTTCAGATTTCTTTTCCATATACGGGTGTGTGTCTGTGTGTTATATATATATGTTATGGGTGTGTGCCTGTATGGGTGTGGGTACACATGCACATGTAACTGTACAGAAGCCAGAGGTCAACACCAGATGTTCTCCTTAATCACGCTCCATCTTATTTTTTAAAATTTTTTATTGATTTGAAAATTTTGCACAATGTATTTTGGTCATATTCAGATCCGCTCCCACTTACCTCCTTGCTCCCCAGCTTTGTGTCCTCTATTAATATTTGTCTCTTTTTTAAGGCCTATCAAGTCTAATCTGTATTCTAAAACTGTTCTGGGATGTGGGTCTATCCTTTGGAGGTCAATCAACCCACCAGTGAGGGAAACCAATTCTCTTTCTTCTAGCAGCTATCAGTTACCAGCAGAGCCTCAGCTAGGGCTGGGGCTTCTTGCTCATCTCCTCTGTTCACATTAGGTTTTGTCTTCCTTGGATTTGCACAGGTCTTGTGTATATTATCACAAACGCTGTGTTGTCCAGACAACACAGTTTCCTCTTTCTGCCCCCTCTTCCACAATAATTTCTGGGTCTAAGGAGGAATCCTGTTTAGGGCTGAGCACTCCACAGTCTCTTATTCTCTGTGCGTTGCTCCATCTTATTTTTGAGATAGGTCTCCTCTTTTAATCAATAGCTCATCAATTGGCTAGTCTGGTTACTCAGTGAACTCTAGGTATCAACCTGTCTTGATCCATCCCCAGTGCTGGGGTTACAGATAAACCTCATACCTAGCTCTCACCTGGGTGCTGGGGATCCAAACTCACATCTTCACACTTGCTTGGCTTTTCTCACTGAGCCATCTTCCCACGCCCCAGCCTCAGCTTTTTACCATCCCTGCACTGTTCCGTAAGGGCCCTTCCAATAGTACCGTGTTTCTGTGATTCCAAAGGGATCTAGGAAAGCTTAGATCCCATTAGTAGGGAAGCTAAAAGGCCTGTGTACGGGGGAGGGAGGAAAGAACAGTGTCCCCTTCTGTTCTCCAAAGTAGGAGCTCAATCCTATTGGGCCCATGAGCCTCATGGTAGAGTCAGTTTGGCCTATTTTTGTTCCATTCCTGGGCCTCTAATGGAATCAAGACCCAGCTATTTATACTTACAGATGGCGCACACGTTAGTGGAACATCAAATGAGCCACATGTTGTTAGGACAAAGGAAAATTAGAAAACTTGGTTAACAGGAATCAAAGAGCCCCCAGCACCCCATGGCTTTCTGGACCCAGGATGCACAGGAGACTGGACACCGCAGCTGATAAGCGATTCAGGACTGTGAGATCTGTGTGATACTGGGCTGCAGCTTTAGCAGCCCAGAGAGGAAGAGTTTATTGGAGCTTGTTTTGCTTGGGGAAAAAAATGCAGTTATTGTCTGTCTCTATTGTTCCTTCTGAGACGACGCTGGGGATGATCAGCGGGCGTTTCATCTCCAATTATTTTCAGCCAAGGGGGGAAAAACAGATGGTAAATAGCATTGACATTTTTTTTTAAGAATTAATATTAATAAAAGATGTGTTGGAGGTTCTGACTGAATCCCCAGGAACCAGAGTCAGTGTGGTATTCGGGCTGGGGAAGGAGAGAGGGCCAGCCAGAGAGAAGTGACTGCAGAAGTATATGTGATCAGGCTGCACGCTCCCACAGGTGCTGAGAATGGTGTGAATGGTGATGGTCCCTTGGGAGTCCAGCATCTGGTCTAGAGCTGGAGTCCTGATGCCACGTGATGCCTGTGGAAGCTCTGAGCACCCTCGGGGGAGGAAGGCGTGGGGCCAGGCCCAGGGCTGCCCTCACTCTCAAGGCACACTGGCGCCCGCTGGCCTCCTTGCAGCCGGGTGTGGCCCAGATGGCTCTTTGGTACAGCCACAGCTCAGAGAGGAAGCTGGGGGTGTCCTTACCTCCCTGGCCTGTGCCAGCCACTTTCCCCACCCAGCTCTGCCAGTCCCAATGTCCATCTGTCAGCAAAAGCTATAGAGTGTCCACCAGCTGCCCAGCTGTCCTGGGTGGACTTGGATTCCACATTCAAGCAGAGAAAGAGTTCTGGTACCTTCAGAATGTGAAGAATCCATGCGGGGGGCGACACAGTCCTGCAGCGGGAGAAGAAACCTTTCTGGGGACACTCACGGGTGAGCATAAGCTCACAGAGTGAGTGGAGTTATTCTAGGGCCTAGAGAGACAGTGAAGGGCAGGCAGATGAGACAGGGCCCGAGCTTGCCCTCCAGTGCAAGAGAGAAGCAAGACAAGTGCAGGAAGCTGCCATTTACCAGGGCCTGAGGCTCCTTCTAGCATCTGTTTCCCTTTAGCCCTGAGCTCAGAATTATGAGCTTGGAGAAGCTGGGAAGAGAGTATGTGTTATAATCAAGAGCTACAGACACCAAATTACAAGGAAAAAGCTACTGTAAGACAGAGATTCTCACTTGGGACCATTCTGCTGTCCTGCCAATTCAATCTTGTTTTCTTCTTTGCTTTGGTTGCTAGGAAGCTTACAGGCTAAAGTATGATTTACTCAAGCAATAAACACCAAGGCACTTTATAGCATATCCTCATGAAATAACCTTGCTCCAACTTTAGTGTTTCTTCCTTCATTCCTTATTTCATTTTCCCATTCAATATTTTTATTTGTATTTATCATATAACTATGTCATTTTTGAGTGTGTGTGTGTGTGTGTGTATACATATTCATGTGAGTGAGTGTGGGCACAACATCTGTGTGGTCAGAGGACAACCTTGGGTGTGTATTCCTGCCTAGCACCCTGTTTGAAGCAGGGTGTCTTGTTGGCTGATCAGTCTACCCAGCTAGCTGCCCCATGAACTTCTGGGGATTCTGGATTCTTCTGCCTCTGCCTCCCATGGATGCTCACAACCCTGTTTAGCTCTACATGTGTTCTGGTGATCCAAATTCAGGTTCTCGGGTTTGCAAGGCGAGCACTGGACCCACTGAGACATCTCCCCATGCTCTAAATCCCTTCTGAAATCCAGAGCAGAGTATAATACACAGAACAGCATGGATATTGACAGGATTCAATTAAGGCCTGAAGAGTATCATTTTGCTTCCCATGACTATGGGTGGATCATGAACAAGAGGAAGACAGACAGGTGCTTAAAGATACTCTTTGGAGATAACTGAGGGACTGGAGTACAGACTGTGCATTAGAGAAAACCTTGTTTTAATGGAAATTTCCTAAACCTTACTGTGCTTTGTAAGAAACTGAGGACTGGGGAGACTCAGTGGCTCAGTGGGTAAAAGTTCCTGCAGTGCAAGCATGAGGGCCTGAGTTCAAATCCCCAGCACTTACATAAAAAAAAAAAAACCCAGGCATAGCTGTCTGTGGTCCTAGCTTTGCAGGGTGGAGACAGGCCAATCTCAGGAGCTCACTGACCAGCCAACCTAGCCAAAATGGTGAGTTTCTGGGTCAATGAGAGACTCTGTTCAAGGTAATAAGGTATAAATTGACAGAAGGCATCCATGTCCTGTTCTGGCTTCCACATGTGAGCAAGGCGCAGGCACATGCACCCACACATTCTCCGTATGTACCCCATACACACATATGGAAATGCTCATTCTTCGGAAATGCGCGTGAAGAAGGTAAGAGACAGGACGTATGTAACCTGCTTTCCAATGGTCCGAGAGTGTATCTATTTTTTTCTTGTATGTGCATATGTGTGGACATGTATGTGTGCAGGTACATGCGTGTTTGTGTGTACACATGTGTGAAAGTCAGAGGACAATTTTGGGTGTTATTCCACAGGCTCTATCCATCTTATTTCTGTTTTTTGAGACAGAGTCTCTCACTGAATCTGGAACTCACTGATTAGTGAGCCAGATTCATGGGATCCACCTGCCTCTGGCCCTCTGTGCTGGGGTTACAAGTTCATGTTACTGTACCCTGCTTTATATAGACTCTGGGGATCCGAACTCAGGTTCTTATACTTGCAGAGCAAAAGCTTTAACCTACTGAACCATCTCCTCGGTCCAATGAGGTCCATTTAAAAGGGAGTCTCAAAAACCCCACCTGTGTTCCTCCAGTGCTCCCACTGGCCTCCAGTGCCTCTGGCCCCTCCGGCTGTCCTCCCACTGGAGCACACCCACTCTCACTGGAATGCTGAAGGAAGAATGGATTTGGAAGAACTCTGGGAAGAATTGTGTCCAGAAAATCAGGCACAGTCTGCTTTTGCCTCTGGCATTGCTGTAGATAGATATAAAACTCCCATCTGGGTCATGTGGCAAGGGCTTAAGTCTCTAAGCATTTTCTTTGGGAAGTTTTTAGTGACCCACAGGAGAGAGAGCGAGAGCCTTAGCCTTTCCCCCTTGGCCTCTACTTCTTGTCCTTTGCAGTCCAACCACTTCGGGTTTCAGAAAAAGAGGAGAGGTTGCCAGCAAGGAGAACCACAGTCCAGAAACAAATATTTAGTCATGGGTGGCCTCTACTGTACCGTGAGCTCGCCACCCCAACACCCCTCCTCACAGTCTATCCCCCCTCCCCCCGTGTTTGGACTCCCCTTCCCCATCCCAGCTCCTCTGAGTCCTCACCTGCCACAGATGCTTGAGACAAACCAGAAGGGGGCTCTGGACATCTCTCCACTCTGCACTAGTATTCCCAGAGTCTCTAGATGATAATCCAGGGAGGGTTAGCATAAATACACCCCGGTTCCCAGGCTACCTGGCGGAGCTCTCCGATCTGGCCAATGAGCTCTCTCTTTTTCTCTGGGAGCCAGTGTTTCAGACTCCACAACAGCCCAGCGCTCCATGCTGCCTATCTTTCTAAAAGCTTCCCTCTGGCCTACATTTGCTTTGTGAATGAAGGTTGGCCTCTGATTCTCCTGGTGGGCCCTTTCTCTAAGTCATAGAGAGGTCATCAACATTAACTAGTTCACTCCACAGAGTCCCATGTGCTCAGGGCCTCAGGGGAGTTGGTTGCACAGCTTAGACGTGTTTGGAGGGAGTGGACAGACTTGCCAAAGCAGGGAAGACATGGAGCTGTTGCAGGCACTGTGAATTAAAGGGTGACCGGAGTTCCAGGAAGTCAAGTGGCACTGCTCGCACTGTGCAGGAGTGACCCTTTATTTTGTTCTTTTCCAAGACTCTCCTAGGCCTTTCACACACGCAGTCCAAAGTGTTTTCCCAACTGGAGCTCTTTGATCTGGGCAGTCACTGTGTGACGCAGATGATGACAGCGATAAGCCAGGAGCAGGAGGCACCAAGCCCCAGTAAAACAAGAGGAGTCAATCCGGGACATGGTCAAGGTGACCTCGCCATCCCACAGGCTATTTTTGGAGGCCAGACTTGGGCAGGGCTTTGGGGTCAAGTGGAGGAAGAAGGGAAGTGTGTGTGTGTGTGTGTGTGTGTGTGTGTGTGTTAGGGGAGTAACGAAGGGCCTACAGGTTGCATTGGTCCTAGACTGAAGGTATAAGTCCTTTATTGTGAACCCTGCTTGACCTCCCAGCCCAGCACAGTGCCTGGCTCTGGACCTAGCTCTGCTTACTTCTCTCCCACATTGTTCATGCCCATCTTGGGCTGTTTTCAAACCACCCCAATCTTCAGCTTTTAGAATCAGAGGCCCTGGCTCAAGTCCAGTACTGTCATCACTGGTTCATAGATTGAACCTTGGTCTCTTCTTGGGTCCCTGGAGTGGGAGGCAGACAGTGTTTGTGACAGGAGGCACCTGGGGGGTATGAGGAACTCCATCCTGGCCCTGAGAAATTTCATCCCTGTCTCTAAGTTTGGGATCACTTTCTTCCTAACCTTCTGATCTCAGTCCACCCTAAAGTTGGTGCCTGCTAACTGGCAGCTGGGTCTAGACAAGACATCTGCACTTAATAGAGACCCTGAGAAAGTGCTCAAAAGGTGAAGTGACTGACTATTGGCATTTGGGAGAAGAAGTGTTGGGACCATTTCCTTCCCCTATCCCATGCTAACCAGTGACTACGACCTCCAGGGTAGTGGCTACTTACTGAGTGCTGCCTCCAGTCTACAGCCATGTCCACTCCACCCCAAACATTGAGTGTAGGCTGGGCTTGCCCCCATCTCATAGAGAGAGACTCTGAGGCCCAGGATGTTTAAGTAGATATACAAGGTTCAGTTGTTGGGATGCACCCAGAGGTGCATCGATTGTCCCTAAGTCAAAGACACTTTAAAGAGTACAGAAGATGGTCCTGGGACAGCCTTTTATCCATTCTTTAAAAGATGTCAAGTCAGGCATGTTGGTTCATACCTGTAATCCCAGCACTTGGGAGGTGAAGGCAGAAGAATCAGAAGTTCAAGATCATCCTTGAGTACTTAGAAAGTTCAAGGACAGCTTGGGCTACAAGAGACACAGTTCAAAACAACAACAAACAAAACAAGGTTTGTTTTCACATGCCCACATGCACTGTGTCTTGTTCTGGGTCCAGTAAGGAAGTGGTATGTATGTAAGGTGAAGACAGCCTTGGGGTAGCTATGTGTGGGTGAGGTTCAGATGGGCCAGGGTAAATCCAGAGCTGAGGCAGGGACCCTGTAAGCGAGGCACAGGGCCCCAGGTCGGTCACCCTCTGGGAGGTAACATTTGGGCTGAGATCGAAAAGGGAGAAGCAGATGGGAAAAGGAGATACCTGCTTTCCTGATACCACAGGGCAAGGTGTAGTGTCAGGGTTGGAGCCTAGCAAGTCAAAGGACCAGGATGCAACCCAGTGTGGCTGGAGAGAGATGAATATAGGCCAAAGACGTCACACGAAGGAGCCTCTGAGGTGTGTGGAAAGCTGTTGGGGTCTCATTTTCCTGGAGAGGTTCCCCAGAGGGTCGGGAACTTTGACTCTTGCTCTAGAGATGGCTTTGGGTTGCTGTGGCAAGATGGTATACACTGGGGACTGAAGCAGAGGCTGGGCATCCTGACAGAGACATCGGTGAGGCCAATGCATATTATTGGAGAATTTAGCTGCAGGCTGACCTATATTAACAAAACCCCAGCCGTAGAACTGATAGTGTACCTAGCCGGGTGGACAGGCCGCACAGGGCATGGACCGCTGTTGTCCTATAGGGTTCCCATGTTCCAGGTCTCTTCTAAAACATGTTTTAACTTTTACTTATTCTGTGTGTGTATGCACATACATGTGCCACAGTGTGCATGTGGTCAGAGGGTAACTTGCAGAAGTTGGTTCTCTCTTTCTGTCACGTGGGTTAGGAGAATCGAACTCAGGCCATCAGACTGGGTGACCAAAACCTTTACCTGCTGAGCTATCTAGTCAGCACCAATAGTCATTTTTTAGTGGAGGTTCTGGGGACCGAACCTGAAGTCCAAGCGCATGGGAGGCAAGGGCTCTGTCACTAAGCCACACTGCCAGCCCTTTAGCTTCACTTTTTATTTTGAGATAGGATCTTACTAAATTTCCCAGGCTGGCTTTGAACTCATGATCCTCCTGCCTCGACCTCTGGAGTGCTGAGATTACCATGGTGTGCCACCATGCTTGGCTTCTATCACTCTTGCAGGCACTTTACACACATGAACCCTTATCTCATCCTCAATCAACCCTGTGAGGCAGCCACTTTACAGTAGTTTCCCCTACTTTACAGTGAGGAAACTGAGGCACAAAGCAGGTCGGCAATATCCCCAAGGTCCCACGGACAGGAATGAAGTCGGGGCTCTGACTAGCAGCATTGCAGCTCCAGCAGCTTGGCTGTGGGGTCCGTGTTAGTGAATCCTGCCGACTCACCACACTGCCAGAAACTCACAGGTCCTTCAAGGTCCAGACTCTGCCCAGCAATGAACGTCAGCCCAACCTTCTCCTACCCCTAATGGCTCCAACAGGAAATTCGAACACTTCAAAGAGAGGACAGGGTGGGAATTCTGGGAAGCCCCCACTGTGCAGGAGAGTTAAGGAGAGCCCTGTGACTGTCCTGGAGCATCCTGCTCTGAGTGGCTTACACTGAGAAAGTCAGGCCACTCTGGTAGTGACTATTCCCCTGCCACAAGCAACCTATACTTACACATGATTAACTATCCTTTCTGAAGAGGAAGTACCCACAGTTTAACCAAACATGGGGCACTCTCTCTTTCTACCAAACACAGTTATAGTGGTTTATGTAGATCTAACCCAAATCTATTGGGCCAAGTTCCAAAGTATTCCTCTTTTTTTTTAAAGTTTTGGCATCCCAGGCCTCACTTATACTAAGCAGAAGCCCAGAGTGGGGCGTTTCTGTCCTTGAGCAACTCCAAGGTGGAAGACTGGAGACTGTCTCCCCAGCCACCACTGCTCCTTTCTGCTTCCTCCATGTTCCGGCCTTCCACTTAGGCTTCCTGAGTCTCTGGAACATCGGGCTTGCCTTTTCCATGGAGAATCATCGAGAAGAACAGAATCTCCCCAAGTGAGCGAAAAAAAAAGAACTCATCTGTCCCTTTGTCACGCCAGGCTACAGAAAGAAATGGAAGGACTTGCTGAAACCTGTCCCCAGCCTGCCATCTTACCCGATTCAACTCAGAAGTTGGGATAATGGTTTCCAAAGTCACCTCTTCTCCTGCTCCAGCATAGGTAAAGAGATTCTATTTCCAGGTGACGTAGATATCCACACATGCACATAAGACCCGCCTGTGACGACATGATGATGCCGCATATATCAGAAACATCTGCTTCTTAAGTTCTATAATTAGCACTCCATAAAGGACAATTCTATATATAAGAAAACACCAGCCTGGATCCCAGTCGACTAATGAAGCCAAAGATTTCATTTCTGTCTTTGTAGGAGAGATCTTTTAAGCGACTGTTTGATCTCTTGGGCAGATTAGACTGGCTCTGAACTGTTCAAGAGAAACATGCTTGCTTCCCCAGCTCCCTGCCTCCCAACCCCCAAAGCAATAAGGCATCTGTAAACACGCTCAGAGAACTCTTTCTCTGCTTGCTTGGGTTTGCCACTTTGAAGCAGGGCTGCCGGAAGACCTCTGTATGAGATGAAAACCTCTTGCTGGCTGATAAAGGAACAAGGATCCAGCTGAAATCCACTCAGTAACAGGGATTAGTGAACCTGAGAAGGTTGGTCCGGCTTGAAGACCAAGTTGAAAAATATGAGGTGTGGATTCAGTCAAAATGAACCCCAAGCATCAACCTCTGATCCATTACTCTCATCCCAGAGGCAGAACACCCAGCTGGATCCTAAGTGTACCCACTGAAATTCAGAAAATCTTCAGTTTTAGAAACAGTTCGTGTAACTTGTTTTCTATTTGTGGCTTGCATGTTTCTTTCAAGGTACAAGCCATCTGAAGAGCGTGTTTGCGTGCAAATTCTGAGTTCCGTTACCACAGTCCGACTTACATTATCTAGTCTGAGATGTGGTGTTAAAGGTTTGAGTATGAGATGTCTCTCATAAGCTCATGTGTTCAGTTACACAGTTGATACCCAGTTAGTGATGCTGTTTGGAGAGGTTGTGGAATGGCTGAGAGGTAGGGTCTCACTGAAGGAAGTTGATGTTAGTGGGAAGTAGGGGCGGGGCTTGAGGTTCATAATCTGACCTTGTTTCCTGTGGCATCTTTGCTCCGGGGTCTGCTGAGATGTGAGCATGCAGCCTTGGGATCCTGCTACCACGTCTCTATAGTGATGGGCTCTACCTTCAAACTGTGAGCCAAATAAGTCTCCCCTCGCTTGTTTCTGCCTCTTCCTACTCCCCTTCTTTTTCTCCCTCCCTCCCTCCCTCTCTCTCTACCTCCTTCTCTCCCTCCCTCCCTTCTTCCCTCCGTTCCCTTCTCTCTTTCTTTATTTCTTTCTTTCCTTCTTTCTCAGATGGGGTCTCGTGTAGCAGAGACCTTGAATTCCTCATCCTCCTGCCTCCACCTCCTAAGAGCAGGGATGCACCACCAGGCCTGGTTCTTAAACTGTATCTTGTCAGGTGATTTGTTCATAGTGACAAGGAAAATAACTAATGAACCCAGTGAACTGGATTCTCACTAAGACCCCAGAGGCTGCTAACTCAGACTATCTAAACCAGATTTTTTTTTTTTTGTCTTTTTGAGACAGGGTCTCCCTATAACCCCAGTTGGCCTGGAACTCTCTATGTAGACCAGGTTGACCTTGAACTCACAGAGATCTGCCTACTTCTGGGATTAAAGATGTTCACCACCACACCTGGCTCTAAACCAGGTTTTAAGAATCACAGCAGGACTGTGATCCTGTGGTATATACTAGTATTGGTGGTGACAAGAAAACTTTATCTCTATATGTTCATCACAGTCAAGAACATTTTAAGCAAGTATTTTCTGATCCTTGATTGATTGAATCTGTGATATGGAACCCACAGACACAGAGGGTTGATTATGTGGGAGTAGTGCCAATAACCAGTCATAGACTTTAGTTTCCTGAGTGACAGCAGCTGCCTCAACTGTCCCTCCCCATTCCAGGACTCTTAGGGTTCTCCTCAATTCAGGAAGCAAAGAGTTAATGCAGAACCTAACGGAGGATCTCTGAGTCCTGGTACCTGCTCCGACTGTCCTGTCGTCTCTAATCACTGACTATCTTCGCCCACCCTCCACTTCTGGCTGGGCCGCACACAGCAGCTCCTTAGTGACCACATCAGCACTGATAACCACGCTCCTCCACTCACTGTACCTTCTTACTTTCTTCTACTGCTTTCTTGGTGGTCCTTCCACCCTTGACCTCTGACTGCTCCTTGTCCTGCCTCTCTGTGTTGGTGCTCTATCCTCGGTCCCCTCCCTAAGTGATGACACTAAGTACAGTTTAAATGTCAGTGCTTACCAACAGATGGTCACCTCTTCTAGAACTCTAGGCATGTTTCAGTGTCAGTTTCCAGTTCCAAGGGGATGTCCATGACACTTGGAACTTATCATAGACCATGAAGACCCCTAACTCCCAGTATTCTCCCTCTACCTACATCATCTCTGGAGCTGGGCCCATCTAAAGGGATTTGTTCAAGTCCAAAGTCTAGAAGTTTAGCCCTAGTTCTTTTCTTCCATACTACCACAGAAAATTTGGCGAGACTACCTGGAATCTGCCCACTTCACTCCACTACCCCACTGTCAACGAGACACTGTCACCGCGGCCGTTGGCATTGAGCTGCTTCCTCCTACTCCTGTCCTTCTAAGACCTATTGTCTGTCTTCTGGCTAGATGGCTTTTACTAAAACATTATAAGGGCTAGGGAGATGGCTCTGTGGGTAAAGTGCTTGTGCACAAGTATGAAGACCTAAATTGGGGTCTCCAAACCCACATAAAGGCCAGGTACTACCTACAAACCCACATAAAGGCTGGTACTACCTACACTCCACACTAGTGGGTGGAGACAAGTGGTTTCTGGGGGTCCACTGGTCACCCAGTCTGGATGGAATAGTGAGCTTTAGGTTCAATGAGAAACCCTGTCTCAGAGAATAAAGTTGAAAATAATAGAGAGTAACTCCTGATGTCAGTCTCTAGCCTCCATCTGGACCCTCACTGGGGAATGCATGCACACACACACACACACACACACAAATACACACAGTTATATGACATCAGCCTGCTCAAAACTCTCCAATGGTTCTCTCTTGTGTTAGAATAAGACCCAAATTCTTTTCTAAAAATATTTTGTTTATGATTTTTGTTTTCATGTATGAATGTTTTGCCTGCATGTATGTAAGTGTACCACATGTGTGCAATGCCCTGCAGAGGCCAGAAGAAGGTTTTGAATCCCCTGAAAGTGGAATTACAGACTATTGTTAGTCACCTTTTGGGTGCAGGGAGTTGAACCCTGTTCCTCTGGAAGAAAAGCAAGTGTTCTTGACTGCTAAGCCATCTCTCCACCCCAAGACCCGAATTCTTTACTGCAGCATGCAAAGGCCTTGTTTGTGACTCCCAGACCCTCTGAGCTATCACCATAGCCTTTCTGACCTTCCCTCCCTTCCCCAGAGCATCCCAAACTCAATTCGACCTCAGGGCCTTTGTACTAGATGACCTGATGGCCTGGAATGCTATTTCCTCCTGCTTAGTTACTTTGTGTCAGTCAGATCAGCACAAGCAGATGTTTTTTGACCTTGAGAACTTTACCAGTCACGGTCACTCTTCTTCTTCCTATCTTCCTGTCTCAGTTCTTTGCAGCTCTAACACTAAAGAGGCCTTTCATTGTTCTCTTCTTTGTTAACTATCTTTGTGTCCTGCTCTCCTGAATGAGGATGTCAGCCCCAGAATGCTATAACTTTGGGAATCTATATCTGCATTAAAATAGGTACATATATACATATTACATTACACACAGATGCACATACACGTATCACTATAACAGAATGGAGTGTTGTATCTGAGTTCTATAGGATTCCATAGCTCCCTTCCTGAAGAATCTGTTTCAGTAGGTGTGAGGTAGAATCTGGACTCTGTATGTGTGTGTGTGTGTGTGTGTGTGTGTGTGTGTGTGTGTGTGTGTGTGTGGTGTGTAGTAAGAGCATGAGTGTGTGTGAGTATGTACCTGTGTGTGAGGGGGAACTTGGATGTGGGTGCATGCGCAGGTGCATATGGAAGCCAGAGGTCAACTTTAGGCATTGTTCCTTAGGCACCGGTCACCTTTTGTGAAATGGGGTCTCTCATCGGCTTGGAACTTGCCAGCATGCTAGCCTGGCTGGTCAGTTAGCCCCAGCACTGTGATTACAAGTGCAGGCCACAACACCTGCCTTGTGTTTTCTAAACCTGGGTTCTGGGGATCAAACTTAGGTTCTCATGCTTGCAAGGAAGCACTTTATTAACTGAGCCATCTCCTCAATTGTGTATTTATATCCTTTTCCTTTTTGTTCAACTGTTCATTCAATATGGACAGGATTCTTGCTTCTGCCATATTAATATATTCGGAACTAGGAAAGCAGAAAGTGTGTTAGGATGGTGTACAGAACAAAGCTTTGTCATTCCAAGCAAGACAGAGATGCAGAAGAAACACTGATGCCTAGGGTTTGTTGTGATAACTGTCAGCTGCTCACTTGTGGACTAACTATAACACAATGGGAGTGGTGCATCTGAGTTCTATAGGATCCCAAATCTTCCTTCCTGAAGAATCTGTTTCAGTGGTGTGAGGTAGAGTCTGGAATCTGGCTATCTGCGTGCATAGGCCTGAGCAGACTTGGTGGGGCATGGAGGACGAGGCCTCCAGGGCCTGCCTGTGTGGTAGTTTCTCAGTCCCTCTGCCCCTGGCATTGCAGATGAGTGATTCCTTGTGGCAAGGGACTGGCCTGAACATCCTAAGATTCTTGGCATTATCCCTGGACTTTCCTTTCAGATACCAGAGCATCTACTCCAGGGTGTGATGATGTGTGTGTCTCCTAACATTGCTGGGCTTCTCCAGAAGCAATCAGGCCTCTGGTTGAGAGTCTGTTCTAGGAGCTCAGGCAGGTTCTAGATCACTGACACAACTACCAGGAGATGTCTATATTCAATGGTCTAGACGAGTCTCTTACCTAAAATATACAACACACGTGCCAGCGCACAAGGCCAGCTTATGGTAAAGGATTGCCTCTGCTTCCAAGTGTAGCTGGACTGGCTAATTGTATACACTGAAATCAAGAGCAGCTTTTAACTAATCTAAAAGAGATAGCCTGGTCAAAGCCTATTTGAAGACTGCCATGTTTTAAAAACTCGACATGACTTAAAACAGAATCCTATAAGTTCCTTTGCTAAAATACTTTCAGGATGTATTAGGTATAACAATAGTTTGCTACATGAAAACGGCTTTGAAAATCTTAAAAGTGTTCCAAAAGAAAAAGGACTTTTTTGTGAGGCATTAAATTGGATGTGAATATGACAGATTTCAAAGACTGTCAAAATAACGAATTTACATCATAAATGCAGCAGCCTTCTTTTTAAAGGCTCTTCCACCACTCAGGAAGGCATTTAATGGTGAGCAAGTTCAAAATGTCGCCGACTCCCACTGGTACAAGAGGGAGGCGATCCCCAGTAGAGTCGCCGGGCTTCAGATAATGTCTCTGCCTCTTTTCAAGTTAATAAACTGCACTCCTGTCAAATTGCAGATAAATGAAAGAGATGGCACCATTGTGTTCTCCCACATCTTGCTAAGAAAGATATCTCCCAATATTTCGGGAGGACCAGTATGCCAAAAAAAATAAACTTGAAATAAATCCACCCTGCCGTGACTTTCCCGGATCAAAGACGATGGGATTTCCACTGAAACACTTTTCTGAAGTTTGCAGTGCTTTCGTTCCAATAGTGGCTCATTAAGAAGCTTCTAATGCGTTTGATTGTTTCAAAGTTAGCCATCTAAATTTTTAATCATGTATGAGTGCACGGTAGTCACAGGGTCGCACCCAAATGCTGCGAAGCCTTTGTATCCCAAAGAGTCATGTCAATATAATATTTTCCAGGATGATCAGCAGGTAGGCTTGGGGAGGGGGCAGCTTCAAACAGCTCCTCTCTTTGATGGACGGGTGGACAGCTTTCTGAAGTTGCCTTTTAAAGAAAAATAAGTCTGAGCGTTTTGAAATCTGGTTTCTTTTCTTTCTGAGAGCATGGGGTGCTGGTCTGATCCCTGTCTTTTTTTCTATATTAATAAGAGAGGGTGAAATGTGGCTTAACTAGGGTCCCAGCCTCTCTAACTGGGGTATATGGGACAAGAAATCTACTCATTCACTTACACTCTTGGGTTTAGTGTCTCTAAACATGAATCCCTCTTCTTTGAGGCCATTGTTTCTGTTTCTCAAGATCCTCCTATGGGGCTAAAGAGATAGCTCAGCAGTTAAGAGAGTTTACTCTCTTTCAGAGGACCAGAGCTCAGTTCCCAGCATACACATGAGGCAGCTTACAACCACCTGTAACTCCAGCTCTAGGGAATCTGATGCCTCTTCTGGCTTCTGTGGTTACTCATACACACACACACACATACACACAAGAGATACACACATGCACTGTGCTGGGTAGCTTTAACGTCAACTTGACACACTGGGTTGAGGGAGCCTTAATTGGGGAATTGCCTCCATTAGACTGGCCTATGGCCATGTCTGTGGGGTATTTTCTTGATTGTTGAGTGATTTGGGAGGGCCCAGTCTACTGTGGGCAGTGCCCACCCCTGGGCAGGTTGTTCTGTGTTATGTAAGAAAGCAGACAGCATGGACCAGGGGAGCAAGCCCATAGGCAGAGTTCCCCCATGGCCTGTCCTCCAGCTCCTGCCTCCAGATTCCTACCCTGAACTCCTACCTTGGGCTCCCTTCGTGATAAACTGTGACCTGGGAGATATAAGCCAAATAAACCCTTTCCTCCCTTACTTATTGGTCAGAGTGTTTTGTCAGAACAATGGGAAGCAAACTAGAACATGTACATTGTAAAAACGGATCGTGATGTTTGGGAACAGAGTACACTGGAGCCAGCTCCATGGGGCATCAATTCCTCTAGGCTGGTAGGAATGGTGATGGCGTTTACAACAGACAAAAGATGTAGGAGAGGAGGGGCTTGGAACAGACTGCTGCCACCATCTGTGGACGATATGACTAATGCAACCCAGACTGGAAGAACCTTGGGAGGCCATGAACTCCATTCTTGTCCTTGAGAATACTCTTAACCCACTCTGTACTTAAATGAGCCTCGATTGTGCCAGTTGATCCCTGTTCTAAGGACTTTGCACAAATTAGCATACTTAATGATTAGGGCAACCTTCTGTGGCAATGGTATCATTTGGATGCACATCCTTCCAAGGCCATATGCTCGGTTCCTAGGGTGGCATTAGGAGGTTCAAAAGTGAGTTAGGGGAAGAAGGGTGTAGTTTTTTAGCTTATAATTCCAGGTTACAGTTCATCATTTTGGGGAAGTCAAGGCAGGAAATCAAGCAGTTAGTCCTATTACATCCACAGTCAAGAGCACAGAGTAGTGAATGGACCCATGAGGCCTGCTTGCTGTCAGCTAGCTTTTGTTTTTTATACAGTCCAGGTCCCAGCCTAGGGAATGGTGCTACCCGCAGTGGGCTGGGTCAGTTAATGGTCAAGACAATCCCCCACAGACACGATCACAGGCCAAGCTGATCAAGACAGTCCCTCACTGGGACTCTCTTCCCAGGTGATTCTAGGTTGTGACAAGTTGACATTTAAAACTAACCATCACAGAAGTCTTTAGGTAACTGGGGAAGTTCCCCTGAGGGGGGATTATGGGGCCCTGGCCCATTTGTCCTTCTTTGCTTCCTGGTTCATGATGTGAACATGTGCTCTGGCTATTGCCAGAGGCTCCAACCTATGGGGCTTCCTGACCTGGGATCTGAATCTCCAGAGCCATGAGCCAATGCTTTGTACTTTATAAGTAAGCTGTGTCAGGGTGTTCGCTAAGACAGGTTCTTAGATAACCTGCGTTGTACAGATAAATTGTTGGAGGCACAGAGCCGGGGAGTTGTACTGTAGGATTTGAACCCAGACACACAGGCTCAGAGCCATGTTCTGGATGTTCAGATGTCACTCTCATTGGTAGATGAGCTGGCTGCCAAGTTCAGAGTTGTTAGAGATGTGATTAATTTTGGTTATCTCCAGGGCCCTGAAGTAGGCTCTTCTTCCTGGTACTAGCAGCCTTTATACAGTGAGGGAGGGTAAGGCCAGATGAAAAGCTCAGTGCAAACTAGTTCTTAAAAAAAAAAAAAAAATTATACGTAGATGTGTGTGTCTGTGCATGGGAGTGCAGTGCCTACAGCGGCCAGAAGAGGGCACCAGATCTCCTGGAGCTGGAGCTTAAGGTGCTGGGAACTGAACTCTAGTCCTCTGGAAGAGAGGTGAGCTCTTTTCATCTCTGAGCCATCTCTCCAGTCTCTACACAAACCAAATCTTTTCTGAGGAGATTACCCAAGTCCAGAGTCTGTGGCCTTCCCTTTGAGGATAAAGTGACACACCAGAGGCTAATACTGTCATCAGAACACTCCATATTCAGGGTATGAAGTCTATTTGTGAATTGTTTTAAAAACCTAAAGCAACTTTTTAATGGGTGGACATGTCAGACTTAAAAAAAAATTGCCTCAAAAATGTTCTATTTAAATGTTATATTATTTAAGTAGAAACCAAGACAATATTTCAAGAGCATAACTTTTTATTAACCATTATTTTTCAGAAGGAATGGTTTCCATTTTATTATAATGTAATAACAACACTAAGTTCTATTTATTATCCTTACGTGTTGGGGAGGTTTGAATGAGAATGTCCCCCATAGGTTCCAGGTATTTGAACATTTTGTCCCTAGTTGATAGTGCTGTTTTGGGAGGTCTTAGAAGGTGTGGCCTTGTGGGAGGAAGTACATCACTGGGGCTGGGCTTAGAGAGTTCTTAAGCCTTGCCAGATCTCCAGTCACTTTCTACCTCCTAGGCCTGCTTGAAGATGTGAGCACTTAGCTTCTGCTCCAATTCCAGCCTCCCCACCGTCATGGACTCTTGCCCTTTGAAACTCTGAGCTAAATAAACTCTTCCTTTTATAAGTTCCCTCGGTCATGGTGTTTTATCACAGCAACAGAAAAGTAACTAATACACATGTCAAGTACTCTTGTAAATATTATATAGAGATATAAAACTGCTCTGAGCTAAATATTTTATATCCATACATATATACATAGACCTATAGATAGATCTATGTATATATAAGCACATTTAATCTCCATGCCAAGTGTATGATGTTTGGCGACTGTTGCAAAAGATAAATTGAGGTACAATGAAGCTGGTAGCCTAGCCAAGGTCCTTGTGTTTGAGCTACAATGATGTTGGTAGTGTGGCCAATGACCAAGCAGTGAGGTCAAGATACATTCAAGCAACAAACTGTTTTTTCCTGGATATCATGAATCCACCTTCCATCCTATTTAAAGGAACTCTCTAACCAAGAGTTCACCGGCATGTGCTCTTTTGCTGGGGACCTAGCCATGGCCAGTGCATGGTCAGACTGCTCCAGAAAGTCTTCCAAGAGGCTACAGATGAGAATCCCTGAACCGTCTGTGGAAAGAGAGTCCTAGTGATTCAAAGGTTGAAGTTGCTGCCCACAGGATGGGCCGAGTCACAGCAGGGGTGGCAGAACAGGAATGGGCTGGCATCAGCCCAGCTAGAGGGTCCCTGGGGATGGGCGAGGCCCTGAGCAGAGATGCAGCCCTGAGCACCACTCAGCCGTCCTGAGACTCAGAGCGACTGCAGATGTGAGAAAATGGGTGCTCTTGCATGCTGGGAGTAAAACTGGGGTCCCCTATAGGCAGGATAATTCAAACTGTAGAAATAGCCCTAGAATGTGCACATTAACAATTCATTCTAAAAGAAGCACACATAGATATTTAGATATAACTATGTTCTTTGCATTATTTATGAGTGAAAAATTCAAAGCTCCCTAAATGTCCCCCCAAACTGAATATTGTTTAAATGTTCTATATTTTACATGACATACTAAAAACCATTGCATAGGACACGTAAAAGAATAATTAGACACAGAACACAATTCATACTGCATAATTCAGACAAAAGGCAACTTACAAAGCAATACATGGTGAGTTAATATTTTCAGTAATTAAAAAATAAACCTTCACATAGAAAGCAGGGGAGAAAGACTGCATTAGCCAGCTCGGCCTGCTGTCGAAAGATACCATAGGCTGGTGGCTTAAACAGCAGGAATTTCTTTTTCCGCAGTCTGGAGGCTGGAAGTCCAAGATCAAGGTGCCAGCTCACTTGCTTCCTGCTGAGGACTTCCTTCCTGTTTATAGCCCCCTTCTTACTGTGCCTGATGTGGTCTTTCTGTGTGTGCTCAAATAGATCTCTCTCTCTCTCTCTCTCTGTCTCTCTCTCTCTCATTCTCTTTTGTTTGGGCTTTTGTTGTTAATATTGTTCTGTTCTGCTGTTGTTGAGATGGAGTCTCAAGCTTGCTTCAGATTCACTGTGCAGCTGGGAATGACCTTGAACTTACCATCCTCTCTCCTCTACCTCCTGAGTGCTAGAATTACCACACCTGGTTTGTGTGGTTTTGCAGATAGAAGCCAGGGCTTTGTGTATGCCAGACAAACACTCTTTAACTGAGTTAGAACTGCAGCCCTGTGGGTTTTTTCTGTTTGTTGAGACGGTCTCACTGTGTAGTCTGAGCCGGCTTTGAGCTTCCTACAAGTACTAGGATTACAAGTGCGCACCACCATGTCCAGCTTTTTCTTCTTCTTTTAAAGGTACCAATTCTATCTGGTTGAAATCCTACTCTATTGTAAGGGACAAAATCCCTAATAAACAAACAGGGTCACTGAGAAAAAATAAAAATGGCACACTTTCTGATTTTTCTTGGTCTGTGGCTTAGCGTCATGTAGCCTAGGATATCTCAGCTTGGAGGTTTCCTCTCCACTTGTGGAGAGCTTCATTTCTCTGTATGAATGTGTGTATGTATGATCCTGTATGTCTATGAATATGATTCTTTATCTTTCTATAACAGTTTATTTGCTTCTTGCTCTCCACTGGTCTATTTTTCCTGCCTTTCAGTTCTTTAATTGGTTGAGAAAATGAGCCAACTGGCTAACACGAGGATGACAATGAAGCTGATCTTAACACCTCTATCCTCAAATCTTTTTATAACAAACAGAGTTTTTTTGTTGACATAGAAAATGGTTCTGAATTTCAGATTCTCTTTGTTCCAAGTGATTTTTTATCCATTTTATCTAAATGTGTCCTAAAGATCTCAATTCTAGTGAACCAGTTGACTCTATCCCTTCACGTCTTGGGTCATTTTACTATAATATCTAGCCTTGTCTCCTGATCTGGACAGCCTGAGACGTATCCAGCCAGGTCAGAGCATCCCTTGTGACCAGTGTCTGAATTACTCCAATGTATGATAGGTCTTGTCCAGGCAGAACCTGGCTGTAGCCCTGTGTGATGGTCAAATGTGCTAGATGACACCCTTCCTATAGCCATACTTCTCAGAAGCAGAACCAAAGTCCATTAGGGAAGGTGGTAACTTGAGAATCCAGTGTTTAGGGCTTTGTTTAGAAGGATTCCAGTAAGTCTACAGCATAAATGCCTGGAAGGAGAAAGAACTTCACCAGACTGGAACGGCCTAAGCTTTGGAGCCAAACTATGAGGTGTGATCCCCGCATGGGAGGCCCAGGCAGCAAGTTCCCACTTACCACTGAGCTCCACCTCCCTCAAGTAGGAGAGCCAAGAGGATCATCACTCCAAACCCAATGACAGTATCAAGGCCAAGATCTACAATTCACCATCTGTGAGTGTTTCTTCCCCTAGGTTCAGTTTCTTTCTGACATCAGCCTGAAGACCTGGACTAATTTACAGGTATCACTGTCCTTGTTACACACAGAATGGCCCAAACAGGAAACCTGCACTTAGCCTCCACATGCTGGTCCCTTGAGGGAAGCCATCTTCCTTTCTGATGTCGGCTCACTCCACTTTCAAACAGAAACAAGAGGCTATGCCTGCCTTACAGGAATTGAACACAGCATCTCTCTTGCTTACTATTGTGAATCCCGTAGTTCACGCAGTTCCTGGCAGCAGGATAAATGAGCAGGTAAAGAACCTATGCTCACTCAGAAGTTTTGACTACTTGGTCTAAGAGATGGCCAAGTCACCACATGGGTGGCAGGCAAAGCTCTTATCAGCTCAGCCAAGGGGGTTCCTGGAGAAGGTAAATAAATAGCAGTACCGATGGATGCTTTCTGCTGACCAGAAAGAGGAGGTGAAAGGACCCCTCACCTCAAACACTGCAGGATGCAGTGCATGTTCAGTATATTCTGAAAGAAGCAGAGCATAAGCTAGTGTGGACCAAAGTGCTTTTCAAAGTATACAGAACTGCCAGAGACTGAGCACCTCCTGTGTGCCTCGGACCCACAGTGGATGACACTCCCCAGCAGGGTTAAGCTCAGAAAGTAAAAGACTCAGTAGCTTTAGGACGTCCCTGAAACTGACCAGATTTACCACGTTCCTTCCTCTCCAAGCATATACAATCCCTAAGACTTGCTGAAAGACACTCAGACTGGTCAAGCATCCTGGAAGAAGCAGAGCCCAGCCGAGATGCCCTAGGGAGTCTCAGACCACCTGGGCTCCCTGACAGACATTCTCCAGCCTTGTTGAGCTGTCCACAGGTTGTGCAGTGCGTTCCAGGCTTCCAGCTTTTGTGAGCTGTCACTCACACTGAGGTGGGCTTTAGTGATGCATCTGTCTTTGGGTCATTTCTGCTCCTATAAGTGTCCCCTCACCCATATTTGTATAGTAATCCCAATTAAACTCATCGCTTTTTTTAAGATGGTCTTTGCTAGTATAAGATTTAGAAGGATAGAGACAGCATAAAGTTTAGGTAAAAGTCCAGAGCCAGACCTTCAGCAGACTGCATGGAAGATTAGTTCAGTGAAGATGACACGGCTTCTCTGCAGACCAGCAAGCTGTGCAAAGGTTGGGGGGCTAAGGTGAATTTCGTATTGGTGGAAACAAAAGAGGCACTCACAGCTGTGAAGTCTGGGCTAGGGGGTCCTTGGGTCCTTTTCCTGGAGTTGCAGAACAAAGCCGTTTTCGGCTTGCACAGCTAGCTGAATGGCTAGCTAATAGCTGGGGTGCAAGGATAGCAGACAGACAGCTTGGCAAGAGGAGTGGGTCCTCTGGCTTACTGCAGCTGTGGCATTCGATCTGGCCCGAGATAGGGATGTGGCTAACTTAACAGTGGGGCTAGGGCAAGACATTTGTCTCAGGGAGCTTCTGATGTCCACCAACTAGTATCCGTACTTTGGACAAAATAAGATTATCCCACCTCAGACAGAGATACCCAAATATCTCAGAGTTCCATCCATGTGACTGGATCTGATAGAATCCCATTCATTTTATGGCTGAATAATATTTCAGTGGGTACACATGTCCCATTTTCCTTACTTTATCCATTGATAGACAACTTGGCTGGTTCCACACCGTGGCCACTATGAATGACCCTGTCGGTGCTATGCGAGTGTGAACAGCATTCTGTTCTACAGATGCTGTTTCCTTTGTCTAGATGCCCAATAGTAGGGCTGCTAGATTGTAAGGCAGCTGTAGTTCTAGTTCTTGAGGAATCTCTGCATTAAAATCAGCCATTCTCCATAATGGCTGCACTAACCTACATCTCTAACCAACACTACGTGAGCGTTCCCCACGTCTGTACATCCTCTTCAGCATCTGCTGGTTTTTCTCCCTCCTCCCTGCTGAATGGTGCAGATGTTTCGGTTCTTGAAGGACACATGCTGTCTGTACGTGCTTAGGAGGCACAATTCAATGCTTTGATTCATATTACCTTTTTGATAGGAGCCTTTTCAAATGGGACAAGATATCTTGTGTTCAGATTACCTTGGTGATTGCTGAGGTTGAGGTTTATTTTTCCTGTATTTGTTAATAATTTGTATAACCTCTTTGGGGAAATGTCTATTCAAGTCATTTGCCTATTTGGGGTGTGTGTATGTGTGTGTGTATGTGAAGGCTCAGGGATCCTGTGAGGCCAACCTTGCATGTTGGTCCTCACCTCCAACCATGTTGAAGCAGGGTGTTTGGTTCCTTGGCCCATGAGCTTCTGGTGACTTTCCAGGCTTGGCCTCACATCTTACTGGAGAAGCACTGGGATTATAGACATGAGCTACTGAATGTAGCATTTTAACTGCGTATAGAATTTGTGTAACTGCATTTGACTTTTACATGTATCCTAGGCATTTGAACTCAGGTTGTTATGCTTAAACCACTGACCCATCTCCTCAGCCCCATTTGCTCATTTTAAAATTGGATTTAAATTTTTAAAAATATTTTATTTATTATTTTTATTTTATGTAAGTGTTTTGCCTGAATGTATGTAAGTGCACCTGTATGTTCAGTGCCCAGGGAGGCCAGAGAGAGCATTAAATCCCCTGAAACTGGAGATACAGACAATGTCAGCCGCCATGTGGGTGCTGGGAACAGAACCTGAGTCCTCTGGAAGAACAAGTGCTTTTAACCACTGAGCAATCCTCCAGCCCCCTCTAAAATTAGACTTTTTTGAGGTTTTTTTTTTTTTTTCCTGTTTTATTTCTTTCATTTTGCTATTGAGTTCCTCATGTATTTCTTACATTAAACATTTTTGGACACATCTGAAAAATGCTTAGGATAACTCTATCCATGAGAGACAACCGCACAGAGTGAGTCAGTGATTAGGGTTTCCTATTCACTCATCTAACGATTCTCAGTGAGGGGTGTCCTGGCTACCCGGTGGCTTCTCTGTGTCTCTGCCTTCCTCTAGGGAACTGTCTGCTCTCAGCTGGTGGGGACAGGGGTACAGGATGTTCACCACAGCCATCTTCAACTCCTCAGTCCAGAATTGATGCTCATCCATCTTCTCACATTCCATCTCTGTAAAGGACTCAGAGGCCTCATGTAAACGCAATGAGGTCTGGGAAATGTAGTCCCAAGCATGGTAGCCCTTTCCATCCACAGCCCTATGAAAGGAACTGTATATATTGTTGTGTGCATCTAGGTCTCAGTGCCACTACCACATAAAGGGCTTGTCGTCCTTTTCTTTCCTGTTGCTGAGATAAAATTCCCTGACAAAAGCAGCTTAGGGGAGGAGGAGCTTATTTGGCTCCATATTCACATTCCAGGTCATAGTCCATCACTGTAGGGAAGCAAAGGCAGCAGGCACTTGAAGCAGCAGGTCCATTTCATGTATACATGTCTCTCTCTCTCTCTCTCTCTCTCTCTCTCTCTCATTTTATACAGTTCAAGACCCAAACTGTGGGAATGGTGCTGCCCAGTCCATACAGGCCAGGTTTCTTCACTCAAGCAATGCAGTCAAGTCGATCTCCCACAGACATGCCCACAAGGCCAACCCAATCTAGACAATCCCTCCCTGAGACTCTCTTCCTGGTGAGTCTAGGTAGTATCAAGATGGCCAAACTAAGCACCGCAGGGCTTTACTAATGCACAGTTGAAACCATGAGATGATCAGGAAAGAGGTGGGCCTGACGTGTTTTAGTTGAATGGAAAGGGGGATATGAAGTTCCTCTTCTCTTGCTTCTGATTGTTCTGTCAAGAAAGAGGATAATCAGCCCGACAGAGCAGAGAGAACAATGGCAAAAAGACATCAGTTGAATACCAACATAAACCATTTACTGACTCTAGTCAGCAGACTCTTCTGGCCATGTGGTTCGACCTCAGGAACTCAAAGATGAGGCTAAATAAACCTTTGTGGAGAAGAGCAAAGGGACCCAGAAATGAAAGGCGGGTAAAAAGCGCCCTCAGTTGTCAGAGGAAAGGAGGACATCTTTCTGCATGCTTGCTTGGTGAATCAACTACAAATGCCTGGTTCAGTTCCTAAAGTCCTAAGAACAATGTTTTAAGGTTAATACTTCTGTTCATAGAGCGATAAATACATGGACGCCCAAAGCCAAGACAGGCCAAGACCACTGTAGTTTCATTTTCCTTAGTCCTGATGATCTGGCAGGTCAAAGAGGTGCAATAGATGGTGATAGTCGAGCTTCAGACAACATTTGGCAAAATTTCTCATAAAATCCAGAGAGATTACATGACCTGGGAAATGGTACAATTAGTTAGATTTATAACCGGCTGACAGACTGTCCCCAAAGGATACTGATAAACAGGATATAGAATCTGCTAAATTGAAACCTTCAAGAGTGAGACAGATAACATCAATAAGAAGGAATGGACCATATGCTTGATAACAGAGGACGGTGGGGGCAGAGACCAAATGGAGAGAACATGTGTCTTGACTACTGGCTGTGCTACTACACAAGTTCCAGGTAGATCAGACAGTCACAAACTGACATACTGCACAGCTGCTCTGGTTGTTGGACTGTGGATCTGGCATTGACATGGCTTCAGTATTTCAAGAGAAACTAAAAATCCAGATGTTGGCAACTAATTCAAAGGTGAAATAAAAAAACTCATAAAATATTATTCAGGCCAAACAAAGCACATCTGCAGGCCTCATTTGGAAACCAGGCCATCAATATGTGAGCTCTGACCCCAAGAAAATTTTCTAGTAGCACATGGCTCTGTCATAAGTCCACTTCTATTGAACATGATAATCAGTGACTTGGATTAAGCTCTAGAAAATACGAGGATCAAACTGATTATCAATTCAAAGCCAGAGGGACAGTTGAATGATCAACTCGAGTCTGAATCACTTCAAGAGACTTGAGACAGGGGCTGAGTTGTATAAGAAGAACTTTTGGGCAAACAAATATGTGCATGTGTGTGTGTGTGCACGTGCGCGTGTGTTTGTGGGGGGGAGGGTCGGCTAAACCATACAAGTACATAAGGCTTAACAAGAGTATGTCGCAAGAGGGAAATGCTGTAGAGTTGATGTTGCCTGTAGATCAGTGCCGAGCTTTGGTGTAGTGTGGCTTCCAGGTTGCAAAGGGATTTTCAGCTGTACCCAGAGTTGCAGATTTTGTTCTGCTCTGGCCAACAGCAGCTGGACCTTTGCCTTTGTTTCTGGGAAACATCTGAGATGAACACAGAGAAACTGGAGAACATTTGGGGGATTGCAGCAAGAGACTGAATGCTAATCAAATGAAGACTGAATGGCTGAAGATGTTAGGGTTTCTTGCCTTAGAGGGTGGAAGTCTTGGCATATATATCCTGAGCTCTAACCCTTAAGGAGCTCTACATGGATGTGGAATTAACCTGTTAGGTCTAAACTAACACAACAAGGGGAAAGATATCAAGAGCCGGAGTTCGGTTAAACCATCAGGTATCCTTCAAAGATATCTCTGGTTTGGGGAAGGGCTGCCTTCACTTCACCCCTGAAGACAGAGGCATGGGAACAGCAGGTGGGCCATCTTTGTCAAGATCAGGGTGAAGGGAATATGACAGTTAAGTTTATGGCCATCAGAGACATAGTGGACATAGCTGATAGGCTGCAGGAAATGCCCAGGCAAGATTTAGTCATGAGTTTTTAGCATCTGATAAAAATAAATAGCCAAGTAATAAACCTCCGACAGGACTGGCAAGGGACAACCCCTCAAAGAAAGTTAGGGGAGAGACAGTGGGGACTTGAAGACCAAGCATCCCTGTCATTATAAACCATAGTTCCAAAAGAGCTAGAGGCTGGGGATATAGCTCAGTGGGTGAAATGCCCTTTATGCAAACATGAAGATCTGAGTTTGGATCCCTAGCTCGGCATAGTGGTACATGCCTGTAATCCCAGGGTGGGGAGAAAGAGAGACAGGCAAATCCCTGAAGCTCATTGGTCAGCCGGTCTAGCAATTTGCTAAGCTCCAGGTCTTGTGAGAAACCCTGCCTTATATAATAAGGTAGAGAGGCTAGAAAGATGGCTCAGCAGCTAAGAGTCATGACTGCTCTTACAGAAGACCCAGGTTCAAATCCTAGAAACTACACAGCGGCTAACAAATGTCCCTAACTCATTCTAGGGTATCTGATGCTCTCTTCTGACCTCTGCAGACATTGTATGACATGGGTACACTTACATATATGTAGACAATACACTCATACACATAAAATATAAATAAACAAAAATAAGGTGAAGAGTAATAGATGAAGATATCTAAAGTTAACTTCTGGCCTTTATATGCCTGCTTATGAGTGTGCACAGTCACAATGCATGTGCACATACACATGCATGTGCACACACACACTCACACCCAGACCAACCACATGCCAAAAACAAAAAAGGAAGGATCACATTATGTTCACTGATGGCACACACTGCAGGAAAACAAAGACGCTGACTATTCAGTCGAATTTTCAGCAATGGTTGAGAAAATTCTGGGGTCCCTCTTAGTAGGACTTATGTATCATCAATTAAACTACAGTTCTAGAACAAAGTCTTTAGTAATTAAACCATAACTCTCATGGATGAACAGGCTCAACCTGTTTATTATGTCAAGTAGGAAACTGATCCCCTAAAAGGTGAAAGTATTGGTCTAGGGTCATGAAATTGGCAAATGTCTGGATATTCCACAAACAGGGGGATGTCAGATGGCTTTAAAAAATGGTCTTGGTATTAATTATAATGCTTTATAGCTTAAGAGCTGGTCTTGAGATACATGCATTTGGCCCCTATGACTGTTTCCTTGGGTAGATTGGCTTTGAGATTTGTCTCCATCATATTCTCTCCACACAGTTGGCTTTCTTGCCTGGGGTCCCTTGAATATCTTTTTCTGGAAATAAAGGTTGAACAGGATCTTGGGAGAAACAGAATCTTCCATGTTTGGAGGTCAATTCCTCAGTTGTCTCTCTGTTCTTTCCTTCCCTCTGAAATCTGACTGGGCTGACCAGGTAGGTAGAGGCTGCCCATGTCCACCTTCCAGAATGTACCCAACCACGATCCATGGGCACACACATCACCTGAAACCATTGCTTCACTAATCACTGTTCTGTGGTCTTCTTAGAACCATTGCTGCCCCATCTATAAGGGAGGTGCTGAGGGGAGCTGCTTCGGGGCACAATGTGCCCACACTGAGGTTCCATTACGGCTCAACAACCTGCCTTCAGCTTCCACCTGCTGGCATCCAGAAAGAGTGATGAAACAATGTGCTGTGGAGAAGACCTTACTCCCTGGGGGTCTACCTTTGATTCTGCTAAGGTGAAGCTTCCTAGGGACCAAGCTGAAGAGATATCCATGGGTTTCTCCTCCTAGGATCTCAGGAGACATCTTCTCTCTGCCTCACTGCAGCTCAGTGACCCACACATCTATATAAGTACAATTTCCTTACCAAGTTATGAGAACTATCTCCGTTCTGTTCTTCCCTCAGAATAGACTGGATTCTACACAGAAAGCAGTGAGGAATCTATTGTCTCTCAATGGTCAGAGAAAAAGTCCATTTCAATGTTGCAGAGGAAAGAGGAGAATCTCTGAAGCGCAGAATCATTGCCTGCAGTCCTGGAGATTTAAGGCTGCTCTTGGAAGTGTTCCAAACACCTATTGGAGTGAGAAAGGGGTGGCTTCTTGGTGAGGCAGAGAACCTGAGTTAGACACCAACCTCCCAAGCCTTTGCCGCATCATAGTCCTTTATACCAACTGTCCTGCCATAAAACAAAAACAGACCTTTCATTAAGAGCTAACTGGCTAAGCTTGGCATGGTGGCACATGCCTGTAATCCCAGTACACAGCAGGCTGAGGCAGGAGGAAGCTTGACTTGAGTCTCAGGTCAGCTTGGGTTACATAGTGAGTTCCAGGCCAACCTGGGCTATAGGATAAGACCTTGTCTCAAATATACCCAGAGAGAGGTTGTGGGGAAGGGAAGGGAGGACTGACTTATACACTAGAACCTGAACATTGATTCTTCCCATCAGGAACAGCTTAGGTTCGCAATGTAGTGCTATGTGCTTACAGCACAGTAAGGCTTGCCTCTATACCCAGCTAATCTCTGTGGCCACTGCACCTTTATGGTGACCTTCAACTAGAGTTCGAATGCCATCACAGTTCTGTACATTAACACTACCATCATTTTCTGGGATGCAAGAACATCTTGTTTCATTTCTGTCCTTAGTCCTGCTTATCACTAAGATAGCCAGCCTTCAGGATGGGCCCCAATCATCCCTGAGTTCTTCCCACCCTTGATGGAGCCAACTTGGACGAGGCTGACTCGCTGATGAATATGGTGTTGTAGAGGTCAAAAGTGTCACTACTCAAGCTAGGTCATAAAATAATCCTTGCTTCCTCTTGGCTCTTTCCCAGAGCACTCTGGCTAAGCCAGTCATTGTGTTGTAAAACCACCCAAGAAACCCAACGGAGAGGTCCACATGATGAGGAACTGAGGTATCCTGCTAACCTTTAAGTTGAAGCCCATCCTGCATGCTGGATCACCTGGTGCCCCATCTGATCTCCTGGGAGACCATGATCCAGGGCCACTAGCTAAGATGCTCTGGAATTTACTGGTACTATAAAAGACAGTATTGTTTATTGCTGTTTCAGTTGTTAAGCTTTTAGGATAATTTGTTCCGCAGTCGAACACAGCTGATGCATTCTCTGCAACTTCATGGTGAAGGCGGGAGTGGGCAGAGAACTCACACTGAATGAATGCCTCTGGCCACCCCTGTAAGAACACAGTGCTCACTGTTGCTCCTGTCTACTGAGAGACAAAACTGCCCTTGGTTTGTTACAAAGTACAAAGTTCCATTCCATTCAGGAGGAAGGGAGTAGATAGCCTGGCCTGGTTCCCACTCCACCAAAGAAACTTATTTCCACCAAACCCATCAGGCAAGATGTTTTGCCCAACATCCAAATGCCAGAAGTCAGTTTCTTCAAACCTTAACCTTGCACAGACTCTGTCTACTTGGAAGGGTCTTCTCCGGTTCCTCTTCCTGGTCATACCTCATAAGATAGGAATACAGAACAAAAGAAAAATTCCTAGAGTGAACAAAGGAACCTTATACTCAGAGTAGCTGGGAGCAGTGGCCTTTAATTCCAGTACCCAGAGGCAGGTGTATCTCTGTGAGACTGAGGCCAGCCTGGTATACATAGTGAGATAGTGAATTCCAGGCCAGCTGGGGCTATAGGGAGCCCCTGTCTCAAAAAGAAAGAAAGGAAGAAAGATAAAAAGAAAAGAAAGACACTCAGGTCTGTGAATCCCACTTTAAGAAATGTCCCACCCAGTGGAACAGTACACACGATTCTTTAAAAGGATGTAGCAGTGCTGGAGGTATAGCTTAGTGTTAGAGCACTTTTACCTCAGCAGGCACAAGGCCCTGGGTCCCATCTTCAGCACTTTGGGAGCAGGGAAGAAGTGGAGTTGGGGATATTGCCAAAGAGCAATTTGTTCAGGAAATTTATAATTTATAATACAGTGTAAATTACAAAGGGACACAGCTATAATAGGTCTGGGGCGATGGCTCAGTGGATAAAGAACCTGCCGTATGAGCATGAGGGTGTGTGTTCAGATCCCTGACACTCATGTAAGGCAAGGCAGGTGTGGCAGCAGCCTGTACTTGGGAGGCAGAGACGAGTCCACAGGGTGAGCTCGCTGGCTAGACTAGATGAATCTGTGCACTCTCGGATGAGCAAGAGACCCTGCCTCGCTGAACAAAATGGAAAGTGATTGAGGAAAACATCAACCTCTCGCTTCCACACTCACCTGTGTACCCAGACACACATGGCAACACATACCCATATCACACAACACACATGCACAAAGGAAAATAACTAAAAGAACACGCGCACGTGCGTAAAAGTATTATGTAATATTTGTTATAATTTATTTTGTTATGCTATCATTGTGTGTATACATACATAAATGATAAAGTACATCCCCATATACAGTTGACATAAACAGATGGAAAGAGAACACTTGGTCTTCCATATCTGGGTTTTGCATCTGTGACTTCAACCAACTGGGGAAAATATTCAGGAATAAACAAATTACATCTGAGTGGAACATACACTGACTTTTTTTTTCTTTTTATTATTCCCCAAACAATACAGCATGGCAACTGTTTACCCAGTATCTACCTTGCATTAGGTATTATGAGTTTCTTAGGAACGATTTAAACTGCACAGAAGGAAGGGCACAGGTTATATGCAAATATTACGCCATTTACATGAGACTTCAGCATCTCAGATTTTGGTACCCATGGGGACAAGGTATCTGGAACCAAACCCAAGTGCTCACCAAGGGACAGCTGTATGCAGAAAACGCTGAGGCTGTCCCCTCCTTTGATGAGGTCATGTGGCTAACTCTTAAAACAGTGTACACATTGCTCAGAATTAGAATAAACAGATTTTTTTTTCTTCTAAGAGAGAAGCCTGTACCTGACAACTCCAGCTCTTAGAGAGACACTGCTTATGGAAGCGAGAAGAACAAAGGGCCACTCCTGCCCCCATCCTTGGGGATCGCCTGCAGTCTCAGGGTAAGGCCTGACAGGGAGCAGAGGGCTGGCCGTGCTCCCACAGGCATGCAGCCCAGGGGCCGCCATCTGGACTGGAAGGTCAGAGTCTTTTCCTTCCAACGCAGCAGGAGTGGGATGGAGAGGAGGTTGAGGAAGAAAGAGCAGAGACACGAAAGTAGGTCATCAGGAGGCTGAGGAGATAAACACGGGGTTCCTGTGAAGGGGGGTGGCTCCCTTTGATCCCAGGATGAGAATGAGAGAGGCCAACTCTGGGAAGAGTGACCAGGTCTCTATGACATCCTCAGTCCCCAGCAGGCTGACACAGTCAGAGCTTTAGAACCTCACAGCTGGGGCGGGAAGGAGCCCACCAACATCTCACCCCAACATATCACAGCTCAGCCGCGGACCCCTCAGACCATTCTCACTTCCTGTGGCCAGCCACACCAGACCCTAAACGATTGTCCCTACCTGACGCCAGCAATGGATTGGATCATACTTCCCTCAGCCCTGCTCCAGGACCGACTCATTTAAGAGTTTGTTCACTTCTCTGTCGTCCAGGGCAGAATCATCGGTGTTACACTATCTTTCTTGTCCTTAAGAAAGATTTTAAAATTACACTGTCATAAAGTATGCAGAGCCAGCAGCTTACCGTCTAACCCATTTGTAGCACAATAGCTCACAGGACTCACGTCGCTGGGCAGCTCTCACTCTAGAACTCTACTCACCTTCAATCCTGCTGTGGTCCCATCCAACAATAGCTTCCCACTTTCCCCTTTCTCAGTCCCTGACAACCACCACTCTTCTTTCTGTGAGTCGGACTACTCCAGGGACATAGACATGGGCTCCTATAGCATTTGTCCTTTTGAGGCTGAGTTGTCTCACTTAGCAGAATATCTTCAAAGAATTTCTTCAAAGACACTGGAGCATGTGTCAGAATTTCCTTGTTTCAAAGGCTGACCAACATTATACTTTTTGTATAGACCACATCTTGCCTGTGCTTTTATCTCTTAAATATATATATTTAATTTTTTGATTTATTGTTATTTCATATGTATGAGTATACTGTCTGCATGCACCCGTGTCATGCAGTGCACATGGAGGACAGAAGAGGGTGTTGGATGCCCTGGAGCTGGAGTTATGGATGGTTGTTTGCTGCCGTGTAGATGCTGGGATTCGAACCTGAGTTTTCTACAAGAATAACCAGTGCTCTTAACCACTGAGCCATCTCTCCTGTCCCTTATATATGCTTTATTGATTCCAGAATACAATGGATTTCAACCGCACTCAGACGCCCCTCCCCACTCTCTAGACCCTTCCCACTATCCCCCACCATTTCATGTTCTCCATTATTAATCATCCTTTTATTTTATTGATTTATTTAATTTCTGTTTTTAAAAAGCCTGTTGATTCTAGTCTGTGCCTCCTAAGTGCCCTTGGGAGTGAGTCCATGCCCTGGAGTCTCGTCAACCTACCAGACATCACACCAGGAAGGAAAACTGACTCTCCCTCCCCCAGGAACTATCAATTGCCCACAGATTCTTAGCTAGGGCTGGGCTTCCTGCCTGCCTCCCCCATTCATGCGGGACCCCTGTATAGCTTGGGCTTGCACAGCTCTTGTGCAGGTTGCCACAAGCATTGTTGGTTCATATGTGCAACTACCCTGTGGTGTCCAGACAAGTTTCTTTGGAGTCATCTACCACCTCTGGCTTTTACAGTCTTTCTGCTCCCTCTTCTGAATGACCCCCAAGCCTTTGGGGGTACAATATAGGTATCCCATTTAGGTCTGAGCTTTCTAAGATCTCTCTTGTTTTCTGAATGTTGACTATTTGTGGATCTCTGTGTTAATCTCTGTCGACTTGCCTTCGTCTCTTAATGGGCACCTGGGTTACTTCCACTTTGAGGTAGCAGTATTATACAGAGTGCTGCCACGAACATGGGTGAACATGGGACAGTTTGAGTATAGCAAATTTCAGTAATTATTTTTCTCATTGCTGTGACAAAATATCCGGCCAAGGCAAATTAAGGAAGGAAGGGTTTGTTTGGGCCCACAGATTGAACGTATCATCTACCATGGCAGGGAGGCAGAAGCTTGAGGCAGCTGGTCACACTGTATCCACAATCAGGAAGCAGAGAGAGATGGATGCTAGTAATGGGATTCCTTTCTCCTTTTTATTCAATCTAGGACCCCAGGCTATGCAACAGTGCTGCCCATACTTAGGGTTGGCCTTCCCACTTTAGCCAAATGTCGCTGGGAATGCCCAAACAGACATACCTGGAGATTTGTCTCCTAGGTGATCCTAATTCTTGTCAAGTTAATAATCAAGATTAAGCATCAAACAAATTATACCTTGTCGGCCGTTGACCCTGAGCATCTACCATTGGCTGAACTGCTGGTTTTATTGGTTTCAAAAATCCACGCTTTTCTGTGCTGTTAAAAATCTCATTGTCTCTCATCCAGGAAGATCTGAGAAAAGATTATTCCTGGTCATGCATCCCGAATCAGTCTAAATCAAAACCATTTGGTGTTTTTTTTCTTATTGAATATTTGCTGTGGTGGGTGACTATTTACTGTGGAGGGCTGGTCCCTGAGACTTGCTGGCCACCTAGTCCAGCCTCATGGGCTAATTCAGGCCAAATGACAGATACTGTCTCAAAAAACAAGACGGACGGTATCTGAGGAAAGATATCCAAGCTCCCAATACTGAAAACAGAACTGCTTCCCTTTCTCCTTCCTTTATGTATGTGTGCATTGGAGGCCGGAAGTCCATGTCAGGGCTTCCTCAACTGTTTATTCACCTTATATTTTGAGGCAGGATTTCTCGCTGAACCTGGAGCTCAGTGATTCAGCCAGAACTGCCTGGCCAGCAACGCCCCAAGGATCTACCCATCTCCCTCTCCCCAGTGTTAGGATTACAGGCATGCACAGTGAGGCCTGGCCTTTACGTGGATGCTGGGGATTGAAGTCAGAGCCTCATATTTGCAGAGCAGGCACTTTACTGACTGAGCCACCTCTCCAACCCCTCACCTGTCTAAGAGGCTCACATGGGACCCCCAGCTGCACGGCTGCTCTTACCACTCTGCGTTGTGTAATCACACCATTGTCTTATCTGTCTTTCTCAGTGGCCTATTGAGACCCTGTTTATCCACATCTCTAGTACTTAGCAGAGTGCCTGGCTTAGTATCCATGGTGCTGCCATTGTGAGTGAGCAGACAGTGAGGTGACATGTTGGTCACCATGGAACTGATATCCACCCCCAGCCCCAAGCTAAACTTCAGCCACTAGACCTCAGGACCACTTAGCTCTACTTGGTGTTCAGAGAAGGGTGTTCCAGAGAACCCACGCCATTTTAATATCTCAGGATTTCCCCCACACTGGGCAGGGCTTCAAGCAGGGCTTCAAGCAGGCAAGTTGCTGTTTGTGGTTAAGTCTTCCTGGGATGGTTATCCTGCACAGAAAACGTTTACTTCTATCTTTACACACGCCTCCCTTTCCCCAACTCGCCTATATACATTAGATCCAGGAGGACGGCAGCACAGATTTCAAACACAGTGTCACAACTATTTGTAAGAAAGGTTGCCTCTGAATGTTTCACTCTTCAGGGTTGGATTGACAAATCATCAAATTGAGAATAATCAGCTCAGACTCTCCTTACTTCTGAGACTTCCTCAGCATAAGGAACTACAGCAGGGTGGAAGTCCTCAGAGTGGGGAAAACAGAAAGAGAAGGAGCTTTGAAATCAAACAGACCAAGGTCTAAAGTTGCTGCTTAGATACCAGACAGCTGTTCGACTCTGGGACAAAACTGTGTCTCCCCGAAGCACCTTGTTCTTCTCTATCAAAAGGGGTAATACTAGGATGTCTCAGCCATGCTGGGGGGTTTCAAGAATCTAGTAATTGTCCATTTCAGAGCACAGTACTGGTACAGTATGATGGTATAAAAGCTTTTGACATTGCGACATGATGCTGTCGTCTATAAATATGCTGGGCCAAATTCATAGTTATCCTGGGATATGTGCAATCCATGAGCTGCAGGTTGGACATACTTGGTAGGCAATCAACATGGACAGCTTTGCTTGGAAATCAGCTAGCAGAACCCTAGTCTGAGTGCCAATGAATTCATGTCTGACTCTTGGTTGCTTTGTCTGTGAAACAGAAGAGGAAAAGGCTAGGCTGTGCATGCTCACCTGACTGACCGGTCAGTTTCTGAAAAGCATCTCCCTCCCGCATCCTGAAGACTTGAGGCTCGTAGCTCACACAAGTTAGTATTGAATTCAGCTGTACAGAGAAAAGACCTAAAACAAGAATGAAATAAAAATAAAACATTGCTAAATCATACGTTACTTTCATTTGTCTCTCCTTATTTCCCCTTGTTTTGAGAATCTGTGGTTGTAGTCAACTCCAGTCTGAAGATCTTAAATGGAAAATTCCAGAAATAACAGTCCATAAGCTGTAAATTGTGCATTATTCTGAGTAGCGTGATGAACCCTTCAGGCTATTCCACCATTTAACCTCTGGGTGCGGATTATCTTTTTCTTCCGTATCCACATTATATACACTACCCTCTACATAGGCATTTAGAAGCCATTTTGATGATCTCATCCACTGTACGGTATCACAGCTCTTGTATTACAATCTCCCTACCATTGCCTTTGCTTCACCCCATCTCCTCACACTGTGAGTCCTCATCTCATGTGATCACAAGAAGCAGCAAGAATATGGTCCAATAAGGTACTTTGAAAGACAGCATTTACATAACTTTTATTACAATATGTTACAACTATTCTATTTTGTTAGTGGTTATTGTCAGTCTCTTACTATGCCTAACTTATAAATTAAACTTTATTATAAGTATGTTTGTTAAAGGACAAACTACAGAGGGTTTGTCCTAGTTTGCTTTCAATTTCTGTGACAAAACACTCTGACCAATACCAACCTGGAAAGGAAAGGGTTTGTTTGGTTTACATCTTCCAGGTTCATCACTGAGAGACCTCAAGGTAGGAACTCAGGGCAGAAACCTGGAGGCAAGAGCTGAAGCACAGCCCATGGAGGAACACTGCTTACTGGTTTGCTCCCCTGGCCAGTACTCAACCTGCCCTCTTAAACAATACAGAACAACCTGCCCAGGGTGGCACCACCCACAGTGGACTGGGCCCTCCCCCATCACTCAACAATCAAGAAAATGCCCCACAGACATGGCCACAGGCCAGTGCAATGGAGGAAATTCCTCAACTGAGGCTCCTCAACCCAGGTGTGTCAACTTGACAACTAAAACTATTCAGCACAACTGACCCCTTGTTAACTTGACACACAACACAAACACTCCACTGTTAAACCACAAGCATTCCATTTCTTATCCCCAAGGTATGACGGTGATATTAATATTATCACAACCTAAAGCAGTACAACTTAAAAAATCCCACAGTCCTTAAAAATCCAAACACTTCAAAAGTTCAAAGTCTCTTTTAAAAGTCTTTTAACTGTGGGCTCCTGCAAAATCCACAACAAGAAAAATACTGTCTTATTTCAAAAGGGAAGAAACCGGCACACTTAAGCAAAACCAAAGTCCAGCAAAATAGCTCCCAGCTGCCTATCTGGGATCTACTCACAATCTTCTGGGCTCCAAAGGGCTTGGGCAACTCCACTTCTCTGGGTCTGCAGTCCGCATCATACATAGCTTCTCTGGTAGGCTGAGGCTGGCTCCACTCCAGACCTGCTGCTGCCCTTCGTGGTCATCCCATGGTCCCAGTATCTCTAATATGTGGGGGTCTCGACTGAAACTGAGGCAGCACCTTCACCAATGGTCTCTTCTGGCTTCTCAGGGAGCCTTTCCTGGGCTCTCAGGGTGGTAAGCCTCAGCTGCTCTCTGTGACCCCTTCATCCTCTCAACACCAGAACCATGCAGGAGACTCTTACTAGTGGAATTGGATAGGAAAAGTAAATGAGAGGCTGTGTGACAGAGCACCAACAATTTGGGCAGAGATAAGATGTCACAAATTGAACGCTACTGAACTGTGAGAAGGAGAGCTTAAAGTGAAGTATTAAGTAGGAAACAGGCAGCATCCAGACGTATAAGGGGCTATGATAAACACTTCTACTGAATTTCCCTGCCTCTAAGTAAAATAACACTAAGAATAATAAATAGCTAATATACGTTAAAAAGTCTGCTATACCAACAACCTTAAGTATTTTTAAATGAATTATATTTTGCTAACTATAACGTCATCTACGTATATTTGAAAAACAGTATGTAATGTATAAGACATGTTATATACAATATACTATATCAACACTATGTATCTAGGATTGCACATTATAGATTTAACCAGCCAACCATAGGTGGAAAATAGGAGAGAAAGTCAGTTTTCTTCAGGGATGTGGCCACCAGTATGGGGCCTGTGCTTTAGTGGACGGTGTGGTACCCATGTACATAAGGCAGCACTAGTTAGACTTCATGGGTTATGAAAAAGAAGAAAAGACATGAAATTGGAAGGAGGACACGGTAGGGGAGCAGTCTGGAAGGGGTTGTAGGCAGAGAGTGGGATGGATATGATCAAAATATATTGTATTCAGGGGCTGGAAGAGATAGCTCAGTGGTTAAGAGTACTTGCTGCTCTTCCAAAGGGCCAACTGAACTACAGTCCAGCTTCTCCCATTTCTTCTTGCTGCAAGACTGCCAGCTCTATTAGATTAGGACTCACCTTTCAGGCCTTAATTTAACTTGATTACCTCTTTTAAGACTTTATCTTAATACGAACACATTCCAAGACCCTGGGCTGTATGGCTTCAATGGTTGGGCTTAGAGTCTTGCTTCCAAAGAGTGGGCTACAGAAGATGTGTTCTTCATCTGAAATGCTCAGGACAGAAGTAGTTCAGATTGTTGAGTTTTACATGTATTAGAATATTTGCTTAGACTTCACACAGGTTGAGTGTCATTAGTGCCCAAATTCAAAATCCAAAGTGCCACAAAATCCAAAAATTTTTAGTCAGGTTTGATGACTCATATTTATATACTCATCACTCAAGAGGCCACAGCAGGAGGACTGTCATGAGTTTGAAGCAGCCTAGGCTGAATAGTGAGCTCCAGACTAGTGTGAACTACAGTGTGAAAGCCTGTTTAACACCTGCCAAAACCTAACTCACCAGGGACTGTAACAAATGAGAAGGGAACTTTTCCTCTAGGGTCCTTGTTACAGATATCCAGAACTCCTAACTATGAGCAAAACATCAGGTAAGACCCTGGGACAGTCTTCAAAGTACCTGGCCAGGGCTCTCAAAACCATCGTCAAAAGCAAGGAACGTCTAGCCATACTGCACCGTAGGAGACTAAGTGGGATCAATGGTTGCTGAGGGAGGAAGGATCAGTGTTCTCCAGGGATGAGCTCCCTGATAGGTCATTTAATCCCAAGTGGTCAGCCCTAAACACATGTACACACAAGCAACACTAAATGGTCTCAAATATATGTATATATGTATATATACATATATATATATATATTTGAGTGTATGTGTGTGTATAATACATACATGTGTGTATATACAGCAATAATGATCAAAGAAGAGGACAAGAACTTGGGAGGGAATGGGAAGCCATGGGAGGACTGGATTGGGGAGCAGGAAGGACAGAGATGACACAGATACAATACTGTACATGAAATTCTCAAAAGATAAAAAAATCATTAAAATAAAATGCAAATAAATAAAGTAGGATTCTGGATGGGACCTTGAAACAGAAAAGGCCCTTTTAGAGTTTGAATTGTATAGGTGTGTGTGTGTGTGTGTGTGTGTGTGTGTGTGTGTGTGTGTGAACACGGGGAAGGATGGCACTCCCCTGTGGGAGTACGTGCTGAGGGAGGGCCATTGGTTGGTATTGGTGTCTTACTCAATTGCTCTTGTCCTTATTTTTTTGACACAGCGTCTTTCACTGAACCTGGATTCACCATTTCAGCCAGGCGTCCTGGGATCCACCTGTTGTCCCCTCTCCTCTGTCTCCTCCCAGTGCTAGAGTTACAGATGCCTGAGGCCACACCCAACTTTTATGTGGGTTTTGGGGATCTGAACTCAGGTCCTCAATGCTTTACCCACTGAGTGGTCGCACTCAGCCCCAGAGTTTGGATCTCAACACTCTTCAAAAGATTAAAGATTTGATCCTGAGCCTGACCGCTGATGGAAGGTTGAGGCGACCATTCAGAGGCTGGGGTCTACCGGAAGTTTTAGATGTTTGGGGAGCTGCCTTAAAAGGACTGTGGGACACTGGTTCCTTCATGCCTCCTTTGCTTCCTCCTGCAGGGAGATGAGTGACTCGTTCCACAGTGGCATACTGCCTCCTTCACCAGAGGACGGGAAGGAAAGGAACTACCTAACCATGGACTGAAACTTGCAAACTTGTAAGTCAAAATAAACCTTTTCTTTCTATAAACTTTTTTGTTGAGATGGTTTTCAAATGGATTGTGTTACAAAGTATACATAAAGAAAGGAAAAGAGAAACAAGGCTAAGGCTTGCTGGGTTGCAAAGAGAAAACAAAATGAAAATATTTGCAACAGGCAACTCACGAAACAAGCTGCCACTGAGAGGTAGAACTAAGACTGTTTCATCACAAGAAATCTCCTAAGAACTAAGCTTTCAAAGGGCCAAAGACGCAGTGAATTTTATTTTAGCAATGTTAATGGAATCTTGTGGTGAGCAGACTGGGCATCATCAGCCTTAGAATAAAGCCACAAACAAGATTATGTTCCAACCTATTTACAGATGAAGAAAATGAGGCTCAGGATGCTTAACCTCCCCACCGCCCCGGGCTTGGAGGAAGGTAGTTCACTGACATGCTTGCTACATAAGCATGAAGTCCTAAGTAACCCATGTAAAAAAACTAACGTAACAAGACTGGATACAGGGGTGCCCACTTGTGATCTCAGTGCTGGAGAGTAAGAGGCAAGCCAGCCAAGCAGTCTAGACAAATTGTTGAGTTTCAGACCTGAGGGAGCCTGTCTCAAAGCACAAGGTGCATGAAGTTCTTAGGAAGGACACCCAAGACTGACCCCCGGACTCCGCATGTATGCGCACACATGTGCACTCTCTATGTCCAAGAAGCTTGCCCCTGATCATGGAGCTTAAGCACAACTTCTACCTGACTCTCCTCCGTGTTCTCTTTCAACATTGGGGGGACCAAAGCTCAAGGCCAGGTCAATCCATGTTAATGCTTTGTTCTTGGTAGCCACAGACTCCCTGTACCTTGTATTCCCTTAATATACGCTGGCCAGGCATCGTGCGCGCGCGTGCACACACACACACACACACACACACACACACACACACACACAAACTCTATTCACAGCCCAAACCCAGCACATGCCAAAGAACCCAAAGCCTCCATTGATGTGGTCCCACAGGAAGCCCATGTTGAAAGCAGACACACACAGAGCCGCTGTTGGTGACTCACAACTTCTAACCCGTCTTCTAACCAGTTGCATAAACTTTTCCAGTGTATTGAGGTCTTGGAGAAGCAGGGCTTCCTGGGAGGGTATCAGGAAAATGTTCTAGGAGCCAAGGAGCAAGCCCAGCTCCGAGAGCCCTTGGCCTCTTTTCGAGCGCTCTCTCTCTCTCTTTCTCTCTCTCTCTCTCTTCCCCTCAGCAATTCCTTTCAAAGCATCTTTCCCTCGCCATTGACCTTGTTAGAGTTGCTAGTTCTTCTCCCCTTACACTGTGGCACTGCTGTATATATTTTTGTTCTTCGTTCCACTTCCTGCGCTCTTTGAGCTTGGCTGTGATGTCTGTTCACTGAGGCCTTTCTGATCCATTTGCCCCTCGCCTGAACATCCTCTCCTCAGGTATCAAAAACGAGGGCAGCCGGGCCTGGAGGGCCCCTCATTAGACAGAGGCGGTACCTCTCACCCACCAGTCACAAGCAGAGAGGGCAGAGCCGACTCCACGAATGACCAGTATTGAAAAGAAAACTCCAGGGGTGAGCGAGAGACACAGACTGGCGGAGTCAGAAGCAGAAGGTTAAAAATAAAGAAAAGAGGAAAAAAGACCACCAAAAAAAAAAAAAAATCTGCTTTTTGACTGCCTGAGCAGCTCCCTTTTCAGGACCTGTGGCTTTCCAAAAAAAAAAAAAAAAAAAAAAGTCCTGTGAAGAACAGACCATTTCATGCTGCAAAATCTTCCAACTGACAGCAACCCACCTTGGGTACTCGGGCATGCATCTGCTCCCAGAGCTGCTGGCTCTACTCTACTGTCTGCTCTGTAGATGGGAGAAGCCTTTTATCCCAGCAAACCTGCCACAGTGATCAGAGTATGTTGGTGGTCAGCTCCAGCAGGACTGGAGTCCAGGAACTTTGCTTGGGATCCAGATGAGTCAGCCTCCTTGGAGAGGAGGAGGAGGGTGTGGAACACTGGAAGGCTGGCAAGAGGGGTGGGGTGCATGCAAGATGTGGGGGCAGAGAGCTACAAGGGTCTGCAGGGGTGCTGACTTCCCACTGAACCCAGGGGCCTGCCTCCACTACAAAGAGCTCCGTTTATTCTGAGCAGTGCAAGTGGTGGTGGCCTTGGGCTTCAGAAGACCTGGCTTGGAGCCCCACCGACCCAGTGTGACCTTAAAAAGCCTCTGTACTTCATTTCATTTGCCATGAAATGGAGGAGATTCCCTGCTTTCGTTTAGCACTGGATGCAGGTTTCCTTGAGCATCTACTATGTGCCAGCAGCTGGAAAGACGATCTCAAGATGACAAGATACCTGTCTTAAAGGGCATCCACCATCATCAGGGAGATGGACCCATAAACCAATCACTGGAATCCTGTAAGGAGAGGAGTTTGCACAGGGTGGAGAAGCAGCAGAGGAAAGGCAGTGATTATTTCTTTCTAGGGAGGTGGTTAGTGCTGCTTTTAAGTCCTGAAAGTTAATTTATAGTGTTTGATAGGCAGAAGGGGACATCAGAAGCTGGGGATGTAGTTAGTGTATCACTTCTGACCTGAAACTCACAGTCACTCTGCCTCCCAAGTGCTGGGATTAAAGGTGTGTGCCACCACACCCTGTGTGTTGTGTTTTCTATAAGAAGGGAACATAGGGTTCAAGGTGTGTGTGTACATGTGTGCAGCATGGCCATGCTTGTGTACACAGGCATGCATACGTGTATATATGCGATGCAGAATGAGGACACATGAAGTACTTCCTTAGGGTCCAAATTTTAAGTATGTAACCACAACAAAAACCTCACTGAACAAGTTAAATAAAAGGTTCATGCAAGATTTAAAAACCTCCGAAGTAAGGCAAAATACCCATAATGAAAAAAAAAATCCACCTACAATTTTAAATAGAGATAGGACTGGACCGTGTGCCCATGAGTCACCTCAGTTGCCTCTCTTTACCTGGGCTGTGTCAGATCCTCCCACGTTTGATCCGATTCAAACATGATAGTTCCATGACTGTGTCGATTTTACAGGAAGCACTCAGTGTAACGAGGTATCATCTCCCTCTTCAGATGCACCCTCCTCTAGTCTGTGAGGAAGCTGGAAGGAGGCGGCTTGCTGGCTTGCTGGCAGCTGTCAGCCCTAAGAAGGATGGAGCTGGTCAAGGGTGCTGCTGTCATGGTACCTTGGAAAGGAGAATGATGCTAGCGCAGGACCCAGTTCCTTTGGCCGCTTTAATTCTCCCCAGCACATAGTAGTCAGCAACACATGCGGTTGTGTGCATCGTTGGCATTTCTGAAATATAGAGATAAACAGAAAGTAATGTAAGAGAAAACTGCTCCACACTGAATCCGAAGTATAGTGTTTCCAGAAGGGAAGGGGGTCAGGGTAAGAGGAGGCGGGATAGACACTTCCTGGCCGTGCCTCCTCCCTTGAAATCTTCTCCTCTCCTCCCTTCTGCAGACTCCAAGTCACTCTTTGTCCATCGTGTCCAAAGTGCTATTCTAGTTCGGAAGTGGTTTTGTCACCTGCTGGTACAGTGCATGGGACGTGGTAATCACCAAAGCAACCCAACCTCTGAAGTATCTTTGGGAATAACGTTTGGGGGGTCTTCAGCAGACAGTGCAGATGACAGCTTTGCCCTTGGACAGAAAACATGTATCTTCCGCAGAGCTCATAGAGCTGTGAGAGATGACAAACGTTTCTAAAACCAACATAACTAACAAAGATGCTGCTAGTCCCCAATGGAATGACGAAGGGAGAGAAATTTCTATATGCTTTTCTTTGTTTATCCTCTCCCATGTTTACTGGGTATAAGAAATGGGACTTGTAGGACTGGGAAGACAGCTCAGCACATAAAGTGCTTGTTGCACAACCATGAAAACCTGAGTTTGAGCCCCAGAATTCATAGGTAGGAAAAGGAGAGTCCCGGAGGTTTGCTGGCCAGCCAGGGTAGCCAAATGGGTGCATAACTTAGAAGACATATTGACCAGTGGCCTCCATGTGCGTGGGGAGTGGAGGGAGAGAGAGGAGAGCTTGAAAATCAGTGTTCTTCAAAGGTAAAAGCATAAAGAGTGCAGTGCATGGGGCATGGTAATCCCCAAAGCAACCCAATGGCTGAAGTACCCTCTGGGCGGGGGCGGGGTGTGGGGATAGTGTAGCTAGAAAAGGTTAGGTAGAGAGAGGCAGGGGGATTGGGCAGATGAGTATGTGAGATGGAGAAAGATTAACCAGAGTAAAGGGAGCATCAAGAAAACATTTGGAAAGCAAGCTTTGCCCGCTTGCTCAATAGTGGCTTCACCAGTGGGAGAGGTAACTGACTGACTTCTGAATGGATTCAGACTCTGCTCTGTGGGGAACAGGGGGTCCAATGCCTGGTATAGCCTGGCTAACAGCTCAGGCAAGTCTGGGGAAGGCCCACGCAGGGAGCGCATTTCTGAGGGTCAACTAAAGTATAGCAGCAGACTGCCTTCTGAATAACCATACTTATCCTCACGGACAAAAGCAGCTCCAGTCTCCGAGAAGTCGCTCCTTATAAAGAACAGCGGTAAATGCTCAGACTCGTGAAGGCCCAAGATGCAGAAAATAAGCCACCAAAGTGGGCCCACCCAGCCTTGACAAGTCACCTGTACCACCCCCCTAAGGCTCAAGGAAGTATGTAAGAGTTGGAAGATAGGCTGAAGAACTACAAAATGCCATGCTCCAGACTCAATACAGCTATTGTAATCATAACTCACATCGCTGTAGTTACCTGCCTTGGGCCACCCAAGGTCATCCCTATCAACAATCAGTCAAGAAACGGGGAGAGGCTCCCCTAACATTTACCCCTGAACTAATGGGTATTGATAAAGTCTGAGAGGGGGAAATCATTGTCTTTAGTCATGTACTCTCTGCTGAGCCCACTAGGCACCAATAGACAGCTCTAAACTCACAATTCACAGACAGCCCTGGTTAATCTTGGTGCTGGGTCAGAAAACAAAAGAAATACATGAGTGTGTGAGAGAGATTTGTGGGAAGGGGGAGGGGAACAGGGGAAGGAGAGAAGCAGCAGGTGAGAGTGGTCACTACGCAAGGTGTGCATGCATGAAACTGTAGACGAGGTAGTGAGAAATCAAATTAAGCATTTTCAGTTAAAATGAAGAAAAATCAGTGTTCTAAGTAACAAATGGAAAAACCACTTTCAGAGTGGTAAGCAGTAAGAAATAAAGATCAGAAAATGATAAAACAGAATACAAACAGAAAGCACAGACATTCAACCAAGCCAAAAGCTGAGTCTTTAAAATGAAAACACCATTCCCTCATGCAGTTAAGGAGGTGAAAAAGAAAGAAGGTAAAAATAACCACGACTAGGACCTAGTTTAAAAGGAGACACTTAAAACCCAAGGGCATTAAAATGGTAGCACAAGGCGGCACGATAAAGAGCCAGGCACGCCCAGACTCCCAGCACGCAGTACGCTCAGGGCGGCGGTCACCGCTCAAAGCCAGACTAGGCTACGTAGTGAGAGTGCGTCTACAGAAAGAGCAAAGAAATAACTCTTTGAGATAAATAAGTAACTTCATACAAATTAATCTAGATGTGATGGACATTTTAGAAAATTCAAAACGGATGCTGCAAGAATTATATAACGTGCACAATCTGGAATCCACTCTTTAAAAAAAAAAATCTTCAATTACAGGGTTTTCTGAAAGAGCTAGATGGCTTCACCAGCAAATTATTTCAAGTATTCAAATAAACCCTTTTACATAAACTCTTCCAATAAATGAGAAAAACAAAATGCATTTTAACTCAGTTTATAAGGACGGCATAACCTGACACCAAAACCCAGCAATATGTTTATAAAATGGAAAATTACAAGCTGATACATCACATGAATGAAGATACAAATTCTATATTTATTATCTTTAAGTTATTTATTTTATGTGTATGAGTTTGCCTGCACCTGCGTTGTGCAGTACCTGTGGAGGACAGAAGAGGGCGTCAGACCCTCTGAAGCAGTGGCAGTTATGAACCACTAGATGTGGGTGCTCTTAACTGCTGAGCCGTCTCTTCAGCCCCAAGATATCCGAACAGGAGATTGAGAAACCACTTCTTGAAATACAATTAAAAAAAATATATATCCCAACCAACTTAAATTTATTCTGGCAATATAAGGACTGTTTAACACTAGTAAGATGACCAGTATAATCCACTACACTAGCCGAATGAACCAAGTAAGTCACACTATTGTTTCAACATGAAAAAAAAAATCACTTTATAAAATTTTATAACCACGTATTACAAAGAGAAAGTCTGTATTAATTAGGAACAGAGCCATGAGTGTCCATTATAATCACCTCTGTTTAGCATTATACCAGAGAACGGAGTCAAATGCAGTAAGACAAACTATGATTATTATAAAAATTATCATTTGTAAACATTTTAATTGTAATTTATAAACATTATAATTGTGCACAAGGGATTACCAATAAGCTGAAAAATAATGAAAGGATTCAGAAAATGCTTGAGTATAACTTAAATAAATTTAAGTTGGTTGGGATATAAAATAAATTTAAGTTGCTTGAGTATAACTTTAACATATAAATCAATTATTTTTCTATAGACCATCAACAAACAATTAGAAAATAAAAATTGTAGCTGCTGTGGTGGACACAACTCAGTGTATAAAATCACTTGCCGCTCAAGCATGAGGACATGAGTTCTCTCCCAGAAACCTACATAGAACCTGGATGTGGTGGTGCATGTCTGTGACCTCGGTAATCCTACAGGGAAATGCTGAAGAAGAAGAATCATCTAGAAGGTCATGGACTACTTAGCCTGAAGTATAGTACTCAGCAGAAACAAGAGATCTAAAGAGAGAAATGCTTTGGAAAGTTGTCCTGTGACATCCACATAACACATACACACACACACACACAAATAAATGAATACATAAATACTTTTTAAGTTAAAAAACCCTGTATTTGCAATAGTGTGCAAAAACTTAAATATTTAGGTAGACCTAAAACTAGTAAAGTTATTCAAGAGCATTATCAAACACTAAAGGCCTTTTGAAAAGATCATATGGAAACTTGGTGCAGTAGCTTTTCAAAATATGTACATGTACATGTATAAAAAGGGTTTAAATGGCATTAGTTACCCATAACAGAGGGACAGTGCCCCTAACCAAATACCAAAGGCTAGCAAATAAAAAGCCCAATGTCAGGAAGGGGCTTCCTCTTTTGGAGTTGTTGATCAGAGGGTTTCTATAGACCCTCAAACAATACTGGCAATTGATCTTGGTTACCCTCCAAAATTTGGTGGTAAGACCCTATTGCTGGAGACACTACATATGTAAGTCATAGGCAAAATATGGAGAAATCAATCTGGTACTGACCCCAAAGCTTTATGCCTGCTGGAAAGTACTGTGCATGCTACTGGAACAGAAAATCAATCATCAGCCTTGCCCAGCTGTGAATTCTGTGAGCTACAGTAACAACTGGATGGCAAGATATGCCTACTGGTGCAGCAGCAGATTGGCCATTATGGGAGCAACAAACCGTTTTCTTCCTTTCAATTTTATTTCATTTCTTTCTATATTTATTTTATGTATATGAGTATATTGCCTGCATGTGTGTAAGTGCACCCATGTTGCACAATGCCTGCAGAGGTCAGAAGGCATCAGATTCCCCTGGAACTAGAGTTACAGACGGTTATTAACCTCCATGTGGGGTGCTGGGAATCAAACCCGGGCCCTCTACAAAAGCAGTCAGTGCTCTTAACCACTGAGCAATCTCTTCAGCCCCTGAACACCACTTTCTGATTAGATTTAAGGTCCACTTCATCAGTTGGTGCATTCTTCCCGGTACTGTTAACAAGACCAAGAAGCTGTGGCTAGACAGGTCACAGCCCATAGGTGAGAACCTACTACTATTATTCTCCTAAATTGATGTAGTACTAAAGTGACTTGTAATGACTTGTTGTTATGACCATAGATTATTAGTGTATCTATTTCTCAACTCTCCAGAAAAACCTCTTGCAGCAGATGGCAGTTTACCTAGAGACCCACAACTGGTTAACAAACAGAGAATAAGAGACTGCAGCGCGCTCAATCCTAAGTGAGATGCCTGTATCACACCTTCTCCTCCCAAGGCTCAGGGGTCATTGCAGAAGAGAATTCTGAAATTCTCTGAGAACCAATAAAAGTAAAAGATTATTGAAGAAAAAGGAATCTAATAATGAAATGCAGAAATATACATTAATTTATGGAGTCAGTATTAGTAAAAGCTGAAAGATTTATATGATCTGAGGAGAAACCAGAGCAAACTAGAACAGAAGGGGATACAGGAAGACACCCGACGTTGACCTCTGGCTTCTACATGCATGCGCACACACACAGGTGTATCTGCGCATACACATATCCATCTACTCACATATACATCCCTTCCTTCCCCAAGACCTTGATTAATGTAGCTAGATTTCCTTTACTGTCACAAATACCTGAAATAACGTGGAAAGAGAAAAGATTTCCTTTGACTTACAGTTTTAGAGGTTCAGTGGTTCAGTTCATGGTCAGGTGGACCCATTGCTTTTAGGACTTTGGTGGGAACACCATATAGCAATGGTAGTGAGTGGGTAGTGAAGCAGACTGTTGGCTTTGCGACTTGTCAGGAGACGACAAGGTGGGAGAGAAAGGGGCTCACTGTTCTCTTCAATGTCATGTTCCCAATGACTAGATGACCCACTTGACCCTACCTATCAAAGGCATCCACCACCTCTCAGTAGCACCATGGGTTGAGGGTCAAGCCGTTAACCTACGGGCCTTTAGGGAACATTCAGACCTAAATTATAGCAGACCTAATAGTGAGATGTTAGATAAGTGGACCAAAGTAATGAAGAGTCAAAAACAGATTATTGTTATATTAATTATGTCTGTGTCCCTGCGATTAACATACTCAAGATCAACATAGAGAGGAATTATTTTAGCTCATGGTTTCAGAGACTTTAGTCCATCCTGGTGGGAAGGAAGGGCAGAACAGACTAGTTCACATGAGTGACATGGAGCAAGAGAGTAAGGAAGTGGCCAAGGCACGAGATAGCCCCTAAACAAACCCGGTGACTCCAACTCAGCCCCAGCTCTTACCTCACATGGACTCCCAGTTATGTCCTCGGTTATGAATCCTTCAAGATATTAATCTATTGATTGGATCAGAGCTCTTCTAATCTATTCATCTCTGTAAATACTTATCCAGGCACATGCAAAGATATGCTTTATTAATCACGGAGTTATTTCCTAATACAATCAAGTTAACAAAATTAATCATCACACAAACATAAATAAAAATTTTGTTTTCTTCAAAGGTGATGCTTCAGAACAATGAAAAAAGAAAAGGATAATTCTTTCCATTTAAATGGACCTGCCAGTTGGATATCCATATAGATGTGGATATATTTTAAGTTATTTGTGTGTATCTGTATGTTTCCCTGTCTATGTGGGAGTATGTACATATGAGTGCAGGTACTATTGAAGGCCAGAAGAGGGCACTAGGTTCCCTAGAGCTGGAGTTACAAATGGTTGTGAGTAATCAGATGTGGGTGCTGGGAGTGAAACTCAGTGCTCTGGAAGAATAACAAGTCCTCTTAACCTGTGAGCCATCTCTCCAGACCCAGAATAAAATTAGTCTTAATTCTTCTTTCTCTAGTCAATGCAAATAAATTCCAGATAGGTCTAAATGTGAAAGATACAACCCAGGAAAATATCTTTATGATCATGGAATAAGCAAAGATTTCTTATGGAGGACATGGCACTCACTGTAAAGAGAAAGTGAAGCATTTGAGTAGCTAGGACTGGAGACATGTGTGGCTCAGCTTGTTTAAGAATGGGTACCTCTCTTTGGAAGACCTGTGTTCTGTTCCCAGCACCAAGGTTGGGTGATTCACAACTGCATGTAACTTCAGTTCCACTAAGTCTGATGCTATCTTCTTAACCCCAAAGACAGCTGAACTCATGGGTGCGCATACCCACACACAGCCATAGACACACACACAATTTAAAATAAAATAAATCTTTAAAAATGAATATAAAGTAGATAGAACTCTTATTCGTGGCTTGTAGGATTGTAGAGTGTTACAATCACTTGAGAACATAACCCATCATGCCTAATAAGGTGGAAAACATGCATATCCTATAATCACGTCCACTGCTAAACATGCAACGAATAGAAATATATGTGCATGTATGGCATCAGATTTACACATGAGCACTCTTATCAAGATTACTAATGTTGTACCAAAATAGAAACAAACCACATACTTATGAGAAGTTAAACAGATTTTTTTCAATTTTTGTGTTCATATAATGAAATGTTATATGGCAGTCCATGTGAAAGAGCTAACAGAGTTTTGTAGATCAGTCTTAGAGACATGGTGTTCAATAAAAGTCAGAGGCAGGGCGGGTGTGATACACACTTGCCTGACAACCTGAGTTTAATCTCTGGGACCCACATGGTGGAGGGACAGATCCAACTCTCACAAATTGTCCTTTGACCTCCACATGCCTGCTGTAGCATGCACATGCTCCCACACACATACCCATACATAAATAAATGTATAGTTGTTTTTCCTTTTTAATTAAAGCCAAGTGCAAGTAGATATGTTCCTTTATATCTTATATATATAGTTCAAAAAAACAAGCTATTATCGGCTTTAGGAATCCATATATAAGTAGTATAGCTTTACAGGAAAAGCAAAGACGTGGTTTATGTATCACTGTTGTTGAGGAGACTCATGAAGAGGTGGGATGAGGGAGGTGTGTGCTGGGATTTTGATCTGACTGAAGCTTCACAATTAACCTGCTTAAAAAACAAAAGAAGCATGCCACACAGTCACACACAAATATATATGACAGGCTCAGGTCTGCTTGAAAGCTGATACTTAAGAGACGACAGTTGGTGATAAGGAAGTCAGGTTTATTGGAGAGTCAGCTCTTTGGAAGATGGAGGGGCCTTCATCCTCAAAATTCCATCTTGGGAAACAGAGATGTGGGAGGGGATTTACATAGATAGAAAGACTGAGTTCTAGGTCAGATCTTAATCAAAGTGTACATCATTTTTGTTCTTCTCTGGTGGGAACATCTAGATGGGCCTTGACCTTCCAGAACTAGTTCCTGTAGCTCTTCAAGCAGATGAATTACCTTTCTGCAAGTGAAACTTGGCAGCAATTTACATGATTGATGCCAAAGCTGAAGACTACAGAGGGGTGTTCCACATGCCGATAATATCAGCAGATGCCCTGGTTCTGAAAATCTAAAGGAAGATTATTGACCAATCAAGATTGTAATCACTTAGATGCAAACTTCTCTTTAGAATTCAGAAGGCTGGGCCAGGGGAGGGGCCATCACCTTGCAAGGGACAACTCCCAAGGGAGTGGCCACTTAACATTTATAGAACAGTAACTTCTATGTGTGTAAATCTTCAAACTCATGTCCAGGTATTCAAAATAATCAACTACTTCTTTGGAAAGCAATCTGGTAGCAAGAAGTGTAGCCTCAGTTAACTGCTGAGTAAATTCAGCTTTGTAGATTTCTTTTGTCTTCCTCTCTTTTACCCTAGGGGACATCATCAAACCTTGGTGGGAAGGTGCTTATGCTATAATGTTGAGGGAAGTGGCCTGAAGAAAGGTGTCTGTGTATACCAGAACCCCCACTCTCCCCATGGATTCTCTAGTCTGGACCTCAGAGGAGGTTTCACACATACACAGGCATCATTGGCTGCCTCTTCACATCTATCTGGCTTGTTCTGGGTCTTCTTAGTTGCTAGTGTGGAGTCCCTTTATTCACAGTGGCTGGGCCCCTTGAAGTCAGCTCTCCCAAACCTTTCTAGATCGGTGGGCTACTCCTGGCTAGTTTTAACTGTTAACTTGACACAGCCTATATTCACCCAAGAAGGGAGTTTCAGTTGAGGGATTGTTCAGTTCAGGCTGATCTATGGGGGATGGTCTTGATTATTAGCTGATGTAGGAGGAATTCAGCCCACTGTAGGCAGTGCTGTTCCCTGCAGAGATGTTCTTGGGATGTATAAGAAATCCAGGTAAAGCCAAGCCTGTGCAGTCATCACAGGTAAACACAAGCCTGTGCAGGTCCTCGCGCAGTGTTCCTCCACAGTTTCTGCTGCGTTTCCTTGGCTGTGAGTTCCCTGGTGCGAGGTGACTCTGCTCGGAATAGCTAACTAACCTGCCTTTGAGCTCCTGCCCCGACTGCTCTCAGTGATGACTGGGACCTGGAGGTGTAAGGCACATAAATCCTTTCCTCGGTGTTTTGTCACAGCAACAGCAAGGAAACTTGAACAGTGGGGTTGCCCTGGCTCCTCTCTGGCCCCGGCACCCCACCTGCTTGCTGCCTCTACTTTTATTGCTGCCGTACCGCGGAGCTAGGGGCTCATGTGGCAGCTGCTTCCTGGCCAGGGAGCAGATGGCATACAGCCCCGCGACTGGCAGATTCCTCAGCATATCTGGGCAAAGGACTTTGCCCCCGCCTTTGTAGTCTGTTGGAAGCAAGCGTGGAATGGGTGTGTATGTGGGGGGTTGCTCACCTCTGTCAGTCTCCACCTCCTCTCCCTCTGCTTCTGCTTCTGCTATGCTGGTAGAGAAGAGCTCTCCAAGTAAGCTCACAAGCCTTTTGGTCCTCTCCTAGATATTTTTTTTGTGTGCATAAATGCCAAGCTTTTGATGCCTTTGTTCTCTGCTTCCATGGTGACAGCTTTCCCTAAGGGCAACAAGAGACAGGAAGGAAATGTGAAGGAGAAAGTAATTCACATGGGTCCGCATGACACAATGTCATCTCTCTGCCTGTGGGTGGCTGTGAACGTCGGGGGAAAAGATCTGGAAAGAAGCTCAGTGAACCATGCTTGGGGGTTACTACCGGAAGGGAGCAATAAGACAAGAGCCCTTGATATCTCCACACCTATGAGCCACCTGGAATACTACAGTAGGCACATACTCAAATTTTTTACAATACAGTTTTTGGTATGCAAAGGAAATGTTGATAATCATCACCAAGAGACGTGTGCGGGTGCAGAAGTCCCCGTGAAGCTTGGGGATGGAGGTGCGGAAAGATGACTTGGAAGTGATTTACCAACATCTCTCAATGTTTCCGTTCTTTGCAGCCTAGGAACCTCCTGAGAACTGATCAAAGATAAATACAATGATTATTTTAAACATTTTTTAGAGTAACATTTATAAAAGCCAAAGTTTAGAGGCATGAGAAACGCATCTAATCAATCCATAAATGGGAGTTGTGGCATAGCCATATTCTGTAATACCAAATGGTCATCAAGATGGGGGTGTGGGAAAAATACTTAAGTCTGGAAAAGCAGGGTGCAAACTGCACACGACTCAGATGGAGCAAGGGGGTGAATGGCTGGTGACCGATGCGTGGACAGCAGATGAGTGGGTGTTGGTACTGCAGTCTTTTTTTAAAATGTGTAAAATAGCCAAGTTGCATTCTTTTTATTGTTTACTTCTTTTTGTGAATTTCAAACAATACGTCTCGATCATATTTAGATCCCCTTCCCTATCTGTCCCCCGATGGCTGCCCACTAGCTTTCATGCTTTCTGTCTTCTATGTTAAAGCCTATTGAGACAAGTTTCTGTTTCCAAATGTACCCTCAGTAGGGTTCACCCGCTGGAGCCTGGCCAGCCTGTCTAGATCATTCCTTTAAAGAAAACCAACTCTCTCTTTCCCAGTAGTCATTGGTTGACAATTGTTCCTCAGCTAAGGTTGGGACTTCTTAACCATGTCCCCCTGTCTGTGCTGAGATTTTTGTCTACTTTGAGCTTGCCTGGGTTTTGTGCATGCTGTTACCATTGCTGCAAGTTCATATGAGTAACTTCCCGGCTGTCCAGACAACTCTGTTTCCTTGTGGTCATCCACCACCCCTGGCTCTTATCTTCTTTATGCCCCCTATTCTGCAATGGCCCCTGAGCCCTGGGTAGCAGAGGTTTGACATGGGTGTCCTACCCAGGGACACACACTTTGCAGTCTCTTATTCTCTGCATGGTGGCCAGCTGTGGCATTTTCTTTAGAGTATACTCATGGTACGTGATCCTGGGATACATAAGGATGTTGTCATATAAGTACATAATATGCATGTTCCCTCACAGCCATCTATCAACAACTCTCTCACCCCCTCCCTCCCATTAGCACTGTGCATCTCCCTAGAAAGTTCCTTTTCTACTTTCCTATGCAATTTTACACATCTAGGAATCACATATGTGAGACAGCATACAATATTTGTCTTTCTGAGGTTGTTTAAATTGGCATAATATGATTCTCTCCAGTTGCATCCATTTTCTTACAAGAGACATAATTTCACCCTTCTTGGTTAACGAAAACATTATGTTGCGTGTGTGTATACACATGCACACACACATTCTTCATCTACTTCTCTGTTATTGAACACCTAGCTTGGTTTCATAACTGGCTATTAGGAATAGTGCTGCAGTGAACATGGATGTGCAAGTATCTCTGTGACATGTTGACTTAGAGTCTTTTGGTTAACTACCCAGGAGTGGTACAGCTGGGTCCTGTGGACGATCCATTGGCAATATTTTGAGAAACTTCCACACTGACTTGAAAGTCGGACTACTTTACATCCCTACTAACAGCTATAGGGGTGATTTTATCCAGCGCTTCACCAATATTTGTTATTTATTTTCTTTTTAATTAAAATATTTTTATTTCGTGTGTGTGCATGTTCTGCCTGCATGTACCTATGTGTACCACACGAGGGCAGTGCTCATGGAGGCCAGAAGAGGGTGTCAGATCTTCTGGAACTGGAGTTACAGACTGTTGTGAGTAGCCCTGTGGGTGTTGGGAACCAAACCTTGGTCCTTTGCAAGAGCAGCAAGTGCTTTTAACCACTGAGCCATCTCTCCAACCACTGTTATTTGTTTTCTTAATGACTACAATCTGTCTGGGGTGAGATAAGATCCCAAAGTAGTTTTAATTTGCATTTATCTGATGGCTAGTGAGGTTGCTAAAGTCTATGATTTCTACATAAAGGACAAATTTCTTTTCTTTTCTTACCAGCATGGGGGAGCAAACGATTTGCTCAAACAACTATTTGGGGCACTTGAAGGGACAGAGGGCTTCTCCTATGCAGGAATCCTGTCCCTGTCTGGACTGAGAGCAGGTGCCAATGGTCCCCTGTCCTGTCCTCACAGTTTCTGTTCTTACCGGAGAACCTGCTAGATTTGTGGACGGTACATCTCTTTCTTCTGTCCTGATCACTCCAAGAAGGTGGGGCTCCCCTAGGGGACAGTGAGCATTTCTGTTGAGGAGTCTGTGTGGGCTCCAGGGCTTTGGGAGGTCTGTGTGTGACAGTGTGCATGAGTGCAAACATACATGTCAGAAAGAGTCTATTCATGCTGAGGGGTGTGTGTGTGTGTGTGTGTGTGTGTGTGTGTGTGTGTGTACAAGTGCATTTAAGCACAAGAGGCTGCGGGTGTATAATAATGCTGGGGATAGGCAGAGGGAGAAGGACAAGAGTCAGGGAAGAAGCACAAAGACCCGCACCCTGGAGTCCTGAAGGGGGACTGTTCACCACAGTGAGAGTTACAGAAAGTGGACCAGGCCTATGTACCCAAGAATGTTCACGGGGCGCCCAGCCCAGTCAGTAGATCCCTGTGGCTGACTGAGGGGTCTTAACTACCACGAAGCCCTTGTGTTGGATTGCTTTGGTGGTCAACTTGACATGCCTGGGAAGAGAGAATTTCAACTGGGGAATTGTTTCCATTGGACTGGCCTCTGGCCAAGTCTGTGGAGCATTTTCTTGATTGTTCAGTGATGTGAGGGGACACAGCCCACTATGGGGGGTGGCACCCCCGGGCAGGTGGTCCTGTATTATATAAGAAAGCAGGCCAGGGGAGCAAGTCAGTAAACAGCGTTCCCCTATGGTCTGTCCTTCAGCTCCTGCCTCCAGGCTCCTGCCCTGACTTTGCTCAGTGATGAACTGTGTGACCCAGGAGATGTAAGATAAAATAAGTCCTTTCCTCCCCAGATTGTTTTTAGTTAGTGTTTTCATCACAGCAGTAGAGAAAGAACCCGGAGCACTCCTCAACCACCGGCAGGACCACTGCCAAGGTAAGTTGGAATTGAAGTGGGGTATTATCACCTGACTGGGGAGGACTCTGACTTAGAAAGAGGCCAAGGATGCTAAATGTCCATCCCAATGTCCGCTTGTCCCATCCAGCACACCAGGTTAGGAGTGTGTCGCTGGGGGTTAGGGAGCTGGGGCCTCTGCTGGGCCCTTCATGCTGGCCAGGCCTTGCCTAGGGTCATGCGCTGAACCAGGAACAAGACACCAATCAAAAAGAGCCCCGGTGCAGCCCCCACGGTACAGCCTCCTCACCCCTCAGCCTTCTCAGGTACGAACACACACGGAGCCAGGGCTGTGCACGCAGGAGGGAAGCAGGTGCCAAACCCGTCCCGCACCATACTCGCCTGCCTGGACCTGAAGCTATGAGTCCAGCGAGGGGTGGCTCAGGACTACAAGGGACAATGTTAAAAAGGGACCCCACCTCCTCTAGGACGAAAACGTCTGTCCCCAAAGGAGTCAAGCCCTTAGTGGCAGGGCCTCCAGAATGGGAACCAGCCCCACGATCTTTGAAGTCCTCTCCTAACCCCAAGTGTTGCACAAGCTTCTCTGGTAAGATCAGCTTCAGAGTTCAGAAAAATCCTGTGTCAGACTCTTGAGCTGGAAGGGTGGCCCTGGTGGAAGGGTTGGGCAGAGAGAGAGACAGCCAGATCCTTGCCAGGGTTGGGGGAGCCCGGGTAAATGACAAGTGTGGCGGTTTGAATGAATACGTCCCCCATAGGCTCCAAGCATTTGGACATTTTGTCCCCAGCTGAGGTTTTAGGAGGTGCGGCCTTGCTGGAGGAGATATGTCACTGGGGGCGGACTCTGAAAGTTCTTAAACCTTTCCGGATCCCCAGTTTCTCTCTGTTTCCTCTGCCTGCTTGAAGATGTGGTTGCTCTTAGAGTTCTGGCCACCTCACCAAGCCTTCCCACCATGACAGACTAATCCCCCTGGAACCTGGAACAGTAAGATAAATAAACTCTTCTATAAGTTATCCTGGTCATGGTGTTTTATTACAGCAACAGAAAATTAACTAATACAAGGGATCAGACAAAGCAGCCAGGCCTGGGCCGGGAACAGACCCTCCACTCAGAGTGTGGTCAGGGTCACAACTATGTCTCCAACGGGTAAGAAATGCTGTCCTCAGAGTCCACCTCACATCTCCCGAATCAGAGGACACAGCTAGCACTCCATTCGCCCCTCTGAGAAGGACACGCACTCTCTTACTAGGCTAGCACTGTGGTAGGAGGGGGAACAAGCCAAAGTGACCTTGATCCACAGAGGACAGTGAGTTTCTATTTTGGAAACTGCTGCTGTTTTGGAGACAAAGAAATGCATTTCAGCTTGTGTTCAGAAGATCTTTATGGAAAGGTAAATTGAGGCACGGAGACAACAAAGTGACATCACTCCTGGCAAACAAGTACAGGACCAGTCTTCAGGCTTCCTGAAGGAAAGCTCAGCAGGTCGCCTCTCTATCCTGGGACTATCTAGCAGGTGACTCAATACGAGCCTCATAGAAAGTTGGGCGTTCTTTTAAAAAATAAATATTTTATTATTTTTATTTTAGGCATATGAGTGTATTGCCTACATGCGTGTAAGTGCACCTGTGTTGTGCAGTGCCCATGGAGGTCAGGAGAGGGTGCCAGATCCCCTGGAACTGGAGTTACAGATGGTAATTAGCTGCCATGTGGGTGCTGGGAATCAACCTCTGCAAGAACAGCCAGTGCTCTTAACTGCTGAGCCATGTCTCCAGTCCCCGAAGTTGGGAGTCTTAAAACGTGTGTCTGTTCTGTTCAGGCTTGGCTGTGTGACTGACCAGCTCACTTAGTCTCTCTGAGGATGACACCACAGAACCTCAGAAAGTTTCTGTTCTGAAATGTGATGCCAAAGCTTTCATTGGAGAATGTTTTCTTTGTGCACTTCAAAAGATGATTCAGGGCTGTGAAGATGGCTCAGTCAGTTAAGTGCTTACTATGTAAGCTGGAGGACATGAGTGTGTTCACCAGAACCCACATAAAACGTCAGGCATGGTGGTGCATGCTTCTGCCAACACTGGGGAGGCAGAGGCAGCTGGATCCCTGTGACTTGATGGCTGGGCAGCCTAACCCAATGGGCAAGTTCCCCATTTAGGTGAGAGACCCTATCTCAAAAAGCAAGGTGTATGGTGCCTGAAGAGGAATGTCACCCAAGGCTGTCCTCTGACCTCCACACACATGTGTAAACACATGTACAAGCACCTCAATGCACACACATGCACACGCATGCACACACACACAATGATTCAATAACCAGGCATTCTGACACATGTTTATGAGTCCAGCATTCAGGAGGCCAAGGTATGAGTGTCAACAATTTGAGGCTAGCCTGGGCCACATAGTGAGACCCTGTCACACCCACCCCTCGTGAGGATGCTATTCCTCTGGAGGTCATGGAGAATGAAGGTCATCCTCTGGATTTGGGTTTCACACGTGGGCATTCTACTCAATGCTCAAAGGGAGTCAGGAGGAAGCCGGTGGCTGAGCAAAGGCAGCCTGCAGGTAACGGCAGGTTTCAGCGACTCCCCTCTGGCCATGAACTACAAAACAGACATCAGAAGCTGAGGAGGCTCCGCTCTCACCCACCTCTCCCTTCTGCTTTGGTGGCTTTTGTCTCTGTGACCGTCTTTAAAAAATTTAATTAATAGACTTTATTCTTTAGAGCAGTTTTAAGTTCACACACACATACAAAGAGTAGAAACTACAAAGTCCCTGGATTGTACCCGCCCCTAAGTTTCCCTACAACTAACAGTTTGCGTTCCTGTGATCCCTTTGGAACAGTTGATGTGCCAGTATTGATACACTGTCATTAGCTGAAGGCCAGCATTTACATCAGGGTTCATGCTGTGTGATGTTCATACACACACATAATACTATACGGGAAGTTTTACTGCCTGCAAAGGCCTTGTTCTAACAGCATGAGTGGAGGACAAGAGCGTGAATCTGAGCAAAGTACAATGATATATATGTCTGAAAATGCCATAATAAAATTCATTATCTCATACATTAGCTAAAATATTAATCATTTAAAAAATTAAGGCAGAGGCTGGAGAGATGGCTCAGCGGTTAAGAGCACTGACTGCCCTTGCAGAGGACCCAGGTTCAATTCCCAGCACCCACATGGCAGCTAACAACCATCTGTAACACCAGTTTCAGGGAATCCAATGTCTTCTTCTGACCTCCAAGGGCATTGCATGACATGGGTGCACTTACACACATGCAGGCAATACACTCAGAAGCATAAAATAAATATAATAAATAAAATATGAAAAAGTAATAAAACAAATAAATGCCAATACCTGGGCTTTTATTCACCTCTTCCTTCTCCAGCCCTTGGCAACGTGTGTGTGGTGAATGTGGGTGCACCCTCTGTGGAGACCAGAGGTAGATGTTGGGTGTCTTCCTTGATAGCTCTCTGCCTTATTTTTTGAGACAGGGTCTCCCATTGAACCCAGAGCTCACTGATTCCCTAGGCTGCTCACTGGACTCCAGGAATCCTGTCTCTGAACCCCCACCTCCAACACTGGGGTTACAGACATGTGTTCAGCTTTTGTGTGGGTACCAGCGATCCAAATTCGTGTCTTCACATTTGTACAGCAGACACTTTGCTGACTGAGCCATCTCTCCAGGCCCCACCTGATCTCCTTCCTGTCTGCACAGCTTCGTCTTTCCCAGAACGTCATACAGTTGGGTTACTGCAGTGTGAAGCCTTTTCAGATTGGCCTCTTTCAACGGAACAATCTGCACTTACTTCTTTGATGTCTTTTTGTGGCTTATGCTCTCCTTTCTTTTTAGCACTGACTCTGTGACCTTTTGATATAAGGCAGAAGACCCTGAAGGCTGGACCAGGCCCTTCCTGCCACATGGTGGTTGGAGGGGGTAGACATTGGCAGTACAGCCTTAGGATAGATGTCCTACCCCCACCAGCTATAAGTGTCAAGGCGTGAGGACAGATTCAGCAGAGGCAGCAGAAACTAAAGCCAAAGCCCTCTCAGGGAGGAAGGCAGGCAGGGAACAGCTTGAGGTCGCCCAAGTTTTTCTGGTTTAAGGCAGTTGGAGGATGGAACTCCCGGTAGAGCCTTTTAGAAGATCCTTTTCCTCGTGGGCTGGAGACATGGCTCCGTCGGTTATGTGTTTGCTACGCAAGCATGAGGACCTGAGCTTGATCCACCGGAACCTATGTTTAAAAACTCAGACAAGGCACTGTACACCCACAACCTCAACGCTACAGAGGTAGAAATGGACAGAACTAGATCCTTGGGACTTGCTGGCTAGTCAGCCCGGCAAAATCAGTGAGTACCAGTTCACTGAGAGACCCCGTCTTAAAAAAATGGAGAACGAGAGACTAAGAAAGACATCCAGTGTGGACATCTGGCTTCCACATGCTCATGCGTGAGAGCGTACGTGTACATAAAAGACATACATCCTCAGATGTGTCAGACACACCCCTCCTTATAGGAGACCTAGCCTATCACCTGAATATCACAGACAGACTGTTGACATAACGAATCCTCCAAGCCTCCACCTCATGCCCAGCTGTTGCCCCCAAAGCCAAGCAAGGAGCAAGAGTTCTGCAAGGTGAATGTATACCCTCCGACCGCCATAAACCAACATGGTCCAGGTCGGTGAGTTGTAGAAGCTGGCTGCCTCCCGCCCCCTCCAGCAGTGGATGGTGTTCCAGAGGAGCCAGGCAGCATCCGGACACCCTGACACAGGCAGGAACAGTTTGGTTTCCTCTGCCCCACTCTCCCGGGGCCTGGGCAAAAGTGTCACTCTGTGTGTGACACGGTGGCCTGATTTGTTCTCACCCCTGCAAGTCCCCAGTCAGTGTCCCAGCTTCCCAGCCTCACTCGTGCTTTCTTTCTCAGCTGGCATTATTTATCACAGCAAAGTGAATAGAAATGCCATCTGCCTGTAGGAGTTCACCCACAGTTTTGCGAAACTTGGGCAACCTGGTGGTGTTACCTCCTTTATGTCAGTGGAATTGGAAGGACTGGGGTGCAAGGAATTCCTGCAAGACCCACCCAGGAAGGAAGCGCTGAGGTGTAAGGAAAAACTCAGAAAACACAAGGCTACCCCAAAGAAGAGAAAAACCTTTGGGCGGCATCTGATAGTTCCTTCGCAAAGGGCTGCACGCTGCTACTTTTAAAGTCCGCATTTAACAATATGGACCCCACGCCTGTGTATCTCAGGCCTAACAGATCTAAAGCCAAAACTACAAAGGTCTCTGATGTTTCTTTTTCCAGAATTTTTTCTCTTTCCATGATATGAACTTTTCTTAAGGCCTCCTCTTTCGAAGGAGCCGTCCTCCATCTCTCTTTCTTGCTGAACCTGCAGATGTGCACTGGGGTAGTGTGAAGAAGCTAATTAAACTGCAGAGGCTCGGCGGGGAGGCAGGGAAGGCCCTGCAGAGCACGCCGGGTGATTGATTTGCACTGTCACACGACTCTGCTGGGTGTCATAACTTAGTGACAAATCACGGATTACAGTGGCCCAGACTAACTCTCTCCCTTTGTTGTGCGGCAGACTTCAAAGCCGTCAAGCATATTAGTGTTTTTAATAAGTAGTTAGGTCAGGAGTAGCTTACAGTTCAGACTTAATTTTTTCTACCACAGAAGGTGTTGAAGGACTGGAGTCATAAAAAAATGGGGGGCCAAAACTTATGAGCAGGATGAAAAGTAAGATATGTTATAATAAACCAAAATAAAATAAAAGGCAGTCCTGTAACAGAGAGAGAGCTCTTTGTTGGGGTGTTGGGGAGTTTTGCATTATTTGTCTAAGCCACATGGCAGCCTGCTGTGGAGGGTCGTACCTTCTGGAAATTAGATTTTTTTCCCCAGGGGGAAAAATGACTCCCAATGCTTCAGTTCTCGGAGGTGGGGGGGGGGGCTTATAAGCAAAGGGCTTTGTTTTAATCAGCACAGGAGTCTGGGAGGGTCATGATAGTGTATTTGTGAGTGAACATCCTGTTCCCCAGCAATTAGTATCGTAAAATGTCCTTATCTTGGAAGAGCACATCTCCCCAAAGACAGCTGCAGCTGGAGTTGTTTGTCTCAGGGTGTTTACCTTCAACCACAGAACAGAGACCCCAGCATCAAAGCGAGGTGGGAATCTGAAGCCCTTTCCTTCTCTCACGCCATTGTCCCTGCTGTGGAACCATGGCTTCTCTGAGGATGGAACAAAGAAAGGCCTTTGAAGGATGCTCCTGGGGTCAGACCACAGTGATTTGCTGGGGTCATCTCTGGGGGGCAGAGATGTACTGGCAAATTTGTGTTTATGTATATATGCGTTTATGGGATGGAGGGATGCACGCACGTGTGTGTGTGTGTGTGTGTGTGTGTGTGTGTATAGAGGTCAGAGATCAACACTGGGTATCTTCCTCAGTCACTCTCCACCTTGTTTTGTGTGTGTTCCTGTATGTGTTAGTGTGTGTGAGTGCATGTAGATGTAGATGCATGTGTGGGGGCATGTGTGTTGATACTGGGTGTCTTCTTCAATTGCTCCCCATCTTATTGTTCCGGACAGAGTCTCTCACTGAAACTGGAGCTCGCCCATTTTGCTAAATTGACCAACTATTAAGTCAAAGGGATTCTCCTGTCTCTGTCTTCCCAATGCTATGCCTGACTAATGTTTTTTTCTTGAGATAGGATCTTACTATATCACCAAGGCTGGTCATGTGTTCTTGGGCTCAAGCAATCTGATACTTCAGCCTTCCAAGAAGCTAGGGATACAGATCTGTGCCTCTGTGTCAATCACCCTGACAATTTTAAGCAGGTAGAGCCCGTCAGACACAGAGAACTGTGGCTATCACACAAAAGTTCTGTGTGAGATCACACCACTCACATAGTTTGAGAGAGGTTCAAAGACACAGGCACCAGTTGAGTGGCTCTAAACAAGCCTTTCAGCCGCTGTGGGCTTCTGTTTCTTCATTTTACATAGACGCACTATATATATCAGAAAATAAGCACCCATGTATGCTTGGTTGACATGGGTGAAGGGAGGCTGTTCTGGGCACCTGTGAAATATTTCATCCCCAGAAGCATGCTCATCAGCCTATATTGTATGTAAAATCCATTTGAAACCAGGCATGATGGTGCATGTCTGTAATCCTAGCACTTGGAAGGTAAAGGCCAGAGGATCAGAAGTTCAAGGTCATTCTGAATACTTAGTAAGTTTGAGGCCAGCTTGGGATACCTAGTGCTTCCCTGTATTTTGATTCTTACTCATTAAAATTCAATTTATATTAGGGTTGCAAGATGACTCAGCAGGTTAAGGCACCCATCGCCAAGCCTGACTACCTGAGTTTGAGCCTTGGGACCACATGCATGGTGGAAGGAGAGAACTGACTCCTGCAAGTTGTAATTTTAAAAACTTACACTTATAGACTAGGCTTTATGGCACAGATATAGATAGATAGATATCTATATTCATATATATATTCTTCTTTTTTACCATTTTGAGAGTACAAGATCACAATCTGTTTGGATGACTTATACCCTGTCTTAAAATAAAAGGTCTAAAAGAGGACAGGAGATGTAGTTTTGTGGTAGAGTACTTGCCTAGCATGCGTGAGGTCCTAGGTTCAATCCCCAGTACACACACATGCAAACTTAAATTTACAATTACTTTAAAACTCAATTAACTCCTGTGTTGTGACTACAGAAGGCAATTTTGAACTTACCTGGACCTGAGCTCCCCTTCCTCAACTATGGAAAATGTTCTTCAAAGGAAATCTCTTCTTGGGAAAAACTGCCTTACCTGATGATACTGCCTGCACCTGCTCTAACACGCTGAACCAGCAATTCCATTCCTGGGAGTTTATTTTGGAAACAGTCCCACAGGTGCACCAGGAGACAGGGATGGGGATATTTGTACAGTGTCATTCACAATAGTGAAACACAGAACACTGCCTAACCGTCCATCCCCAACAGAAGGGTCAAATGATAGAATTTTAATCTAAAGACGTATGGGCTGGAGAGATGACACAGCGGGCAAACTTGCTGTTCTAGCCTGACGCCCTGAGTTTGCTCTCTGGAACCCATGGCGGAAGGAGAGAACTGAAATAATAACACTAATAATAATAATAGAAGTTCCTTTAAAAAATTTTAAAGAAATACTACCATACTACTGGTTTAAATAAATGAGTAATTGCTCTTATTTCTGTGGAGGGGAAGTGTCCTAGCCAGGTAAAACTCAGAGAGCTGGTGTGTTAGGAGAGAAGGGGAGGAGGAGGTGTATAGATGACTCAGATGGAATCTTGGAGTCTGTTATCAGCTTGATCACTCAGGAGTCATGTAGCTAGCTAGTAGACACCAAGAGATTGGAACCAGAATGCTTACATGACTGAGGGCTGGCAATACCCAAGGTGTTCCTCTCACACCTTCCAACCCTCCACACACACTACACATTTCAGATGTGCAACATGATGTCTTCCTGAGATGGCGTTGGTGATCTGTGATGTGTGGGGACAGATAAGCTCAGTGCTGGTTCAGGGAAGGAGTGGAAAGGAACAAGAATCAACCCCAGATGGTGGTTGACCTGAGCCTTCCCCTTTGACTGTTAATGTATGAAAGTCGTTGTGTGTCCGTGTAAATGAAGATTAAACACATGATCAGGCAGCTCAGATCTTTAAGTACTGCTATGTTCTATGGAAAAACAAAAGCAAAACCAGAAAGACATACTGTCTAATCCCTTCCCGGTAAGAGATTGAAGTGACCACTGGTCACTGACCAATGCCTCCATCTTTAACCCTCTAGATAGTTTTACTAATCTGTCTCTTTTTTATTATTGGTTTGATTATTGCTGGTCTCCCTAGAGACCCATGGCTGTCCCCACCACTGAGACACAAGCTTCATTCTCTTGCCACTCAAGTTCATTAGAATAGCAGTCCTGATACCCCAACCTGCAAATTAGGGCATTCTTCAGACACTGAACACTTCAACCTCACTTCAATCTGTAAGAAATTTGTTTTTTTTTTTTTTGTGGTTGTTGTTGTTGTCTAGTAAGAGCATCCAAAATATCAGTCACAGTAGTTATTTGAGAAAGAGTAACTAAGGACTAGAGTTGCAAGGGTTAAAGGTAGAATTGCCCTCAAAAACAATGAGCCACTCAGAAAAAGCAGGGAGTGTCCTTTAGGACATTGGTTTGAGGAAGAATTTGTTGAATATGACCCTAAAAATACAGGCAACAAAAGCAAAAGGGGCTAAATAGTGTTGTGTCTGCTTAAGAGGCTTCTGTGAAGAGACCACCTACAGAGTGGGAGAAAATATTTGGCAACTATTCATCTACAAGTGACTAATATTCAGAATATATAAGGAATTCAAATAACTCAACAGGAAAAAAATCTATTAAAAATGGGCAGATAACCTGAATAGACATTCTTTAAAGGGTAGATACAAGTGGCCAACAAGAATCTGGGAGAAAATGTTCAACATCACTAATCATTGGGGAAATGCAAATCAGAACCATAGTGTGCTAGCAATCCTCTCAGTCTAGTTAGAATGACTACTATAAAAAAAAGACCGGAGCCAAGAAAGGCCGGTAGGAATGGAGAGAAAGGGGGCACTCCCAAACATAGTTGGCAGGGAGGTCCTTCCAAAAACTAGACATAGGAGCCAGTCAGTGAGACAGCTCAGTTGGTAAAGGCGCTTGCCACCAAGACTGATGACCCGAGGTCAGTCCCCAAATCCCACATGGTGGAAGGAGAGAACTGACTCCTGCAAAATGTCCTCTGATCTCCATTCACATATCATGACAAGTGCCTTCCTCATTCATAAATAAATAAATAAATAAATAAATAAATAAATAAATAAATGTAGTTAGAAATACAGCCTAGAAATGGAACTTGTCCTATGATCCAGCAATCTCATTACTGGCCTATGTCCAAGAGACTGAAACCAGCATGTTGAAGACAACTGCACTTCTGTGTTTGTTAACAGCACCATTCACCATAGCCAAGATATGGAATCAACCCAGGTGTTCATCAATGCATGAATGAATAAAGAAAACCTATCTATATAATGCAATACTGTTTGTCGATAAAGACAAGAAAATCTTTTCATTTGCATGGTTGACACTGGAGAGTATTATGTTAAGTAAAATAAGTCAGGCCCAGAAAGACCAACCTAAATGTTCCCTAAATGTTATATAGAGAGAGGGTAAAAAGTAGGTAACAGGTGCAAGACACACTTGGGTAGGAGAACGATTTCTGATGTTCCGCACGCAGAAGGATCGCTATGGTTAACAATTCATTGAGTAATTTTTTTTAAAGTTAGTAGAGGTTTGGAATGATAAATGATAGATGTCTGAGATGTGGTGCTAATTACTGTGATAGGATTCTTACACATGGACTGAAATGTCACATAGTACTCCCAAACCCCATAAGTATATACAATTACTGTCAATTAAAAATAAGAATTAGGGAAAGACTGAGGAGATGGTTCTACAGTTAAGAGCACTGGCTACTCTTCCAGAGATCCCAGGTTCAGACCCAGCACCCACATGGTAGCTAATAGCTATCTGTAACTACAGTTCCAAGGGATCCAACACCCTCTTCTGGCCTCCTTGGGCATTGCAAGCACATGGGTGCACTTACCTGCAGGTAAAACACTCATACACGCAAAATATAAATGAATAAAAAAGCTTTAAATACTAAAAATTAAAATATTTTTTAAAATTAGGGGCTAGAGAGATGGCTCAGTGCTTGAGATTGCTTGCAGAAGATCTAAGTTTAGTTCCCAGTGCCCACACTGGATGGCCCACAACTGCCCATAACTACAGCTTCTGATCTGACATCCTCTTCTGGTTTTTACAGGCATGGCACTCATGTGTCACACACACACACACACACACACACACACATATTCACACATAAATAAAAAGAAAAAAACAAGTATTTTTAAAAGTCAAAAAAATTTTTTTCTAAAAAAATAACTTTTCATTATGTATTTAATATTATTTGACTATTTCACCAAGTACATGTATTTTATATATTAAAATTTTCATTAACTCACTCATGCATCTCTCTCTGTCTCCCTTCCTCCTTCCCTCCGAACATTGACATTTCAAGCCACCTCATTTAAGTTCCCTGTGCCTCACTAATATTCCCAGATTTCACCTCCAAGCCTCTCCTTTATATGTGGAATTTATACAAAATTCTGTGGCTGTTTACTCGGATTTGTTTTATTTAAAGTGTAAAAATAATAACTGTTATTTTTTATCCCCTTTCTAAAGTACTTTCTAAGCCAGCATACAAAGTAATGGGTTTCATTATGGCGTTTTCATGCATGTGTTAGACATTGTTGTCATTTGCTCCCCTCCCCTCCTGCCTCCCCTCCCTACCCCACCCCCCGCCCCCGCCACCACTTCCTGGGCTGGTCTCCTTCCTCCCCACAACTCCCCACAAATAGTTACCCATCTGCTTTTATGTCACGTGTATTCCATTATCCTCTTTCCTCTGTTTCCATTAAGATCTCTCACACCCATCTCATGATCCCTTTGTAGTTTCATGACCTACACACACACACACAAACACACACATCTATATATAATTTTCTCAGACAGAGTCTCAAGTGTCGCAGGCTGACCTCAAACTCCATATGTAGCAAAGTATGACCTTGAACTCCTAATCCTTCCAAGTGCTGGAATTACAGACATGTGCCACCATGCCTGGCTTACGGGTTCTGGAGGTTGAACCCAGAACTTCATGCATGCTAGGCAAGCCCTCTCCCAACTGAAAGGCATCTCTATCTCTTATCATTTTAAATTTAGGATCTGCATTTGCCAGAAAGCTTGTGGTATTTGTCCAAGTCTGGCTTATTTTGCTTGATAATGATTTCCAGTTTAATCTATTTTCCTAAAGTTGTCATAGTTTCATTTTTCTTTCTGGCTGAATAAAATTTCATTGTCTATATGTACCTCATTTTCTTCCTCTGTTTGTCTGTGGATGGACCTCCAGGCAGGCTCTGTTTCCTGTGTGGTGAATAATGCAGCAGAAGACACGGGTGTGCAAATATTTCAGTGGTGTGTCCACTTAGAGTCCTTATGATATATACCTAGAATGGTAAGACTGGGTCATATGGTAGCTCTATTTTCAGTTTTTTGAGAAACCTCTGTCCTGATTTCAATGTTGACTGTACGTTAGTTTACATTTCTACTAGCAGGGAACATGGAATTCTCTTTCCCTATGTCCTTGCAGCCAGCACTTGTCATTTGTAAGTGAGGTCGATTTTAAAAGCAGTTTTAATTTGCATTTTCTGGATAGCTAAGAACGTTGAACCTTTTTCAAATGTTTATTGGCCATTCCTCCTCTTCCTCCTCCTCCTCCTTTTCTGACTTTTTCAGGATAAGATCTACCTACATAGCTTAGACTGGCTTGGAATTTACTATATAACCCAAGCTGGGCTTAAACTCATGACACTGGATTTTATTTTAATCCCTTTCACCTTCCTTTTCACTGGAGTAGCAGGAGAAATCTTGAGAATGACCCATTCATCTGACCTTCAGAGGCAATGGTGAACTGATCCTCTGGGTTCAAACTCCCTTCCCTTCCTTCATGGTCTCTCCAGGAGGTGTGGTGGCCCTCCAGTCTCAGCAGGGAAGAGCTGTCCCAGAAGGAGCCAGATAGAGGGGGTTGGCCATCATTCTTACCAGTTGGCAAAGTTCCTGGGAGTTAAATGATAAAAAGACCTTATCTCGGGGTAACCCAGGCCTCCCCTGGCTTCCACCTGCCCGGCGCCTGGGAAAGAAAAACAAAAGGGTGTTGAGAACAATGACCATCTGTGAAGCTGAGCCTGCCTCACAGAGCCATGGGAACTGCAAGTTCCCATCCTCCCTTCCCAGGTCCAGGGCCCCCAGAGCCAGCCATCCTGGGAGACTAGGAGGTTCCAAGGGCCATGTGCTCCCTGTCTTGCAGCTTACCCACACCCTCTCAGAAGCATCCTGATGAGCATTCTCATCGTTTCTTATTCCTTAGAATACTCCTAGGGACACTATTTAAAAAATACTCTGCCTTCTCTCTGTTTCTATCCTCTAAAGCCTTTGACCTCTGTCCCATCTGAGCCTTGTGACACCTGCCAATTCCAGCATGTTTGGTTATTGCTTCCCTGAGAGGTGAGCTCCCCAGACCGTTCAGACAGATACAGAGCCTCAGCAGATCCTTCAGGCAACCAGTTCCCAGCACCCTTCTCCAGAGCTTTCACTGCCATGAATAACCTGACCACCACTCCTTTACATTTTTCCACTGGCCATCTCACTGGTTTTCATCACCATCTGAGATTTACCTAGATAAGGAATTTTTTGTTTTTTTACTTAAAATTTTTTTTATGTGTATGAGTGTTTTGCCTGTGTGTACCACATGTATGCAATGCGCACAGAGGCCAAGAGAGGGCATTGAATCCTGGAGCTGGAATTATGGACAGTTATTAGCCGCCATGTGGGTGCTGAGAACCAAACTCCAGTTCTCTGCAAGAGCAGCTCTTAACTGCTGAGCCATCTCTTCAGCTCCTAGATAAGACTTTTTATTTCTTCTTTATAGTTTTAAAAAATTAATGTTTAGATTTGTCCAAAGTCATCAATGAGTTATGGCTGAGACAGAACCTGAGTCCTGATTCCTAACCCAAGGCCTTCTGCTATTCTATCATCTCAGGAACATTGGGTCAGGCTTTTGGTCCTCTCCCATTCCTTTACAACACTCATCACTGACGCTGAAAGGCCACTGGAGTATGCCCATGCCCCATAAGGACAACCACCCCAGGACAGAAGTTATATAAATCATTGGTGGCCAAGCCTGGATGGAACGGATTGGCTGGTGCCCAACTTAGACTCATTAGAGACCCTTCCTCTGCTCTCAGGCTCTCTGAGGCTGGTGACCCAAAGCCCTTTCTCCCCATCTTCTCCTCCCTTTCCTCCTCTCCAGGTGGTCTGGCCAACAGCACTCTTAGATTCCTGGCCTATATATCCTTCTGCGTGGTTCTACTAGTCAAGAGCACCCTCGGAAAAGGGAGGAACCAGGGGAGAGTCAGGAGAACCCTAGTAGTCCAGGGAATAGAGAGAATGGCAAGAAAACACAAGGCGAGACAGGAGAACAGCGGTCACAAGACTCCTTGGAAACCCCTCACCATCTACTTATTGTTGGCTTGATGTGGAAGAAGAGGCAAGATGAGAAGCAGGCAGGAAGGGAAGAGGTTCTGTAACACACAGCTAATTAGAGCTGATGAAACAGAATGCTATCCTGGGTGGTTTTCATGTAGTTCAAAAACAAACTTGCAAATCAGCAAACGTGTCACATGACCTCACCATCCAACGTACTTCCTGAGGACAGTTATCTGTGTCTTGCCCACCAAGTGTTCCAAGCAGACTGTCCAGATAATGTGGCCAGAGCTTCAGATTCAGAAGGGACTTAAAAGGACGTCTGTTTCAACCAAAAACTAAGACAGAAAGATGAGGTGTTTCAGTTTCTAGTGACTCTTTTCCTTTCTAGTTTCTAAACTAGGTTGCAGCAAGGAGTGCCCGGGCTGCTGAGAAGGCTGCAGAGCCTGTGTTGTTCTAGGATGTAACAAAGCAGAAGCAAGAGACAGGCTGCTCAGCGATCTCCTTAGTTCCCATGCAAGGTTTGTGAGTCTCCCTAAGCGGGAGACACTGAGGATGGGAGCGCCACTCAGCTGGGGCAGGGGAGATGGGGGTCATCACTCAGGCAGGACATTGAGAAGAAAATGAGAGGAAAAGGAGAGTTTCTATCTTTCAGTCTGGATGCCATGTTTAGGTGGAGCATGTAAAACTGACATTCTCCTAATCTTTAGCAGCTCCTCCACAAAGCTCCCCAAAGCCACCATGCCCCCTGAAAGACACATGCTTGCCTTGCAAACAAACCTTCTGCCGGAATGGTGCCCCCAAATTCTCTCAGATGGAAAACTGAGAACTGCCACAAAGATAGTGGTCTATTTCCCTAGAGAGAAAAAAATCCCAGCAACTGAACACAGACACAAACTTATACCCACACTCTCTCTTAAATAAAGCACCCTAAACAGTAGCCACGGCTTCTTTGATTGGTGAGACAAACGCTGATTGTTTCCCCAGCTACTATTTTTTTCAATTTCTAAATGTACTATCACACATATATTGAAACTTCATGCTACAAAATACGAAATAAAAGTTTGTTGATTTACTTGTGTATATGTGTGTGTGGCATATTCATATGTGTGTATATGGATGTGCATGCTGGGCTCATGTGTGGAGACCGGAGGAGGACTTCAGGTCTATTACTGTCCACTTTATTCCCTTGTGGCAGGGTCTCTCACTGAATCTGGATCAGGTCAGGCAGCCAGCAAGCCCTGGAGATCCTCTCGTCTCCACCCTCCACAGCACTGGGGTCACAGCTGTGTGCACAACTATGCCTGGCTTTTTTTTTTTTAATGTGGGTGTTGGGGATTTGAACTCAGGTCCTCATGCTTGCACAGCAAGTACACTTAACCACTAAGCCATCTCTTCAGCCACTGAACCAAAATTTTAACAACATGACAGTCAAGGTTCCCAGAGAGAGTTCTTCACCCATCTAGGTCCTGAGCTGGCTCTGGTGACTTCTGTGGGAAGCCCAGCTCCCACAAGGGGCTCCCTAAAAGTTCACTTCTTTACTGAACAAAAGGAATAAAGTACCTGCATGGGCTAGTTGATAGTATTATGCCAAGTGAAAGAAGATTCTTTTATGAGATCTAAAAAAAAGAGGGACTGGTTACTAAGGGGCATCATTTGGATGGTTCTCTATTTTGATTGACAGATTAGGTCATATATTCATTTTTCCTACTGTGCATGTCCCTTCCCATAATGCATCTGATTTTAATCATATGCATGCCCAATTATGCATAGGCCTAAGATTATAGTAAGTAGGGGGTGATTCCTAACAGGGCCTTAGAGAACAGAGTTTTACCTTACTGTGCATGTATATGAACCAAAACAAGTTCAGGCTGGATTGACCCTTCTATTCTTCATATTTGGATACAATGGGAATACATGTGACCAGAAACTAAATTTTATTGTTACCGGGGGCAGGAAAACATATTGTTGAGAGATGGGGACATGTGTAGCCTAATGTAAGTGGGAGCTGAGAGGGTTAGAAGGTTGCTAGGTGACTGTTTGGAGAGAGGTGTGTGCATTGTACATGCAGGGAGAGAAACTAGATTAAGTGCACTACCACAAGGGGGTGCACATAGCTCAAAACCAAACGGGGGTCCCAGGCTCCTAAACTGCCTTCTCTGCCTCACTACGATCCCATTCATACGAGATGTCTAGAATAGACAAAGTAACGAACGGTCCTAAGGGGCGTAGAGGAGTGCCTGGTCAAGGATTCAGGGCTTTCTTTTTCACCATCAATGAACATGGTGATGGTTGTATAACTTAATGACTGTACAAAACATGATTGAGTTGTGCTCTTCAGAGGAGTGAAAGATGTGGTCTATTGAATTATAGCTCAATGGGGTTATTTTTTTAAATATCTAGCACCTATATCCACAAACAAATCAGTAAATCACACAAACATTTCTATGCATCAGGCTGACAATGTATGCAGAAAGCAAACATCAGGCTCGGGATTCAGAAGTCCAAAGATGTGTGCCAAGAAGTTGGAGCACACAGAGAAGTGTTCTGTTGACCTCACCAAGTCAAATGTACTGAATAAGTGCTCTGCTGACCTTCTAGAACAATCACCAAGTTCAGTGCATGGGAGTGGTGCTCAGAAGAAATGGAACTGCCATGGGGATGGCTTCACTTCTTGAAAGAAGGCAGCTCAATTCCCCTGAACTTCTTTACCTGTACGAGTTTCAAATGAGGCTACCTTCCTCTGGGTCACAATCTGTGTCTTAGCTTTCTAGCTGCCTGGTTGGGTCCCTCAGAAAAGAAAGGGAAAACCCTCTGTGATGGTTACTTTCATTGTCAAGGTCATTAACACAACCTAGAATGACCTCGTGGGAAGAGAGCCTAGATGAAGGACTATCTATGTTGGTTTGGGCTATGGGCATGTCTGTGGGGGATTGTCTTAAGTTAACTGATGAGGGAAGACCCAGCTCACTGTGGGTAGTCCCATTCCCTAGGCAGGGAGGGGGTCCTGAAGCTGAGCACAAGGAAACGAAGGAGCATGTGTATGCAGTCTCTGGGCTCTTGACTATGAATATGATGTGCCTAGCTGTCTCAGGTTTCTGCCTTCACTTTCCTACAATACAGGCTCTAACCTGGAAGTACAAGCTGAAATAAATGTCTTTTTATTTCTCAGAATGGTTTATCAGAGGGACAGAAGTGAAACTAAGACACCATGTGATTATCTTGTGCAGAGTTTTGTGAGCACGATTTTTTTGGCACAAGAAAAAAAGAGAAAGAAAAGCAACTAACCAAAATAAAAACAACAACAACAATAAAATCAGCCAGACATGTAAACCAATGGGATACAGCAGAGGACCCAGGAATAAATCCACACAGCTACAGGAAGCTGACTTTCAACAGAGGAGTGAAAGATGTGGTCTATTGAATTATAACTCAGTGGGATTATTTTTTAAAATATCTAGCACCTATATTCACAAACAAATCAGTAAATCACACAAACATTTATATGGAGAAAAACATACACTGGAGAAAAGTGGTGTAGGAAAAGTGTGTATGCATCGAGAGAAACTAGATCTCACTGCCAGAAAAAGAAAAATCAATTCAATGTGTATCCAAGACTTTAATGCCAGGCCTGAAACTTAAAATAATACAGGAAAATATGGGGAAAACTATCAGGTCTCAGCACAAGAAAGACTTTCTGAATAGAACTCCAACTGCAGGAATTGGCAAATGGAATTGCATGGAATTAGACAGCTTTTATACAACAAACGAAATTAATTACCAGAATGAAGGAGGACCTACAAAATGAGATAAAAAAAATCTTTGACAACAATTTGCCCAATATCCAAAATATGGAGAGTTCAAAAATAGGCTAGCTTGGGCTACAGTGTGAGTTCAAGCTTATGTGAGCAACTTAGTAAGACACTGTCTCCCTAAGAAAAAAGTCTGGAGATAGAGTTCAGTGGTAGAATGCTTCCCTAGCATGTGCAAGACTCTAGGTTTAATTTCCAGTACTGCAGAAACAACAAACAAACACACACCAAAAGAACTCAAACCATAAATAGGCAAACCAACTGAAAAGATAGATTGTGAAATAAATAAATAAACCAATGGCTGGTAAATACATAACAAAATGTCAGCATCCTCAGCCATCAGGAAATGTAAAACAAACCACACTGAGATTCTATCTCACTCAGGTCAGAATAGCTATCATAGAAGACAAATAACAACAAGTGCTGATGAGGATTCAGGGGAAATTGAATTATTATATGCTCTGTAAATAATGAAGCCTCTCTGGAAGACAGTAGACAGGCTCAAAGCTAAAAGTATCATATGATTCAGCTAAGCCACTCCTGGATACTTACCTGAAATATTCTAACTCAGCATACCAGACATCTGCATATCTGTGTTTATTGTGATGTTATTCACAATAGCTTACTTATGACATCAGTCTCAGCCCCTATCACAGAATGAATGGGCAGAGTGTGGCACTGTGGTATAGACACATGACAGAGTTGTAGTCAGCTATAAAGAAGAACATAATCAAAAATAATATGGTACTTTCAGGGAAATGGGTAGAACTGGAGACCATCTTGTGTGAAATAACTAGACTCACAGAGGTAAGTATTGTATGTTTTCTTTCATGTGTAGAACCTCAGGGAACAAGTGGAGGAGACATCATGGGGCAGAAATAGCAGAGCACCGGGAGTGAATATGATCAAAGTATGTTTTATATGTAAAAATTTCATGCAAAGCATTCATTTATATAATTAACATACTCTAATAGAAATGTTTTTAAAAAGAGTTTGTTTTGGCTGGAGAGGGGGTCGGTTGGTAAAGCACTTGCTTTCTCAGTATAAGGACCTGAGTTTGATCCTCAGAACCCTCATAAAAAGCCAGTCATGGTGGTAAACAATTTTAACCCCAGTACTAGGAAGGCAAAGACAGATAGATCTCTGGGGCTCACTGACCAGCTAGCCTACTCTTCTTGAAAAGCTCCAGGCCAATAAGAGACTTTATCTCAGAAAACAAGATTGATAGCACCTGAGGATCAACCGAGATTGATGGTCCTCTGAACTTCACATGCACACCTCCCTGAAAGACATGCATCTGTACATACACACACAAAGAGTTTCCTTTGTGAATTTTGATTCCTGTACTTTGAGGTGCTTTAGTACTTAAACTGACCTTGCAAGATCTGTCGGCATGTCAAAATGTCTCATCATCATGGCCATTTTCCTATTTCAGATACTTTACGCACATTCTCACTTGACCCTGGTAGGAAGGTATTTAACTGTCCTCATCTTAAAGATAAGAAAATTGAGGTCAAGTCATCAACCCATTCATAGACCTAAAGAAACTAAGGAATTGTAGATTAAAACTTTAACTATTGCTGTTCTCATTCCCAGGGTCTCAAGGTCTCACTGTATCTGAACCACTCAGGTACTTGTCAAAAATGAAGAGGCTGAAGGCTGGAGAGATGGCTCAGTGGCTAAGAGCACTAGCTGCTTTCACAGAGGACCCAGATTCAGTTTCCGACACCCACCTGGAGGCAAACAATTGTCCATGACCCAAGTTCTAGAGGATCCTCTGTGGGTATGCTTACATATAAGCAGGCAAAACACATACACATAAAATAAATAATAAATAAATAAAAACTAAGGATGTGAGACAAACCCCAGATGTATGAAATCCAGACCACCAGGCTGGACCCAGCTACCTACAATATTAAGCCTACTCTCAGTCCTCCGAGAGCACAGCAGAAATCTCTGTAGTAGGTCAAGAACTTAGCAAGAAAAGGCTGGAGAAAAGGCTCAGTCAGTAAAATAAGGTGGAGAGCAACTAACAGTGACTCCTAATGTTGAAATTTGGGTTCCATATATGCATACACACATGCACAAGCATACAGACACACACACACACACACACACACACACACACACACATACCCCACTCATACACACATGAACTGACAAAGGAGAAACTAAAGGATAAAGAATTAGGTATAAGATATGGCCTGCCTGTGTGTTATAGTCACAGATGGAGAGTCAAGTCAAGGCCCAGGGAACTGATGTAGCTACTTGCTGCAAGTCCCAGAGTCCGTAGAGCAAGACAGGTAGACTCTTCAGCCCTTGGACAACCTATAGAGTTGAAAATGGGCAGGGATGGTAAGAAAAGGAAGTCAAGAAAAGAGGCCACCGGAATCTAATGGGGATCAAAGTGATGTCTAAGTTTCAGCCCACTGCCTATGTGTGTCAGCCTCGTGGGAACCCACTTGTGGGACTTGTGCATCTCAAGAAAGTTCACAATGTATGTGTGTGACAAAGTTTGCTCAGATGTTCCCTGACACTTGGGAGGGCATCTCATGTGCTGGTTGCCAGCAGCGGGCTGGGTGTGAGAGGAAGGATTTCTCCATATCCTAACCCTTGGATCCTGGGTATATAAACTGATTTGGAAAAGGGATTTTTGCAGATATAATTAAAAATCTTGATTTAGATCATCCCAGGTTGTATGAGTGTCCCTAAAACCAATGATAAATGTCCTTAGGAAGAAGAGGGGAAACAGAGAGAACACTGTGTGAAGATGTAGACAGGAAGCTCTGTGCACAGCCGTACCTCAGAATGCTGTCCACACTTAATGCTGGAAGAGATGAGCGGAAGCCTCCCCCTGGTAGCCTCTGGAGGGAGGTGGCCTGGATGACACCTTGATTTTGGACTTTAGACTCCCAGGGTCTTGGAGAGAAGAACTTTATGTTAATTTAAGCTGCCTAGTTTGTGGGAACCTATCGCATCAGGCCTCCAAATTTACACCAGGCAACAGAACACTGACAAGTGTACTCATTACTTTTTGGATGTTGCAATAAAACACATCAGAAAGCAAGTCAGGAAAGAAAGGACTTATTTTAATTTTTCAATATTTTTTAAATTTTATGTGTATGAGTGTACTGCTTGCATGTGTATAAAGGAACCATGTCATGCGGTGCCTGAGGAGGTCAGACGAGGATGTTGAATGCCCTAGAATCAGAGTTACAGACTGTTGTTAGCTGTCATGTGGGTGATAGGAACTGAACCCCAGTCTTCTGTAAGAGCATCCAGTGCTCTTAACCACTGAGCCATCTCTCTGGCCCTAGGAAAGAAAGGGTTTATTTTAGATTACAGTTCCAGAAAGGCAAGAGCAGAAAACCGGTGGATCATGTTTCGTCTGCACATAGGAAGTAGAAAGAGACAGAGCAGAAAGTGAGACTAAGCTATAAACCCCTAAAGCCCACCCTAGTAATGTACTTCTGTTAGTAAGACTCTCCAATCTCCCCCAAATGGGGCCACTAAACAGGGACCAAACGTTCAAATACATGAGCCTGTCGGGGGGGGGGGGGTCATTGTTCACTCAAACCGCCACAAAGAGTGATTCCATAGCTGCTGCTGAGTAGACTTGCTTGTCACCCATTAGCTGGCCAAGGGTCCTCTCCTACCTGATAGAAATCATAGGTTGGTGAAAAGCCCTTCAAATGCTGGCCTCTAGCAGCTTTCGTTTCCCTCAGGGTTCGCCAGCAGCAAGCTGTGGCAGAGGGCGGGTAGAAGGAGCCACAAGTTACAGTCCACAGACAGACCCTGGGTATCTGGACTCCTCGCTCTACAAGTGCTATGTCTCATAGCTTGGGGCCTGAGACCCTTGGCCCTGAAAACTGGTCAGCTGTCTAGAACTTCTCTGGAGGCCAGGGTCTGCATCTCTGGCTCCTTTTAACACTCTCGCTGATTTTCTATTGCTTCCTGTCTTCTTACTGCCCTGGCTGTTCTTAAACGGTTCCTTCAGTTGTCAGTGGCCCCTGTTAGAACTTGGGTACTTGCCTCTGTTAGGACAGCATATGGGAGCAGAGGCACTCAGAGAGCTGTTCAAGAAGTGGGGTTCTGAGGAGGCTTGGATCACCAACAAGCTCCCTCCCTCTAGGGGTCCGATCCTTCCAGGTGTTTTAGATCAATGGGAAGAATCAGTGGGAAGTTGGGTGTAGCAACCCACACTGGTACCACTGGGTGGATTTAGGCCTTGGTCGCTGCCTGTGGGTGGATCCGAGGCATCCCCTGAAGATGCCTTCTTCAACTGTCAAGGGTAGTTCTAAAGCCTGTGGCTTTTTCAGCAACCACACAGCATCTGCTGAGTGCGTAGCATTAGGAAGTCAGACTCCAGGACTTGGGAACCAGGCGGTATCACCTTCATCTGTCAAGCTTTGGCCTGAGGTAGGTGCTTTTCTGGCTACCAAACTGCACACTTCATTGCTGCCGTGGTCCTCTGCTGTCCCTGTAGATTCTCCATGGTACCAGCTCAGCCTCCACTACTGAAGATAGGCAAGGAAAGACCACTCAAGAGGAGTCTGTATTGGACCTGATGATGCAATACCAGGGGAGGCTGTTCCCAGCCAATTCACTTAGGGGGTTTATTCTGAACACAGCCTAAAAATGAGAGCTTGGACCAACCACAGCTATTGATTTGGACAATCGCAGCCCTTTGTTTTAGACCAATCACAGTTGTTAAGGCATGAATCACAGAGTCGAATAGCCCTCTACCATGGCAAGCACTCACCTCTGTCCCAATGTGGAAATTGTTCATCAAGGTTTGTGATTGCAGAATGATTAGCACATGCCTTTAATTCCCCACTTCGGAGGCAGAGGAAGACAGATCTCTGTGAGACTGGTCTACACAGCAAGCTGCAGGCCAGCTGGGACTATAGGGAGATCCTGTCTTTAAAAAAAAGGAAGGAAGAAAGAAACTGCCTGATACAAGCAGTTTCAAACAATCCTGGCTGGTACATTTATGACAACCAGCTGCAATTTTTTTTTTCTTCAAAATCATCTCAAAGTATCTGTGGAGAGCTTAAGATGACTGGTGTGAGTGTAGATACAGCATGGCTGACTGTTAGCCCCTTTGTTCAAATCAGCTCAGGCTAATGGAGAAAGTCCAATAGGTGATAATTAGGGAGACAAGGTCCCCCATTCCCAGTGTCTTTGCTGACTTACAGGAAAATGAACACCAGGAGAGCTTAGAAATATAAATCTATCATTAATACAAATGATGATTTTTAACAGCGTTTTATACCAGCTCAGGCAGAGGTGGGTCCCCTCATCAGCTGCATGTCCAGTACCCTTGCTCCTTTTCTCTGAGTACAGCTTCTCCTCTCCCTTGCAGACCTGTCTTCTCCCACAGCAATCTGCAGGGGATTCTGGAGGTCCACATTAAGCACAAGGATAGCTTGCCATTCAGAGACCCCCTATCTCCTCAGCTATAACAAGTGGTCCAAAGGTTACTTGTGACCCAAACTGACCCAATCAGAATCCTTCCCTTGGTCTTTGCAGGACTGAGTAGATAAGAGCTATATTTTCTCTTTTCCTTTGGAGCTGTTGGCAGCAGCTCCATTGATGTATTCCTGCTGAGTGGAGAAACTCCTTGTTGAGCAGGCAAGGAGGAGGCAATGCATACAGAAAGAGAGATATGAAGGCTGTGTTTGAAAGTGCTGGAATCCAGCATGCAGCTGACCCTGAAGTCAAACGCACCGTTTCTGCGGTTGGGTGTGTGAAGTTCAATGTCACTACCTGGCTTAGAGTAAGTGCCATGGTTTAGGTCTGATTTGTCCCCCAAGGGTTCATGTATTAGAAGCCTGGTCCCCAGCGTGATGGTAGTAGAACCTTTAAGGGTGCGTCCCTATTGGAATGCAGTTAGGTCATTTAGGGTACAATTCCTGGAAAGGATTATGCTGGAGTCGTTGAATGAATTAGTTCTCACGACTCCTGAATCTCTCTGGTGTCTCGTTTTGCCATGAACGCTCTCTTCATATGCTTCCACCCACAATACTGTCTGCCACATTGCAATGCAGTTCACACAGACCTGAGCCAAGCCAGTGTTATATGCTCAGACTTCTAGAACCATGAGCTAAATAACCCTCTTCTCTTTATAAAGTACCAAGGCTCAGGTATTTTAGTACATTAATAGAAGATAGGCTCATATATCTGGATTCTGCCCTTACCAACCAAGAAAGCCTAGGGGACACAAGGAACTTATCACAGCTGCCATTTCCCCCTAGGGCAGAGCAAGGAGACCTGGAACAAACTTCACTGCATCCTTTTCATCTGTTCCATTCCAGAGAAGATTTGAGAAGATCAAGGGCTTACTGGCATTATGTACCAAAGACAGGGGAGAAAAATGCTTGAGAGATGGTTTCTTTATTTTCCTAGTGTCAAACAGAATGCCTGAAAGACTCAAGGGTATCTGTCTTCCAGCAGTTTAAAAGTTCTTGACAGAACAGAGAAGAGAAAGTACAAGCTGCAGACAGGGAGCCAAGTCAAGGATGGGCAGACAGACATGATGTACCGCCCCCACTGCCATATGGAGCCACTGTACATCCAAGCATGGACCTCAGCATCCCAGGGACATCTGAAACTTCTTTCCGGCATCTCCTACCCTCTTCAGTTCTCTTTGGGTTCCAGAGTCCATAGGTTACTAATTTCTCTTCTTTTCAAAGCTCACCATTGTGTTTGAAGTCAGACTATATCCTATTAATCTCTTCTGAATTTGGGGGGGGGATTAAGAAACCTGGGGGCCCTTTAACATAGAAAATAAATAAGCAAGCACAGCTACGCAAGAACATGTTGTGCGTGAGAACGCAACACAGCACACACGTGGATCCTGGCATAATCCGCTTTTCAGCTCTGCTGTGTATGATCACAGGAGAGACCCGGGCCGTACCTCTCACCAAGGTCCTTCACATGTTCTTTAAGAAGGAAGCTTGTTCCCCAAAGTTGCCCTTTGTAGTTCACAGGGTCTGTCGTGCAGACTTCAAGCAAGCTAATTACTGGTCAGCCAGCAGCCGCTTTGAACTGGACTCACATCAGAGGCCCTCCAAGGAGCTTTGCAAGGTGGCTCTTTTCATATGGTGCCTATTATGTTTATACGTGGCAGAAGGCCCTTTTGCTTTTCCTTGAGACAGAGCAGAGAGGGGAGCCTTCTAATTAAAGTAGCAACAAGAAAGTGAAGGGAGCCTTGCGAAGTTCTTCTGACAAGTTCAAAAGCAAGATGGCTCTCAGAGAAACTAACTTTGGCTCCTGCTGCTCCTGGGAAGACAAAAACCCAATAAGAGAAAGAGAACACGCTGCATGAGAGGGACTTGGTCTTTCTGTTCAGGCATAACTGCAAGATTTCCATCTGTCCCTGCTCCCCAGCAGAGTTCTCAAGGGCTTCTCGTGTGAATTTGCCAGTTCAGGCTCTTCTCATCAACATAGCTTAAACATGGGTGCTAGGAGAACAGAAATGTTTTAAAAGAAGGGCGGGCAGCTGGAGAGTTTGGCTCAGCAGTTAAGAGCATAGGTGCTCTTGCAGAGAACCTGGATTCGATTCCCAGCACCCGCATAGAAGTTAACAGCTGTCTGTAAGTCCTGTTCCAGGGAATCCAACCTCCACAGGCATTGTACAACAGGGGGGCTCCTATCTACACACAGGCAACACTCTCAAACACATATAATAAAAATAGTAAATAAAATATATTTTTTTAAAAAGCCATGAGATGGCTCAGTGGGTAAAGAGTTTGCTGCCCAAGTATGAGGACCTAAGTTATATCTTCATGAATGCGGAAGTGGTCGTGAAGTCCCACTTCTAGCTGGAAAACGATTGGCAATTGATGGTTGCTGGGAGAGGAAGAGTCGGTTTTCACCACGGAGGTAGTCCCTGAGAAGCTACCCAGACTCCAGTAGAGGATCCTATGCACATAGTGGCAGCACAGAGTTGTCTCAGTGAGGCAAAGTGGTACAGGCGTGGGGAGGAACTGAGGGGGTGTGGACTTGATCAAAACGCATTGCATGCGTGTGCACAATTCTCAAACAATTTAAAATAGTAAGGTGGATAGGCAATTGGGAAAGTCATCCAGACACCTGACATCAACCTCTGGTTTCTATATATGACTGCATGGACAAGTGTACCTGCACACACACACACACATACACACACACACACACACACACACACACACACACACACACCACACCAAAGTGGAGGAGGGGCTAAAATATTGGAGACCAAACTGTTGATGATGCCGTTCACCCTCAGGATAACATTAAAAACTGACCTTCGTATTACTTTTTTCTCAGGTAATCAAATCATGGGCCTTGAACTTATTAGGCAAGTACTCTACCACCAAGACACAACTTCAACCCTGTGGTCTTAACTTCTGAGCGCCCCCACCCCCAGAAAAGGATGAAGAAACATGGTCTTACATCTAGGAGTATACATACATTAAATCAAATGTTTTAAATTTGACTGGTATAGAAATTAGAGTAATAGTTCTCAGTAGAGAACTGTGTCTGAAGATAGTTTTGATTTTCAGGGTTGAGTGAGTAGGTGGACCTAGCTTCTTCTGTGTAGAGTCCGGAGACACTGCTCACCATCCTCTAATACATAGTACAGGCTCCTGCAATAAAGCATTATTCACTGTGGAAGTCAATAGTGCCACTGTTGAGAACCCCTGAACAAAGATTATATCCTAGGCATGCCCAACAGCCATTCCTGGTACTACAGTCTCCTTCCTCCAGTTAAGACCACATGTCTCACTGAAGACACTGGGTGCCTCCTCCCTTAATAGCAAGAAGGGTGTCCCCTTATAAACTTACTTGTTGGAAGCAAAGGTACATTTTAGTCATGATTCATCCTCACCTAAATGCTATGATTTAAATATGTCTCCCTAAAATTCATGTATCGGGGCCTAAGGAGATGACTCCGTTGATAAAGTACTTGCTGTGCAAGCGTGAAGACCGGAGTTCAATTCCCAGAACCCACATAGAAAAGGTGGACTTGGCAGCCCATGCTCATATTCCCAGCGCTGGGGAGGGAGACGAAGGCAGATCCCTGTGACTCACTGGCCAGTCAGCATAGCCTCCTTGGACAGCTCTAAGCCAGTGAGAAAGTTGGATGGCATTTGAGGAATGACACCTGAGGTTGTTCTCTGATCTATACCCCACCCCGTACACATAACACACAAACACATACAAAGTCATGTATTGGAAATAATCCCCAGATCCTTGTGTTCCTGGTATGTAGTGCAGTGCTTGTGGCGGTCAGAAGAGGATGTCAGATTCCTTTGGAACTGGAGTTACAGACAGTGGTTAGCCACCATGTGGGTGCTGGAAATTGAACCCAGGTCCTTTGCAAGAGCAGCCAGTGGTCTTAACCACTAAACTGTCTCTCTAGTCCTGGCTTAAATATTTGTAAGCAGAAAAGAAAATACACAGGCTATCAAAGAAACCAATTACACTGAAAAACAGTTATCAAAATATGTGTTGAGGCATACAGTATTATGTAAAATTATTAATACATTGAGAAACCATAGTGTCTAAAACTACCCTCATTTTAGAAGAGTAGCACTGTTTACAAACAACACTGAAATATGTTTGCTGCTAATAGAACAACATAGGAAAACATCTTTTTGCTTTTTCTGGAGCAAATTCAACAAAGTCACAGACCCCACTGTTGCTAACTGTGATTTGTTGCCTACATTTGTAACTGAAGCGTGGGCCAAATCTTCCTTAGTTTCTTGGGAAGAGAAAGATTTTTGTTGTTGTTGTTCATGGTAATAAAAATATACTGGTCTTGGTCATATTCACAGACCTCTTGAATTCTGTGACCACTTGACATTTTGTAGACCACTGGTTAAGGATCTTTGACCACAAAGCCCCAGACAGAGCTCAAGTAGGGTTTTCTTTGTGTGTGTGTGTGTGTGTGTGTGTGTGTGTGTGTGTGTGTGTATGTTCTGGGTAGCAAAGGAAGAGCATGTGCGTGCATGTGCATGTGGAGACCAGAAAATATCCTTAGGCATTATCAACCTTTCTTTGAGACGGAGTCTCTCACCAGCCTGGAACTCACTGATTCAGCTAGACTGGCTGGTCAATGAGCCTCAGGGATCCACCTGTCCATCTCTCCAGCAGTGGAATTTCAAGCCTACACCACCATGTCCAGCTGTGTGTGTGTGTGTGTGTGTGTGTGTGTGTGTGTGTGTGTGTGTGTTCCAGGGTTTTTCTAGAAGGAAAACAGTGGATGAAGAGGAAGAGGGAACATCTTATCATCCTAAGAATAAGCAATGCACGGTGACTAATATCCAAGGCAATGTTAGCTTATCAGGGTAGCTCTTGTGACCTACTAGAGACCTGAGCATAAACAGGGGAAGCGAGTGTGGACAGAGACATTCTGCAGAGGATACTGAATCAGGAAATGAGAGTTTGCGCTTTTTTGAAATGGAACATACCATACCCACAAGGCTGTCTTCAAGGACAGAGCAGAAGTGTTGTCAGAGCCAGTGGAGAAATACCTGCCACCAGGCTTCAGGACTGTTCACTGGAGGGAGATATCCAACATGGTCATCAGGATTAAGCTCAGGACTGAGGAGAGAGAAAAGGGGAGACGTGGAGTGTAGAGCTGTTCATGAGAATGAGGTTTTCACAATATGGAGCTGAGGGCTTGTCACAGTTTAACTCTGAATTGTCCCCTATAGAGTCATACCGAATGCTCATTGGTGACCTTACACTCAACCCAATTGATGATGCTGTGTGGGGAAGGTGTGGAACTTTTAGGAGGTCGGGTGTAGCTGGTAGAAGTGGGTCGGTCACTAGGAATGGGACTTTGAAGGCTATATCTGCCCTAGTTCCTGCTTTTAGTACTTCCTGGTTTGCTATGATGTGAACAGCCTCCAAACACACTCCAGCTGCCGTGAACTGAGTTGCCCCTCCATGGCCTCCTCCGTGATAGACTGAGACTCTCTGAAACCCTGGGTCATAAAACTCTGCCTCCCCCAAGCTTCTTCTACTAGGTATTGTTGTAACAACACAAATGTAACTAATTCAGGCTGATTTCAGAAGCCTCTGTAACTTCTCTCTTAAGCCTAGATCCTTTCTGTTGCTGTATGAAGAACTGGAAAAGCAGCAGTCTGGTTTCTAATCTCCGGTCTACTTTTCTCAACAGATGAGCCACCTAAGCCGAGACATTTTATTTGTCTGGTTCTTAGTGTGTTCTTATCTGTAAAATGAATTACTTTGACTAGATAATCTCACAAGACAAAGATTTTTTTTTTCCCCCAATATGACGACCTTCATCCATAGTCCTGTACCAATATTTCCCAATTGTGGCCACAGACTAAAACACCCTGGGGTGCTGTTTTGAAAATACATTGATACCCAGAGCTGGGGAGATGGCTCAGTGGGTAAACTGCTTATATACAAGCATGGGGCCCTGAGTTTGATCCCCAGCACCTACGCAAAATTTAGGCATAGCTGCGCCATCTATGCCACAGCACTGGAGGAATGAAGACTGGAAGATCCCAGCGGTTCACTGAATAGTGAGCTTCGGCTTTAGTGAGAAGCCTTGTCTCAAAAAGAAAGGTGAAGACCAATATAGAAAGACACCCATCATCAACCTCTGGCTTTCATGTGCATGCACAGGCACACACACACACACACACACACACACACAAATACTGATACCTGTGACCTATCTCCAGAGTTCAGAGGTAGTTGGTCTGCTATGTCAGAACTATGTAGACTGTAATACACCAGATATCTAGCTCATTCTGATACTCAGCCAAGTCAAGCTCAAGACTCCACAGTAAGTTTGCTGGTGAGGTTTATTCTTACCAGTTGGTATAGCATTAATAGACTAGGGTAGAAGATCAGAGCCCTAGAACAGAGACATGGTGCTCACATTCAACAGGACTCTGGGCCATGACAGGGCCCAGAGAAGGCAGTGTACTTGGGGGTAGGGACGAACAGGGAATGTGATAGTTTGGTCTGAAATGCATTAGTTCATTTTGTTCTTTTAGCTGAGTAGACTTGGGTAGGTAACTTTGCCTCTCTGAACCTCTGTTTTCCCATCTGTAAAGTGAACCTTGTGCAGAGGACAGAGAAGCGAAGCTGTGGACAGGCCTTTCTCTAAATGCGGTACGTACATATGTTGTCCAGTTTAGTTTTAAATAGTACCTGACAGCTAAGGAAACTGTTGCTGAACAGATCAATGAACTTCTATCTCTCTATCTCAATGACTTACTACGGGGCTTCCATGAGATCATATGTCTCGAATAGGGTTTCCAGATTCTTCAAATAAAAAAAAGAAGCCGCTCAATTAAATTTGAATTTTAGGTAAACAAGGAATATATTTTCCTTAGTGTAAGTATGTCTCAAATATTGTTGTGTCTGACAACTCAAGTTTAAAGTCATTTTTATCAGCCGTGAAGGCTCGTGTTGTTTTATTACATTGTTTGGCTTCTTATTAGGAAGAAGTTTTTCTTTATATGCAATACTAACCTTCTGACATGTGTCCTAAATATCTTTCCTATTTGTGTTTTATTTTTCATTTTGTTGACAGTGTTTGTTGTGCAGAAGTTTTTAATTTTTATGTTGCCACATGTTCCAATCTTTTTCTTTATGGTTTATGGCACTGTTACTATGCCTAGAAGTTTCCATTCAAGATTATACAACTATTCATCCACGCTTTCTTCTAGTGATTTTATGGCTTTATTTTTTCACATTTAGAGCATCTGGAATTTATTTTGGGGGATGATGGCATTTTTTCCCCAAATGGCTAGCCAGTGGTTCCAAACACATTCAATAAATTATCTTTTTCCTTGCTTGTTAGAAAATGTCCTTTATCACACACCATATTCTGAGATTTACATGGCTATAATTCTGGAAACTCTAATCTGTTCCACCAATCTCTTTTTTTTCTTTTCCTAGTAGGACACTGTTTAAATCACTGGGACTTTATAACATGGCTTATTATCTAAGAAGGCGATTTTCCCTTGCTTCCCCTCTTTGTAAGGATTTCCTGGTTGTCCTCAATGTGACATTCTTCCATGAGAATTTTACAGTTATTTCTATCAAGCACCCACAACATTTGTTGCGATTTTGATGGATGCTGTGCTGAATCTTCAGAATTAATTAGGGAGAAAGGACTGTCCTAAAAAACATTTATTTATTTATTTATTTTTTAATGTGTACATGTTTTGCCTACAGGTATGTATGTACACCATGTTCATGCAATGCCTGCAGAGGCCAGAAGAGGGCGTCAGATCCCCTGGAACTAGAGTTACAAAGGATTGCTGGCCACCTTATGGGTTCTGGGACCCAAATATGGGTCCACTGAGCGATCTGTCAAGCCCCAAGCAGGAACTCAGTGAAGTATGTGCTTATACAATAACAGACACCTCTCCATTTCAGCAGCCTGTGCGTGTTCTTCCATAGAAACATTCTCTTCACATACGTTTTGCATGATTCCTCTTCAGTTTATTCCTAGTATTGACACTCATGGTATCGTTGATATTTCCTATTTGACTGTATATGTGCACAGTGTGAGATGTTCTGTTAAAGGAGGAGATGAGAGTAGGGAAAGCAGTGAGGGACAAACTTAACTTTATCCTTGTAGGTTTCCTAGTGTCTGACTTTACAGGAGATTCCTGGGAAGGCTCGATTTGGAACATGCCTACGGGAGACGTATCCTTAAGGACACGGCTTTCAAGCCTAGACAGACACAGGTGTCAGATACAGTCCTTCCAAACCTTCCCAAAGGATTGCTTCTCTGGTCTCCTGCACGGGCTCCACTCTGCCCCACCAGATCCAGACGTGTTATTAGCCCTCAGCGCAAGTCCTGCCCTTTCCGAGATCCAGTTCTACCGGACCAGTGTTCTTTGGAAATTCTCTCTCTTTCTTCTTTGGGCAGCTTGCAGGATCACTTGCTCTTCTGAAGGACGTCTGGCATCTCCCTGACACACCACATTTGCTGAAAGATTTACATTTTCGATTTCCTCACCCATATTTTGACTATATACATAAAAGAGAATTGTAAATGTTTAGAGAAATCAAAGTTCTTCTTAGACACCTGCACTTCCACCGAATTGGTATTCTCCAATTTATGCCAAGAAAAAGGCAGAAGGTATGAGGTGAAATAACTTGGTTATTTTCTGGTTGAGATTTTCTAAACTTCATTTCCTCTTTCTGAAGTAGCTTCAAGTTCCCAGGGCAGGTTGGAAGCTCGTCAGACACAGTGCCCTGCATTGCTTGGCCAGAGGTACAGTGGAGAAGCCCATTGTGAGGTAGGATAGTAGAGAGAACTGTAAAGGACGGGCCAGTAAGGACTCTGATCACTGCTGAGGTGGGGACCCTGCCCAGACCAGTGTCAGGGTCTCGCACAGCGTGTGTGCAGTAGACGCTGTCCCGCCGCCACCCCGCCCCACGCACAGGCCTCTTGCCCAGCCTGCCTCTCCCCACCTGTCACTCTGCCTGCTCCATCTTATCTTTGAAATCTCTGGGATGCTCACAGGCAGACAGAGGGGATTTGGTGCTGAAGAGGTTGCTCTCTTGACAATTAACAAACATTGAAGTGTTCATTCATTTACCCCAGAAAAACATGAAGTGTTCCTTCCCAGATCGGGGGAAAAAAGCTAATATGCCTATGATCCCAGCACTCAGGAGGCTGAGGCAGGAGGACAACGAGTCTGAGGGAGTCCTGGGCTACACAGCAATGCTGTCTCAAAACCGAAAAACAAAACAAAAGTTGGAAAAAAGCTAAGAGATGCCAAATATGCTAGACACGGTGGCACACACCTTTAATCCGAGCACTAGGGAGGCAGAGGTTAGGCAGATCTCTGTGAGTTCAAGGCAGGCCTGGTCTATATAGAGAGTTCCAGGACAGCTGGCCTACAGGCAGACCCTGTCTCAAAAAGACGAGAGAGAGAGAGAGAGAGAGAGAGAGAGAGAGAGAGAGAGAGAGAGAGAGAGTCCAAAAGGTCAATGAGATGGCTCAGCAGGTAAAGGTACTTGCCACCAAGCCTGACAACCTGAGTTTGATCTCAGGGATGCACATGGTAAAAGGAGAGAATTAACTCTTCTTGCGAAATTGTCTATTGACCTCCACATGCATGTGGTAGTATGTGTGCAGCCATATACATACACACAAACACACACACATAACTATAATTAAACAAATTTCAATGCCAATATCAGACCCACCTCTACCATCAGATGTGAAAGAAGGTAGGTGCAACTAATAATCAAACTCTTAGCCCAAGACAGGGAAGCTTGCTGAGTGATAAAATCTAGAGCTCTGGATGGAACAATGCTTGTCTTCTGTAGGCCACTGGGGCCAGAGACAATTGCATAATTCTCTAGTGGCTCCTTGATCACTGGCTTGCAGCCTCCCCCAAGCTCGATTGCTAAGAGAGCTGTACTGATAACTTCCATATTCGTATCCCTCCACCAAAAAGAAAAAAAATGAAACACACCATTCCTGCCATCACACCTACAACTTGCCTTTGGAAATGGAAAACTCCATCCTATAAAACAAGTCCCTTCTTCTAAGTACCCCACCAGGACCCTTTCAGAGAAATCTGAACTTTAATGAATCAACTTTTTCCATAGTTCGCACCTCCTAATTACAAGGGAGTGGACCGTGTTATGGTTGCCCGAGGCTTACATGGCGTCATGATGTCCTTAAACTAAGACGGCTACAACATCACCAGGCACTGTAACCTTATGGGATCAATGTCATATATATATATATATATATATATATATATATATATATATAGTCTCTTGTTGACCAAAATGTTTCAAGACATGTGACTATTAGGTAACAAGGTGTCTCACGAGGGTGGTAAGTTTGACAATACCAAGGTTAAAGAGAAGAATGAATTCTGGCCAAGGTCACAAAGCTCATTCCTGACTTGACACTCTTCCTTTGTGGTCCATTGGCATGCCATCCATGGACCCGAGTTTCGTACAAGCTTCTTCGACCCAGTCTATTATGAGAATAGCTGGAAATTCCAGAGCAGCTGGGGAAGCGATCTCACAGCCCCTCTCCCGCTCCAACCTCATAATCTTTTATTGCTCTGCAGTTCCTCTCTCACCCTTCCCTCCACGTCCCCCACCATCCTTTTGCTCACACAGATCCTGTGGGAAACTGCATCTGCAGAGGGAGTCACATTCCCTTTGAACAATGCTGAATGAGGACAATGTCAGTCAAATGCCCAGCTGAGAGTATCGCTTCCCCTTCCACATTCACCCACGTGATTCAACATGGAACAGCTTCCAGGCTCATCACAGTTAGGGCTTGAGGCTCCTTCCTTGATTTCTGCTTCTCAGCTCTTGTGCATTTCCCAGGATTGGCTAGGAATAGGAATGAGGCAGCAACAATGAAATGTTGGGATTTCGAAACCAAAAGGTAATAGAAGAATCCCAGACAGTCCATTCCGTGTGGCCCCAAGTTCACATATGGTCAGCACATTAGTGACCTTGTAAAAAGACCCAATCAAGACAGGCATGGGACTTCTGTCATTAACACATTGCCTTTCCTAAATCATGGGGCTTTGGGAGATGTAGCTCTGTGCCCTTGAGTGCACTGTAGGTTTGACCATGACATTGGTCTTAATGCAACAGAGATGCCTTTTCTAGAATGGTCCTCCTCTAGAGATAGAGTAGCAGTCTTCACGAGCAATTGCTTCCAGACCCAACAAAGAGAAATTCATGTGTTTGAAATGCCTGCCATTCTTCTCCATTGTGCCATAAAGTAGCCAGCTTCATTTTGCACAACACAGATTGATAACAACCATGTGTGTGTCTTCTGTATTTATAGACTTGAGAAAGGACCTACTTGGTCAGTGTGAGATAATTTCCCAACCAAAATGGAACCAGATGTGTCTCCTTCTTGTTCAGCTCTTCAGACTCCAACCATCGAAGTCCAGGGGTCTGTTCTCACCTAGCATTCCTGTTACCTTTTCCACAGTGGCTGCCGTTCCAAGGTGCCTGACAAGTAGAATTTAAGGGAGCTGCTTCCAGATTAGTATTTTCTCATCTTTTCAAGGTTGGAGATACATCAGGGCAGACGTTTCCTCCTTTGGAACAGAACATTTCTGTGAGGCGGTAGACTCACCTACCTTTAAGTAAACCATTCTTCTCACTTCACAGAACATGCAATGGTTAAGTGCTGGGAACCTACTGGTACCGACCCCTTCAAAACCCCGAAGCAAAGGAGTTAGGCCAGACTGACAGTGAAGAAGCGCAGAACTTTCTTTTTTATCTTAGCTCTTGTTTTGTTTTAGTTTTAAATCAATCTCGACTTGTGCTAGTGCTCTTGCCATATACCATAGCACAACTTTTGCAACGCACAGAAGTGCTCAGTCAAGAGAACAAGTGGGAATGAAAGCTAGGCTATGCTATGCCTGTCAAGCCAGCTGCCCCAGCATGAGATGTATATGGGAGGAGGTTAAGTGTTCGTCAGGTCAGCAGCCTGGGATTTCGTACGCCCAGAAGACACAGCTTTTCCTAAGATAGTGTATATACAAATGGTGCCCAGAGGATTGCTGACAGACTGAGAGATGAATGTCCAGGTACCAGGGAATATGTCACTTGCTCCTATTTGCATATTAGTACTTCTCAGTGAGCCCCAATCCTTTACTCTGGCCTCTCTTTGGGAAGTCTGAGGGTAACTCACTGGGAGAAGTTTAAGACCACGACTTGTGGCACTTGACCATTACTCTTCTTGTAGCAGACAAAGCTACTTGATCCTAGAATTCGTTCACACTGAGCTCAAGTTGGTCAGTCCTTAACCCAGCAGAGCACTCTTCTCAGTCACTACCAACTGAATGGGGTCTATAAACAGGAAAGATCTCTCTTCTCTCAGTCCAAGCTAGTTGCAGTCACAATAACGATGCATAACAAAATACACCAAAACAAGAACCATTTCTCCTTGCTCACTATCTTTGGACAGCGAGAAGTTGACTTTGGCCCAGTTGGGTTTGGCTTCTCACTGAAGGATGGGCGCAGATCTATTCAACATGTGCCTGTCCTGAGGCCCCACCAAGAACTCATCAATCATCAGAGCACACTCATTCTATTTGTGTCAAAAACCAAGGTACAAGCAGACCAGTCCAATCCTACAAGCACTTCTTTTTTCTAGCGCTGGGGATGAACCCAAGGTTTTGCACAAATACCTGACTCTACCACTCAGCTATACTCCCTACCTGGCCCAATTTTAGTCTGCTTATGTCATATCTACTAACATCTCATTGGTCGAAGCAAATGGTGCCGATTTAAAAACCCAAAGGAAAGAAGTTCATCCCCTACTCTAAGGCTGAGGGAAAGGTGGAGAATCGTGATCAAGCCTTGGTAGAGCTCTACTGCCTGTGCCTTAGGTGCAGAGATGGTGTCATACCACATTTGGTGTGATGTCATCTATTTGGCTAGGTTTCCTTTAATATCGTTTTTAAATCTCCATTCCTTGGCCATCCAGGCATTCTCCTGGTCCAGGGACTAGTAATACTGAACTTCTGAGCCCAGGATCAACCTACAGTGGTTGTTTATATCTTGACTGATGGACTTGGAGATTAATGCTATTTAAAATAGATATGAAACAGAAGTCTGACAGACACAAACAAGTGTGAAAGGATCAGGTGGACTCGGAAGCCTATGCTTTAGAATGAGTAATCTGGAAGAACCAGGAATGCTCTAGAAAGAACAGGGCCTGGAGATGGGGTTCAGTTGGTCAGTGCTGGTCTAGCATGCAGGAAGCCCTAGATTTGATCCTCAATATCAAACAAACAGGGAATGGTGGTGCCTGTTACAATCATAGGTAGAGAGACAGAGGCAGGAGGATCTGAAGTTCAAGGTCATCCTCAGCTACATAGCAAGTTGGAGGCTAGACCGGGCTATATGAGACCCTGTTTTGAAAGCAAAATAAATGGGCTAGAGAGATGGCTTAGCAGTTAAGAGCACTTACTGCTCATGCAGACAATCTAGCACCCACATGGTGGCTGACACCCACCTGTAACTCTGGTTCCAGGGAATCCAACACCCTCTTCTAACCTCCTCAGGCATTGCATGACATGGATGCATTTACGTACATGCAGGCAATATACTGATATACATAAAATTAAGAAAATAAAATATTAAGAAATAGAACAAAATAAAAATTAGATGGGAAGTAAAGGCATTTAAGATCAAAGTTCCCAGATTGGAACTGAGAGCTTCCAACTCATGTGACAAAGGCTTTTCCCTCGCTCATCCAAAGCAAAGCATCCCTTAGGCCACAACGTGTCATCACCATCATCAAACCTTAACTCCAAAAAGGACAGAACCAGGATCTTCCCTCCAGGAGTTCATAGTCTCAGATATGGCGTGAAGGATAAAGGAGGAACTCAGAAGTCTGAGGCAGGTGGGCCACAAGGGATTCCCACGAGAGGTAAGGAAAGCTAAGGACCAATCCCAGAAGGCTGCCTGGAAGAATGGGAATTCTGGAGTTTCTCATCGGAGGGGTGCCTTGGAAGTAGGGGTAGGTGTGGGAAGAGGTAATTTATTATAGGGTAAACTGAGGCAAAGGGAGGTAAAGGAGAAGGGAGAGGCCGGCTGCTAAGAAAGGCCCATGAACTTCTAAGAACATTCAGCTTAATTCACAGTCAAGAAGTCTGGGCCAAGTCAACAAGTGGGCTTTGGAAGACTACAGGAAAAGTTTAGCTGCCTTAAAAATAAAACTCTAAGTCCTGTAAAGGAGTTAGAGAGATGGCTTGGTTGGCAAAGTGCTTGCTGCAGAACTATGAGGACCTGAGTTTGATCCTCAGAACCCATGTAAAAAGCTGGCTGCAGAGTGGTGCATGGTGCACGAGCTGGGGAACAGGTGGGTTCCTGGAGCTGCTGGCCAGGCAGTGTAGCCAAATGAGTGAGCTCCACGTTCGGAGAAAGACCCTGTCTCAAGAAATAAGATGGAAAGCAAGTGACGAACACAGATGATGTCTACCACTGGCCTCTACATGCATGCAACGTGCACCTGCACCCACCCACATACAAACATGTGCATTCACATAACACCCCACACACACACACACACACACACACACACACACACACACACACAATTTACAGTAGTGAACAGAGAAAGGAAAAGGTGGGCTGGGAAGGAGCTCAGTTATAGAATGCTTGCTTAGCCCTGGGTTTGATTCTCAGCATTACATAAGTCTCACATGGTGGCACATGCCTATAATCCTAGTACTTGGAAGGTTAGGAGCTCAAGGTCACACTCAGCTACATAGTGAGTTCAAGGCCAGCCTGGACCACGTGAGACCCTGTCTGAGAAGAGGAGGGTGCTGGGGAGAATGGTGCTAAGTCATCTTAGCAAAAAGAAAAGCAAGGAGGGGTATCACCTACATTTCTCATGGTGTGGATGGGGTATCAGGTTGGGTTCTGTATTTCATATACCACAAACATGAGAAGTAAGGACTTTCATGAACCCCATTTACAGATGAGGAAACTGAGACTTCCTGAAAAACCTAGCCAAGATCACATGGTTAGAGAATGACAGTTCTGGGAGTTGAAACAAGGTACCTGAATTTAGAATACACACCCCTTCACCATTCTACCACACCATCTCTAAAAAGTGTCACTTGCCTAAAAGACCCAACAGATACTGCGTTTGGTTATAACGGCCCAGTCAGCAACTCTAGAATTCATTTGTGAATCAGAATCATGAGATGTGACTATCAAGTCTGGGGCCAGGCAGAAAATGGATGTGACCTCATCTTCCACATGGGCCCACAGAGCATGCCTCCTAACAATGCAACCAGACCCTTGGGAAAGATCTCCTATCAAAAGAGGCCCGATCTTCTGTCTGCTGCAGAGTTCCAGCGTGTTTTCTTTCGTTGTGGAGTCAAGTGCTCCTGGCGGCTGAGGGGAGGCGAAGAGAAAGATGCTGTCCCCTTTCAAGCCGGGTTCTCCGAGTCCGGTGTGCAGGCAGGTGAGTCACTGATTTTCCTCCCTCCTCCAGAGAGAGCTGCCATAGTTACATGGATGAAAGGCAAGGAAGAAAGACAGAATTGAATGGTCCAGGTTGAAAGGAAACTTTTGAAACAGGTTAGAAGACTCCAGTCGGGGGTTGGTTTGAGCTGTGAAATGCAGGCTGCCAACTCCAGCTGCCCAGCCTTGTTTAGATGTGGTTGAGAGGGAGGGAGACGTTACATAATTACCATTCCTCCCCAAAGCTGAAAGGAAACCAAAAGAAACTGCTTTCTTAAGTCTTCCTTGGGTCCTTGCTGCCTGTACTCTCAGTCTGACTTTGAGCTTGTGTTTTCTAAAAAGCGATTAAGGCATTGCTTCAGTGTCAAGCTTTGCACAAGCTACGCTCAGATTCCACTGATGCTGAGACTCTGACCTTCCAAAGAACTCTCTCAGCCTCATGGGAGAGAGTCTACAAGTCCCAGACAGATAGATGGGAAAGAATACTTAGATGCAGGACTCACCATGCCTGCTCTGAAACCTTGTGGAACGTTCTAGGACGAGCCATCTCCAGTAGAGGCCAGTGGAGCAATTAGTCTTCAAGGGGAGATAATCCATCTTAGGTAAAAGTAGAAGGAAATGGTGGGATCTTCAAACATGGAACACCAGTTTATGTGCATAAATGTTCTGTGGACACCTATGGGCTGTGAGACATGCTAAATTATGTCAAGAACTGAATCTACTTTAGCCACTTCTAAAAGCAACCTTGAAAAACAAAGTCCCAGCAAAAGGAAGGAAAGGAATTTGCTCACTGGGTTCCTCCATTCCAGACCAGACACTAAAGGTTTGCTTTTGATAGGAGTCAGGGCTGGCGATATAGCTCAGCAGGTAAAAACACTTACCCCGTACGCCTAACTGACCTGAGATTGATTCCACAGTAGGAGACAAGTGACTCCAGAAAATTTGTCCTCTGATTTTATGGGCACCTGCACCCACACATGCAAATCTCATACACACACACACACACACACACACACACACACACACGTATACACTATAATAAGAAATAAGAAATTTTTAAAGAAAATTACCAGAAAGATGAAGAGAAGATCCTGTCTGTCTCTGTCTCTGTCTCTCCCTCTCTCTGTCTCTGTCTCAGCAGCACAGGAAATTGAACCCAGGGCCTCATGCATGCTAACTAGGCAAACATTCTACCATAGAGCAAAATCCCTAGCTCTCTCTTTCTTTTTACTATGGACAGGGTCTCACTAATCTGTCCAGGCTGGCCTTGAACTCCCTGTGTAGCACAGGCTGGCCTTGAACTCCCTGTGTTGCCTAGATAAATCTTGACCATCCGTCCTCTCCATTTAGCCTTCCAAATAGCCAGAATGATGGGCCTGTGCCACCAGGCCAGCTGAGAAAGAGAACTCCATGTGCAAAACTTTGTTGATACCAGCATCCTGAAAGTCCTGAGGGACTCCTGGGACAACAGACTCTCCAGGTAGCCAGAAATAGGACCATATAAATTATTCCACATATGAAGCACAACCCAGGTCAGAGAGAACATGGATCCAGGGATAATGTTATCAACCCCATTCTGCAGATGGGGAAACAGAGCATGAAGGAGCCTGCTGAAGACCTAATAAAGTTCTTCATGTTTTCAAAGCACCATGCTCATTAATTAGCACATCTACTCAATAAGCCCATGGTGGGTGAGTGGACTTTGTTCTTCCATCCAAGCATCCCTGTGTTCTTCTAACATCCCCCAAGCTTGTAGGGTACGTAGAGGAGCAACGAGCAGGTATAGGAGGAGGAACCGCCTGTCTCAGGTAAAAAGGAGGTACATGGGGGTGAGGTCCAATCCTGTGCCTGAAGCAAGACCTCAAGATTGCTACGTATCCCCTGCAGCTGGACCATGTCATTAGGATGCCCGTCCGAACCTGCTTTCTCTGCTCCTTCCATGAAGCGCTCTCTGAGACTGACCAAGACTGACCAGATTCACTGTAGACTCCGCGACAGTTACTTCGTACAGTGCGTCTTCCACAGATCCATGATGTGCTTTTGTGGGGCGGCCTGAGCAAGCTTCCAGCTTTGTCCTGCATCCCTGTGCAAGCATCATGTGTGTATGTGTGTGCATACAGTGTGTGTTTACAGTGTTTGTGCAGTGTATGCACAGTGTGTGCAGTGAGTGTGTACGGTGTATGCACAGTAAGTGTACAGTGTGAATACAGTGTGTACAGTGAGTGTGTACATTGTGTGTATAGTGTGTATGTACAATGTGTGTACAGTGTATGCAGTGTATATACAGTGTGTGTACAGTGAGTGTATACAGTGTGTGTACAGTGTGTACATTGTGTGTGTATAGTGTGTGTACAGTGTATACAGTGTGTATACAGTGTGTGCAGTGAGTGTGTACAGTGTGCGTGCAGTAAGTGTGTAGAGTGTATACAGTGTGTGTACAGTGAGTGTACAGTCAATGTGTAGAGTGTGTGCACAATATATGCAGTATATGTACAGTAAGTGTACAGTGTGTATACAGTGTGTGTTTACAGTGTATGTACAGTGTGAATAGTGAATGCACAGTGTGTACAGTGAGTGTGTGCAGTGTGTGTACAGCGAGTGTGTACAGTGTATACAGTGTGTGTTCACAGTGTATGTATAATGTATGTACAGTGTATGTACAGTGAGTGTGCATCGAGTATTGCAGTGTGCACCCAGTGAGTGTGTGCAGTGTGTATGGTGTTTGTATTGTGTGTGTACAGTGTGTGCACACATTCATGTATGAGTGAAGCTACAATGTATGGAAGCCGGAGGTCGACATCAGGGAGACACTGCAATTGTTCTCCATCAGATTTTTGGGGACAAGCTCTCTCACTAAACCTGGAGCCGCTAGACTGACTGACAAGCCCCAGGAGTCCTCCTGTCCCCACCTCTCCAGTGCTAGGGTTACAAACAAGTGCCACCAGACCTGGAGTTTTATGTAAGTACTAGAGGTTTGCACTCAGGTCCCCAGGAGTGTGCGATAAGCACTTTACCTCTGGAGCGCTCTCTCCAGTCCCGGAGACACCTTTCCGGAAAAGGCTCAAAAGGTCAGTCAACGAGTCCTAATACCTGTCAGAAGTTATTTTCAGCGCATTCAACGTAGATGACAAGGAGGATGAACTGGGAAGCTGTGCACGCCCCTTTGATGGCCATGAGTGGTTGCGATAAAGACTGCCCAGAAATCTAGCAGTAGAGCCCACTGTAAAATATAGCATGGCACTTGTCACATACAAGGTGCCACCATGTGACATGCCCAGTGGTCATCATCTTTGCATACAGTTGAAATTTTAGTGGTGAAGGAAAGAAATACAAATAATGAAACCTTCTGAGGCATCGGCATGGTGTTCACAAAGCATGTTATGAGTCTGTAGCAATGAAATTGCCAAGTTTAAGACATCAAAATTGTGTAAGAGCCAGAGATAGTGGATGACCACAAGGAAACAGTTTTCCAGACAGCTGGTCAGTTACACACGAATTCACAGCAATGGTGACAGCACACACAAGTCCCATCTAAGCTCAAGCCGGACAAATCCCAGCATGCATAGGGAAGTGGGTAAGAAACGCCCTACCTGAGGAACTATTGACCGTGGATGGCTGCCAGGAGGGACACAGACAGTCTCTTTCAAGAGATGACTCTGGACAGAATAACTAGGCTCCGATGGATGGAACCACACTGACAGACCTTTGGGGACACAAATTAGACTTTATAGACCTTAATATGTTTGTAATAGAGTGCATTAACTTGGGTAGCAAAGGTACAGATAGAGAAGGCAATTTATATATGCTCAAAATATATTGTATGAAAAATCACAAAAATTCAATTAAAAAGGAAAACACACCAAATACATAGACACACACACACACACACACACACACACACACGATAAAAAAAATTGTAATAGGATAAGGGAAAAAAGAACAAAGTAGATTAGCAATTTTTCAGAATAATAAGCATTTTTCAATGAGTGTTGATTTTCTAACCACATCTGTATTCCATGGATCATTTTAGAAAGTCAAGAATGTGCATATTATTGACAAATGAACAAAAATGAACCTGACATTATGGCTTTGGAACAATGTATATTAGGGGCTGGAAAGATGGTTCAGTCAGTAAAGTGCCTGATGTGCAAGCAGGAACACCCGAGTTCAGATCCCTGATATCCACATACCAAGCCAAGTGTGTCCCAAGCCAAAGCCAAGCCAATACCCAACAGATCTGCATCTGCTCCCCCAGCAGTGAGGGGGAGCAGAAATGGGAGGGTCTTGATGTTCGTTGGCCAGACAGCCTGAGTCATTGAGCTTCAGGTTCGGTCTCAGAAACCAAGGGGGTGGACGGATGGAGGAAGGCAGCCTATGTAGACTTCTGGCCTTCACAAGCACACACATGCATGTGTATCTACATGCACATGTGCACACACACACACACAAAGCTGGGTGTGGCAGCTCTCATTTACAATCCCTGTGCAGCAAAAGTGGAGACAGTGAACTTCTGGGACTTGCTGGCCAGCCAGTCTAGCCTACTTGGGGAGTTCCAGATCTTGGAGACAAGAAATAAAAAAGTGTGGTTTACTGCGACTCATTCATGTGTTAGGTTGACAAGCAATCAATTTTGCAGGTTAGCTTCTGTGAACTTGATACAAACTGAAGTCCTCTGGGAAGAGAGAACCTCAGCTGAGGGATTTCTTCCATAGGAATGGTCTGTGGTCATGTCTACAAGACTTTTAAAAAATCCTAGTTGATGTAGGAGGGCCCAGCCCACCGTAAGTAAATGCCATTCCTGGTCAGGTGGGCCTGGGCTATATAAGAAAAGTAGCTGAGTCCTCCAGAGGAAGCAAATCAGCAAGCAGTGTTTTTCCACAGTCTTTGTCTTAGCTCCTACCCACGGGATCCTGTAATGAGTTCCCTGTTTTGGCTTCCGTTGATGGTGGACTGCAACTTTTAAGATATAATAAAACCTTTCTTCCCCAAGTTGCTTTTTGGTCATGGTGTTTATTGAGTATCAGAAAGCTAACTAGGCCTAAAATGTTGAATGCATTTATCCTAAAGAAGTGTAAATGTTGCAGTGATAAAGAAGCTAATTACCCTGATTCCATCATTATACAAGGTAGACGTGTGAAACATCACATTGCTCCCCATACGTAAGTACAGTTATCCCTCAGTTTAAAGACAGCTATTATATGTTTGCTGTAGGTAAAAATATATCTGCGGTGGCATACTGAATAACAATGGTACAATAATAAAAATAAAACATTTTTTTAATTTTATTTATAGAATTTTTTATTTTACTATCTTCATTTTATTATGTGTATGAGTATGTTGCCTGCATATATGTAAGTGTACCTGTGTTGTGCAAAAGTCAGAAGAGGGTGGGTGTTGTTTTCCCCTGGAACTGGAGTTACAGATGATTGTTAGCTGCCATGTGGGTGCTGGGAATCAAACCCTGGTCCTCTGCAAGAGCAGCCAGTTCTCTTAACGGCTGGGCCATCTCTCCAGCCCCACGGAAAAGAAATTTTAAAAGGTAGACAGCACCTGAGGACAACCCAAGGTTGTCCTCCAGCCTCCACATGCAGGTGCACACATGTGCAGGTACACCCCACACATGAATAAGTACACGCATGAACATGCACACCCACAATAGGAGCGCCTGGAGAGGTTTGTTCACACAGGAGAGGAATCAGAGGTACTGAATCATGATACTGAAAGGCTGACAGTGAGTATAAAAATAATTTTTCCCTGGACCCCATCTTAGGACTGAATTTGTAAAGTGAGTTTGCATGAATAGAGTCATGGGGACATGCCACAAAGGGGTCCCCAGAAAGTATTGATGCTTGGAGGGCTTTCCCGGTACCATTCTCCGTCTCTATATCACCCCCTTTTTACTTCTAGATCTAGTAACCAAGTTGGAATCAAACATCCAAGAGGAAAGTATTCTAAACCTCAGCCCAAGAACAATGAGTCCATAATTAAGAAAAGATTTTTTGATCTTTAAATAGACAACCCCACACATGCTAAATGCATGGGGAAGCAGACAAAAGAAAGCTGGCCACATGAAACATTTCAGGATTTTTTTAAAATATGCAAATTTCTAAGAACATATTCCTGCTGTGGGTGTTTTAACTGCTGGGCATTAATGGACAGTGACCTCAGGGGGAAGATCTGAGGGCATTTCTTTAGCCAGAGCTTTGAGCACTTTGCTCTTCCACACTTTCAGTAATCACAAAAGAAACGGTCTTATAGTCTTGCATCACCACAGAAAGGGCGAAACCAATTCAAGAACTGTCTCAGGAGTCGGTTTGGAGATAGCTCCGCACAGAACAGTGAGGAAATCACAGCTCAGCTTCCTTCAAGACTCAGCTTCTAGAAACCAACTGTAAGCTAAGGTAGCTATGAGTGTTGAGGCTTTCTCTACACAGCCTTTGAATGTGAGCTGAGTCCGGCTCCAGCCCCTTCCTTTGAATAGCAAACCTCATGTAAGGCAACAGAATGAACTTCCTTCCTCCCTCCATTCCTCTCTCTCTTCTTTCCCTTCCTCCCTCCCTCCTTCCCTCCCTCCCTTCCTTTCTACCTTCCTTTCTTCCTCTTCCCTTTCCTACCCCTTCTTTTCTTCAGCCTCTCCCCCGCCCTCCTTTCTGTGTCTGTCCTTCATTCTCCGCCCTCCCTTCCTCGCCCCCCCCCCGCCACCTTCCCTCTTCCGTCTTCTTGGCCATCTTGATTTGTCCTTCTCCTGTGGCCTCCCTTCTTCTGCTTCCTGCTTCCTCTGTCTCTGCTTCCTAATTCTCTCTTTCCTCCACTTTCTTCTTTCCTTTTTCTCTTTCTGACTTGGTTTCCTTTCCTTTTCTTTCGCATCTTCATTCAGCATTCTGTATCTCTTCTACTTCCCTCTCTTTCATTCTCTTTCTCCCTCCCCCTTACATATTCTTTTAAAAACACTCCATGTGCCTGGGAAAAACTCTTGCCCTGAATTTGTTCCATGCTGCTCTGCTCATTCATTAACTCCAAGTTGTGAAAACAAAGAAAAACAAAAGGTTTGTAATTGGCCCCTATTTCCAAGGCAATCAAACATTTTGATCGAACATAAGTTAATGAAATTAGTGAAAATGCTAAACGTGCCTCCTACCAGCTCCCTCCTTTGAAAGTTTCTTTCCATGCAAGTTTCTTTAAAATCTCTGAAGCATTAAATCCTCATTAATATAAACCCAGTGTATTTACGGTGTCAAAATGTGTTTCAGAGAAGCCAAAAGCAACCGTTCCACAAGTTGCTTCATTATCAATAATCTAGCTTTATGCCTTTTATGTGTCATCTCTTTACACAATATACTATCATTGATGACTTTTAGCAAATACATCATGGCAAAGGATTACTCTCATCAGAGGCATCCTTTGAAAAGGAAATGCTAATTTCTAGGGAGCAAGAAAACATCAAAACAGTGCCAGCAAATAGCCAAGGGACTTTTATGTCTTAATATCCCTCAGAAGTGCTTTATCTCCTAGTGCAACGTGTACCATAGTATAAACAGGAAAGGAAACAGCCGCAGCATCAAAGGAGCGCCCGGCCGTGGCAGTAATTTCAGATCAGGTTTAATAAAGGTTATCTACAGTGGGCTAATCAAACAAAAGAGGGCATATTTTAAACAGCCATTTGATGATTTTCGTCTAAGGTGCCCTATCAAAAAGGCCTTAACAATAGCTCGAGACTCCTGCTGAATCCTGGTCCCTTACACCCAGAATCCGTCATTGGTTGGGGAGGTCCTTTTGCCCTACTATTTTAGGGGATTCTAGTTTTAAGCTGATCAGCTTATCCAAGGTTGATTTACTTCAATGTAGGCCTTGATCTCAAATCTACACGTATGAACTAAAAAATCCAAAAATGGGAGAGTGTGTGATAGTGATGCCAGATCCACAGACAGACAAAGATTGAAAGTCTTCAACTTGTCCCCAGAAAAGCAAGTTCTTCCCATTAGGCTAAGTCAGGGTGAGTCTAGGAGCGCAATGACAGCCTACACTTGACACGACGGTCTTTGCTTTTCCTGAAGGAGTATAGCCTTTGGGATTCTGACTTAGGTTCCAAATATGGCTGTTGAAATTCTGGTGTGGGTAAATGAGTAAGCAGACAAAACCCCGTCTTCTCTCTGCTCTGTATGAATGTAGGACCCCTCGACAGCTGTAAGCCTGGAAAGAGAGTGGACAGAAGGCTAATGCCACAAGCCAAGCCTGGACTCAGCCGGGGTTAAGAGCCACTCCAGGAGGAAAGCAGCCCAGCACCCTAGCCCATCTACCAGGCGCTTTCCCCCAGGCCAGCCTTGACCAGATTCACTTCCCAGCTGGTCCGAGGTTCCCCGCATTTGCAAGTCAAACACCCTTCATTCAGCAACTCCCAGCTGATGATCACCAGCAGGAGAAATGGGCCACCTGCCCTCCATCTCACCAGAGGTGGGGGCATCAGGAAGGGAAAAGGTCATTGGCTCAGAAATTGGATCTGGCACAGTTGGGGTCCAAGAAAGTCACTATGCTAAGTCTTCTCTTCCAGGCAATTCCAACCAAATTCAACATTCCGCGGCCTGATTCTGGGTTTCTCTGGTTCCACGAGGGTGGAGAGCGATGGGGGCACGTAGGGAGATTTCGGCCGAGGACAGCTGCTTTGCTGGTGATCTCCCTGAAAATCCACACTCCTGCTCTTGGGCCCCTCTAAAGAGAAAGGCTTCCCAGGGCCTCACTCCCAGGTCTGCTACAGAGTCCAGGGAGAGACAGGAAGGGGGCCGTCTGGCACATGGCCTGCAGCCTATCTATCTCGGGCCATAGGCAGGCAAGACCAGGGCCCAGCTGTTGCCATGGCAGGCCCAGACACTGGTGGCCACAGTAGGCAGGGTCAGTGCGGGGCTGGGAGGATGCCATATGCCAGGGCTTGAGGCTCCAGGCTAAATCAGTCAGCAAGTCGCCCACCGAGAGTGAGAGGCCTCCAGCTCCTTGTAGAAGCAGCTGGGGGGCGGGGGCACTCAGTGCTTTGTAGAGAGACAGTCTGTCTCTTTCATCTCTTCCCTGGCCCTCCGGCCCCCAACAGAGTCCTCACTATGCCTGGCTCAGGCTCACCACATGGCTAGGGGTCAGGGCTACGTGAGAGTCATGTTGATGGGGCCTGGGGTCTCCGAGTTGAGTCCCCAGTGGTCCATCTACACCCCCACCCCCACACCAGTCCCTTGCCAGACCCAGCATCCAACTCTCACTAGCAAAACCTAAGCTTGACAAATTCCCACACGACCAGCAGCAACCCAACCCATCCGAATTCCAAACCCGCACTGTAATCTCTCCACCCTGATATTCTGTGTAGGAATCTGATAAAACAAAAACTCAATCACTCCCACAAACAATGTGGCTGACTACACCATCCTTTCAGGATAACACATCAAAGCACCAAGGACAGAGTCATAAACATCAGTCTTAAAAACCCGTGAGCTTTATCCCCGAGTCTCCACCCCACCTATTAGGAATGTGTGTAGGCCAAATGCAGTTTCCAGGCTCTGGGATGACTTTCAGGGACAAGTGTCGTTCCCTTCTGAGAAAGTCGGCCTGGGAAAAGTTCAAGGGGAAACAAGCTTGTCAAAGTCAATTTTTAAAGGCTTGCTTGAGTTCAGCATTTCATTTTTTTCTCCCTTGTAACTTAAGTTTCAGACATTTGGGAGGCTGCCTGGCACACAGGAAAGTGTGTGAGACTTGGGGATACAGGCAGCTTTCTGTGAGCAAAGATTTGGCTTCATTTAACCATTCAGCACTTAACGGATGGGCCCCTTTTTGCATAAACACAGAGAGAAACCCATGAGAGCTGCAGGCTGCTCTGTTCTGCACACCTCTCTTTACAGTTTTGTTCAATTTGATTACTCTGTTATGTGTCAGAGACCCATGAGAACTTGTTTGGACCTGGGTTTCCGCCCAGCTCTGTCATCTATTAGCTTTGGAGCCTTGGCTTCCTCTTGTACCACTTCCTAAGATGGTTTTGAAGCTGGGGGGTTGGGGAGTGGGAGAATGGCTCAGCGAGCAAAGTACTTGCTGCACACGTGAGGACCTAAATTCCGATCCCCAGAACCCAAGGGGATGCCATGGTCTGCCATCTGAAATCCCAACACGCCTACAGCAAGGCAGATACAGGAAATTTCCTAGGAGCTCATGGGCCAGCTAGCCTGGGGTACACAAGAGTGAACAACAAGAGATTCTGCCTCAAACAAGGTTGAAGGCAAGAACCTGAGATTGTCCTCTAACCTCCATACATGGGCCTTGGCACACTTGTGTCCACATTCATAATATACAAACATCATACCCACACACACACATTTGGCGCGGGGAGGAGATTTTGTTTTAAGATTGCTTTGACAATAATAAAATTGGAAGGGAAAATTCCTTGAACCCTTAAGCATGGTTATTAGGCACATAGATATTTTTTACATATTTTTACACTTGTTTGTGTGTATCTGTGTGTGTGTGTGTGTGTGTGTAGGTCAGAGTGTAGACTATAGGAGTCAGTTCTTCTCTTCTACCAGGTTGGCTCACGGGAGCTAATTCAGATTGTTTAACTTGGCAGCAAGCATCTCTACCCACTGGGCTATCTCACTTTTAAGCCCAACTTTTCTTAATCTTCTAACTCTGCTATTATTATTTGTATTGAACAAATCAAGTGAAGGCCAGGAATGACAGGTAAGTTGCCTAAAGTTGCACTGAGATTTGAATTTAGATAAAGATAGAATGTTGCCCCATTTGATACAGTAGCTTTATGTGGACAAATAGATCATATTCACCACCGTGGGCAATTCTCTTGGGCACTGTTGATAAAATAGTCACTGTCAAACATATTCAGCAGTGAAATTACTTTTCCTATAAAATCTTATATAAAACCCCAGCATCAAATAAATAAGTATGCCAAGTGTCATGGCACATGCCTTTAATTCCAGCAGTGACAGGTGGATCTTTGTGAGATCGAGACCAGACTGGCCCATGTAGTGAGTCCCACACCAGCTGGGGCTGCAGAAAGACCCTGTCTCAAAAAAAACCCAAAACAACAACAACAAAAACCAACTAAATAAGTGAGCCACTTTAGGCTTAATTTACTAATTCTTAATTATTAATTTAATGTTAAATTAATTAGAATTACTAATTCCTCAATGAAACACATATTTTTGGAGTTGGTGAATGTGATGTATGCATTTATATGTGCATATATGTGGGTGGGGTTCTCATGTGTGGGAATGCATTTGGAGGCTGGAGTTGACATCAGTTTTCTTCTTCTACATTTTATTTTTGAGGCAGAGTCTCTCCTTGAATCTGGAACTCACTGATTGGCCAAAGTAGCTGGCCATTGAACCCCAGGGATCCTCCTGCCTCTGCCTCTCCAGTACAGGAATTACAGGCACATGTCACTGGGCCCAGCTTTTTACAGGGATGCTGAGGATCTAAACTCAGGTCCTCATGCTGTGTGTGGCAAACCCTTTACCAACTGGGCTATCTCCCCAGTCCCAAAGAGCATATTTTATTTGTTAATTTCTATGCTCTTTATTTTCAAATATTTGCACTAGGAAGCATTGCATATGAATACAACAGAAAATATAACAGAAAATTGAATGAATAATTATGAAGTGGATACCCAAGTAACCATAGTCAGATAAAGAAACTAACATTACCAGGAATTGAAACAGGCTCCTTCCTTCCACACACAGCCCTGTTCTTTTCAGTCCCCTCATTTTTCTCTTCTGGAGTGGCTCATCTTTGGCCAAGGCTAATTCGGTTAATGAAAGCAATTCTCAATTCCAAGGCTGTCGGTTCAAAGTATTGCCTGCATATGTAAGTGCACCCATATCATACAATGCCTGTGGAGGTCAGAAGAGGGTGTCGGATCACCCTGGAGCTGGTATTTCAGATGGTCGCTAGCCACCATGTGGGTGCAGGGAAGTGAACCTGGGTCCTCTGCAAAAGCCATCTTAACTGCTGAGCCATCTCTGCAGCCCCTACAGCTCAGGATTTAAAAGCAGTTTCTATGTTTATAAATTTCAGGAAAAAGCAAAATAACAACAATATTTCATGCTACAGAAAGAAAATAGATGAAATTTAAATTTCAAGGTCCACAAGTAACACATGATTAGAACAAAGCCATGACCATCTTTTACATGTTGTCTGTAGCTGCTCTTGTATGACAGGGCTGAGTAAGAAATCACCATACGGATTGTATGTTCCCTTCCTCTAACCAAAAATAGTCATCATCTGGCCCTTTGTAGAAGTCTGCCTACTATTAGTTTAGATGATAATTTGTTCACACATCAGCCTCCACATCCAATATGTAAATGATTTCTACGTTTTTGCCTTGATTTTGCAATACTAAGAAACCTCACTCACCCACACAATCCTTTGACACTGTGGGTTTCTCTTTTATGCAACTCACCTGGCAATCTCACACACTTTAATTAAACTCATCTGAAGACTCAAAAGGGAAGAGGCTTGAAATTTCATTTCCAAGTTCAAATACATACGGTATCTAACTTTGGCTTGCAAAGGAGCAGCATTTTTTAAATAAGTGCAAAACAAGTCTCTAGCACAAAACCATCAAGACACAGCATGTGATAAGTTTCCCTGTTATTGTGCAATCCAACCCAGAGTGAGATGATGCCGAGAGCATGCACCCAGCAGATGAGTTCGGGCTTTGCTGCCTGTGAATGGACCTGGGCCCGCTTTAGCTGCAGCTTTGTGTGAGCAAACAGCCAGAGTCTGAATTTAGAAATCAACCACTTTGCCCTTTCTAATACAAGACACATTGACAAGAAGTTGATGCAGACTCACAGAGACCGTCAGATATGACATTGTCGATTGTTTCTGATGTGTTACACTTTGGTAGCTAACATCCATGAGTAGACCTTTTGGTTCTGAGAACAGCTCAAGCGTGTGTGTGTGTGTGTATGCATGTGTATGGATATGTATGTGTGTGTGATATGCATATGTGTACACATATATTTCTGGCTGTGCACACCTGTATATGGGTGTGTGTAGGCCAGAGTTTGATATCAGATGTATTCCTTAAGCACTCTCCACTTTATTTGTGAGTGTGCGTGTGGTTTTGTTTGTTTTGGTTTTGGTTTTTGATACAGGGTCTCATTATGTAGGCTTGGCTGGCCTGGAACTCTCTAATGTATGCCAAGATATCATCAAACTCACAACTTGAGGTCTGCCTTTGTCTGTCTCTCAAGTGTTGGGATTAAAGGCATGTGCTACCATGCCGTGGTCTACCTTATTTTGAGGACAGGATCTCTCAACAACCCTGAAGCTCAACTATTCAGCCAGGCTGGTGGATCAATGAATTCCAGGGATCTACCTGTTCCCCGCTCTGCTGTGCTAGTATTACAGGCACCCTGTTTTTATGTGGGTGTTAAGAACCCAAATTCAAGTCTATTCATGTTTTCAGACAAGCACCTTGCCAACTGAGGCATCTCCCCAGTTCCAAGACAGTTTTTAACGTCTTAATTTTTATCACTGACATTGGATTCAGTACCTGGGGAACTTCTAATCACTCCCAGACACTGCACTAGAATGTTCTTAAGATCAGGGAAGGAGTTCCGACTTGTTATTGATAAGCCTTACGCAGTGATTTACAAATGATACAAAGGTATACATGCCTCTCCAAGCTGGGGAAGAAGACAAATATATTCATAACATATGTGCAGTCAAGTCCAACAAAGTTGCCCTTTGTCTTGAGATGCATGTTGAAAAAAATTTATGAGGTCTGTTCTGGCCTGAGCCAAGCTGTCATTAGCAAGTTTCATGGAGGAAAGGAGAAATTTGCACAAGGGTGATGATTTCACTACCCTCCCAGTCCTTTTGTGTGTGACCCCTAAACCCTAAACTCTGTCACCGTTTCTCCCCAGTTGTGGTGGTTTGAATAGGATAGGCTCAAATATTGGAATACTTGCTATATAATCCCCAGTTGGTGGCACTATTTGGGGTGGCCTGACTGGAGGAAACATGTTACTGAAGGTGGGCTTTGAGGTTTATAGCTTCATGCCATTGGCAGCTTGCTTGCTCTGTGTACTTGAAAGCTGTGTGCTCAGCTGTCTGCTCTGGCTGCCTCCTGCCATGCCTCCTCAGCATGATGAACTCTTCTCCCTCCAGAATCATAAGCCAAACAGACTTTCTTCTATAAGTTGCCGTGGTTGTGGTGTTTATCACAGCAACTAGCTGATGTGCTTGTTCTCCTCTTTCTTATTCTTCAGCGCCACAAGCCGATGGGTCACATCTTCCCTGACCTCTTGTCTCTTTTCCTCTAACCTGGCCTACTCCCTTCACTCTTCTGTATACTGGTTCTGGAGTCTGCTTCTCAGAACCAGTTAAGCACACCCAGATGATGGCCTTCAAGAAGGAACTCTGTTCTGACCCACTCCAAAACTGACCTTGTCCACGGACTCTGCTCTGGGCAGTAGAGTTTGAGTCAATTTATATCACATTGCTTCCTTCCTTGTTCTGGCCCAACTTATGAAATTTGCTTCAAGCTATATTCTTACTGTGATACTTTATGAAAATGATTAAAGTACTATTAAAATTATTGAAGTACTTGGTTTAAAATATATGAATTTCAGAGTCTTTAAATGGTGTTCAGATGAATTTGAAAGAGCTTCATATTTATTTCTGCAGTTTCCCATAAACGGGACTGCATAGAAGGTCGTTACAAAAGTACATACAACAAGAAGAGAATACTTTCAGTTAGATTCTGGGTCCTGTTTCAGTTGTAGGTTCTGAAGTTGGATCTCACTCTCAGCTGTTTAAAGGTTAGGGCGATGAACAGGTTAGAGGAGTTTTGAATGACTCTCATCACAAATTAAGCTTTTCTCCTTGCCTGAGAGCCAGAGGATGAAAAGAAAGTTGCTTGGAAAGGAAACAGTTTCCCTGTGCAAGTCAACATTATTTGCTCTCTCTTTCTTATAGTTTACAGTCATCCCTCCCTCCTCGAGCTGTCCCCACCCAAACATTGGACAACAAACTAGGAAGGAGCCAAGACCTAGGGATCTGTGATCCTGACAAGTTCCTACAATTGTTGTGACTCTGTTGTCCCTTTCAGATGAAGAACAAAATAGGCCCTAGCCCCAGAGTTCTAGCACAAGACCAGAGAGATAACCTGTGAAGTTCTTCACTTGCATCATGCGTATGTGCAACAGACACATTCGTTTATTCAACAAATATCCAGTAGCTACCTCAAAAGGGCCGGATACCCTGTGCCTGCCTTTGGGAAGTTATACTCTTGGTATTAACGGTTATGAATGCACCCCTGGAAAGCATTTAGATCCCTCCTATTCTCTACAGCCACACCATTTAGCTAGAGACACACACTTGGGGCATGCTAGGATTTTACAAGTCTTCTCTTCCCCGCAGTTGGCCCTGCATCCATCGTTCCTCTCCCTGAGCCTTGTCACAGAGACATCCTTTGTGCAGCCACTGAAAGCTCCGTGGTACAGAGCCCTACTCTCACAAACAAGATCAAAGACACCAGGTAACCAAGGCAACCTGTGAGAGAGACTCTGGGACTCCAGCTTCCCTTCCAAGCCATCTAGGCTGGAACTGAGCTGTGTTGTAAATGTTTTCCAAGTGGAGTCTGAAAGCTGAGTGTCCACAAGTATCCCCACTCTCCGTTTTTGCCCCTGTGAGAAGCAGAGGACTTACCAGTGCTAGTGAAGCACAGGCTTTAAGACACACCACTAACGTGGGCTCCTTTGAATAGTGGCAGGTGCTAGAAGTTCTGGAATGTTCTATTGGAGAGAAGAAGCCAGGTGGAGATCAAGAAGCATCTTTTATGTAAGTATTTGCAACTCCTGTATCTTGTACTCTTTCATTTAAAGAGGAATCCTCAAAATCTGAGTCTGACCCTCAGTGGGGGTTTCCAGAAGAAGCTGGTCCAATGGAAGGCCAAGACCATCAGATCACTGAGCTGGAGCCACAGTTTCTGCCACAGGCAAGCTGGGTGAGCATGGGATATCCCTATGCCTCTCTGGACAGTCATCTTTAAAGAGGAGAGGAAGGACTAGCTTCTCTAAAGTCCCCACACTTGTGGCTGAGGAGTCCACAGTCCCCAATACCCAGCCCCCTCCACAGCAGAAGGAAGAAACTGCTTCTGCCTAATACCCAAGGATGGGCTACCCCATCTCCGAGGCGCATTCTGCATATGTGCACCAAGGAGAACTAACTCCAAACCATCAAATTCCAGTCCAGACATGACAACTATTCTGCATTATATTCATCACAGCGTGGTCTTTGTAATACGGTACATCTAAGAGAAGGTCGTGGATGTCCACCATGACACCCTTATGTGCAGAACTTTCTAAATGCACTTCTCAATGAAACCAGTTCAAAGTCATTTTTGTTAGGCAACCTAAGACAATTCTTATATCTGAAAAAATATATTTCTGGGGCCTGGAGCAATGGTTCAGTTGTTAAGAGCACTGGCTGCCCTTGCAGGAGAACTGTGTTCGATTCCCAGCACCTATATGGCAGCCAAAGGGTCAGTTCCAGGGGAATCCTCTTCTAACCTCCATGGGCATTGCATCATGTGGGTGTCCTTACATACATGCAAGCAATACACTCATACATATAAAATAATGAATATTATATATGTATATATTTTTTTCTGGTCCTGAATCTTACTTAGTTCATTAGTATAGAATTTAATACAAAATAAATTGTTCATTTAGATTAATAAGTCTCTGCAGATATTTATAAATGTTTATAGCCGATAAGATGCTTTTGCCAAATAATATAAAACTCCTATCAAGACAGTCTTAAACACCAAGGGAGTTTCTTGGTTCTTATAATAAAAAGTACGAAGGTAGTATGGGCTTCGAGAGTGGTTTGATCCAGATATTCCAACCCTCATCCTGACCCTGACATCTTTATTCCTATTTTCTCAGCTCTTTATAGTGTGTTGCTGCCTTTGTTTATGTCTTAAGAAGCAGACATGGAGAACAAACAGGCTTCTAGTACAACTGGCTTATTTGAGAGATGATTCTAGAAATCCCTAATAAATGAGTAGTGAAATGAGCCAGAACAAAAGGAAGGCAGCTCATACAGGATATGTTGTCCAGTAAGTGGTCACCAAAGGCAACTGAGCCATACCAAAGCCATGGCCCTTCCTGCCAGTCCCCAGAGGGGTGCACATGCATTGGACCTCTGCTGCCAATGGGAACCCAGAAGGCACTGAGCTAAGCATGCACAGCTCTTCCAGGAGAGAGAGCTGGGCATCAGTCATCAGATCCTATTTCTCTGGTTCCTACTCCTAAGAAGCTTTGAATTCTGAGCCCCGTGATGCTCTGTAATTCCTCTTTCTTTTCTATGCTGTTTGGAGAGTTGTTCTTGTTACTGTTGGTGGTTCCCTTCTGCATCATCTCATTGAAATAACTTATTTGGGGTGTGATAAATTTCAGCTGCTGAAATAGAGCTCAGCCTCTATTCCACCCTGTGATATTCCCCCACGCCCCACTGCAGACCTGCCATACTGCAAAACAGCATTCAGATGTGTCGCTAAGTAATACTCCTCAGACCCCTGGGAATTTTTGAGAATAGCTGAGACAAGAAATACGACATCTGCAAATGTCCAGGGTCCGGAGCAGTCGTTGGTAAACTTTTGTTCTGTGGAGATCAGACAGTAAATACTTTTGACTTTGTGAGCCATGTGGTCTCTGTCCAATGACTCCATTCTGTCATTGTAGTGGGCAAGCAGCTGCAGACAATATGTAAACAAATGCTTGTGGCTGTGTTCCAATAAAACTTTATTTACAAAAACAGACTGCTGACCGGATCTGACCTGAGGGTTATATAACTTGCCATCCTCAGTCTGGACTCTAAAAGGGTCTTTCCTGAGCGCAGTGGCTCAGGGTATGATGATAGACTACAATGGAGACACTGGGTTCCAGGTCCGGCTCCTTTAGGGATTGTCTGCGTGACTTTGGGTAAGTCACTGACTGTCTCTGGAACAGTTCAGTTTTCCCTTCTGTAAATTATGGGGTGGATCTGCATCAGAGGTTAAAAACTGGCAATCCAAGGTTGCGTCTGGCTTGCAGATGTGTGTCACTTGGCCCACGCAGGAGCCAAGACATTCTGAATTCATTTCCAACAATTCAGAGGGGGGGTGTTCATATAAAAATCCATATTTCTGGCTGCTTTTGAAATATCAGAAAATCTGGCACCCCTGGTCCCACATTCCCTCGTGGCAGCCCTTGGCTACAGCCGAGTGCAAGACCTGGCTGTTCTGGCTAAACATGCACTCTGAACACAGCGGCTACCTCCCCACCCCCACCCTCACCAGTCTGTTTCAGCTGCTAATGCTACTGCTTGATACCTAAGCTTTTGGTCTGTGACCCTTAGGAGGCCTCCATGCCTTTGAGTTTAGTAACCCAGTATCCACCGCGTGGTCCAGACTGCCTCATCCTTATTACGAATGGGTGTCTGTACCCTGTTCCCCTCCCCTTGCCCAAAGTCCATGGTCCCTGTTTGACAACCACACTGTAGCTGGTGGATGACAGCACTACCTTACACTGAGCCAGTTAGCACATGTCTTTCCCTAGTCCTGCAGCTGGTCCAGAGCCCGTTTTTGAGCGTGATTAGTAAATGAGTGACTCTCAGTTTGGCTTGGGATGCTGGCTTAGAGAGGCACTCTCCCTTTTCTGAGGGCAGAAGGGATGTGGAAGGCCTCTGACTCCTTCAGCATTTTTGTTGGTATGGAGGACCTCTACTTTGAACCAGTAACTCCTGGCAAGGACCTGTGGATTCAAACCCTGCTCTTTGTGTGCATTTGATGTGTACTCTGAGCTGTCTTTTTGAGTTGCCCAGTATGATCAGGTAAGGGGTGTTTAGTTCAGGAATAAGATGTTACAAAGCCCACTGTCACGGCTGTATAGGCCCTACCTTCCCAAGCAGCTTGGACCATTGGCTCCTCCCCTTACCCCTCCATCCCTCCATCTGTCTCAATTTGGAACTCAGGAAAAGGAAACCATTTTTATCATTTGAAATGCCTCTCCCCAAGGTATCTATTTCACACTGGGAAACTATCTGCTATGGCTGAAGCCCCTAAATTGGAGTTTTGATGTTCCCTGCACAAATGGCCAACAATTCCTCTTCTCACACAGACCCTGCTCCTTACTGAGAAGATATTAGCTGTCAAGAGAGGTTAAGAAACCCAACCCACAAGATATTTATGAGTGATGCAATAGTCAATAGCCACTGATAGGTTTTGCTTAACATATCCAAGTATTAAACAAAACACCACAGAATAGTTTGGTACATTGTAAAGTACAAGTAATACATACAATATATTTTTTAAGATTTATTTTATTTTTATTTATGTATGTTTGTATGTGTGTGTACATGTGCATGTGAGTGCAGTATCCACAGAGGCCAGAAGAGGGTGTCAGATCCCCCTGGAGCTGGAACTACAGAAGGTTGTGAGCCACCTACCATGAGTGCTAGGAACAGAATTCAGGTCCTCCGTGGGCACAATAAGCACTCGTCACCATTGAGCCATTTCTCCAGCCCCCAAACATGCATACTCTCTTAAATTAAGTGGATTATATATCAGCCATTTGTTGGATGTAATTTGAATGCTGGTGTAGCTACCAATATGTGCTCTTTCATCAACTATTAATGCAAATAAAAGTTCTTTGGAAGGAAAGAATTCCTCAGGAAGTAAAATCACATTACCTCAGATGAGAGGAACAAAGGTAACAACTAGAAATAAAAGCTGTAAAACCTTAGCCCTTGGCCTGTGCAAGCTCGTGGTTCCAGAAGGCCATTCATCATTGGGGTTAAAGTGTTAAAGACTCAAGAAACATGGAGCTGGAGAGATGGCGTGGCAGTTAAGAGCACTTCCTATTCTTGCAGAAGACCTGGGTTCAGCCCCAGTATCCACATGGTGGCTAACAACTGTCTGAAACTCCAGTTTCAGAGAGTCCAACACCCTCTTCTGGCCTCTGCAGGCATTGCACACATAGGTGCATTTACATACATTCAGGCAAAACACTCATACATATAAATATACAATTTAATTATTAATCAAAGTTCAAGAAGCTATCAGGAAACACAGGAACTGCAGTGAAAGTCATTCAGAGAGCCTTTTCTCTGGCCTTTCATTCTAAGACCACAGGGAACAGAATTAGGGTGGTTTGGAAGTGTGTGTGATGTGTGTGCATGTGTGCTTACATGTGTGTAATATTATTAAAGACACATAGATGGAATTTCAATTTTAATTTTCTCAAGCACAAATCAACTGACAGTTTGGTGGCCTCCACTTTTCTGGGTGACCTAAAAGAATCGAGCAATGTGAATTAGCTGTCTAAACTAGCTGCCGCTCGCAGGTATGCCAAGTAATCTCTCAGGAGAGCAAGCGAGTTGTCTATGCCAAGTGTTCTTAGCAAGTTCAGAGATTTGAATCTAAGCCTCTTTGCCATGGGAAGAATCAGAAAAAGTTGCAACACTGTTTCTTGCCACTTTGTTTATGATGGAAAAATAATATTGGCCTACATATCCAACAGCAGGTAGGCAGTGAGTCTCATTCCTCAACATTCTTCTGGGGACTGTGTTAGTGGTAAAGGGGTTGAGCCTGTGACTGCTTCAAAAGATTGTTAGGGTTCAAGTCCTGACTTTGCTACTTCAGTTCTCGTGTTGCCCTAGGGAAGTTGGCTTTTTCCATGTTATTTTCCTCATCTGTAAAATAGATGTGATGTCAGTAAACTAGGGTTTGGGGAAGATTAGTTCAGTTAGCACAGAAAGCCCTCAGAGCACTCTCTAACATATACTAAATAATTATGCATTTTCTGAAATGAAACATTTCCTGAACAGTATGCTTTAGGAAATAATACTTAGTGAAAAAAGGAAATTTGTACATGTACGTTGTTTAAGTTGAGCTACAACATGTAAAGTACACAAACCTTAAATTTAAGGTTAAATAGCCATTTAATCCTATGAAATCCCTATTCTACTCCTGGCAGAGAGGTAACCAGTATTCAGACCTTTGCTATCATGTATTTTACCTTTACCTATTACTGAATGTCATATGGATGAAATCAGACTATAAGGAGATATGTATTTGACTTCTTTCACTCAATTTTATGTCTGTGAGAATCATTTATGATATGTACAGCAAGGTTGTTTCTTGTGATATAGTAATCTGCAACATGAAAATATACTCTTTACATTTTTTAATTATTCTTGTATATGTGATATATTATAAGAACACATTCATGCCATGGTGCACAGTGGGCAGCTGTGAGAAGTCAGTCCTGACCTTCTTCTGGGGACTGTGTTAGTGGTAAAGGGGTTGAGCCTGTGACTGCTTCAAGAGATTGTTAGGGTTCAAATCCTGACTTTGCCACTTTAGCCCTCATGTTGCCCTAGGGAGGCTGGTCCCCCTTTCCTGGGGACCAGCAGGTCACCAGGTATGGTTTGAATGAGAAATGCTCCCCATAGGCTCAGGTATTTGAACATCTGGTCCCCAGTTGGTGTCGCTGTTTGGGAGGTCATGGCACCTTTCAGAGGTGCTGCATGCTGGAGGAAGCAGGACACTGCGGGCAGGCTTTGAGAGTTTATAGCCTCACTCCAGTTCCAGTCTGCTCTGCTCCATATTTGCAGTTGAAGATGTGAGCTCTTTCAACTGTACACGGGCTTTTTGGTTTTGTTATGAAAAGTCATTGTGAACACTCTTGTACATGTCTTTTGGTGAACAAAAGCACCTGATATTGTTAGGGGCTGAACTGAAATCCCCCTACCAATTGGCATGTGGGAGTCTCAGCCCCCAGAATCTCACAATGGGACTGTATTTGGAGACAGTGTCTGCATGGAGTGGGCAAAGCTAAAGTGAGGCTTTGTGTTGGCCCAGTCCACCAATACTGGGTGATTTATGCGAAGAGGTAATCTGGATACAGACACATAGATAAAGAGGACCACCATCTATAAGCCAAGGAGACAGGCCTGGAAGCAGACCAGACCCCCCCACAGCTCCTCCCTGCAGGGAGCCATCCCTTTCAGGTGCCTTGATTGATTTTGGCATTCTAGCCCCCCAAGACCATGAGAAAATAAGTTTTTGTTGTTTAAATTATCCAGTCTGTGGTATTCTGGCTCAGCAATTCTAGAGAATCACCATAGCTATACACCTAGGAATAGAGCTGCTGAGCCATGGAATACATACTTATGTAAATGCAAGGTGTGAATAATTTCACCTGATTTAAATTTAACCTGTAAATTGTCTAGCTATATCTCCTAGGGCTAATCACATAAGGCATATGTAAATATATGTATATGATATAGGTGTATATATAATGCGTATATATGTGGGATTAGCTCTGGCAGATAATGGATAATTAATTTGTAAGATATTCTGCAGTATCCACCAGAGTCAATCATATATAAGTGAATCACTTACATATACACATATGTAATATATGGTATTTGTATATGATACATATAAGATTAGCTCTGATGATGTAAATTGATTTATCTGTTTGTTTTTGAGACAGGGTTTTCCTGTAGCCCCAGCTGGTCTGGAACTCACCATGTAGATCAGGCTGGCCTCTATCTCACAGAGATCTGCCTGCCTCTGCTTCCAGAGTGCTAGGATTAAAGAAATGTCCCATCATAGCCAGCCCTATTTTCAGGCCAGTCCAGTGGAGGCAATTCCCCAACTGAGGCTCCCTCAACCCAGGTGTGTCAAGTTGACAACTAAAGCTATCCAGCATAGTATCTCTCGAGATGTAGATATGATATATTCAAGATTAGCTATGGTGACATATATGTTCAACAAGATCTACCAGAGTTAATCCATACATATATCTGTATGTCTGTGTGTCTGTGTATGTATAAAAATTACATATGTATGATCAGTTCTGCTAGATATGATAAATACATATAATTGGCTAAGGCAAATATTGCTGAAAAGCATAAAAATTAAATTTTAAAGTCAGAGGAAATAATTATGCTTCACGTTTCCTATTTTGAGTGCATACAGTTATAAATATGAACATCTGTATTTCCAGATAGATGCAAAGACAAAATATAGGCATATGGTAGAAAGAAATACAATTAAAAACCATCTGTAGAATGTTTTTTCACCTATCATTTATGATAATCATCTCTCATTTATACAATATAGAAATATCATCATTAGGGGCTGAAGATACTGCTCAAATGGTAAAGTACTTGACTAGTATATGTAAAGCCCTAGGTTCAATCTCTAGTACTGCAAAAAAAAAAAAAAAAAAAAAGAGAGAGAAATATAGAAATGGACTTTCTGGGCAATGGGATTCTCAATGGTTGGTGCTGAATAGTAGGCCAGTTTCTGAGCTTACAGATTCTTCCACAGCAGTCATGAGCTCCTTTTGTAATCACAGAGGAAAATGTCCCTAATAAAGAAGAAAAGTCTGGATGCAAGCAAGCAGCATGCTGTTAGCATTGATGTCTGAGTTGTGTGTCTTAGGATTACTGTGGCTCCGTCTTCATTCTAATTATCGGCATCTTCCACATAAAGTATTGACCATATGTTACTGTTATAATGAGAGTGGGAGGAGAGACTCCTCTTTAAAAATAGCAGGAAATTAACCACAGCACTGTCCGGCTTAGGAAGACAACCTTTGACATGTTTCTATTGGCAGATGACATTTGTATGATGCACTTTCATGGGATGGGCCAACACAGAGGGATACGCTTTCTATTGACCCTTTAGTAGTTGTAAGGTATGCACTGATCTCAGGGATTTACATAGTTTGTTTTTTTGGAAATGTGAAAGAAAACTTTCACCCAAGAAATAATGCTATTCAATAGACAGCATCACACACACTACAAAAAGGAGGGAGGTAGTACCAAAGTCGAGGCCTGTGCAGGCTTCACTCTCATCCACATTCAGGAAGAACACAAGCTGGAAAAGCCAATGTGAAACTCAAATCAAAGAGGGCAATGGGAGGAGCTGAGTCCCTGGCTGGGACCACAATTCCCCTAGGACCTCACCCATTCCGCTGTATGGTTTCCTGACTGGAAGACACCCACTGACCGGGCAGGGAACTGTGTGTGACGTTTAATTGGCTAATGTCTGGAGAACGCTTTGAAGATGAAAAGTACCAGGTGGGTATCATCACCATACACTTCTTAAGATGATGCATGAGAATAATAATAAAGTTCTCCCCCACTGGGCCTTTCATCCACAGATTTCAAAGCACTTAGTGAACCTTAATTAACTCTCCCAGTTCCTCTATGAAGTCAGCATTAATAGCCTCTTGCATCGGGAAAGGGAGAAAGAGGAGAGCAGGAGACTTGCCCAGGCCCTGAGAGAGTCACAAAGAAGGCAGATGACATTCATGCATAAGACAGACGTGTGCTCGGTGCCTCTTCTGTGCAAAGTCTCTTGTGAAGAAAAAAGCCCCTGATGTGTTGAACTGCCAGGACCAGCCTGCAAGCCCAGATCATTGAATTTTCAGTGAGCCTGCAAACCAGTTGTAAAACGAAGTCATTGTGTTAAATTAGATTATGTAAACATAATTGGATTATACTGAAAACAAAGGATTAAAATCTCAGAATGCATTACTCTTGAATATTGGCCCCTTTTTGCTTCTGCTGGCTTCAGTCTCAAGGTAGAAATAGCAGGTGACACTTCCCACCCCTGCTCAGGGATGCCCCAGTGGTTGTTGAAACTGACCATAGAGAGAATTTACACCACGGGCATTGGCGGATGCTACAGATCAAGGCTTGACCTATTGCTTTCTTGGCTTCTAGAACAAAGGAAATGATGAAGAATATGTCATTTCTATAATTATTAAAGTATGAACAATATGCCAAAAAATGACAGACAGAAATATCACCCAGCATTTGAAAATTATTATCTAAATGAGTCATGTTCCTATGTATATTTTCATATTACTGATAAATGAAAATAACATTTGTGTTAAAACTGCATTTCCTTCAAGTGCAGTTGTGGGTTGGGTACAAATACCAGAGTTTGACAGAAATAAATGAAATAATAAATATATAAATTCCATGTGATTTCGCTGGCAGGAGTTATGTTTCATTTGTAAATCACATATTATGCACCCTTTCTGTAGGCACTGTTTATTATTTATGCTGGTTTTTTACTGGAGACACTGCTGGCCATTTGCAAGATACACTGGTGGGCCACAGATGGATGTGCGGCAATCAAAGGCCTTGTCCTGAGAGAACAATAGACAAGTCCCATCAGTGTCAGCCACTGCTAGTGTGAAGCTAATCAAATTTGGAAACCTTCAGGCTCATCCCTTGTACAGGAGAGGCCCTAAGACTGTGTCCGTGTGGTCAGGTATGCCATGAAATTTGCAAAAGTTACATATGACTTGCAACTTTAGAACCATCCTGTCTTTCCACTCTGACTTGTTCCCGTGGGACAGCCACCGAGGACAATGACTTTGGTGCGACTATATTCCAGCCAGGGATTGAATCTGGCTATGAGCTCAATCAGGACCTGGTATGTATTTCATAGCACAATCGCCTCCATGTATGAATGTGTCATTCTCCCTTACAGGGAAGCAATGGCTTCCAGTGGGATTATGACACCCATTTGCCCATCCACCAATCATCCTGACACACAGGCACAGAGGTCTGAGACAATATGAATGCACCTTGTGATATTTGGACCAGACATTTGGGTAGTAAAAGAGAAACAGGATTTGAAATTAATGGAGGCAGAAGTTACTCTAACAGAAAAGCCTTCCAGTCACCAGTTGTATACAATTTTAGGTAGAAGATCCCATTTCTATCAACATCTGTTCACAGCAGAAACTTCTTCTCTATCCGGCAATAACGCAGAAGCTCTTCCTACGTAATGACAAACGCACGTGCATTTATTTTTTAGGAGAATAATGCAAAAGAGAATGTACCAGAATACTAGTAGCACAAATGGCAACCATAATTCCAGCCTGGAGATTGAGATGGGAGAATAGAGAGTCAGAGGCTATCCTGGACAACATAATAATAAGATCTTGTCTCCAAAAGAGATTTGTTTTTTTTTCCTGGGCTGATGAGATGACTCAGGGGGGTCAAGGTGTTTACCACCACCTCAAGCCTGTTGACCTGAGTTCAGTCCTTGGAACTCACATAGCAGAAGGAGAAAACATACTCCTGAAAGTTAAGTTGTTCTCTGATCTTCACATATACATGCATAAATGCACACATAAAATGGACAGGCAATTGTAATAAAAAACATTTAAAGGACAGGTGAGGTGGTGCATATCTTTGATCTAAGCACTTGGGAGGCAGAGTCATGCAGATCTCTGTGAACTTGAGGCCAGCCTGGTCTATATAGGATGTTCCAGGCCACCCAGGGCTACATAGTGAGATCCTATCTGAAAAACAAACACACATAAATGTTTAATTCATTGTCAGGGTTGGAGAGATGGCTCAATGGGTAAAGCACTTGCTGTACAAGCATGAAGGCCTCAGTTAGAATCCACATAAAGCTAAGTGCAGTAGTGTTTTCCTCTATAACCCCTTTGCTCCTATGACAAGAGGGAAGGCAGAAACAGGACAATCCTGGAAGTTCGTGGGCCAGCCAGCCTAGCAGAGAGTGACAGAAACAAGAGACCATGTCTCACGCAAGGTAGAGGGCAGGTAGACACCCAAGGTTGTCCTCTGACCTCCACACACTCCCACTTCCACACACAAGAGTGCATACCCAAACATACACACGCACATATATCTTACACAAAGATTAAAAAATAATAATTTAAGAAAATCATTGTCAGTCAAACATGGTGGAATATGCAGGTAACCCCAACACTGAGCAAGTAAAGGCAGGAAGATCAGAGGTCCAAGGTCATCCATCCTTGGCTACATTGCAAGTTTGGGGATAGGTTCCTAGGTTATCCGAGACCCTGGCTCAACAAAAACCTCAAAATAAAATTAAAATAAATAAGAATCATTGTTAGATGGACAATCAGTGAAGACCATGCAACGAAAAATGTAGGAAATTCTATGTGGGGGCCATATAAAATCAGCATTCTAGAATGAGCTGGGAAATTCATTAAAAACTTATAAGAATTGCCAGGTTTTTCTTCCATTTTTTAGACAGGGCCTCCCTGTAGCCCCATCTGGCCTGAAACTCACTATATAGACCCTATATTGATCTCACAGCCTCTGTTTGGGCTGGGGGTACTGGGATTAAAGACGTGCACCATCATGCTTGGCTATATTTACCCACTTAGAAAAAATATCTATATTTTACAGCTTATTTAATCATTTTTAATAAATATCTGGTTTCACTTCTAATACCATTTGGGTTCTTTTTCTTAAGAAAGACCTGCTCCCCCGTTTGTATAGGTTTCTAACCCTCACACTAAGGAGGGTCCTCTACAGGGAGAAAGATAGGGTGATCAATGTGACTACATCCCTACAGAAAGAGGTAGGCCCAGAGAAGATGTTACCTACACAGAAAGCCCACGAAGAAGGGGGAATTAAACAGCATGAGTGAGATTAAATCACAGGAGCTGCAAGCCGGGTCCTCTTCAAGTCCTCTGCATCCGTCGCCTCCACTTCCTTTACTTTTCAACCCTCTCTGAGGGATGAGTAGACCCAGATTCTGGCTCTCACCCCCCTCCCATCCTTTCAGCTCAATGGAGAGGGCTAATGAGCTTGTAGGAACAGGACAACACAGCCACCTGGAGAGAGAGAGGGTGGGACAGGGATACTGGGACACACCCAACTGTGAAAACGTTCTCCGGCCTCCCTACACTCAGAGCTCCTGGTTAGACCCAGCTTTGCTATGATCTTCATAAAAGTTAGACTCCTCTGTATTCTCCCACAATATCTGGGTGGCAAACCTTTATGGCGTGCCAACAGAGCTGTGAAAATTGCATCATGATTTTAAAAAATATCTTCAAGGTTTAAAAATATATTGTACAAGGGGCCATCAAGATAGCTCAGTAGATGCCAGGCGTGGCAACACACACCTCTAATTCCAGCCTTCAGGAGGCAGAGGCAGGCAGATCTTCATGAGATTGAGGCCAGCCTGGTCCACATGTGACTTCCAGGCAGGCTGAGACTAGGGAAACCATGAAAAAAACAAGATGGCTCAGTGGGTAAAGGCGTTTGCCAACCTGAGTTTGATTCCCCAAAGCCCACACAGTAGAAGAAGAACTCTTGTAGGTCATCCTTTGACCACCATGCATGTGCTATGGCACAAACATACCCAAACACACACACACACACACACACACACACACTAAATACATGTAATTTAAAACAATGAATGTATGATTCCTATACACAGGTGACTATTTAAACACATATGCACATGTCTATATATGTGCACATAGATACCAAGATGTACAAAATCACACACATGTGTGTGTGTTATAAATAATACCACAGACAGAGTCAAAGGTACTTCATTCAATTCACACCCCAGTGGGTTCAGCTAAGGCCTGGTCTCATCTAAGACTTTCTCCCAAAAGACATTCCAAGAGCTTTGAATCTTCAGTGTAAAAGAGTGGGGTTTAAATCTCCCTGAGGATACAATTCTGCCATATCAGGAAGATTTCAGAACATACCTTGACTCGGGAGCAAGCAGCACCCCAACAGAACTTTAGTCATCTAGCCCCCTCCTCATTCCTGACCCTGACCTCCTCCAATCCACACATCTAGGTGACAGCCCAAATTCAGAGTGGGATGATGGGACAGTTCAGTCCATGTGAATCTGCCTGTCACAGACACTTCTTACTGAACAGGTAGGCCTATCAGGTAGCCAGTAAATGCTTCAAGATGCTCTGGAAACAACTTTTACTTTACAAAGTCTTTTTATTATATGTGTATGCATGTGTATGTGAGGGTATGTGTGTGTATGTGAGGGTACATGTATGTGCACATATATGAGGTGCATGCTTGTATAGAGGGCAGAGATCAACTTCAAGTACCATTCTTAGAAATTCCATCTGTATCTTTTAAGTCAGGGTCTCTCATTTGGCCTGGAGCTCAACAATTAGGCCCAACTGACTGGCCTGTGAGCACCGGAGATTCTCTTGTCTCTGCCTCCCTGACTCCATCCGGGATTACACGCAAGAGTTACCGCACCCAGCATGTTTACAAGGCTTCTAGCAATCAAATTCAGGTCCTCATGCTTGTAAGGCAAACATTTTACTGAATGAGCTATCTCCCCAGTTCTAGAAGTCCTTTTTAGAAGAACATTCCACTCTAAACAGTCTCTCAGGTGGTCCCACCTCAGGGACCTCAGGGAGAGGGAATCAGTTTTCTCCAGGGACTAGCTCCCTGAGAGGTTATCTAATCCCAAACGGACATCCCTAAACAAAGGGACACAGACAGACCACTAAATGTACTCTACATTTTATAGACACGTATGTATGTATGTATGTATGTATGTATGTATGTATATGTAGTAATAATGAAAGGAGAGGATAAGAAATTGAGAGGGAGCAGAAGGACATGGAAGGAGCTGCTGGGAGACTGGGAAAGATGGAAATAATGTAAGGACAACGCCAATGTATAAAATTCTCAAAAATTAAAAAACGGTTCCCAGGTAAGGAAGAACGAGAGCCCACCCCAGATGAAGGAACACACTCCCCGCCTGCCAGTCCAGCCTGCCCACCCTGCAGACCTACCCCCACCACCTCAGAAGCAACTACTTCATATACCATAATCCTGATGGCCATGTTTTACTGGATGAAGGCAGGCCTGGTCCAGGCAGGGACAATCACAGCCCCTTCCGGAGAACTGTGGGAATATGATTGAGAAAGAGCACCAGGCTTTCTGGCACCTAAAGTCAGGTGACATCAGTCTATGGACACAGTGTGGCTACATGTGGTCCATCACAGGGATAAAACCAATCAGGAAAGCGAAGGATGGAGTCAAGGCAAGGCAGAAAGTTTCAGAGAAAACTGACTCAGTGATGTCAAGGTTCCCAATCTCAGGTACCGGAGTTCCATCTGCTTTCCTGCCCCAACTCATCTTTGAATTATACAGTACTCCTCAGTATCCTTCCAATGTACATTCTCTCTCTCTCTCCCTCTCTCTTACCCTCGCCCCCGCCCCCTTAGGTTTTACTAACTTCCATTAGAAATGTCCTAACTATTCTAACTTCTCAGTATGACAGATTACCAAGCTTCTACCTAAATGCATGATGTGGAGTAAATGAATTGCAGACACACAATCCCTGAACCCCGCAGGTTAACCATCCAAAGTCTAGAACAGTGTGATGCAGGCATCCCAAAGACAGATTATTGGATAAAGCCCAGTCAACCACAAAGGCAATTTCACACAGATCTGGTTAGAAGTGAACTTTTAAAGCCTCCTAACATCCAGCTCCCATCTGACACATGAAATTCCTCCACAACCTTGCTTTGAGAAGTCAAAGAACGTCAATCTACTTTTTTCAGTGTTCTTATTACAAAACAGTATTTCTAGGTTGAACTGAAATCTGATTTTCATATAACTTCTAACCACTGGTCTTAATTATACACCCTGTAGCTATGCAAAATAGATCAAAGTCTTCTTTCACGTGATAGCACTCGAAATATTTAAAGTCAAAGTGCTATTATTATTCTTGTTTATTGAGTAACTGCTACATGCCAGCACATGGTTACAGTATATGGTTACCGCTTTTCATCATATACTGAGAGGCAGGTTAACAGTTGGAAACTGTTTTGCAAACAATGATATAAAGACAGGGTGGGGGTCGGAAGTGAAGGGTCCCTGGATCTATTCATCCTGTGTCGGCATCTTCCAGGAAGGGGTTACAAAGGGTCTAAGAATTGGATCTGCTAGGTTCTTTCAAACTTAGATATATCATGATGGATTGATGGAATGTGTCTGAGTTTGTGGACTTGATTTATTCCTTTTAATTACTGAGACTTAGGGGATGTTAACCCTTCTTTGTGCTCCTGTTCTGAGCCTGAAGATGTCACGGTGAGCCAGTGGATGGCCTCAGGAGTAGTCTTCAGAACTTTCTGGCCCCCAGTTTCCTGGAGGATGGTATTTGCCTCTTGTTCCCACTTCCATCTGAACTACCTTCTTCCTCTTTGCTCTTGTAGCCCATCGGCCAGAATGGTGAACTGCCCAGGTGAACATGTAAGTGACATATCCATTTTCGTTTGTTGTGTAAAACACCATCCCAGGACATCCTTGCATGAAGCTGCCACCAGCATAGCCTGACATTTTATGAATAATGTCGACATTGAAAAGTAGCAGCACAATATCTCACGCCTCAGGTGGGAAGTCTTGAGAGTCAAGGGTGGCTTGGTGCCCTGGGCCTGTAATCGTCGGAGGACATCACGCACACCAGGAGGCAGGCTCTTGGTGTGGCCTTTCACCAAGGCTAGTATGAGCTTCCTCACAGAATTTCAAGGGCTTAAGAGCAAGCATCCCCAAACAGCAAAGTGGAAATACATGGTATTTTAATGCTCTGATCTCACATATTACATAACACGACTGTGTCCTACACTACTAGTTGAGGCAATGCGCAAAGGTCACCCTAGGTTGAAGTGAGGGGACATGAGTCCCACCATCCAATAGAAGAAGAGTGTGGGATGAGAACTATTGTTATGGCAACTTCTGAAAAGTACAATTCCTCATGAAGAAAGAAGACTAGAAAGACTATCTAATGAGAACCTGCCCTGTATTAGGAACTCTGTATATGCTAAGCGATATCTAAGTTAGAGATTCTTCACTTTGAAAAACCAAGTTGCGCTCTTTTTGTTTGTACCAAGTGGCACACCAATGATAAACTAAGATACCCAAGTCTAGCTTGTTGAACTAATTCATTTACTGGGGCTAGTTACAGGAGCCCTGGTGAGAGGTTTGTTATAGGTGACTCAAAGGCACGAGAAGGACCTACCTAGCACGAAAGCTATATACCTAGCGCTCCTTGCCCACCTTATAGGCTGCTCCATGGAAGAGAGTCTCCTCTTCCCCAGAAATTTCTTACTGCTTATTTAACTTTAGGGAGGAGCCTAGTGAATCTTGTGACTTTCTGAACTTCCTAATTCTTGTGTTTTTACCTGCTGGAGTTTTCTGAGCTACCCTCCTCCATCCAGACAGAACGTTTCATTTTGGAGAAAATAAATATCCAACACCTGCTGACCCTTAGGGACATGTGAAACAGATGGAACACAAACATTTGTTATGTCGAGCCACTAAGATTTGATGGAGTATTTGTTTCTGCAGCATAACTAGTCTATCCTACCTGATACAAAAGAAAGGAAAGAAGGGGGCATTATAAAAGACGAAAGGAAGCCCAGTTGGGAAAATTAGATCGACACTTTGTTCTATCTCCTGGTCTTCCTGAGCTTTGTGATCATCTTATGAGAAGACTCTCCTAAACTGCTTTCAAATGACACAGGTGTCTAAGGTGACTTGGCCTCTTATTCCTGTCATTCTCCATCCCCAGCATCGTGCCCTCACTATATGTCATCTGGATCTATTCCTTCTCACAGACATCATCTCAAAGTAACTCTGAGATAATAATCTATAGCCGGATCCAAGACCGGGATACTTATGACTCCCTCCCCTACTTACACCCCAGTCTGAATGCTAACAGCACTCACCAGGCCACATCCTCTGTCCTGCATGTTGGTAAAGATGCCCATGCTTCGTCAGTACAGTGCACACAGTGCTGCCCCCACCGACTTACGGAGCATCTTTGGAAGACGCCCGGGGCTGACAGCAGCCAGCATTCACCACATTCCTGAAAGTCTATCCTGCCAGGCAGGAAGAAGGGAAAGCTTTGTGCTGCTGGGTTCCCAGCTCACAGCACCCCACTAACAACCAAGAGGCCCTGTTTGGACCATTGTCTTGCCCGATAGAAACAGAGGCCCCCAGTCTTGTCAGAAGCAGCTGGGCTCCATGCCTGGACGGCAGGAGGTGGGCCAGAGCTAACCCCAAACCCCCACCCCGCCATCTGCTGCTCTGATTTTCTATTGCTGTCTGGTTTTTTAAAAATAATTTCAAGGAGCAAACAAAGCAAACTTGTAGCAAACAATGTGAAGAGAAAAAGAATTTATATTTGGAGTCTGGCCCCAAGTAAAAGTGTATTTTTATCATCTTTAGTTCTATAATCCTATGTTTTTCATCAAACTTTGAAGGAAACAACAAATTACAGCATTCCTTTACCACTTGGTATTAGTTCCAGGAGTCTCCAGTCTCTTAACATCATCCCAAATCCCACCCAGGGTTCCTAGCACATCAGAAGCTTCCTCTCCGGGCACTAGCTCTTTTTAAGGCACATGCAGCCTTTGAGAATATTCTTTATATTTGGATTATTTCCTGTTTCAGTTGTCTTCATTTCTCCTAAGGAAATATACTTTCCCATAGTGCTTTGCAGCAAGGTCAAAATCATGTCATAAAGGACCCTGACAGCATCACTTACACGTAATGAAGATAGCACACTTGCTGCTTCTTGGTCTCTGGCAGGAAGGCCTTATTTTCAATTCCAACGCCTCCTTCAACTGACCAGCTTAGAGTCACATAGCCCTGAACACTTCAGCATTTGTAGCTGTATTCCCATGAGGACCTACTTCTTTAAGTTAACCAATCCAAACTTAAGGGAGGGGAAACCACTGAAACTCTTAAAACCAAGACTCTCCCTAGGGTTCATTGGATTTCAGTTTCCAGGTCCCCCCTCCACTTATGGACAACTTCATCTTTCTATATGAATATGTGTATGTGTGTGCAATTCTTTATGTACATGAATGTGATTATTTAGCTTTCAATAAAGACCTATTTGAAAGACTGGAGAGATGGCTCAGCAGTTAAGAGCATTGGCTGCTCTTGCAGAAGGTCCGGGTTCAATTCCCAGCATCCACATGGTGACTGACAACCATCTGTAACTCCAGTTCCAGAGGATATGACCCCCTCTTCCATCCATGGGCACTGTACTACACAGGTGCACTTACATACATGCAGGCAGTACACTCAGACATATAAAAGTCATAAATTAAATACATGTTTAAAAGTCTGTTTGACTGCCACTCTCTGCTGGGATAAGATTGTTCCTGCCTTTTAATTCTTTTATTGGCTGAGAAAATGAACCCAACTATAACCTCTAGACAGATATTGTGACACCTGCAACAATGTGACCTCAGCTAAGCCAGTCAGATGTACCTCATAGGGCACAGGTTAAAGGGCTGACTTCAAGAACGGGAGTATCCACTGAATAAAGGATGGCTGCATAAACATCTGGCTTCCTATGTAAACAGAGTATCCAGAAGTAGAGGCTGTGGTGGTAGCAGGATGCCAGCTCTGTTTGGCCTTGTCACAAGGACAGGTCAAGGTATAGGGGTCATTTGAAAATTGTGTCAAGCCACAGAGCCTCTCAGCCCAGTAGTAGTCAATGGAATTATGGCAGAAATGAGGTAAGTCTCTTCTGGACCAGCACACACTTCCTATGCAGTCTCCTTATGTCGACTTCCCCAGTTTCAAAATGGCAGAGCCATGTAATGAAGTCTTGATCTTGAGCAACTGCTTCAAGGAGTCACCAGGGGGCGCTCATGGAGACACCGCAGGCGTTTACTAGCAGCAGAAAAGAGACTCCATGTGCCCAGCATTGAGCTTTCAAGGGCTATTACTGCGGCGTAGCTCATACCGTGTGACTAGTACACAGTTAAGCAACGAACTGAAGAATGATTTAGGGGTTAAGCAGAGAAGAGGTGGAAGCATTCTAGAGAGTAACCCTGCACAAAGGCCTCCTGATAGGGGTAGAAAGAGAAACTGTACAGACATGAGTGTAGACAGTGTGAGACTTGAGACATCCAGATAAGATTTCTGAGCTTGGTGGAAGCCAGTCTATAAGATTTGTGCACGGCAGGATTCATGCTGACTTCCGTTCCTCTTGCCCAGAGACACTGCTGAGGGTCTGTCTGCTCGTTTTCAAGCTTGAGACCCTGCAGCTCTTCACTGCTAGCCTGTCTCACTCCCTGATGCTGAGGGCCTTGGGAAGAAGTTGTACTTTTCCATTCTACAGTAAGCTGCCCACATCAAAGCCTAAGAAGCCACAGGCATTTGGGGAGTCACGGGTCAGATATTTAATTATTCTAATCTAGAAGTCTGCTCTCCTCACACTGCCAAGAACAGAGAGTTCCTTTTCTGAAAAATAGGGTGGTTCCTTGGAAAGGTTGAGTCTCATCCTTGATCCACAAAGCTTTCAGACCCCTTAAGACTTCCAAAGCTTGTAAACATAGATGCTACTCAGCACCTACAATATCAGCAAAGCAGGAAGTCTCCAGTTTTCATGCTGGACTAAGGAGGATGGTTTGAAATGTATTTTATTTTTATTTATTTCTAGGGCAGGCCACCATTGGAGTGAGGCATCACTGTACACACCTATAATCCCAGCAATCCAGAAGCAGAGACAGGAGCATCAAGAGTGCAAAGTTATCCTCAGCCAGGTAGGGAGTTCAAGGCCATTCTGGGCTACATGACACACTGTTTCATCCCCCGCCCCCACCTAAGAAAGAAAGAAAGAAACATCTTTAAAATGGGAGGCAGGAGTAAATGTCTACTTCTAAACAGCTTTGTTGATCTGATGAAATCAGATAAAGAAATTACTGTAAAAATATTGCCTCATCTACAATGCCTGGGACATCTCCTCCCCTTTTTTGCTCTTTTTTTAAATCTTTGAGAGAGATAATGAAAGAAGGAACTCAAAACCCATTTCTATTGATGTTTGGACACACAACTGCTGGGTTTAAGGACTGGAGGAGATCAAAGAGAACTAGCCCATTCCAGTAAAATTTTAGCAGTGCTAGCAGAGGGTGTGGGGCTCACTGGGAATGAGGCAGGGTTGTGAACTCACCTTCCTGAGAGCAGAGGACCATAGGAAAAACGCCTGAGAACACTGGGGGGTAATTGGGAGTGCGGCGATAGTCTCATAAGCAGCACACTCGTCCATCTGATGCCTGCTGTCACCAGACCCATCGAGGCCACAATTCCTCTTGCCCTCAAGAGGAAAAATGGAGGATGGAGACTCTCCCCTAGTCTCAAAAGAAACTTTAGCCTGAAATTTTAACTGGCTGAGAGTTAGAGAACGAAGTCCATTCTCGCTGGGATCTGGGATGAAAAGGTTGAAAAACCGAGATGGGAATGTGGCGGCAGCAGGCTAGGAAGCCGAAACGCGACATCAACTTTCACAGAGCCTTTTCTAAATGACTTTTTCCAGATTTTATGGGGGCATTTGTTTGCATGGGGCTGGGGCATTGGGATGCACGTGGCACAACACAAATGTGGAGGTCAGAGAAATCTTGTAAGCATTGGCACTCTCCTTCCGCCCTGAGGATCCAGGGATTGAACTGACGGGGTCAGGTGTGGAGACAGAAATCTCATCAGCTCCGTCACTGAATCTCTTACTGTTTTGCTGTGTGTCTGCATGTCTATGTGTATGTGTACTGAATGAGGTGGTGTGTGTGTGTGTGTGTGTGTGTGTTGAATGAGCTGGTGTGTGTACATGTGGAGGCCAGAGGACAACCTTAGATGTTACTCTCCTTCAAACTCTGCCTCGTTTTTTGAATCAGGATCTCTCACTGGGACGGAAGCCTGTCGATTAGGCGAGGATGGCAGAGCGTGGTATTCCAGGGATCCTCCTGCCTCTGCCTCCCCAGTGCTGGGATTACAGGCATATGCCTGGGTCTTCTTTTTTTTAACATGGGTGCTGGACATTTAACCCTGGTCTTCATACTTGCAAGGCAAGCACTTTACCAACTGAGATGTCTCCCCAGTCCCGTTTTGCTCTTAAATGGATATTCAGTGGATTCCCACCTGGCTTCACCTATGAATCCAGGCTGGTCCTTGTTGCCTATGACCTGACTGGGGAGTGAGAGGATGTTGAGCAGGTGTATCAGAGCAGGTGGAAACATTTGGGAAAATCCACCTGGGTGGTCCTTCTACATACCATCAAGGGCTCCCTAAGTCTAATGTTGATAGGAAGGACTGATCCTTTGAATTAAATACTGGGGGTGTGACCACTCCAGGCCATCTTCCTTCTTTACTCCCTGGTCCAGGCTGAATGAAAGAGCAGGAAGTTGAAAGGCCATGCTAATCGTCTCCATCCTTAACTAGTCATTGCAAAGGAAAACCCAACTCACAAGTACAGCTTCTGATAATAGCTGAAGAGGATTCCACAAATACCAAGAGATTTTCGTATTAGCTTAATTCACGTGTAAACAGGAAGGTGTATTAACTTCAAACAGGCAGAGAATTATATTTTGAAAGCATGCAAACTTGCTTGCTCTTATTCTTTATAATGTCAATGACAACAGCTTTATGAGTAACTAGAACTCAGCTCCTCGTAGGTTAGGCACTTTACTGTGAGTTTTATAACAATATGAGATTTAATTCTTAGAACAACCCAGGGAGGAACATGGGTACTTTATTAGTCCTATTTTACAGATAAATAAACTGGGACTCAGAAAGGCTAAATGACATGGATCCCCAGAACCCATGTTAAAAAGAGCAGGGCATGGTAAGGCTCTCCTGTAATCCTAGCAGCACCAAGGAGGCAGAGAATAGAGGATCTTTGGAGCTCATTGGTCAGTTTAGCCAAACTGGCAAACTCCAAGCCAATGAGAGACTCTATATTTCAAAAGAAGTGGATGGCATTCCTGAGGGTAGGACCTGAGGTTGTCCTCTGGCCTCCACACACTCACACACATGTGCACCTGCACACACACGTACTCACATACACAAACACATATTTTAAAACAAAAGGATAAGAAAAGAAAAATATTCACTTTGCGGCTGTATTTCCTTTGATCAGCGTACGACAGAATGAACCGCCAGGGAAGACTGCATTTCTAACTTGCCAGGAAGTAACAGTCTGAATTTTGAACAGAGCAACTTTTTTGTCCCAGTGTGAGCTGACTTCATCTCTTGTGAGTGTCAGCAGTGAAAGGTACTGTGATGTGTTGCCATCTGCACATTGCAATGTGCATTCGCTGGCTTTGCCGTTGCTGTGATAAACGCTATCACCAAAGCAACTCGGGGAGGAAATGGTTTATGTCATTGTACGTTTCCGGGTCACAGTCCTTCACTGAGGGAAGTCAGGGCAGGAAACCGAAGCAGCTACCACAGAGGAATGCTACTTACTGGCTCACTGGCTCGCTTCTGCACAGCTGGCTCTCTCCTATAGCCCAGGCCTACCCACGGTGGGCTGGGCCCTCCTACATCAACTGTCAATCAAGAAAATGACATGCCCACAGGTCAATCAGATGGAGGCAATTCTTTAACTGAGGGTCTCTCTTCCCAGGTAGGTGAAGCTGACAATCAAAACCAGCCATCACACAAGGTGGTGAGGCAGCTAGCTTGTATTCATTTGTTCTTGCTAGTTAGTAAGTGCTGTCTAGTTCACCATATTTGACTCTCACAACCAATGTCTCTACAAAGCATGCACTTTCATCCAGTTTTTCAGATAGAGAGACTGGGCTCTGAGTTGTAAAATGATGTGTCAATTCTGTACAGCTCCTGAGCTGTATATGATTTGAATACAGTGTTCCAAACTTTCTCTCTTCTTTGTGGTCATAGCTGTAGTTCTTTAATAGCCCACTTCTCCTCTGGTCACTTTCTCCTCTGTCCTGGTCTTGTGTAACACACCACCGTCCTGTACCCTTGTCAGAAACCTGACCTCTTGGGACTGGAGAGATGGCTCATCAGTCAAAAGCACTGTCTGCTCTTGTAAAGGACCAAGGTTTGGTTCCTAGAGCCCATATGGCAGCTCACAACCATCTGTAACTTTATTTCCAGAGAATCTGATGCCCTCTTCTGACCTCTGTGGGTACTGTACACAATGGTATACTGACATATGTGAAGGCAAAACATTCATACATATAAAATAAAAATAGATCAAAAAAGAAGGAAAGTTCAAAATAGGGCTAGGGATATAGTTCAGTTGGCAGAGTGCTTGCCTAGTATGCACAAAGCCCTGGGTTTGATCCTTAGTACTGCATACATCAGCTGTGGTGATGTATGCCTGTAATTCCAACATTAAGGAGGTGATGGGTGGCAGGAAGATAGGAAATTCAAGGCCCTCTTGGACAAGTTCAAGGATGGCCTAGGCTACATGAGACCCTGTCTAAAAAAGCATTTTAAGGAAGGGAGGGAGGGGTGAGGGGGAAGTACCAAAAGGAAGGAAGGAAGGAAGGAAGGAAGGAAGGAAGGAAGGAAGGAAGGAAGGAAGGAAAGAAGGAAGGAAGGAAGGGGTTCAAAATAGCACTGTAATCACGTGTTACATGCCTATAATCCAAGCACCAGGGAGCCTGAGGCAGGAGGGTCATAAATTTGAGGCCAGCCTGGGCTACATAAAAAAGACTTTGTTCAGGAAACCCACTGGCAGCATAGTCAGGCTGACTGAGTTTAAAGTCCTGACAGATGGGAGCGAGAGTCTACTGTACCGTATTTTGAAAGTTTTAGGTCTTGTCTCCATTCTGACTGAAATAAACTTTTACATCTCTTACAACTATGAAAACTGATACAATATTTTTAGAAAATGATTTAGCCATATGTATCAACAGCCATCAAACCATTCATGCCCTTCGACCTAGTATTCCCATTCCTGGAGTTTATCCCAGGGAAATAATTCAAAATAAGTAGAAAGAAACCCCAGCCATGTATAGATGTTTATTACCTTGGAATCTAAAAGCAAAAGAAATATTGAGCTATACTGGAACAGTAATTGTGATTACCTTAATGTTACATTAGGCAACTGAAACCCTAGGTAGAAAATGGAGAAATCGACAGGAAGTTGTGCTGAATGAAGAATGTATGTGCCCCAATTATAAATACATAAAAACATATATTTGTGCAGATGAAAAATGGACAGGGCTTGGGAGGAATGTAAATAATGTGTATGATTGATTCGTGGGATTACGGGCATGGCTTCTTTGATGCTTTTGAGTTGGAAGGAAATGTTTCAAAGCCCTTTGAAGCTTTCTAATGAAGGGGGCGGTGCTGAGGGTAAGTGGGGACTCCAGCCACAGACCTGAGGAGGGATGAAGTTCCTGCAGATTTCTGCTCCACACATGGCAACTGGCCAGCTCTTCGCACAGAGTTACAGTTGCCCTACGTCTGGACAGCTGGCAGAGCCTTTGGAGGCCTTCCATGCCATCCTGGTACTTTGTTCGTCAGAGTAGCCGAAGAGCCTGCTCTTCTCCCCCATCCCACCCCACCCCCGCTCCTCAAGAAGGCGATCATGGATTTTGTTTCTTTCTCACTGTCCATAACTCTATCTATGACTGAATGGTGACAAGCCCGATCTGTTATGTCCCAATCAGCTGCTTTCCAGCCGAGCCCCACTCAGAATCTATATATCATGAGCCCCCTTTGTATGTATATATGTGTATGTGTGTACATGTTTGTGTGCATATGTGTGTATGCAGGAGGCCAGAGGTCAACCTCAGGAATCATTCCTCAGGTGCCACATACCTTGCTTTTTGAGAAGGGGTCTCTCAGCAGCCTGGGGCTCACTGATTAAGTTAAGCTAGCTGGCCAGCAAGGTCCTGTCTCCACCTCCCCTGTGCTGGGATGGCAAGTAGGCCTCCCCAAGCCCAGCTTTTTAAACATTGCATTTTATTTATTTTCTGTGCATGCTGTGGGGGCGGGAGGGGTGCCGTGCATATCGCAGCAATATGCGGGGGTCAGAGGATAACTTGCAGGAGCTGGCCTCTAAGTGCCTTTGCATCCTGAGCCATCTTGCTGGCCCCAAGCTTAACTCTTTTACACGGGTTCTAGGGCTCCATCTCGGGTCCCCATGCTTGCCAGGCGCTCACTTTACTCACTGAACCATCTCCCTGGACACCCCCTCTTCTCTCTCTTGCACCCCCTCCTGCTCTTGCACCTTTTCCCTGTAAGCCCTCCCTAAGCCCAGCCTGTCAGTGACGCACACCCAAGGGCACAGGACTGATGCTCACCCACAGCTGACTCATTAAGATGGGCCCTTACAGATGCCGTGTTGGCTCCATCCATTCTGTCCCTGCTGAGCAGTTCTAGACCTGGACGTTTGCTGGAGGCCTAGGTGAGGCCGTCCACAGTGACATCCTGTAAGTAAACACCCCTTCATCACAGGCAGGATGCTTGCCGACAGTGGCTTTCATCTGCCTCCACACAGAAGGGACAGAAAATCAAGGCTTTGGCTGATCAAAACACAGCGGGCGGGAAGCCAGCAGGAGTTCGCTGCCCTTGCTGCCATCTTGGACTTCGCTCCCACGCAGCTGCCTTTGGGTTTTTAAACAGCATTTGTTCAGGGGACAGTGTTTTAGCCAAGGCTGGCACAGAACTCAAAGGAGTTTGAAACTGGGTAGCTCCGAATCACAATGATTGTGCTCAGCCTTCCTCTCTTGGCAGATGTCCTCTATCACAGAGACAATGAACAAATCTGCTTAAGAGAAACCCAAGGAGGAGAGGCCAGAATTCATTGGCAGGAAGATGTTGTTATAAACACATTTTCTTAAGAAATGCACTTGCAACTTTCAGGCCCAAAGGTAAATTTAATCAGGCTAATCCAGGATAAACTAAAAAAGAAGCTTCTTCAAGGATGTCGGAGACATGTTTCTGCCTATTGCTTGAACATCAAGAGTTCTACCCGAGTTCTGGAGGGCATTAAAAATAGCACTTTTAAATATCCCACTTGAGGGCAAGCAAGATGATTCAGTGGGTAAAGGTACTTGCTGCCAAGCCAACTTCCACATGGCCACATACAGACATAGACAGAGAGAGAGATAGATAGATAAATAGATAGATTCACAGTGGCACATACCCACATACACACACAGATACATAGATAATAGACAGACAAATGATACATAGAGGTAGAGATAGATAAGTAGATAAATAAATGTAAAAATGTTAAATATCTGACTTTCTCCCTTCTGATACCAGTGGGGCATTTTTCTCCTGCTGTGGATTTCAGTCAAAGTTGTTTGACATGAGCACCATGTGATACCTAAGGCTGGAACTTCCTTTGTCATGGAGAACTGTCCTGTGCTTTGTAAGATGATGAGCAGTATCCTTGATCTCTACTCACTAGAGGACAGTAGCTCCCCTTTGGCTGTGATAACCAAAGATGCCTCTGCCTGTGTGGGCCACAGGAAGCTATGTGGAGCCAGACAGCTATAAAATGTAGCCCTACACAAAATCATAAAGTTACTTAAAACACTGAGGGGGTTTATTTTTGGGGAGGACTGAATTGTGTGGTTCTCAAGGGTAAATATGTAGATGGTAGCATCATCTCCAAAGTTTAGACCCAGATTGGGGAGATGGCTTGGTCCATAGAGCTCACCTTGCCAGCACAAGGACCTGAGTTTGATCCTCAAAACCCACATCAAAAAAGTTGGATGTGATGATATGCATTTGTAATCCCAGTGCTAGGGAGACAAAGCCAGGCAGATTCCTGGGGTTTGATGATCAGCTAACCTAGTGTATTTGGTGAGTTCTAGGCCAGGGAGAGACCACCTCAAAGAAAGTAAAGATGGGAAGCACATGAGGAACAATGCCCAGAGTTGACCTATGGCCTTTACATGCACACACATGAACACACAAATTCTCCTTCATACACACAAACATCACACACAAAAGAATGGATGTACACACCTTCCAGTTAGACATTATCAAGTGTCCCTGGAGGCAGCCCTTCCCCACCTTTAAGACCAGACCCATGCATGCATTTAGAGAACAGAGGAGCTTTTGCTGATTCAATGAGCAATATGGCCTCCTCACCAACAGGTCCTTATAGCTGGGATGCTGTTATGCTTTCTCTGGTAACCTGAACCGTTTCTAAAAGAAGTCTAGAAAGAAGTCAGCCGAAAAGGCAATGCCATGATTGCTGGTCATATGATCCTTCCAAAATGTCTCTGCTTTTAGAATGGGCCTTGTATGTGCTGTTATGCTGACACACTGACAAATTATGGAAATGTTTGTTTTAGGAACCTCCTGGTTCCTGGCATCAAAACTCCCTTAGGACCCAGTTCACTCTGTCTTAGTCTTAGGACCCAGTTCACTCTGTCTTAGTCTGTGCTCTCTGCTGATGCTAGTTTAGATTTGGCTTCATTCTCTTGCAAGGAGTTGTGACACAAGTAAGAAGTTGCAGTCCTAGGGATGGAGAGATGGCTCAGTGGTTAAGAGCACTGGCCACTCTTGCTGCACCCTCATGACGGCTAACAACCATCTGTAACTCCAGTTCCAGAGGACCCGCTGCCCTCTTCTGACCTCCTCAGGCACTACACAACACAGGTGCACTTACATACGTGCAAGCAATACACTCATACATCTAAAATAACTAAAAACCTAATAAATAAAATTTTTTAAAAGAAATTAAAGAGAAAAAATTTAAAGAAATCCTGGGACTTGGTGAACAGCTTTTTCTCTCTAGATCTAGGTTAACGGCACAGTCTAAGATACCAGAGCAACTTTGGTGTGGAAAAGGAAAGAACATGGCCCCCATGTTCTCTCTACTATACAACAGGAGAGAAGATAGGCAGATCCCAATATTGAATTTCCTAAGCCTTGTTTTTCTTATCTGTAAAGTGGAAATGATAATGGCTCCCAGGGAGGTTCATCCTGGAGCCAAATGTCTTAACAGAAGCAACCATCTATCAAAGTATCCAAAGTTACCATTACCATATAGATGTTTCTAACATCTTTGGGGTCCCCCTGCCAGAACACCACAATTTATAGATGTCAAAGTCTCTTATATAAAAATGATAATTATATTTGCCTAAAACCTATACATATCTTCCTATATATTTTCAGTCACCTCCAAATTATTTGCAATATCTAGTCTAATCTAAGTGATATGTAAATAGTTATAATTTCATTATTTGGGGAATAATGATGAAGAAGAATCTGGACATGTCTAGTATAGATGTGATTTCTCTTTGAAATTATTTTTCGTCCTTGGTTTATTGAACCCCCGAATGTGGAGTCCATGGCTATGGAGCCCCCTGCATTGCGCTGTGCTTTATATGAACAGGATATGCAATTCCATGGGATCCTTACAAGAACGCTGTTGTTTAAAATCACTACCTTTATCTCACTCAGGGACACTGAGATTGACAGAGGTTGGGTGATTGTTTATGACCAAGTAATCCATAAAGAACAGGGTTTCTGGGGCTGGGGAGGTGACTCAGTGGATAAAGTGCTTGCTGCAAAAGTCTGAGGACTTGAATTTGGATCCCCAGGATCCAAAGCTAGATACTGGGGGCAGTGACAGGCACACTCTCAGGGGCTTGCTGGTTAGCCAGTCTAGCCAAAATGGTGAGCTCCATGTTCAGTAAAAGAGCCTATCTCAAAAAATAAGGTAGAAGGGCTAGAGAGATGGTTTGGTGGTTAAAAGTACTTGCTCCTCTTCCAGGGACCTGAGTTCAGTTCCCAGTACACACATTGAGCTGCTCACAATTACCTGTAACTCCAGTTCCATAAAATCTGATGCCCTCCTCTGGCTTCTGTGGAAACGCACAAACATGTGGCAGACACAGACCCAGAAACACAAAAGAAATAAATAAATACTTTAAAAAATAAGGTGGAAAGCAATAGAAGAAGACACCAAACATCAGTCTCTGGCCTCCACATGTACATACACAGGTGAGCATACACACACTCAGACGCATGTGTAACACACAAAAAACACAAGGAGAACAGAGCAGTCACTTAAACCAGAATGAGTGTGCCCAGTCCATGTCTGGGTGGCTGGAAGGAGACACTCAGATCTGATTATAAGGAGTCAGTGGTCAAAGCAAAGGTGTATGGAGGCCATCGGATAAAACAGCAGAGCTGGTTCCCACAAGAGCTCACATTTGTATCCTGCCCACCTTGGAAAGTTCCTTGGAAAATCCTGGGCTACAGGTTTGAGAGAAATCAGCTTCATGGAACAAAGATAGAAAATAATCCAGAAGCATCAAGAGGAGCTAAGAGTGATACACACCCGCAGATCCTAGATGTTGTTATGGTTGGATTACAGGGACTTGGAAAGTTCAGGCATGAAATGCCTGGATGATAACAATAGAAAACAGATCAAAAGCCCAAAGTAAGAAATCAAGAGAAATGAGAACCAGAAGGAATTGTCTGGGAAGATGAAAGAGGAGGACGACAATTTGACACCGAAGCGGAGCCCGCGTTGAGGTTTGGCTGGTGGTTGACCCACATCCAGATGAGTGTTATTTTTTCAGCATTTTGGGAGGTATGGGGTTACAGTCCCTGAGTGCTTTTCGTAAACTTCAGGGTTAAATGGGTTTCCTGAGAGTCTCCCAGACCTATCCCTCCCTTTAAATAATTTTGGCAATAGTGAATCCGGAATCAATGCTGATCCGTTGATACTCCGCTCGTCCATAAATACTCCTCCTCCTCCTCCTCCAGGGAGGTCAGGAAACAATGAGATAAGGTCATTCACTTGATTCAGATAATAAAGAAACTACTTTAAGGCCAGCAAGATGACTCAGTGTGTAAAGACACTTGTCACCAAGCCTGACAACCTGAGTTTGATCCTTGGCACATGATAGAAAGAGAAAATAAAGTCCTGAAAGTTGTTCTCTGACTGACCTCCACACATGAGTCATGGCACACGGACACACACACATAACTATATGAATAAAATGTAATTAAAAAAACTGAGAAGAGGAGCCTAATTTAGAGTGGTAAGCGAAAGATGGAATGCACCGACTCAGATGGCTGAAAAGCTGAGACATCTGACTCCGGGAGCTCGGTTGTCACCAGGACTCCATCTCTTTCCTATCCTATACTTGCTTTTTTCTCCACATTGGTGACTTGATAGCAAATCTCAAGCTAATAACTTCCCATATTTGAGTCCAACAGAAAGACATGCCTGTCTCCCCAAAGTTTCAGTACTGAATTGGTCAAGATTCTTGGGGGTCTGGGCAGTTAAGAGCATTTGCTGCTCTTGCATAGGACCTGAGTCCAGTTCCCAGCACCCATTACAGGTGACTCACATCCACCTGCAACTCTAGTTCCGGGAGATTCAACACCTCTCCTAACCTCTACAGGCACCTGCGTTTATACACACATACACAGACATACACAGACATACACAGACACATACTGACACATAAACAGAAATAAATCTTTTAAAAAAGAGATCCACTGGCCCTCATAGGGTCATCTGCTCACTCCTGTGACTAAAAGAACAGGATGCTCTGAGTAACAAACCTGAGTCACATGCCTGTAGCAGAACAAATCATGAAGCCTCTTCCAACTCTAGGACCTGAGAGTGGGAGTCAAGGATTCACCCACAGTAAAAGCATAAATGCATCTTTAGGAGATGCTAAATGGATGCCGTTAATCACACGTGCTGTGCGTCCTCTCCTCTTCCACTCAGCTCTGCCTCCCTGTCTGATTCTACTCCTTCCTCCAGTCCTGCTGAGCCTCATCAATTAACCTCTCCTTGGCCAGGTTCGCTCTCCTGAGAACAAGTTGCAGACCCTATATATCAAAAGCATATTCAATTTCTACCTGCCAATTAAAAAATAAAGTAAGAAGGTTCAGTGGGTGATGGAGCCTGCCACCAAAACTGACAACCTGAGTCTGATCCCTAGGTCCCACATGGTGGGAGGAAAGAACCAATTCCCACAAATCAAAATGTGTGCTGTGGCACCCAAATGCCCTCCACCAAAAATAAATAAAATGAAACATAAAATAAGAAAACGTGCCATTTTATACTTACTTTCTTAAAATATAATTAAATTTAAGATATATATATTTTTTAGACAGGATCTCACTAGATAGCCCTGTTGGCCTGGAAATTGCTATGGAGTCCTGGCTGGCCTCAAAGTCTCAGAGATTCACCTTCCTCTGCCCCACCCAGCAAGTGCTGGTATTAAAGGTATATGCCACCACCCTGGCCTAAATTTTAATTTTTAAATACTTTATATACAAAATATATTTTTAAATAAGTGGCTCATGCCAGTTATATAAGAACCACCCATATATATATATATATATCTCCTTTTGACCATCTGGTGTCTCAGGAAATACAAAAGGCTACAAGACCTGGTTGCTACCACTGAGAAACTCTCACTTTACTAAGATTTAGCCGAGGATAAATATATAAATTTAAACTTTAAAAAACCACTTTGTACCATTCATGCTGGGCACAGAGGAGGCCACAGGTCCACCAAAAGATTGTCCCAAGATGGAAGAACCCAGAAGCCATTTGAGATCAATGCCATTAGCTCACATTTCATATGACTCAAGTCAAAATTTATGATTATGAGCCTTCCATCTATAGGTACCAACCTATGCTTGTTTGCAGGTCTGTTTCCTAGCTGCCAGCCCCTCCCTAGACTTTCCAATTCCAGGACCTGACCCAGAAGAAGCAGGTTCTTATTCCCAGAACTATATACGCTGTGGCAGCAGAAGAGAACAGTTCTTGACAGACAGCTCAGGAAAGGCTTCTAGGAAGGAATGGAGCCTGTTGCGTTTCCCAGTTGAGCATGAAATTGGTTTCTCATGAACTGCAGGGCAAAGAGCAAGAAAGGGACTCCAGCAGGTGAGTCTTGTGGTTCTGGAAAGGACTAAATGGGTACAGAGAAGTCCAGTCCGCATCACCCTGAAAATGTAAAGGGGCTCCAAAGTGACAGTGGACTTCAGTGATAAGTGTCCACTAGTCACTCTATAGTCAAGGATTGCACATGGTCAGCCTGCAGACAGAAAGAGTTATGAGGAAGCTGTTCAAGTCATGCAGGTGAGAAGTACGGTGCAGCCAGAGAGAGTGGTGATGCTGGAGATGGGGAGAAAGGCGCGGTTGAAGGGGTATTCAGGCAGACATCAAAAGAGACAGAGCAGGGAGGGCTGCAATGGAAGATACAGAGACTGGAGAGTGAGAGGCAGCCTTCAAGAGCCTGGCACCAACATCTGGGGCTGGTGAGCCTCTCCAGTAAAAGAAGCAAGGGCAGAAAAGAGGAGGACGCTGAGATGTTTTGAACTGAGTTGAGATTGGGGAGCCCACAGGAATGCAACCAGAGAAACAGCAGCCTGAGACTCCCAAGGAAGCCAGTCTTTGAGAGCAAGCCAGCTTGGAAAGAGAGCTGGGAATGAATCGTCCTGAGCTGCCCATGGAAGTGAACATGGGTGGCCACTGGAATTGTGGGACTGAAAGCATGCCCTCGGGGGGGAGTTCATAGAACAAGAAACAGATCATCTCTAAAGTCTCAGAACCAGCAAAGGGGATGAAAAAGGCTGGAAAGAGGATGTCCTAGGAGTCAGAGGGGAAAGCTTTTAAGGGAGGCTAATCACCAGAGCCTGTGGGAAACCCGGGGAGATAAGGGTGCAGTGATATTGATTGGATTTTGCAACAGAGATGTCCTTGGCCTGATTAGCAACAAGTCAGTGAAGCAGTGGGACCAGCAGCCAGCATACGATGGACAGATGGAGGGGAGGCGATGACACAGCCTAGGTAGCCAGAAACAACTCTTTCATGAAGTTTGGCAAGGAAGGGACAGAGAGAAATAGGGATGTGGGATGGAGGGATGGCTTGGAGCTTAGGAGTTTGGACTGTTGTTATTTTAAGAGAGTTAGAGGCTTGGACAATGTTTTTATAATTCTGAGACTCCCCAGCAGGTGGGCAGAACAGACTCAGGGTTCTAAAGGATGCAAGAATTCTGGAAGAGAGACAAAATTCAGATAAGTGTATCACTGTAAAGCAAGATGTGAAGACAGGTCAGATGGATGACCTGGATTTCCTCAAAGAGTTAGGAGGCCAGAGTGTTTACCCAAAGGAAGGGGACAGGCCTGGGGTAGCCAGGCTGGGCTTGGGGATGTCAAGCAGGAGTATCCAACCTTGTGACATTGCAACACAACATTGTCATCTACAAAGTTCATGCATGAGAACCATTCAATTGCATTAAAAATGCAAAAAACAAACCTCATAATGCTTTAAGTAAGATTACAATTTTGTGTTGTATCACATTCGTAGCTACCCTCGACTGCAAGCAGCCTGTAGGGCTGAGGGTTGGACACATCTGGAAGGTTCTAGGCAGCAGAGGCAAGGAGCTGTCAAGGTTGCTGAAAGTACTGGGAGCACTGAGCTTTGAGTCTCAGAGGCTCCCAGCAGCTGATAGCAGTCAAGATGTTTGAGTTTCAAATCTGGTCTTCAATTCATGGCGAGGTCAACAGGAGCTGAAATACCTTGTTCAGGAAGAAAGAATGAGCTAAACCAATAAAGACCATAAAATAAGATCGAAGAGAAATGTCGAATCTACTCGAGGGAACAAACTTTTCAAACACTTTGCAGGACCTGGCTACAGTCTGAGTGATGGAATTACAGGGAACGACACTGATCCATTCACAGAGGCAGATCTGCAGATTCTCTCCTTGACAACACTTGGTAACCTGGATTGCATCACGAAAAGCCCTTGAAAGTAAATCCGTCCCAAAGGGGTCCTAATTCAATAATTCAGACTAAGCAATGGGAATAAGTAAAAGACATATTTTTAAATTCAATGAAATTTTACATTAAGAAAATAAATAATTGGATTGGAAAAATGGCTCAGCAGTTGAGAGCACTTGCTGCTCTGGAGTTTGGTTCCCAGAACCTTTGTCAAGTTAACTCACAACCACTGTGCCTTCTCTGGCCTCCATCAGCACCCAAACACCTGTACATGTGCACACACACAGACACACAGGCATAAATAAAAAACAAATCTTTCTGAAAAGAAAATTAATGTTAAGAACTGAAACTGCGGCATATTAGAAAAGCAATGTGAGTCATGCAGAAAGAGCAGCACCCTGGGTCGAACCTTCAACTTGGGGCCATGGTCAGTGTTATTGTCCTCCGCATCACTCCGTACTCATACAGGCCCATACAGGGGAGATGTGGAGATGGTGGGAAAAGCCCACCGTCGCAGCCTATAGGAGAACACTCTGTGAGGCGAGTCATGCGGGGAGGAGACCCCAGTTTCCTGGGTGGGGAGGGCACTTGGTCAGTGATGCTAAGAAGGGTGAACATTGACTGAGGGTTCCCTCCAGCAAGCTTACACAGAACTCTGGGCCCAGGTGATCCAGACAACCACCTAGGATCTCCTGAACATTCCCGCCACACTCATGTTGGAGACAGCTGATGGGGTCGGGGAGGTGACCTGCCTGGGGTTGCAAAGCAAGCAAAGGGCAGAGCCAGGGTGGAAGCCCATGATGCTTTGGGGCTTCTCAGCTGCCATTCTGGTCACCAGTCACTGAGTTCTGGACATTGGAGGGGAGAGGGTTAGTGGAAGAAGCTTGAGTGGACACAGTGGCTGCATTGTTTGACATGTTTACTGTGGCCGGGTGCTACCAAGACGACCAAGGAAAGGAGCAGCCATGGAGAAGGTAAAGAAGATTCCTGGCTGCTGAGCTTGATCTCATGGGCACGAGATTGCTTTCTAAGCGATGGGATACCCGGGATGGGGTCAGGGGAAGGCAGAGACACTCAGTCTGGGAGAGTGGCAGTGACGATGACATACTACAGTGCAGTGCAAAGACATTTTGATGGCAGATGCTTCTGTGTAGAGCAAAATGTAAGAGTAAACAATGAGTCACATGGGGGTTGGGGGGCAGAGGCAGGTGCCAAGGGACGCTAAGGCTCCACTTTTGATTTCTTCTGCATGTGGGTGGGAGCTATTAATTCCTTGGGTCAGTAGAGTAGGGCAAAGGTAGAGAGGTATACATAACTACTAAAAGCTTGTGGGGAGAGACCATCTACCTCACTAGTACTGAAGAAGCTACCTGCCAGTCATGAGCTGCCACTTAGAGAGGCCCATGTGGCAAAGCTGAGGTAGTCTCCAGTCGACAGCCTGTGAAGCCCAGAAGCCTCAGTCCAGCAGCCTGGAAGGATGCTGCTCAGAAATATGTGGGCCTAGTCTCAGATCCTTGTCCTACTCTGACCTTAAACATAGTCCTGGGAGACACTGGGCAGAAGACCTAGGCACAGTGTACCCAGACTCTTGATCAATGGAAATGGAGCTAGCAGAAGCCTGCTGTCTCAAGCTGCCATGTTTGGGATGTTTTATAGTAACTGATAACAGAAGGTCCAAGAGAGCTCCCTAGAGGATAGGGATTGGGTCTTCTTTTGCTTTAATATGTGTGTGTGCATAAATATGAACACGTACATGTGGATGCCTGCAGAGGCCAGGAGAGGGTGTCAGATCCCCTCGAGCTGGAATTAAAGGTGGGTGTGAACTACCTGATGTGGGTGCTAAGAACTGAATCCAGATCTTCTGCAAGAGCAGCAAGCACTCTTAATCACTTAGCTGATCCATCTCTCCAGACTTAAGGATAGAGTCTTAATGTCACATTTCCCAAACTGAAGTTCTAAGCTGAGATCACATGGTTCCTATTCCAGTGATGCCTTATCCCAGATTTTCCCAACAGCACAGTCTTCCTGGTATATTCATATTTTTCATATAAAAGTAATTCCTCCAGTCAATGGCAATAGGGAACAAACATCATTTATGCTCTAATTTATACACCATTGTAATGCTTCTAATGGAGAAAAAGATTACAAGCCATAGGGAAATTGTCAGCTCATGTTTCTTGATTTGGGGTTTAAATAATAGGATCTCACCTTTCCTTTTCTGACCTAGAGGGGAGTCACTGAGTCCTAAACTTGCCATTTGCACAAATGAGGGTTCTGTGGAGAGAAGGGCATTTGCTGGTTCAAATAGATTCTCTCTATGCTGCATGTAGCTCTGTGTATCATCTCTGATGACCAAGTGATGATGGTTGTATCTGAGTGTTCATCAGGCAGGCATAGCCGACTGACCTAGAGGAGGATAGTAAGTCAGAGATACCCAGGGGACTGGGAAGTACCCTTGGGCTGTGGAAGTAAGTGAGAGAGAGAATAAGACTCTGAAGAAAGGGGAAGTGAAGATGGTAGGTATGATAAAAGTTAAGGGGAAAGACGGCCAAGAAACTAGACATCAACTATGGAGGTAAGAAGGCAAAGTAGAGGGCTCAGTCCTCAGAAGGACATGAGGGTGGAGCTCTGCCTCTAGGACAAAGGGGTGAGGCAGAGAAGGCAATACAGGACAAGAATAAACAGAACAAAAAAGAAAAGATGTTCCCATCTGAAGGGGTCCTGCCAAGAGCTACTTGTCTTGTTCTGTATGGAAGTGCATAGAGATCCATAACCTAAATGTCGTCGTAGAAACACGCTGCATCTGTTTTACTGTGGCTACATGTCCAGACTATGTCTGGCACAAAGGAAACCATCATATTTTTTAATGACTCTGGAAGGCTAAACTAGCAATGAGGGAATCCAACACAGATTTTGCTCAGCTCATCCCACCATCTATCAATCTATCCACCAACCTGTTCACCTCTCTATCTACCAAATCATGGGCTTTTACTAAGGCTTTACTACAGTTATTGAGAAGAAAGCCACAGCAGACACCCAAGGTCCCTGCTCTTGGGAAGTTCACACTGTAGTGGGGGAAAACAAGTGTTATATAGGCAGGGAAATCACAAAGTAATCAAAAATGATATGAAGGAAATAAATTAATATTTAGCAGTCAGTAGGAATCAAGCAGTGGCGATGGGCAGATGGTCATAGAGAGTCTTCACAGAAAAGGACTTGTTGAGAGACCAGAGAGAGATGGCTTAGTGGTTAAGCATGTATACTGCTCTTGTGCAGAACCTGAGCTCGTAAACTTTTCTGTGCATATCTAGTGTTGAAATTAGACTAGGAACCAGAGGTCACTTAACTACGATAATGGGAAACACTGTTATCACTTTAGTCTCAAAATAAAATTACATAAATAGCTAGACTTGTATGACATTGCAATAGAATAGTTACTTGAAAAGTATACTATAAAGTGACCATGTCGAGACAGGTCAGGACAGACTTGAGAATGGAAGCAATTCTTTCATAATTACATTGGGATGCTGGGGCTGTAGCTCAGCTGGGAGAGTACTTGCCTAACATGCATGTAGCCCTGCATTCAAGTCTTAGTACCACAGAAAGCTGGTGTGGTGATACATGCCTATAATCCTAGCATTTGCGGGGTAGAGACAGGAGGATCAGAAGTTCAAGGCCATTTGAAGTTCAAGGCCAGTCTGGGCTACAAGGAACATCCCAAGTGTGTGTGTGCGTGTGTGTGTGTGTATTATGTTGTGATATTAGTAGTAAACCCTGGACATGTGATCCTGGGCCACAGAAGCAAAGCTGGCTTCATGAGTGTGTGTGGCGTATGTGTGTGGCAGATGCACACATTTGTTCACACCCTGGGAGGCCATAGGAGGACATCGGGTATCCTGCTCTGGAACTTGTCACCTTACTCTCTTGAGACAGGGTCTCTGAACCTGAAGCCAGGCTCATGGTCAGCAAGTCCCAGCAACCCTCTTGTCCCTGATTCGTCCACAGCACTGGGATTGCAGGCATATGCACACTCAGGCCCAACTTTTTACATAGGTGCTATGGATTTCAGCTCAGGTCTTCATGCTTGCACAGCAAGTCCTCTTACCTACTGAGCCATCTCCCCAGCCCCTAACACTGAAAAATGTCCTAAGGTCTTATGAGTCACTCTTCCTGTGACAGTGGAAATGGCATTTACAAATACTGTCTTAATTCATTCTGTTCTGCATTCGGAAGTGTCCTACATCTGAGTTGCTTGACTCTGACTTCTAAGCCAGTATAACTGTATCTCATAATAGTTTCTTCTTTGGGTTGTGATAAATATTAGCATTACATTACATCACCTTTTTAAGTGTCAATTCTAAAATAGTTTGGCAATTCATAAAACTGTAGAAATAGTTTGGGGCACTATGGAAAACTTGATCTTTTAATTACAGAAAATTAAACAAGTATTTTTTTTGTCTTTGTTCAATTGGTAGACAAAGTGATGGGTTCCACTATGGCATTCTCATACATCCTTTGTTTCTGTTGATCTTCCTCTCCCCCCCCCTTCCATCCCTCTACCCACCCTCTACCCACTCCTTCCACCCCACCTCCCACCCCATACGCTCCCCTCTGTCTTCATGTCGTAGACACCCGATTGCCCTCTCTGCCTTTACTTGAGACATTTTTGCCTCCTCGTATCCTTCCTTATCTGGTTTCATGTTTACCCCCCACAACATACATGTATATCCATGCGCATAAAAATCACCCTCTAGGGACTGGAGAGATGGTTCAGCAGTTAAGAACAGTGGTTAAACCCCTTGCAAAGGATCTGGGTTCGAGTCCAAGCACCCACATGGTGGCTAAAACCATCCATTAATTCCAGTTCCAGGGATCCGACACCCTCTTCTGACCTCTGTGGGCATTACATGACATGGGTGCACATACATCCATGCAGGACTACATCCATACATAAAAACTAAAAACAGTGAATATCTTTTTAAATTACAATCTAGGATCTATACATGAGAGAAAACATGTATTTGTCTGAGTCTGAGTTACTTTGTTTAAGATAATTTCCAACTGTATTCATTTTCCTGAAAATGTCATGATTTCATTTTTCTCCACAACTGAATAAAATTCTTTTATGTATACATACATTTTTTAAAATCTATTTATCTGTTGATGGATGTCTACTCTGGTTCCATTTTCTGGAAGAGTGCTTGAGTAAACACAGATGCGGACGCATCTATGTGACATGTTGACTAACAGTCCTTTGTGCCTGTATCAGAGGGTAGGATGGCTGGGTTTTAGAACAGTGGTTCTATTTATAGTGCTTGTGGAGTAACCTCCATGTTGATTGCAGGAGTGGCTTTACTAATTCACATTCCCACCAGCATTGAATATGGACTCTTCTTCCTCCACATTCTCTCCAGCATTTGCTGACATTGACGTTTTTGATGGAGTGAGATGGAACCAGAGAGCGGTTTTGATTTGTATTTCCCTGATCACCTGGAAGTTCTTAATAACTTTTGAACACAGGGCCCATATAGTCATTTTGCCAGCCTAGTGTTGCTTAGAGAGAATCCTATCATGTGGCAGGAAGATGGCATGACCCCAAAACTCCAATCAGGTCCAAGCAGTTAAGTTTCTGAACCCCTGAAAAGAAAGTTCTGATTTTAACCTCAGCTGCTTCAAGTCCCCTGGGGTTGAAAAGAGCTGTCTATGATGAGGCTAACCAATGGACCTGGGGTCCCAGAGCCACCTCTTACCTGACCCCGACCGGCCCGCATCTCAAACGTCAACCTGTGCACGCTAGGGGGTGTTCCCAGGAACTACCTCATGCCTGTTTGACATGTTGAGTCTTCCACTGAGGTATCTGACAGAGGCCTGGACTGCAGAGCAGCTGGACGTCTGCACCCCAGAGGGCATGCATGTCAGTCATCATCGTGGGGAGCTAAACTTACTGATCTGGCAACCCCCCGCCAGCTAATGGCTGCAAATGCCATTTATGGGGCTTTCAAGGGCAATAACTGTAAAATCCAGTTCCCTGTCTTAACAAACCAGAACAAAGTGAGGTGGCGTTGCCAGAAGCATGCAGCTGCCTGCACAGTGCATAGTATGTGGAGCTAAAATTCCAGAACAAGCCTGGAAAAGAGAGCAGATCACCTCCCCCCACCGCCACCCCCCGGGCCAGGAAAGCAGCACCAGCTTTGTTTTAGAGGAAGGAGGAGAGTTGAGACCTACATTTTCAGATTGGCCTTCCCAAGCCTGTGTCACCATGGGAATGGCAGGGTTCCTCAACCTGGCACCAATGTGACTTGGCGAGGGGAGATGGACTCATGTGGTGAAGACTTAGCAACATCCCATACCTCTACCACCCCAGACCTTTCTTCCAGACACAGAGTGCTTGGATCCACAGCGGAACGTCTACTGGGGACCTAACCTTCACCCTACAGTCATCACAATCAAAATCATCCCTGGATTCTGCTAAAGGCTCCCAGAGGCGCAGCAAAACTGCCTCAGGTGGAAAGTCCCAGTTGGCCAATTTTTCATTAAAGGGTCATGGTGAAGCCTGGCACAGCGGCTCACACCTGTCATCCAGGCACTCAGGAGGTCAAGGCAGGAGTTCAAGACCACCCTCAGTTACGTAAGTTGTTCAAAGCCATGTGAGACCCTGCCTCAGTGGAAATTAAAAGGCAAATGGTGAGTGTTAATGAGTTTAGGATTGCTCAAGTACCTGCCACAGCACCCCGTGAGGTTGGGACTCTGAGGGTGTATTAAACAGATGATAATGTACCCCATTCTGCCACACGTGGGGCACACATGTCGCCCCTTTACACGGGCAGAGTGCCCAGCTTGCTCACTACAGTACAACTCTGTACACCTCCAGCAGGGTCTTTGCTCACCTCGTTCACACCGCTACCACTTGCGTCCTAGGCATGCCTTAACTTCTCTGAGCTCCAGCTGGAAAATGGGTGCATCACCACATTCACCTCACAGCAGAGTTTTGGAAAGCATGTCTGTGTTCCTCAACAGAGGTCAGCATGCACAAGGTATACCAGGTCAACAGGTATCATCATGACTACCCACCAGTGGTTGGTGGGCCTTACAGAAGCACGCCGCACGCCGCACGCGCACACGCACACACACACACACACTACATGGACCTGTGTGGCAAGTGTGTGCATAAGAGCAGAACCTGGCACAGGGTACATGGCTCAGATGGTAAAGCACTTGTGCAAACATGAGAAACAGAGTTTGGATCCCCCACATGTAGGTAAATGCCGGGCAAGCATGGCAGCCCATCTATAATCCTCATAATTAAGAGACAGAAATGGGATCCCCAGAGGAGCCTAACTAAACACACCAGTTGAATAACAAGCTCTGGGTTCGAGTGAGAGACTCTGCTCAACATTGAAAATGGAGAGTGACTGAGGAAGACAACTAATGTTGTCTCTACCCACACTCACACATACATGTGCCCTGTGCACACACACATACACTTACACTCACATATAGACAAATGCACGCAAACCACACATGTAGGAAATGAGCGCTGCCTCCAAATATCAGTGGGGACTTTTTCCTTTTCTCTTCTTTCTCTGTCTGAAATGGAGCCAGGTTTTGGTCCTTCTATAACATACCCATCCACTTGCTCTGGGTGTGGCAAAAATAACCTTGGGCTGCATAAGCCACCTCTGTAGAACACCTGCCCCCTCTGCACCTTTCTGCAGATGGACTTTTAGTGCAGAAACCCAGAAGGTTCCAGGACAGTGGGTCCCGAGCCTGAGCTCCACTGCCAGGGCGCCCCCTCATTGGAAGGGAGCCCTGCCGCGCAAAACAAGCCCTGGCTTGTTCACCTTCCACAGGCATGTGAGTGCCCAGCCAGGGTCACCTGTGCATTGCTGGGGCTCCACATTCTCCTGGGGAAAGATGTATGCCCCAATGCCAAACCCCAGGGACTTAACAGCATTCTCCAACTACCCTCCCTTCCCAACCAGAAAAGCACACCCATGCAGGAGAGAAGCAATTAACATTATCAGCCCTAAAGGATCAGAAGGGAAACCCAGAGCTATTGCGAATTGTTAAGGTCACAACCACTTCAAGCACTTGGGAATTTGTTTTGTTTTCTCTGGCCCAGGAAGGGCTGTGAGGGAGGGCTTTGTAGACCACCGGGATGCTTTCAGATATATCACATTAAATCTTTCGTCTAGAGGCAAAACACTTGGACCCATACAAGAACCATCTACTGGGGCCCAGGACCCAGCTGGAGGTATAGCATGGATGCCAGGTGGGAGGACCCCCAAGAGACCCACTTTTGGGAAGGGAAAGACAGAGCCCTCCACAAAAAAACTGCTCTAAACCTAGAATTTTAGCTTAAGCGATTGATACGATGCCAAGCCCCCAAGGAAAGGCAACAAGTTCACCCGCCCCCAGCATTGAAGGTCAGAGTGGAAAATGATTTGGGAAGAAAACCCGGCTTGAGGGGCGGGGAGCGGGAGCTGCTCAGAAGCTGCTGCTTTTGTCAACTGTCTGCAGATGAGCATTATGTGTAGAAATAAGAGTGTCTGGGGGCTGGAGAGATGGCTCCATGGTTGAGTACTGACTGCTCTTGCAGAGGAGCTGGGTTCGATTCTCAGCACCCACATGGCAGTTGACAACTGTCTGTAACTCCAGTTCCAGGAGATCCGGTACCCTCTTCTGACCTCCGTGGGCACTCACGACATGGGTGCACTTACACACATGCAGGCAATTCACTCATACACATAAAATAAAAAATAAATATTTTTTAAAAAAGAAATGAGTGTGTTTTAAGAGGGGGCTCCCCTCCAGCAGGCAAACCTTGCAACCACTTCCTAAATTCAAATCCTGCTACAGCAGAGTTGGCCAGCACCCTCCACATCCTAGCACATGTTCCAAGGATCCAATAGAGCCCAAACCCTAAGGAGCACATATTGTTGACCTTGAAGTGGGACTGGGGTCGGCGGCTAGTGATGGTTTAGGATGGGGCCTCCGGTTGCTAATTTTCATCCCATCGCAGTCTCCACTTTGCAAGCTGGGCTTTTTTTTTTTCTGCAATGGCTTTAAAAGCAACAGAAAAGTAAACTAAACTAAACCTGCTTAATTCTCATGCTTATTCTCCAAAATGTCTTAGATAAAAATAGCTCAGTGGGTAAAGGCATTTCCTGCCAAGACTGACCACCTGAAATGGATTCCTGAAACCCACGGGGTCATAGGATGGAAGGATGGAGCATCTCCCAAATTGTCCTCTGACCTCCACGTTCAAGCCATGTAAGCCAAACACACACAAAATAAATATAAATAAATAAAATGTAAAAAACAGTTTTAAATACCTTAGAACACTACCTAAAATTTGAAACACATGTAAATAAATACATATTTTTAAAAAATCTAACATCTTAGATCAGTACCTGAAACTTGAGGTTTCTATTTTTCCCTCAATGAAGAAACTGTCTGACCCTGATCTCGTGGATTTTTCTAGCTCTCCTGTAATTGAAAAGCCCCTCTCATGGGGGGAACTGTACAAAATAATGACCGCCAAATGCTTTGAGCAGGATTTAGATAGGAGCCTGCTGAGAATTTCCTGCTTTCAGGGCATTTTTGTTCAAGAATGAATCTTTTTATGAAAGGCCTATTTTAAGTTGCCCCTTCCAGAACTAACTCACTCTCTCTCTCCCTCTCCCTCTCTCTCCCTCCCTTCTCTCTTCCTCTCTCTTTCTCTCAGAAGGGGAGTCCTCCATTCCTAAGACCTTATCTTCACTCTCCTGGGGCAGGGGTCTGAACAAAGGGAACACTGGCTTTGCCACTGACACTATGCCAGTCAAGACTGGACTAAAAACAACTCCCTCCCCTAATGACTGAAAGCATTTCAGGCACCAACTGCTGCCCGGTGAGTTTCTCCTCTTGGAGGTCTGTGTACACCCTGCGTGGGCCTGGACACCAGCCTGGACAGGGCCAGCAGACTCGGTGTTGTTTTTCTAGGTGAGGAGAGGCTCTAATGGGTCTTTCCACTCTCAAACTTCTATTACCAGTTTCTATAAGGAGAGACACCAGGACTAGAGAGATGGCCCAGTCAGTAACGCTTACATAGGAACCTGAGTTTGATCCACAGAAAGCATTTTTTAAAGGCCAGGTCTGGTGGTGCTCGCCACGCTTGGGAAGTGCACACAGGGGAGGCCCTGGGACCAGCCAGCCTAGATTAATCTAAGTGAGAGAGAAAGCCTGTCTCAAAAAGCAAGGTGAGCGGTATCTGAAAAACAACACCCAAGTTGACCTATGGCCTCCACATGCATGTGTACACGTGTATGTGCACCCACTCACAAACATGCATCCTCTTACACATATGTAGCACACACATATGTAGCTTTATGGATTTTGACCTCTGTACTTTAGAACATTTTAGTCCAACCAGTTGCAAGCTGGGACAGGAAGTTCTTTGTGCCCAGCAAGAAGTGGATTTTGCTATTCCTAAGAGGCTCGGTTGGTAAAGTGCCTACCATGAAAGCACGAAGACATGAGTTTGACCCCCAGCATCCACGTAAAGCCAGCTGCAGCAACATGCCCCTGTCATCCCAGCACTGGAGAAGTGGAGACAGGAGGAGGCCAGGGACTGCCAGCCAGACAGCCTAACCTGTTTGGCAAGCTTAGGACTCAAAAACAAAGATGGACAGCAGGACATCTGAAGAACGATACCCACCCGAGGTTGACCAGCAGCCTTCACATGCATGTGCACACACATAAACACACAAATGTACACGAACACCAACACACACACACAAACATTTTTAAAATCTGTGAATTTGGAAATGAGGTGGCTTCACGTCCTTTCCAGGACACCCTAAGCTGATGAGTTCCTCTTAATCTTTGAAGGTCTTGACTTAAGTAAAGCTGGATCCATGGCTTCAAGGATGAAAAGCATTTTGGGATGAAACATATGAAGCAGAGCTTGAGTTTTTAAAAACTAGAGTGCTGGAGAGATGATTGCGTGGCTAGCGTTTGCTGTGCAAGAAGTGTGAGAAAGTGGAGAGTGACTGAAGACTCTGGATACCGGCTTTGCACCTCCACACAGACGCAAACACATGTGAATACACATGTGCAGATACACATCATACACATGTGAACAAGAAGAAAACAATAGGTGCTTGGGGAAAGAATAAAGCACACCCAAGAGCTTCTCAAAGAAGCTGCTATCAAAAGGCATTTGAACATAGATTTTAAGCAAGAAGGTTAAGAGAGACACGAAAAGAAAGACATTCCCAAGGGTGGTATGTGCTTCTCAAGGGAGAGTCTCGAGTCTGTGTCTCAGCACTGGAGCTGGAAAGATGGCTCAGCAGATAAGAGCACTGGCTGGTCTTATAGAGGACCTGGGATCGGTTCTCCATATCCACATAATGGCTAACAACCATAGGTAACTCCAGTTCCAAGGGATCCAATGCCGTCTTCTAGCCTCTTTGGGCATTGCACACACAGGTGCACTTACATACATGCAGGAAAACATTCATGCACATAAAATAAAAATGAATCAAAAATGCTTAAATGTCTCAGCATTTTAGTGGCTCTCAAGTTATATCTCGAAAAGTTGCTTAAAACTTTTTTTTCCCCTGTCTTTGATAATAAAGATTATAGAGTGGCTCCAGGGGTGATATACTAGAGTTTCACAAGAGCTCAAGGACAAGACTTTTACCATAAATGGGGTTTCTGGTGATATTCCTAAAAAATGTAGGTTCACAGCTTGTAAAGAAGGGGGAAAAGTCTTCAGCAAGTCGTTTCTATGTCGCGATTCTTTTCTAAGGTTTATTTTTATTCCCAGATGTGGTGGTACATACCCTTAATCCCAGCACTCAGGAGGCAGAGGCAAGTAGATCTCAGTGAGGTTAAGGCTCATCTGGTCTACATAGTGAGTTCTAGGCCAGCTAGGGCTACAGGGAGACCCTGTCTCAGAAAAAAACATGTCTACGTGTCTGTGCACAGAGAATGCAGAGGAGAGCATTAGATGTCCTGGATCTGCAGTTACAGGAGGTTTTGAGTCACCTGATGTGGGTGCTGGGAACCAAACCAGAACCTCTCAAGAGCAGTGCACTCTGCTCACCACAGAGCCGTCTCTGGCCCTGTGCTGGGATTCTTGATTCTCAGCTGGCAAGAGGCTTCACCTGGATTCCTGGGTGAGGGAATCCTTTCCCTTCTCACGTCTACACGTTTCCATCTTCCTGTCTGTCTCTTTTCCAGCTGAGGGGCAGTGCTGGACCCTGGAGAGGGAATCTAGACAGTGTCTGAGGGTCAGCCAAGATGAAGAGATGGTTAGTTTGGCTTCTGATGTATTAAGGCTCAGACTCCAGGTGTTAACCTATAGAAAGTAGCCAGGGCGCAATGACATTTGTCTGGTAGAGATGTCAACAATTTCTGTTTGGTAGAAAAGTAGGCCCCAAAGCTCAGTCTGTCTGCCCTAAACTAGATTTGAGCTTGACTTAGCGGTCATTTCCGGTAGTTCCTTCTGTCAACATCTCCTTTGACCCCAGCATGTGACACTCCTGAGAACCAACTTTGCCCTTCTGGTTCCTGCCAGATCCCTTGCTTCGCTCCTCGTCCCAGCCTAGGCCCATGCTCCCCAAATTTCTCTGAGTCATGTTTTAAACTGGCATCTTGGAGTGATTCTTATAAGGCCATGCTGACTGGGCTACACTCTGATGTGATTCATAAGAGTCTACACCTCTCTTCAGAAGGGGGCAAAGCAGGCAAGTCTACTCCTCTCTCTCACAAAGGTGGCAGGAGGTACTATGGGGTATGCCTGGGCCAACCCCCAAGGCCAGGCAAATCGGAGCTGGCACCCCACTTCTCCCAATGGCCAAGTGATTCTGCACAGATGATTCAGCCTGCCTGAGCCTCAGTTTTCACACCCTTAAAACAAGGCTAGTCACAGCAAGAGGAAGTTAATATGTATCAAGTGTCTCAGCCAGAGACCACCACACACACCTTCAATAAATGGTGAAAATGTCGCTAGCTGGCTTTTGGTTTGGAAAGCAGATGCAACATAAAAGTCACCATTTAAACCATTTTCAAGTATGCAGCTGAGTGGCGTTAAGCACATATACATTGTTGTGAAATCATTATCAGTGTGAATCTCTAGAACTTTTCATTTTCCTGGTCCTTATCCATCACTAATCCTCCTCCCCCTGGCAAATACATTACACGCTATGTCTCTGTGTGGTCAGCTGCTCAGTACCACTTATTAGTGGAATCATAGAGCTGTCCTGTGTGTGTGTGTGTGTACATGCGCACACATATGTACATGTGTGTCCATGTGTAGGTCAGAGGAAATCAAGTGTCTTTCTCAATTGCTATTCACTCATTCATCCATCCATCCAAGGCAGGTTCTCACTGAATCTGGAGCTTACCAGTTCTGGTAGACTATGCAGCCAGCAAGCCCCAGGGATCTTCCTATCTCTGCTCCCTAGCACTGAGATTTACAAGCACATGCCACCACAGCTGACTTTTTACATGGGTGCTGGTGCTGGAACATGGGTCCTCATGCTTGCAGCAAATGTTTTACCAACCATCTCCCCATCCTATTTGTCTGGCTTATTTTTATTAATATAATGTCTCCAGGGTTCATCTATGTGTGGTAGGAACATTGTTTTTAAGGCCCAATACTATCCCATTTGCGTGTCTAGATCATGTCACTATTGCTCATTCGCAACTGCATTGATAACATTCAGGCTGTTTCCATCTTTTAATTATTGTAACTAATGCTGACATAGGACATTTACTGTCCTACGTTTCCTGTTGCTGTGATAAAATATCTTCACAAAAGCAACTGAATGGAGACAGCATTTATTTTGGCTCACAGTTCAAGAGTGCAGTTCATCACGATGGGGAACCAGAGCAGCAGAAGCTTAAGGCCACACATCCTACGATAGACAGTGTGAATGCATGTGCTCAGCCCACTTTCTCCTCTTTATTCAGTACGGAACTTCAGCCCAAGGAATTGGGGTGGCTTGAATGAGAGTGCCACCGACCACAGGGTCTAAGTATTTAGACACTTGGTCCCCAGTTCATGGCACTGTCTGGGGACGGTCATGGAACCTCTAGGAGGTGTGGCCGTGCTGGAGAAAGCACATTGCTGGGGACAGGTTTTGAGACTGTGTAGCCATGCCCACTTCCAGCTCAGCTCATGCTTTCTGTGCCCATTTGAAGATGTGAGTGTTGAGTTTTCTGTTCTGGCCACCTCCTGCCTCCATGCCTCGTCCACCCTTATGGACTCTCCTTCTGGAACCGTAAGTCAAATAAACTCTTCTGTCTGTAAATTGCCTTGGTCAGGGTACTTTACCACAGCAGCCAAAAAGTAGCTAATGCAGGCAGGGTGCCACCCACAATGGCTGGGTCCTCCTACTTCAATGATCCTAACCAAGATAATCCCCACAGGCATGACCAGTGGCCCACCTCTAGATCTCATCAAGGTAATAATTGATATTAACCATCACAGTTACTTTTTTGTAGCTAGGCTCCAAACTCCAGAAGAAACTACTTTAAAGAGGATTCATTTCACATATTGTTTCAGAGGCTTTGGTCGCCTATAGTGGAGAAGGCAGAGCTCACATCACGGCAGCCAGGAAGCAGGCATCAAGAAAGAGGCCTGAGACCAGGTACAACCTTCAAGTTGTGCCCTCTAGGGCCTCCTTCCTAGCTGGACCCTGCCTTCTAAAGTCTCTACAATCTCCCCAAATCATGTCACCAGCTGGAGACCAAGCCTCCAGCACATGGACCTGTGAGGGAGCAACCCAATAAACTGAGTCTGTACTTTGGATTCTCTTAGGTAGATATCTAGAAGTAGGCTTCTTGGGTCCTATGATAATTCTATGTTCCTTGTTTTTAAAGAATAGACATGTTTTCATTTTCTTTTTAAAAGGTTTATTTATCACACACAGGCACATGGGCACTGATATCACAGGGTACATGTGGAAGTCACAGGACAACTTTGTGGCATTGATTCTGGGAACTGAACTCAGGCAACCAGGCATGTAGAACAAGTGCCTTGACTAGCTGAGTCATCTCCCCAGCCCTGGACATACCATTTTCTACAGTAACTGGGCCAGTTTACACTCACAGCACTCCGATGTCCAGCTTCTCTAAATCCATGTCAACATTTGCTTTTTAAACAAACAGGGGCATGAGGTGGCGCCTCACCGAGGTAAGTGTGTGTGTACACACATGTGCACACTGGGAGGCTGGGGTGCGGTGTCTTCTTTCATGGCTCTCCATTTTTCACTGTGGTTTTGATTTGCATCTCCCTGAATTGGTGATACCAAGTTATTCTCATGTGCTTGCCGGCCGTTTGTGTGTCTTCTCTGGAAAAAATGGCCAGTCAAGCCATTGCTCACAATTCAATCAGACAATTTGGATTTTTTGCTGACTTGTACCAGAACTGACTATTCTTAGAAGAAAGCCAATGGGTGTCCTCCCGACACACATCTACCCCCACCCAGCAGATAGTGATCACTATTGAGCTGAGATGACAAGAAAGGTCCCTGAAAAACAAGGTAAAAATGGTCCAACAGTGTACAGACTTGCTGGAAATCAGCCGCCCGGGTCAGAAGTTTGTGAACAGGATGCTCCAACCAGCCCCCAAGTGTGCTGGGACTTGGCTTAGTCACTACAGCACGCTCTGACCCAGTAAGATAAGTAGCCACAGATGGAGCAACTCAAATACCGAGACAACTTGGCTCAGCACCCACTGGGAGAGGACTTGATCTTTGCACATCAGTCCCTGCACTGAACTTGTCCATTTCTCCTGGCCAAGGAGCTGCACATCTGGGGCTGCCCTTCTCTTCACAATGCCAAGGCCCTGAGGTAGCCAGTGACCAAGAATGTGTGAGCTTAAAGTAGAGAGGCCCAGCACCAAGACGGAGGCCCTTCTGTGTGAACAGTCCTCTGATTTCTTCTAAGTCCCGTCTGCCTTCTTTGGGTCATGCAACTAGCCTAGTGCCTGGAACACTGGAGGGGGTTTGATAAAACTGCATTGAATCTGGTGACCTTGAGTGAAACCTGGGAATGGCCACAGGAAATTGACCCTTTCCCATTATACAGGCATTATCAAGGCATCAGCCTTTCTGAGAATCTAACCCCTCTTACACATCTAAAGAAGTTTCTATGGAAAAACTAGAAAACTACTGTGTCTGTATTAGTTTGTTAAGGCTGCCATAACAAAATATCACAGACTGCATGATTTAAATAGCACAAATGTACTGTTCACAGTTCTGGAAACTAGAAATCCAAGTCCAAGGCATCTATTCAGTCAGTTCTTACAGAAGGCTCTGAGAGAAATCTATCCAGTACCCTTTACCTTGCTGCTGGGGCTAGCACACAGCCCTTGACTTTGACAGCATTACCCCAGTCTCTAGCTTCACAGTCACATGGCATTCTCTCCCCTGTGTCTGTTGTCCTCACAAGGCCATCTTCTTATACAACACAGGTCATATTAGACTCAGTCCACCCTATTCCAATATGATCTCATTTCAACTTAATTAATTACATCTGCAATTACTCTATTCCAAATAAGGCCATAGTCACAGCTTCTTAGTAGCAAATCTCTCCTTGCTGCTAGTAGTCATGTTCAAGGCTGGCCAATGGTATCTAAGCCCAAGCACCCTGTAGCAGCTTCCGGGACTCTTCGTTTGGAAATGCTGCTGTGCCATCTCTGCCTTTCTTCCATATCTCTTTCTGATCATAGTTGACTCAATAACTGGAGCTAGAACTGCCATCTTAGACAAGGATGTAACATTGAAAGTTGAGAGCATGCGTCACAGACTAAAAGAAGCCTGTGTCCATCAGGCCTTTCCAGTGCACAGCCCCCACCCTAACCCTGGGCCACCTTCCTCTGGACATTCGTGGGAAGGAGAAATAGGATGCATCTTGGCTAAGTGTCTATGAATGTGGATTGACTGCAGCTGAACTGCATCCTAACTATTATACCTGGGACTTTTTCCTAGATCACAATGAGTGATCACTCCCTCCAGGCTTGTTGAGTGGGAGTCAGTGTTGCCAGGCCCTAAGACATTCATCTTTACTGGCCTCCATAGCTAGACTTGCCTTCAGGGTTGAATGTCCTGCTGAAGGACAGTAGAGAGGCTGGCCCAGCTCCTTCAGACCCATGTCCTTCTGCAGGCAGTGCCCAGCCTGTGACTTAGAACAAAAGCCTGCTAGCCTCTGAGCATGACAGAATATGTTCCTGAAGGTCCATTATAGATCACTGAGGGTGGGTGAGGGATGTGGAAGGGAGTGGAAGAGGGGAAGTGCCATTCTCCGAGCCACACCGCGCCCTCTTCCAGCCTTGCAGGAGTTAGGCAGCTACTGTGACACGCACACAGCCGGACACATACCTAGTCATCACATCGGCCAGGGCATGGACATTCCTCCCCTTCTCACTCATGTTGCTCAGCTACAGAGACAGGATTCCCATCTGCCAGGTTTCAAAGCCAAAGATCACCCCAAATCTGTATGCAACTCCCCTATTGCCATTGAAGAAAACTGCAATCCTGGGTCCACACCCAAGTTGATCTGAGTCCTGTCTGTAGGAGGCCCTCACTCCAACCCAAGACACACCAGGTGTTAGGAAAATACACTGCATGGCATTAAGTAGACTGAGGTACAAGTCCCTGCTCCCCACTCAGCAGCCATGTGACTATGGGTACATTCCTTGGCCTCCTGATATGAATTTCTTCATCTGTAAACAGTAAGAACACCCATTTCAAGAGTTTCCCATGAGGACTAAATTGGAACCAATCTGATAACTTACATAACCCATCCAGCAAAAGAGTTCAGTGAATATAAATAGCAATGCTTTTCCCCCTTATCTAGAAAGCCTGCCTAGTAAAGAGTGTAGCAACAGAAATGGGACAAATCTAAATTATCCTTCCATTATAGCCCCAAGCCCTTTCTGCCACTGATCCGATTGAATCGATGGAGGCAAGTGAGGAAATCAGCCCTGGAAGCCAGTCCTGTCTGGCCACTTGCCAGCTGGGTGACCTTGGGAAAGAAACACAACCTCTCTGGAGACCTAATGAGATCCCACACATGAAAGGATTTTATAAGTTATAAAGGGTTGGGCAAACATAGATGGCGGCCAGTGCTCACATGAGGCCTAGGGATCCAAGTCATCACTCCACATGTTTTCTTTTTAAAGGACAGCTGGACAAAGGATTCTCCTCCACAAAGGACTGGGGAAAGCAGTTTGGTTAATGGTCCTTCGCCCAAAGGCCAAAAGGTGAAAGGTCACAGTGAGGCCTTGTCTTCTAGGAAGATTCCTACTGGGGGGCCTGGGGACTGGCCGCCCTTGCTGAAGCCCTGATCAACTGATTCTCTAAGCAAAGAAAGACTGGAGATTCTGGCGATAGAAAAAGCCGAGGAGGAGGGTGGGTGAAAGTGAGGCTGCCGGCGTCCACCTGTCATCTTGCTGGCCTCCACGCATCCTAACAAACACTCTGGATAGAATTCAATAATGTCCATCATCTCTATGACAAATTAGCACTCCTTGAACATTGTGCAAAGTAACCACTGTCTCACTGGATCCTCAAAATACTCGAGGGTAAAGTTGAATTACCTTCATTGTCCCCTTCAGACGATCTGGCAAATGGGTTTAGAGGCATTGTCCCAGCTGACTCCAGATCTGCGTGCCGTTAACAAGTACAGACATCTCAGACCACCGCAGGTGAAGCTGAAGAGACAGAAATGACTCCAGTGAGGCCCCTGGCTCACAGACCAGCAGCAAGGGTTAAACAAAGGAGGGACAGAGAAAGGGGACAGACCTAGCCCTGTGCCGGGAGCTAAGCCTGCCTTGTGTTTTTGTCCTAGGGGATCACCACCCACCAATCGACTCAGCATTCTAGAAACACTGGCCAGGGTCTCCCTGCTTTGTCTCTCCCTTCCTCACACTCAGCTGCTCATCCTGGTTTACCAGGGTACCCTCAAGATCACATTGCAGGTCCTTGGCAATGAGTGAGAATTCTCATTGAATCCTTATCACTGAAAGTCCTGGAGAAATCAGGATGGGTTCTGTTACAAGAAATGGGGCAAGATGGTGACAAGGGCCTGTCATTCGCAACAAACACGGGCTGAACTCTTTTGGTTTCTTCATTTGATTGGTGATTTAGCAGATTCTTATTTTGTCCTGTCAACAGCTCTCGAATGTGGCTTGTGTTCGTATTTCAGAGACCAGGAATCTGTGTTGGTTACCATTTGTCACTGAAATAAAATGTTCATGGTTTCAGGACTCAGTCCATGGTCACTTGCCTCTGTTGCTTCAGATCAGAGTGTGGTGAGGCAGAGCATTGTGGCAAAAGCATGTGGTGGCTCCGAGGGGCTCACCTCACTGCAGACAGAAGGCAGAGGGACCAGAAGGGGCCAGGACAAGGTGCATCTCTGCAGGACACACCTCCATGTATTTCTCTCAACCAGACCTCACCTCCCAACAATGCGGTCGTATTACAAATCCATTAAAGGATTCATTCATTGGCTAAGCCAGAACCTTCAGGATCTAATCACTGCTTAAAGCCCATCATCAGCTGACAGAGAAGCCTTTAACACTAGAGCCTTTCAGGGGATATTCAGATTCAAACCATATCAAAGTCTGAGAATCAGAGGGTGAGACGCTTGCTAGGGTCCTGAAGGAAGAAGAATGGCAAGCCAAATATCTCGGCAGGTCATTTTTCCAGCTAGATTTATACAGCAGGGAAAGGGAGAAAGTAATCATGTCAGAGGTAGGGGACACATTTCTAGAATGGCTCATCAGAGGAGGAGTCTCCTAGACTTGATCTTGGCTGGAAAGTCAGGCAGCTGGGTTGACATCAGATCTCCATTCTCACTATCCCGAGGGCCTCACTTCCTCTCGTACAGCAGATGCAACCATGGTGTCTACTTCTTGGGTTCGTTATGTAAGATAAACAGGCTAATAAAGGTAAAGCACTTAGAGTAATTGCATCTTGGCAACCCAGTCCTAGTCCATCAAGGAAGGTTAATTTGCCTTCATTTTAGTACTGGAAGATAACAATTTGTTGGATGTCTATCCGTGGCAGGAACAATGGGTGAGGATTTTGCTTACATTCTCTCCTCTCCTCACTACGATATTACAATTTATTATTTTCTACTTGAGGAAACTGAAACCCAAAGAGGACGAGCAGCCAGTCTCCAGGTGGCCCCACAGTGTCCCTCAGCCCCTTGGCTTCACGGTCTTCCTGTAGCTTACGTCACATAGAGCTGACCTATGTAGCCAGTGGGATCTTGTGGACATGAGTGTATCCTCTAAGGTTAGGTCATAAAAAACATGTCTTTAAAAATGGAGGGGGGCGGTTGGAGAGATGGCTCAGTGGTTAAGAGCACTGGCTATTCTTGCAGAGGACCTGGGTTCAATTCCCAGCACCCACATGGCAGCTAGCAATCATCTGTAACTCCAGTTCCAGGGGATCTGATGCCCTCTTTTGACCTCCACAGTCATTGCACAACATGGGTACACTTACACACATGCAGGCAAGACACTCATGCACATGAAATAAAATAATAAATAAAATATTTTTTAAAACATGGCAGCTTCTCAGAGGTGTTCTCAGAGGTGATCAACTTCAGGAAAGCCACTGGTATGCTGAGAAGGTTTATGTGATAAAGAATTAAGGCCTTTTGTCAAGAACCAAAACTGATTTGCCAACGGTGAGTGGACCACTGTAAGAAGATCCTCTATCTCCTCATGACAGGCCTGCAGCCAGCCCTACACAGGGAGCCCTCTCAAATTCTTCACCCACAGAAACTGGGAGCCCATGACTCTTAAGTGCTACAGGCCACACAGTACATGGTGATGAATCAGGGGATAGTCCAAGGACAGCAAGATGCAAACTCAAGTGTACCTGGTTCCAAAGTCTATGCCCATAAGAAGCACATCACAGCTAAGGAGGGGCTTTGAAGCAGACAGGAAGGAGAAATATATTCCAGGCAGTAAGTGGTATATCACTGCCTCCCACCATGGTTGAGGAATCACAGCATGTGAGACATAGCCTTGGCAGCTAAAACCAGATCAAAGCAGGTTCAAGAGGAGATATAGGGGCCGCCATTGACTGGTTTCAGCTGACTGCCCGCCATCTTCTTTATTTTCTGAGGAAGAAGGGCATATTGGTCTTGTGACCCAGACTCAGGTCAATGGTCACAACAATTCTCAGCACTCACAGCTTCCCTTCCATGCCTGGACCTGCCCAGGATACCAGCTGAGATGTCCCTTACCCACATCCAGGCTTCCGTCATGCTCCAGGCAAAACCACCTCAGCTGCTGGAGGCTAAGCAGAGAATAAGGCATTGTCTCCCAGTCCTAAGTACTGGGGTCTGGACTTTGACCCTCTCTTTCTAATTTGTTCCCACTTGCCTCAGCTCAATAGGCCCTAAACCCTTCCAGAAAGGGCTTAGAAGACTTCCCATCCAAGTTCTGGCACTTCCTTGTTCCCTCACAACTCTGCTCCAAATTCTAGGCTGCATGATGTCCTCACATGATCTGTCTTGCTTTGAAAGTGTCTGGGGAGCTATTGACACCGTGGTGTAAAAAGGGGGCATTTATTACCAAAGCCTGTACCAGGGTTAGTATCCTCAGGAGACAAAGTGAATTCACTCTAGAGCGAATTGAAAATGAGGTGATGAGTAGAAAGCAACCATCTATGACTCAGGAGGGGAAGAGAGACCAGTCACTCTGCAGTGACCAGAAGTTGGCCTGGAGACCATCACAGTCTGCCTTATCCATCCAAATCCAACGAGGAAGCAAGGTGAGGGAATGTAGAGCCCAGTGAAGTATCAGCCTTCCCTCCACCAGCCTGATTAGCCACGGTGGGTTTCTATTCATCCATAATGACCCTTGCTGAGTATTTTCTAAAGAAGACCTGAAAGTCATATTTCCAATGACACTCTGTCACCCCACAACTACCCAAAGAAATTCCTGAGACTTTCAGATCTATTAGCTTCTATTGCTGTGATAAAACACTGACCAAAACCAACTAGAAAAAGAAAGGGTTTATTTCACCTTAAAACTTACAGCTCATCATGGAGGAAAGCCAGGCAGGAACTCAGGGAAGAGATCTGGAGTCAGGAACTGAAGCAGAGGCTTGCTCCTCTGGCCCCTGCTCAGCCTGCCTTCTTATACAGCCTAGAATCACCTGTCCAGGGGTGGAACCACCCTCAGTGAGCTGGGCCTTCTCTCATCACTCAACAATCAAGAAAATGCCTCACAGACATGCCCCCAGGCCAGTCCAATAGAGGAAATTCCCCAGTCAAGGTTTCCCGTCTCCAGGTGTGTCAAGTTGAAGCTATCCAGTAGGGAGCTTCACATTTTCAAATAGGGAAAACCAGGGTTTAGGGGCAGCATTCTGAAACCAAAGACTTGAATTTGAATTCTGACCACTACTTTATGAGTTGGGGAGGTGATTTGGAATGAGTTTCCAGTGTCCTCAGCCTTTGGAGGATTGAGAAAATGTAAAGTAGCTCTGAAGGTACAGATTTGTGATTCCAGCACCTGGGAGATAGAAGCAGGATGATTGTGGGTTCAAGGATATCCTTGGCTCCTTAGAAAGTTTGAGGCCAGTCTGGGCTACAAGAGACCCTATCTCAATAAATAGAAGGAAGAAAGGAACAGAGACAGAGAGGCAAGAGAGATACACAGAGAGAGAGGGGGAGAGAGAGAGAGAATGAATGAATATGTACATAGCACAGAAGGACCAGTGCATGGTCTGTCATGTGTCAGAAGTTCAATAACAATGGCTATAATCAGGCAGGCTAAAGACCCTATCACTCTCACAGATGAAGAAACAAAAGACTAGACAGGATAGGTAACACTCCCAAAGTCACAGAGGGCATTGGCTTCAGAGCTCCCAAAAGGACCTGGGGTTCTAGATTCCCACACACATTTCCAACTTCACATGAAAAATAGAAATTGGAATAGCGTCTACCGGCAGGGTGACTATGGGAACGAGTGAGAACAATGTAGACAGTGGACAAGCAACCAAATATCAAGCCTCAAATCTCAGTTCTCCACTTGTGAACTCCACAAACTTTTCTAAACTATCAACCTTGTGTGCCTCCATGTTTTTTTTTTTTTTTAATCTGTGGCTATGCTATTAAAGTTGATTTCACAGGATGATAACAAGGGATGGTAGTCGATAAATGACTACAGCAATCTGATATCCCACTGTCTGGGGCACCCTTGCCCTAGCTATAGGCTAAACATACATGGGGCAGGTTTAGGGGATCAGAAAGAGGCTGTCTCAGAGACATTCCATTCTGTCCTGGTTTTCAAGGGGGCTTTGCTGGATAAAGACAGCAGACAGAAGTCAACCCTTCACACCTCTACTGTCTGCATCAGGCCATCACTCCAGACAGGCACTTGGTCCAAGCTCTTGGGTAACTCATTTTGAGCAGCTCTCCAAAGGAGTAGAGAGTCCCCAAGGAGAGCTTGCCGGCCTTGTCCGTACATCCTCTGGGTTTGATCTCTGTTTTAAAGACAGTCATTAATCAGTCTCCACTCTATTTTTAGATAACTTGTGCCTGGCTATCTACCAGGTTCTGGCCTTTCTCCAAGACTGAATTTTTTCTCTGATTTAAAAAAAAAAAAAAAAAAAACCTCTTCTCTTTTTTCTTGAGAACTGAAGCAATTCTAGTTCTCTTAATGTAAGAGAGAATACAGAAGTGACTGCTCAACATCTCAGCAACTAAATGCTGTGGTCAGTCAGGGCTCACTTCTTGTTAATAAATATTAAAATCAGGGAGTTTGAGAGATGTCTCAGCAGTTAAGAGTGCATAGTGTTCTTCCATAGGACCACCGTTTGGTTCTCAGCATCCCAGTAAAGTAGCTTACAACCTCCTGTAATTCCAGAGAACCCAATGGCCTCCATGGGCACCTGCACTCACACATGCACATGCACACACACACACACACACACACACGAGTCATAATTACAAATAAAATAAAATTTTAAAATTCAGTTGCCCTGACAGGGCACCATTATGTGTCTGTGTGGGAACTCTTGACCCCATTTTCTGTTTGTGTTTTTAGGAGTTAACTCCCCTTATCAGCCTTGGAATGGGAAGGGTCTTTCTTGTTTGCTGTTGTCGTGATTTCTTTATTAGTGACCCATGATCTAACACAGTGTCTGGCACCAGAAGAGTCCATAAACATTTGCGGAGTTGTCTCCTTCCCATCCCTACCACTCACTGTGCTTTAACAAGACACATGACAAAGTGGGGTAGACCACAGGGTAGAAGTTTTTGCCAACTTGTTCTTTTTCCTTTCTTCTTGTGACTCAGAAATCCTCTCTACATTACAGACCAATTTGAGCCTGGTGAGAGGGCTCAGCCTGTAAAGACACTTGCCACCAAGCCAGATCATCTGAGTTTGATTCTCTAGAACCCACCTAGTAAAAGGAGAGAACCAGCTCCTCCAAGTTATCCTCTGACCTCTACACATACATGATGGCATGTATACACACACACACACACACACACACACACACACACACTAAATAATGTGAAATAATTTCTTAAACACCAATTTCATGTGGCTCACAAAAGTGAACTTACTTATTGGTTAGACATATGAGTCAGACCTGGGTGAGCTCCTCATCTCTCTGAGTATCATTGGTTCAATTCTGGATCCAAGAGCTGAGAGCCAATCAGAGCTCAGAGGTCAGAGGACAATTTGCAGGAGTCCACTGTCTCCTTTCTCCCTGTGACACTTCCACCTGGGGATTGAACTCAAGCTGTTAGACTTTGCAGCAAGTGCCTTTCCCCACTGAGCCATCTCTCCAGCCTGAAAGGGACGCTCTTGATCACAATTCCCATGGGAAAGAGCTAGGGCTGAGGAGATGGCTCAGTTGGTAAAGTGCTTATTGCATAAACATAAGGTCCTGAGTTTGAACCCCCGCCACATGTGGCTAATGGTTCCAACTGAAAGTTTTGTCGATCCCCTTGACCTGGATATGTCCATGCCTGAGTCAGAACACAACAGATTTGCTTGCCTTTTATCTCTCTCCTTCGCTTCCTTTTTCTTCATTCCTTTCTTCTTTATTTCTTTTCTCTATTTTGCTTGCATTTATTTGAGTTTCTGGCACATAAAACTAAACAGTTCTTTTATTACACTGTTAGCCTGTTCAAAATACCAAGGATGCTGGCCATAGAGGAAAAAAACCATACCAAGAAGCAAGAGAACTTGTTTCTTGTCTCTTCTCAGCAACTTGCTAATTATGGCTCAATCTTCTCATCTGAGGATATAACTATTTTACTCACTGAAGACAGAAGTGGTAGACCAGATGGTCTCACCCAGATCCATCAAAGTCTAGTCAAAGATTTTCCATTTTAATTAAGGCCATTTCTTCCTGTTTGATCTCCTAAGGGCAAAGAAGAGCGTATGTTCTCCCCATTAAAACACATACACACACACACACACAGAGAGAGAGAGAGAAAGAGAGAGAGAGAGAGAGAGAGAATATGAATCATTCCTGTTCTACCCATATCAAAGCATTCCTTCACCAGTTATCCTAGGAGGATCAACAGCCAAGAGAGCCTGGGCCTTGTCCTGATCACAGGTCCCCACTCAAATGCCTGCCCATCTCCATCTCACAGAGACACTCTTGACAGGCCTGGTTTCCATCTCATGACAATGACCCTGACTCCAGCTGATTAATCTGGAAATGGTCTCGTGGTCAGATCTAAACCAACCCATCAGATGCTCTTTCTCCACCCTACATGTGTGTATGTGCTGTGTATATGTGTGTTTGTGTATATTTGCATGCACACAGGTGTATACATGTATGGAGATAAGAGAAGTTGACAATGGGTGTCTCCCTTGCTCACTCTACACCTTATTTTTTGAGACAGGATCTCTCGTTGAACCTGGAGCTTGCCAATTTTCCAAAGCTAGCTGGCCAACGAGCTGTGGAGGTTTGCCTGTCCCCACCACTGCAGCAGTGGGATTATAGGCATACTGTATCCCACAGGTGATGGGGATCTAATTCAGGTCCTGGAGCTTGGGAGGCAGGCACTTTACCAACTGGGCCATCTCCCCAACCCTAGCTCCCTTTCTTTGAAATTGTGATCAAGAAAGTTCCTCTCAGCAAAAGCCAGAGCTATAATACAAACACTCAGAAGCTAGGAGCCATCGGGAGCTGCCATGAGGACCAAGGAACAGAAAAGGCTAGTCTACAGAAAGAGGAAAGAATGAAACTGATACCCAAGGAAAGTGGAAGCAAGAGACCAGACAGAGACTGAGCCTCACCACCAACACTTCAGGCTCCCCCTGAGGCATGATCAGTGTGGACCATGGCATCGCTCAAGACAGTTCCAATACTTCCCGTCCCACATGCTCTTGGAAGAGCCTTGCTACTCTGTCAAAAGGCAGAGTCTGTATCCCCTCCCCTCAGACTCATGCAAGCCTTCGTGATTACCTGTGCTACTAGAATGTGGCAGAGTTACACTGTGATTTCTCAGGCTTGGTCATAGATGCAATACCTCTCTAGCTCGGGACACAATCAAAACACTGAAGAGGCACAAGATTCATAGAAGAGCTCATCTCCCGGCCTAGATCTAGATGTGCAGTCAAGCAGGCACCTAATACCCACCTGCCAGCCATCTTGAATGCAACTCTACCAGTCTCCATCAAATCAACCCAGGAGATACCATATGGAGTAGAGATGGGACTTCCTCACTAAGTCCTACACAGATTTTAGGTCCAAGATGGCTGTCATTTAAAACAATTAAGCTGGATTCATTCTGCAGCCATAGATTGCTGCAACAAGGCTGACCCCGTCTTCCATTTGCAAAGACAGCCCTCCTCCTGGTGTGAGCTGGTGCATATGTGTTTATTTGACCTGCAACCCAAGAGTGAAAACTATTAAAGCCTTCTTTTCTTGCATTAAACAGAAGAAATAGGAAATTAAGACTATGTGGGTCTGTACCCCTTTCTGTACAGTCACACAAGAGTCCTGGGTCTTTTCCACATGTATGTGTCTATTTGCTTAGGGCTTTTCAGCTTTCCATACCCTAATGGATCCATGATGAGACTTTGTAAAACAAAATTTTAATTTTATTTTGTTTTAATTTATTTGGAGGGAGCAATGTGCACAATAGCACTTGTGTGGAGATCAGAGGACAGCTTGCATGAGTCAGTTCTCTCCTTCAGCCATGTGGGCTCTGGGAACCAAACTTGGGTCATCAGACTTGGTGACAGGAGCCTTTATCAATTAAGCCATCTCACTGGCTCCCAGTGATGAGACTTTACATCCAGCACATATTCGAGCCCAAAGTTGAACACTGGCGCCCAGTGCTAACAAGAACAACACGCTCTTAATTCAGAACAATGATCCTTCCTTGCACAGCTGTACCTCCAGGCCCACACTTGAGCCACTCATCAATCTGTGAAGAAAAGAAAACAACGACCAAATTTGGGGGTGACATGGCCAGCTATACCCTTCAAGATTAAAGCCTGAACCATTTCAGGGATAACTGGGAAGTCTGAGCAGCTACGGAGCTGGACCTTAAGTCACAGGGTCTCAGGATCCACATTGGGAGATGAGTAAGAAAGGGTTTAGAGCGAACGGGGTCTCTCAAGAAATGTTAGTCAAGCGTGATGTATCAGTCACTCTTAATTGTCACAAACCCCTTCCTATAAAGCTCTGTGTCATGGAGACATTTCCAGAATCTGGGAAGAGATAGCACTCTAAATTCCACACGTGCCATGCATTGCAACAGGACCTTGGAGTGTGTGGCAATGAGACCTGACCCAGTGTGGCTTCCAGAGGGCATAACAAATGGCTTGGCACTGTGTCTGCTGTTCCTGCTGTGGAGAAAGGACTGAAAATCAAGGTCAATGCGACATCCAAAAAGATCAGAAAGGTGCTAATTGCCTAAGCACAGGTGCCCTGTCCCACACCCCTTCCTACATAGCCCAATGACCCCACAGGTTGAGGAGACCAGGTGCAGTCCCTGCTTATCCCTGAGCAGTGAGTTTCAGTACTCTGCTGGTCTGATTATATAGACAAGCTGGTCAGACCCTCCCCTAGGAACCACGGCACCTCTTCCCTCTGCTGCTACAAAGTCTGCCTCTTACGACTCCATTTGCTTATTCTGTATAGCCACTGCAACCCTCCTGTGACCCCACAGAGCTGGCTGAGTCCCTTCACCAAGGCTGTGAGTCTACATGGCCAATAAACTGTGTTCATTGCCTCTGCCCTACCTGGACCAGGGGCCACTGCATTTTTTAGAGAGGTCTTTGTCCTTCTCAGTTACCCTCCTAGTAACCCCAAGGTCAGGTAGGGAAATGGTGTCATGATCCCTATTTAGACACACAAAGGCCCTGGATATAGAGAAGTTCACAGATTTTCAGGGACTGGGGAGGTGGCTCAGTTAATAAGATGTTTGTCACACAAGCATGAAGACCTTAGTTCAATGCCCAGAATCCATTTTAAAAGCCTGGCATGGTGGTGTGGATCTATAATCTCAGCAATGTGGCAGTAGAGACAGGAGGATCCTTGGCTTGCTGGACAGCCAGTCCAGTTGAATGAATGAATGAATGCCAGGTTCATTGAGAGATCCTCTCTCAAAAGATAAAGTGGAAAGCATCTGAGGAAGACACCCATCATCGACCTCTGGCCTCTGCATATACTTATACACACACATGCATACACACATATATACACAAAAGTTCAGGGATTTCCAGCCCTAATCAGGAAGCCCAGTCACACATCTTACTTGTTGATTTTGTAGAATCTGGTCACTGTAAAAGACATTTGGAACCTTTGGACCCTGTGGTTGTTTTGGGGTAACATGATTAGCAATCACCTTTTGCTTCTTTTAAAAGTTCCAAGTCTTGGGACTGAAGAGATGGCTCAAAGGTTAACAGCACTGACTGCTCCTGCCGAAAACCCAGGTTTGAATCCCAGCACCCACATGGTAGCTAACAATCATCCATAACTCCAGTTCCAGGAGATCCAATGCCCTCATTTGACCTCCATGGGCATTGCATGACACGAGTACACTTATACACATGCAGGCAATACACTCATACACATAAAATAAAAATAATAAATAATTTTTTTTTTGAAATTTCCAGCCTTAAGAAATGGAAAACAGACCCAGGATGGGACTATGCTAAAGGTAAAACACACAGGCACCAAGGGCTTTTCTATAGCCACTAGCCACGCAGCAGCTCCACAGGGGCTCAGAACACATTTCCAGGAGGACTAGCTTGGTGGACCAATCGCTCCCCAGTGGTTAGAAGTTGAATATGAGTCATGAGTAAAAGTTGCTGACTGAGTTCACTGCAGGTCAAGGTCAAGGTCTAAGCGAGTGGACACATGGTATGGCCCCAGAGGCCACATTCAGAGTGCCAGCACAATCCCCGGTGCCAGAGGGTCATAGTAAATAACCACTGAAGGAGCCCACTAGCGAGCACATGAGCCCTGACCTCAGCTGCTGCAGGAGAACTGTTTTTAGAGGCCAAGGTTTTAACTGTTTGCTACTTACCCACCTGGTAAGGAAAGGAGTCTCATGCTATAACTCAATAATTCCTTCTCAGGGGAAGATGTGAATAATGTTCATCCTTCTTCCTGAGGTCCAAACGAAACAAACCAAAGGACAATTCCACCAAAGTTCACCCTGGAAAAGCAATGAGTTTATTCAGCTTGTTTATAGCACGTAGATAAGCGGTTGCCTTTACAAGAGCATGGGTGACCCCAAAGCAGTCACACTAGAAAGCCTTTAGTGCTCGTGGATGGTGGTTTCTGCATAGTCCCATAGGTGAAGCTCCTTTCCCCTGGTCTTCCCCAGCCTATACACACTAGCCCCAGCCCAAGACCCTGAGGTCATGTGTGATTAGGGCAGATTTTCATGTGCATGGTTTGGAGAACTTGTTGGACTCTCAGGTGTAGGTCCAGCGACCCTGCCCACTCCCTCCTTCTATGAGGGAAGGTCGAAAGGGTCACAGGCCTGGCAGTGGTGGACTCTTGTAAGCAGGCACATTTGATGAAGAAGGCAGCCTTTTAGCTCACAGGATAGGGCTGTACAACACTCAAGGGTTCTGAAAACAGCCAAATCATGACAGCTTCAGAACTCTAAGACACAAATGTCCACTAGCTTATGGTATTTTGTTATAGCAGTTCAAATGCACTAAGAGTGTACTAGTTACTGTTCTCATTGTTGTGACTGCATACTTGTCAAGAAGCAACCTCGGGGAAGAAGGGTTTACTTTAGCTTACATGCCGTCCATCATGGTGGGGAAGGCACAGCAGCAGGAGTGTGAGGATCATGTGCTATTATATAAGGTCATAGTCACTAAGCAGAAACTGGACAGGAAGTGGGTCTGGATATAAAACAAAAGACCCACCCTGAGTAATCTACTTCCTCCAGTGAGGCACCCTCTCCTAAATGGTTCCATAATATTCCAGAACAGCACCACCAACTGGGAGCCAACTGTCCAAACAATTATGCATTTGGAGGACATTTCACATACAAACTGTGGGGTCTGGGTCTATTGTAAAAGGTATTGAACAAGCCAAGCAACCCTGGATATCCTGAAGGGACAGTAGGAGTCTGGCCTGCTCTGTCTGATGCGATGAGCTAGGTCCCAGGGAGCCACTTCAGGCCTCAGCAGTTGCTTCATTCCCCCCTTCCCCCCCCCCCCACAAAGATCACCCCAGACCAGAATCAGGTTTTTGAGTTTCGTTTCCACGTCAGTCCTACAACCTTCCCGCCTTTACCTAAAGACTCCGCCTTTAACTTTCCTGCCTTCTGTAATGGTCAGAAAGGTCTTCCTATATAAATGCCTGCCTTGGCAGTAACTGAACTGCCCACCGACCAGTATCCCGGGAACTCCTCCCTCTACACTCTGAGCCACCTGAGGACCTATTCAAACCTGAGGACCTGTTCGATCGTCCTCCATTCTCTGGGATGGCTGGAGCACAACAGCCATGCTGGAGATGGAGACCCACCCACAACAAACCACAATAAACAGATATCAAGGAGAAAGCTTCTACTCAGGGACTCTGGAGGAAGGTCCACCCCAAGGTAAATCCAGGCCCAAAGTCTCTCCAAGAAACCATAGCCACCTGCCCAAGGGTCTGGCAACTTGTACCAGTACATACTGCCTAGTTAGCTGGGCTCAAAGAGGTCAGATTGTGACCTCCCAAAAGACTTGCCCAGAGGTCTGGGGAGATGGCTCAAGAGGTAAAATGTTTGTTGTACAAGCAGAGGACCTGAGTTGGGCTGTCAGCACCAATAAAAAAGTTGGGCACAGCAGTATGTGCCTATAATTCCCACACTGGGGGAGGCAGAGCTAGGAGGATCCCTGGGGCTTGCTGACCAGCTGGCCTAGCCAGACTATTGAGTTTCCGATTCAGAGAGCGCTTGCTTGTCCAAAAAACTAAAGTGGAGGACCAGGCATGGTAGCATGTGCCTTCAACTTTGGTATTTGTTAAGCAGAGGCTGGTGGATCTCTGTGAGTTTGAGACCAGGCTGGTCTACATAGTGACATAGTGAGACTCTATCTGAAAATATAAATAAATAAATAAATAATAAATAAGTGGGAGATTGGAGAGGTGGCTCAGTAGTCAAAAGCATTTCTTGCTCTTCCAGAGGACTTGAATTTAGTTCCCAGCACCCACATCAGCAAGGCAGCTCACAACTGCCTGTAACTCCAGTTTAAGGGGATCTGATGCTCCCTTCTGACCTCTGTAGGGATATACACACACCTGACACACTCACCTAGACACACATATCCACATACACGTAAAAAAACTTCTAAAATTAAAAATAAGGTATACTTTGGCTTATACGTACATGTGCACCTCCCCATGCACACATATATATGACATGAATGAAAATATCTGCAGTTTTAAAAAATTGTATGTATTTTATTTTGCATACATGGTGTGTGTGTGTGTGTGTGTGTATGTGTGTGTGTAGGACAATTCTGTGTAATCTACTCTTCTGTGGACTGCAGGGATTGAACTCAGGTTGCTTGTTTGGCCTTTGCCCACTGAACCATCTCACCAGCCCCAGTTCTGTAGTTTAAAAGTGCCCATTTGTGGTAGTTTCTTAGAGAAACCTTTGGAAACTTCCATGCTGTTAATGTTTCCTTCTCTCTAAAACTCATGTTGGAAAGATTTCCCCCAGAGCAACAGAACTGGGTAGCAGGGCCTGGTGGCAGCATTCTGGGTTTTGGATTCTTGGACTAGGGACACTCAACCTGTAACTCCAGATGGCAGAAGGTTAGCTTTATGTAAGCAGGGTCTGGTATTTCTAGTTCTCCCCAAATCTTCCCCCCACTGCCCCCACCACATCTTCAAGGCTCTTCCTCTTCCTTCTTCACAAACTGCCCCTGCTCCGCGTTTCCTAAATTAATGAATAGTGTAACCACATCTCAGCAGTCCCTCACGCTAGAAACATGAAATCAATCTTCCCTCCTCCGTTGCTCCCAATAGTCACGCCCTCGTCACCTGTTCCTTCCCAAGTCTTCCATGATCCCTCTGCGTACTTCAATTTTGCCTTAAGTCTCCACTGTCATTCATCTGACCACCATGAAAATGCCCCATCCTATCACTCTGCACTGAAATGATCCAGAATGCACGACCAGACGAGGACCGTCCCCAAACCCCACTGAACAGCACATGAAGACAGTGGGCCTTCAGCTTCAGAAAGGCACATCAGGCTCACAGGATTCCACATGGAATTCTTAGAGAGTCACAAACTGCCACAGTCCCGGGGTGAGGCTTCTGAGACCTTCAGTGCCCTGGGAATCCTGCTTAAGTGCAGTTCTGTTTCAGAGGGCTGGCCTAGAACTCTCACAACTCCTAGTCAGAGGAAGCAGGTACCACTGGTCCGTGGACCACACCTACAGTAGGGGGTATGTGTACTCATGACTCTTTCTGGCCAGCAACTGATGAGGTGGGCATTATTGTTCCATTTTATATGTATAAACCTGAAGTTTAGCCAAGGTTGTATTATTAGTAAGTATACAGGCCAAGGTTTAAATGTAGCTCTGTCTCTTGGGTTGTGTGTGTGTGTGTGTGTGTGTGTGTACACAAGGTCTGTGTCTTCTTTGGTTTTGGGTTTTGGTTTTTTTAAAACAGGGTCTCCTATATCCCATCAGGTTGTCCTTGAACTTAACTGTGTAGCTCAGGATGATCTTGAACTCCTGATTCTCCTGTGTCCACCTCCCGAGTGCTAGGATTATAGGTGTACGCCACCATGCCTGGTTTTTAACTGTTCTAGAGATCAAAGTGCATGCTAGGTGGGCACTCTATCAACTGAATACAGCTCTGGCTCTTGACACTAAAATGTTTGCCCTCTTTGTCAACCCCTCCTCCTGGGTCTTAGTTGCCCACACCAAAAACTCTTTCAAAGCATCTAAAACGTTTCAATTCTATTCCCTTGCATAGTCATCTCTGAGTTTCAGTTCTCAGGCAATGCCTGGAACACAGTAGGTTCTCAACAAGAGTTTGAGGGATTGAGTTTCTCTCCTACCCCACAGAGCTGGGGTTGGAGCCAGACTGAGATTGATTATACTTTCCTTTCCTCCTTTCCTTGTTTTTATTGTTTTTCTTTCCAGTTGGACAGTAACTCAAAAACTTATTAAAATGTATGGGAACATTCAACTAGATCCATTCATAAAGCAGCAATTCCACTTAACTGGTGCCAAGATAGTTCTTAGGAGAGAGTGGTTACAGAGCCCTGTCATTCTGGAAAACAAGAGTCATAGCTAGGGTGGCCTCCAAAGACAATGTAAATGAGGCTTGAGTATAAGGTCATTTCTGCAGCCACCGTGTGAGCACAGAGTGTCACAGAGATGGGTTTGAGGACATTTGCCTAGTGAATCACTTGGGGGAGGTGACATGCTATTTATTTTTAATTAACACATAATTATACAACGTGATACTTTGATATATGTGTGCAGAGTACCATGGTTGGATCCGAATAATCATTATATCTGTTACCTCAAACATTTATGATTCTTTGTGATATGAACTTCCCATGTCCTCTTTTCTAGCTATTTTGAAATATAAGACATTGGGGCTGGAGAGATGACTCAGCAGTAAGAGCACTGACTGCTCTTACAGAGGACCCAGGTTTGGTTCCCAGCACCTACATGGTGACTAACAACAATCTGTTACTCCAGTTCTAGCAGATTTGACACCCTCATGCAACCTCCCCGGGCACTGCACCACATGGGTACACTTACACACATGCAAGCAATACACTCATGTACGTAAAATAAAAATAATAAAAATAAATAAGAAGCATCATAGTTTAAGTCAGCAGGAGATCCCTAGAGAGAAACTGCACAAGTCAGGAAGAGGGGCTCTGGCCAGGGCAGGAGGCTGTCTAACCCAGCAGGTGGTCCCTAGCCTGACACCCAGGGGAAGGAAGCGGGAGAGGTGGGCGGAGCCATCTAGCTTCAGCCTCGCCTGAGTGCCAAGAGTATTTGTGTCTCGAGCTGAGAACCCAACCTGCTTCTTGCCAACCGTTCACAGGGGGAGAGATGATTAAAAAGCCGGAGAGCCTGACTCATGAGGAAATATGAAAAAAAGCCCAATAGTCCCCAAATATGTTTAACTTGGCACCGACACAAAGAGGGCGTGTGACAAGGTTTCCAAGTCAGAGGATGGCCACATGTGGCGCGTGGGCTGCTGGGAGGGACCCAGACGGAAAGGCACAGATGGGACGCAGGAGGGGTGAGATGTAGGTTCTGAAATGCAGGAAAAATGGTGTCTGAGGCCCGGGTGCATGTCCCATGGGGGTCAGGACTGGACACCACTGCCAGAGAGTTGCAACACATCCCTCATGCTGGCTACTCCTGCCTTCAGCCAGAGACGCTAACGGTTTCTTCCCTCAGGAAAAACACTTGAAGGACCTTCTCCCACCTCAAAGCATGGCACCAGGCTTGAGGGGGATGGATCATGAGGTCCCTGCTCTCGGGCAACTTGCAGTCTATCTGGACAAGTCCCTGAGAGCTTCAGCTTGGCTGTTCCATCTGCCTTAGAATGTCCTTCCACCTGATATTCATCTGGCCTTCGTCCTCATCTTGCTCATGTGTTATGTATTTATTTATTAATTTGCTTATTTGTGTGTAAATTTTCATGGGAGGTGTGTGTGTGTGTGTGCATGTGTGTGTGTGTGTGTGTGTGTGTGTGTGTGTGTGTGTAGGCCAGAAGTTGACATATGGTGTCATTTTCCATTTTTTTCACCTTATTTTTTGAGACAGTCTCTCCCTGAACCTGGCGCTCACTGATTTGGTTAGACTGACTGGCCAGCAGACCCTGGGGATCCTCCAGTCTCCACCTCCCCAGTACTGGGATCATAGGCACATGCTGCTGCTCCTGGATTTTTACATGGTGCCAAGGATCCAAAGTAAATACCTCATGATCACATGGCAAGTACTTTGCCAGCCCTTCAAGTTTCAGGGACAAGATAGAGCGTGAGGCCTGCATTATCCAGCCTGGTGACTGTTTTCATTGACTCTAGCTACGATAACCAAAACCTTTAGGCTGAGTGGTTTACAGCCAAGAATTTCTTGCAGATCTGAATGCTGGGACTCCGTGATCTAGATGCCCGCATGTCCGAAGACAGATGAGCGCTTGCTTTCTCTTCTGAGATGGCTGCTTTCTGCTCTGGCCTCTTATGGCGGAGGAGGCTGGAATTCCTTCAAGCCTCTTCTACAAGGGCAGTCATTCCATTCATGCGAATGGATCATACCCCAAGGGCCCTACCTCCTAATACTGTCACATCACACTGGTAGTAGATTCCAGTGCAACTCAGGCCACAGCACTGACTTGTCACTGAGCACTTCATTTACTTTGGTCACCCACTGCCCATCCCCCACTGCCACACCTCCACTGTGTTCCTCTTGGTTCCATTTCCTGTTTTAACACCTCCCAACACACCATAGAATTTTTTTGTCAACTTTTTAAAAAATTATTTTTGTTTTGTGTGTATGAGTGTTTTGCCTGCATGTACATAAGTGTGTACATGGATGCAAGGCCCACAGAGGCCAGAAGATGACGTCAGAGTCACCTGGAATTGGAATTACAGATGGTTGTTAGCTGTCATGTGGGTGCTGGGAACCAAACTCTGGTCCTCCACAAGAGCAGCCAGTGCTCTTGACCACTGAACCATCTCTCCAGCCCCTTTGTCAACTATTACTTGTTTCTCGGCCTACCAGGACCCATGGTGTCTCAGCTTACCACTAAGGAAGTGACCTCAGGAACAAACACAGTGTTCCTACCATCAGCATAATTCCTTCCTCACTCTGTCCCTATCACCTGCAGCCAGGCCATCGGCAGGGCCAGCAAGGGGACAAGATAGACATTACTCAAATGCTGAATTCATGCTGAGGTTTTAACCCGGGCTCGTGCATGAGAGTTGAAACTGTTCTCCTTTCTTCCCTGCTTCGAATTTCAGGATGGGCTGGAGAGACGGCTCAGCAAGTAAAGGTCCTTGCCACCAAGCCTAATGACCTGTCTAATCTTCAGAACCCCACCATGGTAAAAGGGGAGAACTGAGTCCTATAAATTTTCCTCTAACCTCTGACATACATGTCATAGCATGCCAGATCCATACCCCCACATCTCCCAACACAAGTATGTAAATAAATGTAAAAATGTTTTCCTTTGATTCAGGATACTTGGAACATATGAGTCCCCAGCGGCTGTGAGACCTTAACCAGTTGCTTAGTGATACTGAGCCTCGGATTCTCATGTGAAAATGGGTTCATAATTGTGTTCTCCTGGGGCTGTGACGATCAAGAATGAGGGTCATCAAGATGGCTCAGTGGGTAGAGGTGACTGCACACTGCACACAGGCCTCGCTAACTGAATGTGACCCCCAGATTCCATAAGGTGGCAGGAGAGAACTAATTCCTGAGAGTTATCCTCTGACTTTCACACACATGGACCTAAACACAGATAGACAGATGATAGATAGATAGATAGATAGATAGATAGATAGATGATAGACAGATAGATAGATAGATAGATAGATAGATAGATAGATAGATAGAATCTTAAAATAATGTATGTCAAGAGGTTGGGTGTTTGCCTTACATGCACGAGGCTCTGGGTCCTGTTCCCTGGCTCACATAAAACCAGGTGCGGTGGAGCACCCAGGAGGTGGAAGCAGGAGGATGAATAGTTCAAGGTCATCCTCAGTGGCATAGCAAGTTAGAGGCCACCCTGGGATATGTGAAACCCTACCTAAAAATAGAAAGTAAGAATAAATGAAAGAAAGATTGATTGAATATCAAGCCAGGAATGATGGCACATGCTTATGATCCCAGCTCTTGGGAGGCTGAGGCAGGATTGTTGAGTGTTAGAGCCCAGCCTGGGCTACACAGTAATTTAGGGGCCAGCCTGAGCTATATAACTATATTCTATCTCAAAAATAGCAACTGTAACAACAAAAGAAAGTCAGAATGCCCGCATCAAATAAGTGCCAGCTGCCACTAGGAGCCCAGTTTTATGTTCCATCTACAGAGGAAGGGAGAACCAGAGCCTCTGCCACCCTGAACTCACCACAGAGTTGCACAATTGGGTCTCTCCTCCACCCACAGATGGAAAGTGACACTCTCCCATCAGAACATGATGCTTGCAGAATATCCTTGATCCAAAAATCCTGAAATCCGAAATGCTCCAAAATCTAAAACTTAGAGCACTAACAGTACCCCACACATGGGGAATTCTCCACTTGAGCTTGTGCAGCAGACAGGTCACAGTCAAAATGTAGGTGCATCAAAACTATTGTGTAAAGGGGCTTCTTGGGAGATGGCTCAGTCAGCAACGTGCTTGCCACACAAGCATCAGGACCTGAGTTCGATCCACAGAATGTATTACATGTAGAAAATGTAATATGTGATGGTACATGATTATAATCTCAGTGCTGGGAGGGGACAGTCACGGTCAAATCCCTGGGGCTCTGGCCAGCTAGCCTGGCCTACTTGACAAGCTCCGGGCTAGGAGACTCTGTCTTATCAACCAGGGGGCAGGGGGCTGGAAAGATGGTTAAGTGGATAAGAGCACTTGCTCGGCAAGCATGATGACCTGAGTTTGAATCTCAGAACCTGTGTCAAAAATCAGGCATGCCAACTAGAGGTCTATCTCAGTGACATAGCACTTGCCTAGCACAAAGAAGTCCCTGGTACTGGGGAAAGAAACAGAAACAGATGGGCATGGCTGTGCCTGCCTACCACCCCAGCTCCGGGAGTACAGAGGTAATCTCTCTGGCCAGCTGGCCTACTCAAAACAGCGAGCTTTCAGTTCATTGAGAAACCCTCTCAAGGGACTAGTCAGAGAGTGATAGAAGACTCTTGATGTCCTCTTCTGGCCTCTGCATGAATGTTAATGGGTGCATGCACCTGCACACTCCCATGCATGAACTTGCCCATTCACATGCATGCACCATACACACAGATAGACCTGAGGAATAATATCCAAGGCTGACCTCTGGCCTCCATGGGCACATGCACACACACATACCAAAATACTTTCAGGTTATGCATATAAAGTGTCCTCCAAGATATTTCATAATGTATATGCAAGTGTTCTAAAACCACATGTGTGTGCATGTGTGTGTACGTGCGTACGTAAGACTCAAAACACTTCTGGTTCTAAGCATTTAGGGGAAGAGATGTTCATCCTATACCACCATGATATTCCAATTTTCTGTTTAAGCAGAATCATCAGTCCCTGTCCATCTAATTCTCTTCCAACAAGCTCCTCAGGCAAGAGACAGGGCCGAGTCGCGCTTCCTTCCCAGCATGTGTTAGATGCATTTCTCTCTCACGTAGCTACAATAAAACACCTGGCAAAAGCACCTTAAAGAAGGAAGGTATATTTGGGCGTGTCAAGGGTTCATCATGGTGGAGAAGTCATGGTGGCAGGAACTTGAGGCTATTGCTCATGTTGCATCCAAGTCAGGAAGCAGAGATGAAGGCTGGTGCTCAGCTTGCTTTCTCCTTTTTATGCAATCAGGACCCCAGCCTGTGGAATGGTGGTTCGCAAATCCAGGAGGATCTTCTTATCTCAACCAAGCCAACCTGGAAACTCCCTCACAGACATATCCACAGGTTTGTTTCCAAAGTGACTTTTAATCTAGTCAAGTTGACAATCTAGTCAAGTCATTTAATGATCACATGGCAAAACCAACATATGCCTACGAACATAAACTGAGACACATCCTGACAGTCTACAAACACTTCAAAACAAAGCAGTCTCTCGCTGTGAGTGAGGGTAAGCTGAGGCAGGGGCATGTTAGAAACCTGGCTTAGGGCCACACTTATTCACCTGCAAAGTCAGTGTGGGAATGGGAGTCCTTGGGCCAGGTTTCAGGCTCATCCACAGCCTCTGACATCCCAAACCTGAGTGACTTTCTGGAACCCAATAATCAAGCATGTCGTATGTACCTGTTATCAAAGGACATGGGAAGAGTTGTGGCGAGTGGTACCACAGCTCCCTAAGACCATTGCTGTCTGGGCCAGAGAGCCAGAGCAGAGGGGATGAGAGAGAATCCAGTTTGTATGGGGCACTCACAAAGCCTTCCTATCTTGTTTAATGCTGAGTTTCACAGTCCACACCAAGAGTTCCAAAGCTAGGAGTTCCCACAGCAGGTGGGGGCGGGGAGGACAGATGGGGTCCCCTGCTCTTGTAGTCTAACTTTCATCTGAGCAGTTCTGAGTTTGTCAGTTTTATTTGTGTATATTTCTGGGCACAATTTCCTTTGAACAAAGGGATCTATGACTCAAAAAAAAAATGTTTGAAAGACACTACTTCCCACACAAGATCAAGGCAAAGAGAAATCAGGAATGGCTAGAAAAGACAGCACAGGCTTCCGGAAGGATGCTGAGAATTTAGACAGGAGAGGAGAGAAGTCTCAGGGAGACTGTTGCTGGGAAGGCAGTGGTCATGTACTCAGGGGACAGCTGGTGGCCATCCTGGTACTCAGATAGACCAGGGGCCCAGGTCAGGTCTCTGAGAGAAGGGTCAGGGGGCCTTCAGTGCATTCTCTCAGAGCACCCCCGCTTCACCCATGTGAGAATGTTACAAAGTTAAAGCCAAACAAAACAGTAACTGCTGGGTGTGATACTTGAGTAACTTCTGAAACATCAAGTCAAAGATTAGTCCAGAGGGTGCTATGGCCGACTATCAGCATTCATTTTAAACTTTGCATTCAGTAGACCTGACACTATATCAGGAGACTATTAGAAGTGAGATTAAGAGAGTGGTTTATCAGGGGGCTGGGGAGGTGGCTCAGTTGGTAAAGTGCTTGCCCAACAAGTTCAGATCCCAAGCACCCGTCTAAAAGAAGTCAGGCAAGGCTGCGCGTACTTGTAGCCCCAGTGCTTGGGGGAGGGCTAAGACAGGAAGATTCCAGGGACTCTCTGGCCAGCCAGTCCAGAGAGCTCCAGGTCCAGAGAGAGACCTTGCCTTAAAAATAAGATGGAAAGCAATTGAGGAAGACACCAGACCTCAATCTCTGGCCTCCACACACATGCACACGCACACGTGCATACACGCACACACAGAATGTGATTCTCCAGTTTCCCATCTCCTCAGGTGGCGCTTTTGGGATTGTCATGGCTTTTCACCCCATGGTCACAAAACAGTTACTGCAACTCCAAGTATCACACTCTCATATAACTACAATTCTCCAAGTAGGAAGAGTTTAAAAGAAAATCTTCCCAGAAACTTGCCTGTTAGCTTTTCTTCCTCCCCAAAACCATCACTGGCTGAGGAAATAGTTACTGGGTTTGTTTGAACCTGACCAATATTAATCCTTGGGACTGAAAACATTCGTGAAGCAAGCACGTACCCCAATATGTAGTTAAAACTGGGTCTTGGGGCTGAAGTAAAGATAGCTCATTTGGTAAAGTGCTTACCTTTTAAGCACAAGGACCTGAGTTCCATCCCCAGAAACTATCTAAAAACATGAAAGAAAAAGGAAAAGCTGGGCTTGGTGGCATATACTTGTAATCCCAGCATTGGGGAGGCGGACAGGCAGATCCCTGGGCTTCTCTGAATCAGTCAGTCTAGCCAAATCAATGAGCTCGGGGCTCAGGGAGAGACCCTGTCTCAAAAACAAAGGGGAGGGTGCAGATAGGGGATAAGGTGTAATTATGATTAAAATATATTGTATGAAATTTAGAAACACTCAGTTTTAAAAAGGGTGGATGGCTATTCTAGTTTCGTTCCTGTTGCTGTGATAAAATACCATGACAAAAGTAATCTTCAGGGAGAAAGGGTTTATTCAGTTTCCAAGTCTAAGTTACAGACTTCAGTTTGGGGAAGTCAAGGCAGAAACTTGAAGGAGCCAGTCACATCCACAATCAAGAGCTGAGAGAGAATGAATGCATGCTTGCCTGCCTCTGCTCAGCACCCTGTCTACACTTACACAGTCCAAGACCCCTTACCTAGGGCATGATACCACTCAGAGTGGGCTGGGTTTTCTCACATCAATTAATAAACAAGTCAGTCTCCCATGGACACGCCCACACATCCAACCTCATCTAGGTAATCCCTTATTCAGAGTCTCTTCCCAGGTGATTCTAGAAGTTGATGAGTAGAACTCATAGTTGTCCTCTGGCCTCTAGATGCACACACACACACACAGAGCATAACAAATGTGAGGTCACTTTGAGTCCTGCTGGAGATAGGACTCAGGTGCTATCTGGTCCTTTCTGTATTTGTACCGTCCTATATTCCAGAAGCTCTGAGATGCAGAAAGGTATAGGAATTTGCCCAAACACACCAGTCAGAGCCTGTACTGAGGTGTACAGAATTCAGGGGCGAAGTGTACAGGCTTTCTATAGCCTGCTCTCTAGACAGGCCCTGGCTCCTCACCCTTTCCTCCCATTCACAGGTCCCTCATGTTGCTCCCTGAGAGGGTTTAAATATGAGATTTTCCATGTGGACTCACATATTTGAACAAGGATGGTAGTGCTGTTGGAAAATTGTGGAACTTTTAGGAGGTGGAGCCTTGCTAGAGGAAGTGGGTCCCCGGGGGTGGATCTTGAGGTTGCATAGGCCAGCCCCGCTTCCTGCTCACTCTGCTTCCTGCCTGCTGATCGGATATGACCTGCCAGCCCCTTGCTCCTGCCGCATGCCTTTCCCCCTCTGCCTTGATGGAATGAGCCCCTCAAACTCTAAGGCCAAAATCAACTCTTCTTCCCTTGAACTGTTTTCCAGTCAGATATTTGGTCACAGCAATAAGAGAAGTAATTCATGCACTGTGTATACACCTGACCTGGCTGGAACCATGTCTTGGCCCTCACTAGATTTGACTGCTCAATCTAAAATACCAGGACATTGGATCTCTGAGTGTGTCATCAGCTTAAATGACTTCACTATCACTCTTAATGGACTTGTAGAACCACACAGCAGCCCTAATGACCTCCTCTTACCTGCCAGCTGCCAATCAGTAATAAGAGCCTGCTTTCTCCTGCCCTTCATCCTGAGATCACTCGTTGAGTCCTGCCTGCATCACCCATCAGCTATGTGAATCTTAAGTGACTGACGTACCATCTCTGAGTCTCAAATCTTTGTGTGGAAATTAGGGAGTTAGCAATGTGAAAAGGAAATGAACTCACTTATGTTTGCCCAGACAATGAGGAATTCTCAATGAACAGTAGACTTCCATACCTGGAAGACACTGGGAAACCAAGCCTGGTTTGTGGCCATTTCTAGGTTAACATGAAAACCAACTGTGAAGACCTTGGCAAGACCAGAGCATTTTGGGTGTTAGGATCTTTCTTCTTCTGTCCTTTGTAGGACTTGCAGCTCACATGGCTATGGAGGGATGGCTTTGAACATTGCCCTTAGCCCCAGAGGAAGAAACAAAGCCCCATGTAAGAGTGAACCCTAGACACACTTACGGAGGGAAGATACTGTGGAAGAACTAGCCTGTGACTCCCTGGATAATATATTACCTTTGGTTGCTGTGAAACAAAACCTAACAGAACCACTTAAAAGAGAAAAGACTTATTTCAGCTCACAGTTTGGGAAGTTTCAGAGCACAGTCTTTGGCTCTATTCGTTCAAAGCCTGAACTAAGGCAGAACGTTATAAAGGCAGGAACATATGGGAGACACTACTTACCACGTGACGGACAAGAAACAGAAAGAGACACAGGAAGGGGCCAGGACGAGATTTGGTCCTAAAGACATTCTCCCAGGGACCTACTTTCTCTAGCTAGGCCCTACCTCCCAAAGTTTCCAGAACCTTCCAATATAGCACCAACATCTGAGAACCAAGCAATCAGCAGAGGAGAGTTGGACATTTCCTATTCAAACCATAACAATCCTAAGAGAGGAGAGATTGGTGAGTTTATCCTAATGCCTCTCCTTCCCTACAACGGTGTAGCATGCGAGTTTGCCGGTCTTAAACCCTGTCCAAATTGATGTCTCACCAGGACCACTTGTTTAGGTGACTTATGTTGGGGTTTATGGATGCTCTGTGCCAACAACAGGTGTTTTTCACCTTGCTATTCACCACCCAGTTCCTAGGTTGATGCTCTACTGATACATAAGGTTTAACCCATGGCTGCTGCCTCTCCTCTTTAACTGACAGTGGCTGTCTCCCTTGCTTAGCTGACGGAGGCTGCCTCTATTTGTTTAACTGACAGTTGCTACCTTCCTTGTTTAACTGATAGTTCCTGCTTCCTTTGTAGTGGGATACCTGCTCAGCCATCCACCTGTCATCACTGGCACACACTGGAATGGAACCACACATCTATTCTTTAATAGTTCCATAAATTTGTACTGGGCGCTCCAGCCTCTGACCCTCAGTTTCCCATCCTGAAAATTGGGAATGGAGATGACTAGGATGTCTTGCTTGCCATTGGTTGCCAGAGTGCAACAAGCGGGGTAAAAATGGAAGGATTTGAGGGCGGGTCCTGCTCTGCCTTAAACCCTGATCCCCAGGACTCTGCTGATCTTCCATACTCTGTGTTCTAGGAGAGTGAGGTGTACTGAAGGATGCAGCCTTCTGATAGTCTTAAATCCATTGCCGGCGAGCTTGGCTACAGATCCAGCCAGACAGCTCAGCACAGGAATAGCCCTCACACATCGATCACGTGCACTCAGTGTCTCTGGACCTCTGTTTCTCCATATGATAAAGAGATTCAGTGGATCATTTAATACCAACTTTCCATGACTACTAATAGACATTAGATTTGAGAGACAGGTCCATGTCTACAACCCTAGCCAGTTTATCTGAACATCCAAATTCCGCCAGCCAGAAAGCCTGGCCCTCGGTTGGCTTACGGTGGAGAATGAGGTTCTGAGAGATTATCCCTGGGCCACAGCTAATGAAGGGTTGGGCCAGGTTTGACTTTAGCCCATTTGGCCCCAACATCTCTGTGTCTTTCATTTTGACCAAGTCTCTAATACTTCCTGAATTTGCTATAAGCTCCTTCCATGTTATTCTGTAGGTACCCTAGATATGTTATGAAAAAGAAGAGAAAAAAAAAAACCTGAAGAAGTCAAGTCCAGAGTCATTTAAGTAGATGATGGGTTGATCCTTACCTTCCACTAAACAGCGCCCTGTGTGTAAACTGCACCTAGAGTCCAGCCCTTTCAAGATGGAGGAGGAGGGACCTCTGGGAGGGCAGAACGCCCAGCGGCACCTGCCAGGGCTGTGAAAGATGGAAGAGGTTGAAGAAGAAAGAGTAGGAAAAAGCTTTCTTCCCCCCTCAAGTTAGAAAGCAGGCAGAGAGAGCAGGAGCCGAGATCAAAAACCACTAAAGGTCCCTCAAGTCAACCTCTCCCTGTTTTAATTAAGCAGAGAGTCCACACGCCCCATTCCCTCAAACACTTTGCAACTCAGCAAGAGCTGCCTCTGCAGGTCACAGCTAAGCCTTCAAACGACAGGCAGCCTCGGGAAATGCCAGCAGCCCACAGGTGCAGGCGCCAGCACCTCCCATTCTGTATCCAGACAGAGCATCTCAAGATGCTCAAGGGGCCCCCAGAGCAGGCCCTGGGCCTCCTCCATGCAGTGACCCTTGGCAAAACTAGACTCAGCAGGAAAGGCATCCCCTGCAGGGGCCCAGCCTAGTCCCGAGGACGTCAATAGCAGAAAACTCCAATCAAATCCACAAAGCAACCTTCTATTATATTCACTCATGTTCTCTATTCTGTGTGCTTATGTTGGTGGGGGCCTGGGTCTACATGCCTGTGTATATGCTTGTGGAGGCTAAAGGGCAGGTAAGCTTGGGTGTTGTTCTTTATGCATCATTCATAGTCATTCATTCGTTCATTCATTCTTGAGACAGGGTCTCTCACTGGCCTGGAGCTCTCCCAGTAAGGATAGACTGGTGGGCTATGAGCCCCGTGGAGCCACCTGGCTCCATCTCTCCGGTGCTGGGATTATACTTCCTGCCACCATACCATCCCCGAGTTGTCTTGTTTTTGTTTTTTTAATGTGAAGTATGGGGATAGAACTCAGGTCCTTGTATTTACAAGGTGAGCACTTTACTGAGTGAGCTCTCTCCCCAGCCCTATTTTCTGCTCTTTTTTAAATGCAAGTTGCAGTCTTTGACTTTGGTTTCAACTCACTAAGGGGGCTCCAGATTCCTTTACAAACCCAAGCTTGTGAGACAGAGATACCAAGCCCTCATGTCAGGGAAAGTCTGGTTCAAATTCTCCCATCCCACCTCTGCCCAGGTTCTCTGGTTTAGCAAACATCCTGCTTCCGGACCATCTCAGTTCCTCCACATATTCAGGGCTTTGCTGAACCCATCCCTTAGCCTAAATGCCTCTTCCTTTGTCCCCAAAGTCTTTCAAAAACCTGTGACCACCTCATGATGCCTTCCCTGGATTTCTGGTTTGTAGCTACTGCTGTTGGTAAGTACCTCTGTTTATTCTCTACTGATTGGTCTAGCTGTGGCCACCCACGGGAACCGGGTTGTGAGCCTCCTGGATAACCAGTGTTGCCAAAGTCTAGGTTTCTGACTGCACTGGCTGTCCTCCAGCTGGGGGCATGCCTCAAGTCAGGTGAGGTGCTGGAGAAAACCTTAGGGATGTTGACAGGCCTTGCGGGAAGCAGAAAGCTCAGGCCCCTGGAACTTCGGTTCTCAGGAGGGTAGGGACGATGGGAAGGGAAGCCTCAATAGGGAGTAGTTTGAGGACTTGTCAGGAGAGAGATGAGAGGGGTCCACAGAGGGCGTGCTCCTGTGAAGGGAGCTATGTCTGAGAGACACGTATTTGACTTTGAATTCAGAGTCTTGTCCTCTCTCTCCCCAAATCCTGCCTGCAGTGACTGCTGCAGCTGTCTGGGGCGTGGAAGGAAGAGGATAGGGGCTGGGTTGGAAGACTGAAGCAGCAGCTAGCGGGACAGATGTTACCCGCTGTCAGATGAGAGAAGACACTCCAAGGTATGAGCCACTGAGACTCCCTACCGCCCATCGAGGCCGCAGAGATCGTCAGGGCCAGTGCCGAGTCACCCTGGCTAGATTCGATCCCAGAATCCTGGGCTAGTTCCCCAGTGCCTCTGGGTCCTGCCTCCTAGCTGCCATTTGGAAGTAACAAGAGAGTCTGTCTCCTAGGGGTTGTTAGAACTCCATCAACAATTCAGGGGCAGTGCTGTCTCCACTTTCCAGATGAGTAAACTGAAGCTCAGGAAGAGAAACTTCATACAGGCCAAGTGAGGATTACTTGTCAAACTCCTGTATCAGTTACTTACCCCTGTAACCAGATACCTAAGCAAACGTCTTAACAGGGGAGAAGGGTTATTTGGGTTACCATTTTGGGGGGTTCAGTTGCTCAAACCCACGCTCTTGGGAGAACATCACCATTCCGGTGGCAAGAGAGAGTGTTGAAAGCGGTCTGCTGTGTGACCTTTTCCCAGGGACGTGTGCACAAACATCTGTTCACCACAAACAGAACACCAGCAATAGACCTAAGAACAATTCCATCAAAGTCCATCTTGCCAAACCAATGTTGGATTGGGCTTACCTCCAGAGCACGGGAGCGGGGTTACGTACAGGAATACTGGATCACCAGAAAATCCCACGTCCACACGGATGACAGCCTTCCCATTGCAGCATAGTTAGCTTTCCACACTGTATAGTGTAGGACCCCACTTAATGAGGAGACCAGTGCAGCTGGAGTGGAATTACAGAGAGTTGGGTGGGAGATGTGGGAAAGGGTGGCTGGAATCTCCCATTCCCTCCTTCAATCAAGGAGGGTCAACAGGTCGGACCTTAAGGGTCTCTTGTGGGTAGTCACAGCTTCTCTGACAAACATGATGGTTGTTATACTCAGGATAATGTTCAATGACATGTTCCTCCCTTCACAGAGGACAGAATGCAGAGAGTAAGGACAAGATCAGGACTTCAAGGACACACCCTTCAGTGACCTGTGTCCTCCTGCCAGCCCCCACCTCCTAAAGTTTCCAGAATTTCCCAAGACAGCACCACTAACCGGTGATGAGGTTGGGAGAGGGCACACATCTGATATTCAGACAATCGCTGCACTTACCAGAGGACTGCCAGGGTCGGTGTGGGAGTCTGCTCTATCCCGAGGGGCTTTGCTGGTCTGGCTAATACAAGGCCAGGAAAAATGGCTCACCTCTTCAGGGTGAAGAGATGAGGGAAGGAAGGGGAACAACCTTTATTAAGAAGATTATTCAGCCTGTTCATACCATTCTTGAGGATTCTACTCAGGGTCCACAGTGATGGCTCAGAGACAAGGCGATGCTGGAATTATTTTGTATCCACTGTGCCCCCCTACACTAGCTGACATTAATTACAGAAAGAAATAAAAAAAAAGGGTCTGGTACACTGATACAGAGTGAGTCAAGGGACCCGCTCATTAAGGGCCTTGGGTGTAGACTGCATCTCCAGGTGAGGCTGTTCTCAATGCCCTGCTCTACCAGGGAGGAGAGGAGTCTACAGTCCACTGGAAGAGGTGATCATGTGCTTATGGGTGTAAGTCAGTGGTCCTCAAAACTGGTGACATGTTAGAAACTCCCGCCCCCAGCCCTGTCAGTGTGAGTCTCTGGTGTGGGAACCAGGCTTCAAAAGTTTCGAGGCTCCCGGGGCTGCTGTGCTGGTCAACGCCCAGAGCAGGCTTACCTCTGCTTATGTGCTTCCAAAACCAACATCAGCAGAATGGAAGTGACTAAGCCTCTCTCCAACAGAGAAACAGCAAACAGAAAAGACCTGGCTTCTCTTTGTGATCTTCATCCAAACCTCTTTTTCTCTCGCTAAGGGATTCTCCCAGCAACCTCCAAGCAACCAGCCAAAGGTTCGGTCCTCAGCTGTAGAACAAAGAACTCTTTGAGGCTTCATAAGAGGCTGTGCAGTTCTATGGCTCCCAGACTGCTAAGATCTCCGGCAAGGGCCTGACCGCCCCACCCCGGCACAGAGGGAGTTTCAGAGCAGGCTGAGCTATTGGCTGGTTCACTCCAAAGGCAGCATTGCCATCATCTCCTGCTACCCTGGCTCTAGCCCTAGAAGCTCAGCAAAGTGAGATGTAGCAAGCCATGAAATCCCGCATGACTCATCCACATGGCTCAGCACAGTGTGGGGTCCCTGGCAGTGACCCACAGCCCCTTCCACTGGAGGGGAGGCAGCTTAAGTTTGACTGGTGAGTGGGATTCCCCCCAGATACCCAAGACCTCCTGCTCCCTAATCTGGTTCCTCATGCGTGTTCTTCCAGCCAGGCAGAAGTTCAGTCTAAATGAAGTAGCCTCTGCCTACTCTGGGGATACAGGAGCTAGAGGATTCAGGAGTAGGGGGCCTCACAGTTGGATGTTGGGTTGGCAGTCAAGAAAAAAGGGCTTGGTTAGGTAGCTTACAATCCCAGTTACTTTGGAGGCTGATGTTGGAGAACTGCAAGTTCAGAGCCAGCCTGGGCTACAGAGTGTGTTCAAGACCAGCCTCAACAACTTAGTGAAATCTAGACTCAAAGGGGGCAAAGGGGTTAAAAGACTAAAAAGGAGAGGTTGGAGATGCAGCTCAGTGTCAGAGTACTTATCCAGCTTCTGGATACCCTAGGTTCAATCTCTAGGAGTGAAGACAAGGAAGGAGAGGGAGGGCGGTCTAGGTTCCTTTCTGTCGCCGTGGGAAACACTCCTACTACGAGCAATTCCAGAGGAAAGGATTTATTTGACTTACACTTCCAGGTCACAAGCCATCACTGAGTGAAGTCAGAGCAAGAACTCAAGGCAGGAACCTGGAGGCAGAAATCGTGGAGGAACACAGTGCTTACTGGCTAGCCCTTGCTCACTGACAGGCTCAAGCTTTGCTACCTTTCTTATACAACCCAGGACCACCTGCTGAGGGAATGGTGCCACCCACAAAGGGCTGGGGCCCTTCTGAACCAATTAAGATAATGAAGACACTCCCTCATAGATATGACCACAGACTAAGCTGATGAAGACGTTTGCCCAGTTGAGACCTGTTTCCCCAGGTGATTCTAGGCTGTGTCAAGTTGACAGTTAGTGCTAACTAGAATAAGAGGGGAGGGGATGAGAGAAGCAAACCTGAGTGTGGTAGCTCATGCTATAATCTCAGCATTCAGGAGACTGAGTTCAAAGTCAGCCTGGGCTACATAGTAAGTCCCAGGCTACAGCGTGAGACTCTGTCTCAAAAAAAAATAAAATAAAGCAAGAGACAGAGACAGAGAGACAGAGACAGGGAGGAAGGGGAATGGGGGAGAGATAGCAGGAAGAGAGGGAGAAAGGCTGGTTGGTCTCCCAGCCATAGCTGAGGACATGGTCCCACGTCCGTCCTGTTCTGGGTTCTAGCGCCTCACTCTAACCTGGCTCTCTGCTTCTGCTTTCAGGCATATGCGTCGCCCCCGAGGGCTGACCTGCCCAAACCTGGCATCTTCCCACCTCCCTTGCTCTTTTCAGTCTTCAGTTGCTTATAGACACTCCTTCCTCAGGGTGGCTTTCTGATACTGTCCTGATTCCCCTGCTCTCAGCCACCACCTCAGCAGCCATGGATATGGCTGGCCACTGTCCCAGGCTGGCTGCAGAGAGGCTGTGGGGTTAAAATGAATTATACATATTAATACAGAAACACATTTGTAGGTCTGCTACATGAACGTTAAGTTTCTTCTTCCCACACCCAGTACCGCTCTGGAGGGATGAGTGTCCAGTGTACCTTGAAGCCTTACTCTGCAGGATTCAGCAGTGCCTAGGGAGGAGAAAGGGAGGAGAAAGGGAGGGAGGATGGAGGATCAGGGAGAGTAGATTACCTGCCAGGCACTAGTTTGAGGTCTGGTGGAGGTGATCAACCCTGACCTTCTTGAACTGCCCCCTTGAAGACCTCCATTTCTGGAGTGGAGCGCGGTGGTGAGGTCTTTTGCCTTTTTCTTTCCGTGGATGTACAATCAGAAGTGAGGGCGCATGAGTCTGGAGATGGAAGTGACCTGTCATTCCCCCAGCTTCCCCAGACTGCTCTGAAAGGCAGACACTCCTTCCTTTTCCTTTCTTTCAATGATTTTGGTTTAATTTGCAAAGGAGCTAGTAGCCCAATTGTTAAAGATTTATTTTGGTTTCTTGTTATTGTTTTTCCTTTTATGAGACAGAGTCTCCCTGTAGCCCCAGCTGGCCTGGAATTCACTAAGTAGACCAGGCTGTCTACTCACAGAGATCTACCCGCCTCTGCCTTCTGAGTGCTGAGATTAAAGGCATGTGCCACTATGCCCGCCTGTTTGTATTTTTTTTATTGAGGTGTGGGGACCATGCATGCAGGTGCCCACAGAGGCCAGAAGAGAGTTAGAATCCCTAGAGGTAGAGTTACAGGCAGTTGTGAGCTGCTGAATGATGGTGCTGGGTACCAAGTTCAGGCTGGCTTTGAACCCATTCTGCAACCCAAGCTGGCCCTTGAACTTGCAATTCTCCTGCCTCAGCTTCTTGAGTAGTTGGGATGACAGATCTGAGCCATGGAGCCCACTAGAATCAATTCATTTCTAATGTGACTACTTCAGTGATTCAACAGAGAAGTCTAGCTTGGAAGAAGAGGTCACCCACGGGGGAGAAATGAACCTTGAATCTTACCTCATGCCACAGACCAAAATGAACACTAAACTTTGTCCTAGTTTCTGCTGCTATGATAAAACACCCTGACAAAAAGCCATTTAGGGAGGAAGGGTTTGTTTAGCTCACAGGTCCAGTCCATCACTGAGGAGAAATCAAGACAGGAACTTGAGGCAGCTGTCCACACCGCAGTCAAGAGTAGAGAGAAATGAATGCCTAGTACTCAGCTTGCCTTCTCCACTTTTATATGGTCCAGTACTCAAACTGAGGGGATGGTGCTGCCCATACTAGACTGGGTCTTCCTGCAGGGAGCCGTCATAAACCATTACAAGATGGCGCTGGCTTCCTGGCAGCGTTGTGGTAACAACTCCTAATTAGGTAGTGCTTTGGCGCCAACCTGGATCTTGCTACTGCACATGCGCGCCACATGACCTGTCCTGAGCCTATCCCGTGGCGTCCACCTGTGGTTAGCTACTTGCAGCCAATCAATAGGTGCCCCGTCTCCTTCCAGGCTTTGTAAACAGCCGTAGGTGCCTTGCTGCCCGCCTCTCGCCATCATCGCCCATCTGTTAACCAAGAGGCTCTCCAATAAAGTGTGATACTGGAAGACTCCTCGTGATCGCGTGCTTTCTTCCTCCGCTGGCCGGCATTCGCCGCATCTTCCCACTTCAAAAATCCCCCGTAGACATGCCTGCATGCCAATCTGATCCAGACAACCCCTCATCGAGACTTTTCTCAGGAGAGTCTAGATTGTGGCGAGTTTACAATGAAAACTAATCATTATACACAATCTTGGAAACAAAATAGGAATAAGTCTTTTAGTCTTGGCACAAAGATATCTTAGAAAGGACAACAGAAGTTTCAAAAAAGAAAAAAAATGGGTCTGTGGGTACAGTTCAGTGGCAGAAAATTTCCTAGTGAGTGTGAACCCCGGGAGCGATCCCCAGCACTGAAAACAATTAAATAGATAAATTGGACTTTGTAAAAATAAAAATATATACTCTTCAGAGGTACCATTAAGGGGTTATAGAGAAAGTTGAAGACTGGTAGAAAACATTTTAAACACCAATATCAACAGAAGATGTGAAACCAGAGCACATGAAGAGCTCTTGTAGCTCAACAATAAGAAAATGACCCAGGCCATGTATGACAGTGCACACCTCTAATCCCACTCAAGAGGCAGAGGCAGATGGATCAAGGCCAGCCTGGTCCACATAGTGAGTTCCAGGCCAGTTAGAGCTACACACGAAGGAAGGAAGGAAGGAAGGAAGGAAGGAAGGAAGGAAGGAAGGAAGGAAGGAAGGAAGGAAGGAAGGAAGGAAGGGAGGGACAGAGGGAGCGAGGGGGAGGGAGAGAGGGGGAAGGAGAGAGGAAGGGAGGGGGAAGAGGGAAGGAGGGAGGGAGTCTGTTGTTTCGGGGCTGGAGATGGCTCAGTGGTTAAGAGCATATATTGTTCTTTCAGAAGACTTGAATTCAGTTCCCAGGACCCATGTTGAGCAGTTCAGACCCATCTGTTATTCCAGTTCCAGGGGGATCCAATGCCTCCGGCTTCCACAGGCATCACACATAATTTAAATTAGTAAAAATAAATCTTTTAAAGAAATGATCTGGGGCTGGAACGATGGCTCAGGGTTAAGAGTATATAGTGTTCTTTCAGAACTACTCAAACACACACATTCCACACATTGTGGTGGGCATAAATAATGATGCAGCCACGGAAAACAGTTTGACAATTTTGTGTAGGGTTAAAGATAATTTTTTTTTTACATGCAAACCAACAATTTCATTCTTAAGAGAAAACATATGGTCATTCAGTCTTGTAATTTGATGGATGAATAAATCTGGATAAAAATAACAGACTTGTTTCTTACATCTCCATATTGGAGACCGTCCAAATGTCCATTATCAGGTGAACAGGTAAACATAGGTAAATAAATTATGGTATATCCATACAGTAGACTAATACATATCAATCAAAAAGATATATATATAGATAGAGAGAGAGAGAGAAATGAATTCCAAAAAGCATGCTGAACAAAACAAGCCACAAAAAAGAATACGTGTCATATGATTCATTTATGAGAATTCTATAATTCTCGGCAGTGGATGTTTTGTCCTTCTTCGGGGGTAATATTTAAAAGTAGCTGGAGACACTCGGTTGATACAAGTTGGGATGGGCTACTAGCAGTGAGTGAGTGGCAGTCTGGGAGGCTACTAACCATTTTCCTGTATACAAGGTAGACCCCACAGCAAAGAGTCCACAGTGAGGCTGAGACACCCTGAGCTAAATTGCTCTGTAGTGAAGAAAACAGCCCGGGGGGTGTTCCTGGCTACAGGAAGGAAGGAGGGTTGAATGCAACAAAGCCCAAACGAAGGGGAGGTTTTGTGACTGGACTGTAAAGGAAACGTGTGTGTGTGTGTGTGTGTGTGTGTGTGTGTGTGTGTTTATAGGTGCTTACATGCCACCGTGCTTGTGGAAGTCAGGAGAACTCCCTGGAGTTGGTCCTCTCCTTCTACCTTGTTAAAGCAGGATGTGTAAGCTATCTCTTCTTTCTGAGGCTACTGCCCCTGAGGACTCCAGGCTAGCCCTGGAGCTTCCGTGCAATTGTCTTGTCTCCCGCTCCCATCTGGGATACCAGACCCAACTCCAGGGATGGATAGTACTGGGTTTCTGGCTGAGCCTTTCCCCCAGCCCTAAAGAAAGCATCTTATCATAGGCAAATTATATCTCAATAAAATCAATGTTTAGAAAAATAGCTCTTTGAAATACATTCTTTGCTATCCCCATCCTTCTGGAAGGTAACTAAAAGTTCCCGATTCTGACTGTAAAGTACCTTCAGGCGAATTTTTTTTATTCTTTTTTGAGACAGAATCTCCTTGATCCCAGGCTATGTAGTCTAGGATGACCTTGAGCTTTTGATCCCCCTGCCTCTACCTCTTGAGTGCTGCGACCACAGGACTGTGCTATCACATCTAGTTTACTCAGTGCTGAACCCAGGGCTTCGTGCATGCTAGGCAGGCACTCTACCAGCTGAGCTATGGCCCAGGACCCCTGTAAGCAGAATTCTAAGTTGCAAAGGTGTGTCTTTCACTAGGTAGGAACGTAGGAACCATGGGGAAAGACCTTACATCTTACTAGAAATTGAACCCTTGCTTCCTAATCAGAATTTGAGACGCCTGGACCTACGAAAGAGCAAGAACCAAATGCTTGTGGCCAAGAAACAGCATTTTAGTATCCTGTTAGTTATTCTACAGATGCATGGTGTGAACACACAGCAATCTGATGCCATGTGCATGGTGCGAAGAAAATACATGTGTGAATAAGCATTGTGCCAGCCCTGCAGTCCCTCTGCTTCCTTCTCTATGTCCACTGGTGCTTCAACAAACCCCAAGATGCTTTGCTCTCCGAAGGACAGCATAATGGTTTGGGATGGAGGTACCGGAACTACAATCTTGGAATCTAGAGTTCCGAGGTGTACTAGAACGAGCCACCCCTTGGAAAGGTCAACAGTGAACATCTCTTCCAAGCAGCCTGACATCCGTGGCCTGAAATTGAGGGTGGTGGGAATGTTTACACCATGGAAACTGGCGGATGCTGTGGGGCAGGGCTTGCCCTCTGGAGAGCCACTCGTTCAAGGTTAGGGGCACATCCCTGCTCTGACTCAGAAGGAAATGAAATTCATACCCTGAAGAGAACAGGCAGGGGTGTGAACAGGGACATTGTGGTTTGGAATTTATGAGTTTTCCTCTTAGATCATAAAGACAGTTGCCATTACCCTGAAGATCCATCTTCCTGTTTTGTTTTTTTTTTTTAAAGGGGGGGGGTGTGGTCGAGGAGCATACCATGTGGTAACTTGGCCTGGTTCCATAGGTAATTTAAAAGAAAATAGTAATTGGTAGCACAGGGCCTACAGGTTAAATAAAACAAAATGTTTAGTTTAAAAGCCTGTTCTTGGAGCCTGGGAGATGCAGTTAAAGACACTAGACCTACAAGCCACGTCATCTGAGTTTGATTTCCGAACCCATGTAAAAAGCTCAATGGGTGATGCACTAATCTCAGTACTTCTAGGTTGAGATGGGAGCCCACAGACCAGCTAGCCTGGAGCACACAGCAGAGCACAGCAGAGCACTGGCGGGAGAGAGTGACTCAAAGCAGAAAGCCAGAACTCACTCCTGAAAGTTGACCTCTGACCACACGCACGCTGTGGCACGTGTGCACTACCCCCAACAAATAAATAAATAAACAAACAAATAAATAAATACCCTTTAAACCCCGTTCTTTGTTAGGGGTATAGCTCAGTTGGCAGAATGCTCCCATAGCTCACAGGAAGTCCCGGGTTCTACCTCCAGCACCACATAAGCAGAGCCTGGTGGCCCACACCTACAACCATAGCAATAGGTGAATACAGGAAGGAGGATCAGGAGTTCAAGGTCATCCTTGGCTACACAGCAAGTTCAGACCAGCCTACACCACAGGAGACACACACACACACCAAACCCCTGTTTTTTTTATTTAATGAATGGAAGGAGAGAATTGGGTATAGCCATGTTCTCAAAGAAAGTAGGACAGGCCTGGCTTAAAGGCATCCTGACACAGCTTCTGTGTGACAGGCTCCTAACCCTGAGGCAAGCAGGAAGGTCTGCGTGCTTTTCTCAAGAGCTCTGTGGCAGCCCCAGCAGGGGTCACCTCCAACTCCCTGGTCTACATTGTTGCACCTTATTCTCTGGCTGCATTTTTAAGGGACCAAAGCAATGTCATAGGTTTGGTTTCCCCTAAGTGGTGGTTCTATTCTGAGCCATCTCCTGCTTTCTGGAGGTTCAGCCATATCCCATGGGGCATGAGAATGAGACCAGATAGATATGCCCAGCGTGACTTGATAGATAGCAACAAAACTGATGCTTTATAGATGGGAGCCACAAAGGGATCTAGGGCTTCAGGGCTCTTCTAAAATGATTTATCTCATCTTTAAAATGTAATCTTTTTTTTTTTTTCCTTACCAAACAAGGCAGTGTTGGAGTTGGGTATGGTGGTATACTCCTGGAATCACAGCCTGAGGCAAGAAGATTCCAGCCTGGGCTACATAGTGAGTTCAAAGCTAGCTGGCAGTATTGGGTCACCACAAAAGACTGCCTCATGTCCCTCAGCTTGGAAAACACACCTGTAGAACTGAGTGGACATTCTGAGTCCAAACAGGGTGGTAGGTCCACTCTTCTCCCAGTCAGCAGCCCTTCAGGGCCAGCTAGACTCCAGGAAGGATATCCCCCAGGAGGGGGATAACAATTGCCTCATCCTTAGCACCCCAGATCCCAGAAAAGTGGGCTAGGAGAACCTGTAATGTGGCACATCTGGAAAAAGATCTCTCTCTCTCTCTCTCTCTCTCTCTCTCTCTCTCTCTCTCTCCTCTCTCTCTCTCTCATCTGTTTCTCCTCCTTCCACTGCCAGAGGCTCCCTTTGCCAGTGGGATTTTTCAAAACTTGATCCAAAAAAAAAAAAGAAAGAAGGAACGAAGACACAAAAGAACAGGAGGGGCAAACCCCAGGTAGAAATCAATGACGCCTTTAAACCTTCCTTGCTGTCTCTGGGAAGCCACTGAATGGCTGGGAAACTGTTTTTAATAAACAAGAGTTCAAACGCTGAGTCTCCGTAGCCAACAGTCACGCCTTAAACTCTAAACTTTACATGAAAACTCTTGCAGTCCCTTTGAACTCTCCTTCCCTCTCCGGCGGAGCATTCCAGTGTTTATGCATTTTTCGAGATTGCTGGCAGGATCGCAGGCTTTGAATACTTCCCGGCTCTTTAGCAGCCTCCTGCCTTCAGAACCCATTAATGCCCCACTCTGCAACATCAAGGTATTCCTTTGAAGTCCCTTCTGGCTACAGGCCTCTCACACTCTCTGGTTACTGTGCAATCAAATAATTAAATGGATTCTCAGGGAAAAAAAAATCATTCTTTTCCTTGGTAATTAAACACTCCAGGTTGGATGGGGGCTCTGGGTTGCCAAGGGACTAAGAATCTATAAGGCTCGAAGCCCAGAAGTCTTTGCTTGTGGCCCCCAAGGGAGAAAAATAATAAGAAGAAAATCAGTTGGGCCTTCACTCCCATCTTTGTGTACAACTTCCATTGGTCCTAGGTTTTCTGTCTCAGAGTCCCCTTCTTGGGCTGCAGTGGTGACCACCATAAAATCCTTTCTGGGGGTGTGAGGTGGGTGGGGCTGTTTGGCTCATACACCTCTTGGCCAAAATAAACTTGTCAGGATGATGATTTCTGGATGGCAGGGGCCAGGGTGATGTCCTCTTCCAGTACACCCACACGTCGGAAGGCAGAAAAGAGGGGTGGAAAGAAAAGTGGGAGAGGATGGGGGAGGAGGAGGAGACTGAAAAGGAGAAAGATGGAAAAGGTAGAGTAAGCAAAAGAGAAAGAGAAATAGAGAGGAAGCAGGGGGGAGAGGGGGAAGCGGGTAAGGCGGAGGTAAGGGAGGAGGACGAGGACGGAGGAGGAGGAGTCAGGAAGAGATGGAGGAAGAGGAGGAAGAGTCAGGAAGAGATGGAGGAGGAGGAGTCAGGAAGAGAAGGGAGGAGGAGGAAGAAGACTAAGGAGAAATGAGGAAGAGGAGTGAGGAAGAAGAGGGTGGAGACAAGTGAGGAGGAGGGGAGAGGAAGAGGAGGAGGAAGGCAAAAAAGGAAGAGATGGCTTGGAAGAGAAGTAGGGTGTGTTGGGGGACTGTTGAGAGAAACTGTGGCCACTGGTTTCTATTCTGTCTCTCTGCCTGCCCTCTAGAACTCCTGGCTGGATTTCAGAACAAAGCAGAGGCCTCCTTCAGCTGGGGAGATTCCAGCCTGGAAAAGCCCAAACTGTCCTTGACAACTCTCCTTTAGAGCTCCAGACATCAGCCTGCTTCCCCACCTTCTTGGCTTTGTCCAGGCTGGCTGCTCTTGATCATTCCCAGAAAGTTCTGGGGCTCAGCTAAGAAGTCCCTTCCCTTTGGGAGCCCAGGCAGAATGCCCCTGAATCCCAGACAGGCCTCCTGGCGCAGCTTGGCCCACTGAATTAGGATCGCTCACTGGGAGACTGCGTCATTACTATCTATGTCCCCACTCTACCGGCCAGATACAGAAGATGGGGTTGACACTGGCAGTGAGGGTAGTACTCAGAAAATCATGGGTGTGGCACACAGAGAAGAGTGGGCGTGGCTCCCAGGAATCGCCATGGTGTGTCCGAAGCTTTGGTTTCTGGCGTCTGAGCAAGCATGGCTTCTACTGCCACTTGAACTTGAGGCTACCATTTATCACGTCCATCTTGTTTTTCAAAGTGGCTGGTTTCCCTCTCGAACCTCCCTGTCTGCCTGTGCACCATTCTATAAGCACACCTGAACCCACAGGGACATGGACTCTGTGACAACCAAATTGGTCTTGAGAACAGAGCCATCTTAGGAGAATTATTTTGGTTGGGCATGATTTTTTTTTTTTTAAGCCCATCAAATCAACTCAGGGACAGGAGATGACAGAATTTATTATTCTGGGCTCTCAAAGCAGCTGAAACCAAGGGTCCAGGTGATGCTGTAGGGATAGAAACAATCTTTTTTTAAATTTAAATTTATAATTTAATTTTATTTTATGTGTATGAGTGTTTTCTCTGCATATATGTAAGTGCACCTGAGTCATGCAATGCCTACAGAGGCCAGAAGAGGGCCTCTGGAGTTATGGATGATTGTTAGTCACCAAGTGGGTTCTGGGTACTGAACCCAGGTCCTTTACAAGAATAGCCAGTGTTCTTAATTGTTGCACTATCTCTCCAATCCCCAGGACAGGATCAATCTTTTCCATCCATGCTTTTGTGACTGTTATTTCCTCGAGACAGCATCAAACTCAGGCAACTGCTCCTCACAACCTAATCCCCAAACTCTATTCTATCATTTTAGTAGTCTCAGTAAAGGAGGCTGGTGAGATGACTCAGTGGTTAAAGCAAAGGCTGCTCTTCCAGAGGATCCAGGTTGGATTCCCAGCACCCATATGGTGGCTAACAACTGTCAGTAACTCCAGTTCCAGGGGATTTGATGCCCTCTTCTGGCCTCTGTGGACTTTGCAGGACATGAGTGAGCTTACACACATGCAGGCAAAACACTCATACACAGAAAATAAAACTTTAAAAAAGAAAGAAAGAAATGGAGATTTCCATAGAAAAGACACTTCAGGAACTGGGCGTTGTGGTGCAGGAGACACCCTATCTCAGAAAAAGAAGGGTAGAGAGAGAAGAGACGAGAACGGAAAGGAAGAGAAAGAAGGGGAAGGAAGGGAGGCAAGAGGGGTGGGGAGGGAAGGGAATGGAAGGGACGAGGGAGGGGTGAGGGGAGGGAAAATGACCGCTTCAGAAGGGGACCCAGGCTTGGTGGCAACCGCCTGAATCCCTTGGGAAGCTGAGGAAGGCGGACTGCCAAGACTTCGAGGCTGATCTGGGTTACACAATGAATTTCAGGCCAGCCTGGGCTGCAAGAGACTGTTTCAGGGAAGAAAACAAAGGGGCAATGAAATGGCTCACCTGATAACAGCACCCACAGCAACCAAGTCTGATGACTTAAGTTTCACCCTTGGGAGCTGCTTGGTGGAAGGAGAGAATGACTCCTGCATGCTGTCCTCTGGTTTCCACGGCACATGCCTGCACAAATAAATAAATAAATGTAATAAGAAAAAAAATTTAAAGAAAAGACTACTTCATTCTCTAACTCCCTGCCAGCACCTCCCCCCCCCAGGGGTGATTCTCATTGGACCAGCATAAGTCACATGTCCATACTTGGGCCAATTACAGTAGACAAAATGATGAACTATATTGAGTGGTGATGGTAGGGGGTCCATCTTTATAGCTGAGGGGTGTTCCCTAGAGGAAAACAAAGGTGTTGGAATGCTGAAATGAGTCTTAGCTCTAACTTTCAATTTGACACAGCCTAGAGGCATCTGAGAAGGGGCTCTGAACTGAGGAATTTCCTAGATCACATTGGCCCATGATCATGTCTGTCAGGTGTTGTCTTGATTGTTAGCTGGTGTAGGAGGGCCCAGCCCATTATGGGCTGCCCCTTTCCGAGGCAGGTGGTCTTAGGGCTGTGTAAGAAAGCTGGCTGAGCATAAAAGCCTGGCAGCAAGCCAGGAAGTAGCCTTCCTCTGTGGTTTCTGCTTCAGGTTCCTCCCGGATTCCCCTCAGTGCTGACTGTAATCTAGTAACTGAAGTAAACCTTTTTCTCCCCTACATTGCTTGGGCATGGTATCTGTCACCACAACAGAACAGAAATTAGAACATCAGACAAGTAGCAGACAAACCAAGAGGTGATCAATAAATGGGAACTCCCGGTTGGGAATGGCCAGGGCAAGGCAGGCGGGACCCAGGCTGATTCCTGTCCCCATCCAGAGGTATGTTACACAACTCTGGGAAACCCAGAGCCCACTGTGGCCTTAGCCTGTCTTCTGCCTCCAAGGAGGAGGGCTGTGCGCTGCCTCTTGGTAGGAAAGGAGGAAGGAATCTGGGCTGATCTGGACCATGAAGATTGCACAGAAATGGCCACAGCAGGACTTGGGGAATTAGTTTAGTGGTAGAAAGTTTGCAAGGCAAGCACAAGGCCCAAGTTTAAGTCCCAGCTCTAGTGTGGGGGAGAAAAACTCCGAAAGACTACCACTATCAACAACAAAAGTGTACTAGATATGGCCACATCTATGTGTCCAATCAGAATCTTCTGACATGGGTTTATTCATTCTGGAAGACTGTGAGATGCTTAGAATACTTTTCTGAGTGATAGAGTATGTTATATGCCTGAAGAAAATACAGAAATTATGACCAGTTGGTGTCTCTAGGTAAAGCATGGGGCTGGAGAGATGGCTCAGAGGTTGAGAGCACTGACTGCTCATGCAGAGGACCTGGGTTTCAGTTTCCATCATCTATATGGTGGCTAACAACTGCCCATAACTCCAGTTCCAGGAGATCTAAACGCCGCCTTCTGCCCTCTGTGGGTGTTATATTCGTGCGGTGTACTTACATATATGCAGGCAAAACATTTATACACCTCAAATAAAAACACATAAATCAAAAAACACTGCAAGTCTTTAAAAAAATTCTGTGTGATTTTCAGATTTTCTAGCATGACTGCTTATTTTAGGTGTGGGGGGGATTCGCTGAAAAATGAAAATCACAGGATCAAATTCCCCAAGTGGTCCATGTAAAACATACTAGAAAGAAACCTTCCCTGTCATAATTCAGTTTCCCATTTACTTTGTTGTCTCACTGTTTCTCCCGGACAGGAACTTACCTGGTCGTCCCTCAGTCTGGACAACTGGCCTTCAGCTGGCTAGAAGCAGGTGGCTGAAGTGGCCCTGTTCCTGCAGCCATGTTGAGAGAGGAGAGGCGGGGGCTGGGGCTGAGTCTCCGTCTTAGCATCCCACTGGGCCTGCCAGGGCTCAGGAAGCAGGGCTCAGATGCACAGCAGCTGTGACCCTCCTCCAGCCTAGACCCCTCCCCCTCCCTCGCCCCCTGGGCATTTTCAGAACAACAAAGGCCTTGTGGCCATCTCAGCCATGCCAAGAAATGGGTGTCATCTGGAGGCCGCGCCAGCCCAAACCTTTCATGTTGACAAACCAAGCTGATCAGAAGACTAATTGCTTCTTGCTGTCTGCGGCCTGCCAAGTGCTCAAGAAGGAATCACAAGTCATTTTGACGACTGACTGTCACAAATGACTTTACACTGGCAGAAACAGACACACAACCCACTGCCTGGCTGGACGGGAGCTGAGACTCCATTGACAAAGGTCCCGGCCAGGACAGAAATCCTCCCCTGAAAGTCAGGGGGGTTCTTACCCCACCTTCTGACACATTCCCACCCCAGGAACCGGGCACCTAATTTCTTCCCTAGGTAAAACAGGGTGGGATTACACTCCCAAACCTGTGCCAAATTTGGAAACCCTTAAGGAAGAGATAGTTTAGCTTAAGAGGACACACCACCAGGCCAGTTAAGTTCTAGATGGCAAGGTTTTTGGCTTAGTATTCCCTGCCTGGAAGTCTTTAGGGACATGGATTCCAGACACTACGCTTCCCCGAGTGACCTGTCTCAGAGTTTTTATCCTGGTCACTGAGGTGGTTCAAGGAGGAGGGACAGCCATGCCCCATGCTTTCTATCCTGTTTTACCTTCACGGACAAAGGATGAAAGACTCCAAACCCTCATCTGCTGGCAAAGGCATTGGCCACTTGGATTTCATCCTGGCTGGGAGTGAATATTGGAACTGTCTGTGCCCAAGAAAAGCTGGCTTCGTGGGCTCTGTTGGGCACTAGCAGAGAGGATGGAAGGACAGAAAGGACGGGTGGGAGGGAGCCGTGCGTGGAAACAGCTTTCTTCTAGAGGTAATGCGTGAGGATTTTCTTTTTAACAGGTATTTTCATTTTATGCCTGCATGTGTGTAAGCGCACCCATGTAGCACAATGCCCCTGGAGGGGGCTCAATGTGGATGCCGGGAATCAAACACGGATCCTCTGTAAGAGCAGCCAGTGCTGTTAATCACAGAGCCATCTCTCCAGGCCCCTTCAAGATTTTCTTATTGAAAGATTTGTGCTGCTCTTTGTCTAGTGTGTTGTTTGTCGTTTTGTTTTGGAATGTTTTATTCTTTCATTTATTTATCAGTAAGTGGGCGCACGCACACACACTCCACACACCATGTATGTAGATATCAGATAATAGCTTGCGGAGTTGATTGTCTCCTTCCACTATGAGGGTCCTTGCATTTGAAATCTGATCGGACTTGGTGACAAGTGCCTTTGCCAGCTGAGCCATCTCAATGGCTTCAAATTTTTTTTGTTTGCTTGTTTTCAATTTTTTTATGTTTTGTGGGGTTTTTTTGTTTGTTTGTTTGTTTTTTGTGGTTTTTTGAGACAGGGTCTCCCTGTAAGCCCCAGCTGGTCTGGAATTCACTATGTAAACCAGACTGGCCTTGAACTCACAGAGATTCACTTGCCTCTGCCTCCCAAGTGCATTAAAGGCTATGTAGCCCTGGCTTTGAACTTGTTGATCCTCCTGCCTCAGCCTCCCCAGCATAAGAATGATTTTCCTTGAGTTTCACTTTACAGGGGTGCAGGCATGAGCCACTGTCAGAAATGGAACCTCAGACATCTGAGTTATAGTATTTTCCTGGGCTAGCAAGATTCACCCACAACACTTACCTGGGAGTTGTTTCTTCACAGCCTGTCAACCACAGAGGGAATGGCAGACTCCTGTGGAGCACCTGGTCAGTGGACTGGGTGTGTTGAATGCAGTCTGGACTTACAGCATTTTAAGGGTACTACAGGGTGGTGGGAACATAAGTCCACAGTGTCTGTGTGACCCCAGACAGGAGCTTTGCCCCTCCGCCCCCACAGAGTCCTGAATGTTAGGTGGGAACTCCATCAGATGGCAGAAACAGGATCAAGTGTCAACCATGAATGAGACCCTGGAAATTCAAGTCATCACTTCACACAGTTTGGCTGGATGTGTCCAAAATCTTTAAAAGGACTTTGTAGTGGTTTGGAGGAGAATGTTCTCCATAGACTCTAAATATTTGAACACTTTGGTGCTGCATTTAGAGATTTAAGAGAGACCACATCACTGTCGATGGGACTTGAAAGTTCATAGCCTTGCCCCATTTCTAGTCTCTCTCCACTTCCTGTGGCTGATTGAAGTTGAACACTCAGCTGTCTTCTCTGGCTGCCTCTGCCACTATGCCTAACCACCATGAAGGACTCATCCTTCTGGAACCAGAAGCCAAATAAACTTTTCCTTCTCCAAGTTCCACCCTCAGGATGTTTTAACACCACAACAGAAAAGTGACTGATACAGACATTCGATCCAACAATTCTTCAGGAGCTGAATCATGAAATTTATGAAGACTTAGTTATGGTGAGTTCACTGTGGTGTTTCTAACAATCACAGAAACTAGAAAGTACATGAAAGTCCAATCAGAAGGGACTATGTGAATACACATTTAAATTTTACAGTAAAGAATCTAGAAAAATGCTTGTTGCTATGGAAATATGCCTAATGACATTACTGAGTGAAAAAAATCTAAGTCATATAATAATATAGATTATATGGTATGTGTTTAATCTGAAAGGGTGATGCCAAATGCTGATAGGGATTATCTTAATCTTAGACAATTTTTTTTGCTTCTAGTTCATAAATACGGACTCAGCGCATACAAGGTAGTAAACACTGTGTCGGGTGTCAAATACATAGTAGTGAATAAGGTGTACTTATTCTCTGCCTTATGAACAATAAATAAATAATTGAGTACTTACAAAGTAGCTGTTGGAACATGCAGGTGGAAATTAAGAAACCTTTGCCCATGTAGGGGATCAGAAAGTGACATATAAGGATTCTGACACTCAGAGAAGACCCTTCACAGGGAAGGTTGGATGGAGCCAACATCAGGGAGAGCCAAGAAAGGCCATATGTCCAGCAGGACTTGTATACACCAAGGCCCCAAGCAGAAGAGTTTTTGGGTGAAGTGGTCAGCTTGGACAGGGACATAGCTGGGCACTAGTGGAGACAGAGACGTCTAGGGACGGGGGCTCAACCCAGCGTGGATTCCTTCTAGAAACACCCACCACTCACCCTCACCACCCTCATCATCTCCCACGCTGCCTGACCTGAAGTTCTGTGTTAATTGCTTATTTGGCCCAGAGATGCTCCTAAGCAGGGTGGCTGCCCTCTAGATAACTGTGGTGACAGCCAGCACTTTTTGTTTGCTTTTGTTGTTTTTATATAGTTTGAGACAATGTTTCACTATCTAACCCAGAATGACCTCAAGCTTGGAATATTCCTGCTTTGGCCTCCCACCTCATGAGTGCTGGAATTATAAGCATGTGCCACCATGTCCAGCTTTGTTTTTGTGATTAAATCATGTTACTGCTGCCTGCTTCCTATGACTATAGAGACTCACTCTCAAAACTCCAGTTGACTGGGGCTGGAGAGAGAGAGGGCTCCATTGTTAAGAGCACAGAGTGCTCTTGCAGAGGACCTGGGTTCAGTTCCCAGCACCCACATGGCAGCCAACAACCATCCATAACTCCAGTTCCAGGGGATCTAATGTCCTCTTCTGGCCTCCACAAGCATTGTGCACACATAGTATACACACACACACACACACACACACATACACATATATATGCAAGCAAAAGAAGCATACACATAAAATTTAAAAAACAAATTAACAGTAAAAATTAAAATCTAATTTTTAAAAAATCCAGTTGATAGGGTGAATTAACTACTCAGGAAGATGTACCATGACATTGGCAAACCTTCTGTGTCATCTGAGGAACATCTTTGTCACCAAATTGTATACTAACGGTAAACAAAGAAGAAAAAAAAATTCATTTTTGTCAAGATAGTCTTGTGTGGCCTAGGCAGGCCTTGAACTTATGAAGTAGCAGAGGATGACCTTGAATTTGTGATCCTCCTGCCTCTGCCTCCTGAGTGCTGGGATTATAGGTGTACACTACTACATCTGGTTTACGCAGGGTTCAGGATGGAACCCCGGGTTTCGTGCGTGCTAGGCAAGCAATTCTACCAATTCAGTCACATCCCCAGTCCAGAAACATTTTTCTTAAACCCCCAAATGAAAACACTCTTACCTGATTACTCCAGTGACCTGGTACGTTTTCTGGGGAGTGATCGCTTATCTCCTTCTCTTTGACAGTATGGCTGGAGTTCCGACGCCTCTGTAGTGAGCCAAATAAAACAGACCCTTTTCCTCAAGCCCCATATTTATATGACTCCTCCATATAAGCAGTCATCCAGAATGAGACTCCTAGAATCTCCAAATACTGTGGAAGACCTTGAACTTGATTCAACAAATAAGTACATCAATGTAAAGACATTTGGGAGCCTTGGCTGGCTGGGGTGGGGTGGGGTGGTGCGGTGTCTATTTGCAATTCCAGGAACCCATTTGCCTGCTGCTTTCCTGGCTCTTTACTAGGGGAAGGAGCAGGATGCTAGGCCCCAGGTGCATAGCAAGATGGCTACAAGAGGGATGTGCACCTGAGCAAGTGGGAAGAACAGGAGTGAGGTCCGGTGTGGGATTCCCACCCACGTCAGCATCCTCTCTAGAAAGATGATGTGATCGCCCGGTGAACAGAGAAGCAACCTGGGCTACCAGTTCACCCCAACAGGACACAGACTGAGGGGCCTCCAGTCCCAGTTCGCCTGATCTGCATCCTGTTCCTGACGGCTAGTAATCTGCTTCAGAATAAAAAATAAAGCTGGGGCTTGCACAAGAGCCAAGGGAGGGAGGACTATGAATTCAAGCTGAAGCTGGAGCAGTGCAGCTTGATGTGTGCATGAAGACTTGCTGGAAGCACACAGGTCCTGGCCGTCTGGTAGAGCTGGGTGGATGTCTGTGCCCTCACATTTTCGCATATGAGGTCAACACTATGAGTCCCCAAAATACACTAAAAATAGGCTAAGAAGGATAGGGAAAGGCTGTTGGAAGGACTAGGTCTTAAATAATCTGGGGACAAGGTGACAGCCCAAGCCATGGGTTCCGGATCCCCAGCACCCACAGAAAAACACAGGCAAGGCTGGGCATGCCTTTAGTCTCAGTGATGGGGAGATGGAGGTGAATCCTTGCTATTCACTGGCCAGCTAGCCTAGCCAATCACTGAGCTCCAGGAGAGTGAGAGCCCATCTCAAAACACAAAGTTTAAGGAGCAGCTGAAGAAGACACCTGAGATACCCTGCGTTCACACACACGTGCATGCACAGCAGCACACACACACACACATACACACACACACACACACACACACAGCTGAGCCTCACTGCATGTACAGGTGATTCTTCAAACGAGCTCAAGGTCTCATAAACCCTGAAAACATATCTACCAGGGGTTAAAAAGAAAGCGAAGCAGAGAAACAGGCCCTGTTAGAAGCGTGAGACTAGTTTGAAACTATAAAAGGAACTTCTGTAACTCAACAGCAAAAAGCCCTATAACCTAATTTAGAATTGTGCTGAAAACATGAACAGAGATCTCTCCAAAGAAGACAAAAACAACAGGTGTATGACAGACACGTGACACTACCAGCCATCAGAGAAATACAAATGAGGCTGTCACCTCCTACCATCAGAATGGCTGTTGGAAAAAAATAAAATAAAATCAGTGAAACTGCTCAGTGGAGAAGTGATGATCCAAGCTTGATCACCAAAAGCCAGGTAAAAAAAAAAAATCCAGATGCAGTCCCAGCATTTTGAAGGAGACATGGCAGGGGAAGACAGAGAATCGGCCAGAAGCTTGAACTATGGGGCATCGCAGAAACAGGAGAGATTCTGCCTTATCGGAAGGTAGAAGATAAGAACGGACTCAAGAGCCATCCTCCGACCTCCACACGCACACCACGGCACTCGTGCGCGCACATGCACACAGTTTTAAACAAGTGCTGGTAAGGATGTGAGGAAACTGAAGTCTTATATACCGTTTACAGGAAAGGAAAATGGAGCAGCTGCTTTGGAAAACATAAGAGAAATTCCTCAAAACAATGAAAAACGAGACTATTGTATAATCCAGCAATTCTACTTCCGGCTATCTGTAAAGAATCGAATCAGGATTTTGATGAGTTATCTGCATTCTTCTCTTCATTGCCGCAAGCCAAGATGTCGAAAAAAACTAAAATGTCCATTCCGGAAGAGCTAAAGAAAATGTGGCATGTACCTGCATTGGAATCCCATGCGGCCTTAAAAAATCCTTTAAAAAATCTGGCCTGGAATGGTGCACACACTTTTAGTCACAGCACTCTGGAGGCAGAGGCAGGCAGATCTCTGTGAGATGGAAGCTGGCCTTGTCTTCATAGTGAGTCCCAGGCCAGCTGGAGCTATAGAGAGATGTTGTCTCAAAAAGACAAATAAATAAATAAACAAACAAACAAATAAATAAAAATAAAAGGAAATTCTACCAGTGTGAAATGGATAAACCCCGAGGGCATTATGCTAAATTAGTCACAGAAGTATATATATTACATGATTCTACTTAAATGAGGTATTTAAACAGTCATAGAGTAACATGCTAGTTGTCAGGGTCAGAGACCGGGGCATGAGGACTTGGCAGCCAATTAACACTAAGCCTTACTTATTTAAGGTAGGATTCCAGGGCTGAGGAGACGGCTTAGTGGGTAACAGCACTTGCTGCGTTAAGTGTGAGGACCTGCGTTCAGATCTCAGCACCACGTAAAAAGCCAGATTTGATCACATCCGTGCCTATAAACCCCAGTGCTGTGACGGACAGGGACAGGAGGACCGCGGGGTCATGTTGGTTCCAAGGTAGCTCCAGGCTCAGTGAGACTCTATCTCAAGAATAAGAGGGTGTTAGAGCAGGTTACCTGCCATCCTCTGTCCTCCACAGGCAAGTACACCTCTGCGCACACACACCGTGTGCATATAACACACACTGTACACTCACACTCACCTCTGCACACACCACACCATGTGCATAATATAACACACACTCTACACTCACACTCTTAAATCTGGAGGATATATATTATGCTAACTATACCTACCACAGTAGAAATAGGAGCCCTCAACTTACCAATTGCATCCCTTACGTGCAATCCAGTCAGTGTGCCAGGACGTGAACCTGGGTTCGAGTCTCAAGCCCTTCTTACATTCTTTCCAATGGATGAATCAAAAGGCTTGAGAAAGAAGAGGAAAAAACCACCCATAAACCAGAAAATGCCTCACTTACCTTTCTAAAAGTATCCCTTCTTTCTCCCTTTCTGGCCTCCACTGGGAGCACTGAACCTGTCCACCCCACACTCATATTAAGCCCAACACCAGCTGTCAACAAGGATGAAAGACAAATGTGATCCACAGCTGAGCCCGACTTCATGAAAACTCAGCAACAAGAAGTGGAAGTTCTATCAGCTACAGCCTCCTCTGGTACGGATCCCAGGGCCTCACCCGTTCCTGATGAACAGAGCTCCACCACTGGGCTACATCTCCTCCACCATCACAGCCTTCTAGAAAGGACTCAGGAGGACTTAAAGTGGACTTGCCATTCAAACTACAGGCAAGTCTCCAAGGCACAGGGAGGACAAATATGACTGAGCAATGTCCAAGGCCACAGCACACACACCTGTCCACCAGATGCTCCTCCAGAGGACCTAAGGTTTGTTCCTGACACCTGACCCACTCAGAGCCTCAGTCAGTGAAGGATGGAGGTGATCAGAGGTCAACAGTCACCCTGGGATCAGAACCTAGATGTATCTGCCTTAGAAGTCCATGGCCTCACCTGGACTGCCCAGGGCTACAAATCCATTTTCAGAAGCTTTTCACCGGGGCACTGATTGACTCAGCCAGGTGGGAGACACACACCCAGGAGGCTGAGTACAGGAGGTGAAGGGACTCACCTACAGCTGCCTATGAGAAGAAAGGCCTCAGCCAGTGCCCAGGTGGCTTAGAGGAAACCATTTAACCAAACCTGAACGCAAGCCCAGGCAGTCCTGTACAAAGGAGGTCCATCCCTTGGTCCTGCTCCCACCCTGGGGATTCAAAGACGAGGCCAACTGTTTGAAAAATATAAAATTTTAATAAAGGCTACATCTCTTAATTACAATAATTATTGTACCAAGTAATTTTCTTTAAATGAACTCTTTATAATGCATAATTTACAGTTAAGTACAACAAAATGCCGTGACAAAAGTCATTGAGTACAAGACTTGTAATAAAAAGGCATAAAATATATTTGTACATAAACCCCTTTCAAAAAACAAGGGAAAGCTTGAGCCCTGAATATAGGGCGATGCACGAGTGGGTCCCCGTGCTGGTACAGGTACTGTACTGATTCCAGGTCCAGCACTAGCCAGTGGATTAATACTCTTTCACTCTTTGCTGTCCACTATATACAGACATATAGTACAGGTAACATGGCAAACAGAACGCACAGACTAACTCCACACAAACCCAAGCGCCAAGGGGAAAGGAACGGAAGAGAGGTGCTGTTAGGTCCCCCTGCCCTCTAGGGGTCCAGTGGGCAGGGGTGGACTCCTGGATGGCTGTGGTCCAGAGACTAATTTAAAAGAAGCAAGAAACAAGAACTGTCACTTGACTGAAAGCACAAGCTGGAGCCACAAGGCTATGGTGTCAACAGGCTCAGCCACCAGGCTCCAGGACTTGGGGAAGCCACATAGATTAGCAAAGCCTTCGGCCCAGAGGAGGCTCCCCTCTTCCCAGCACTGGACCACCCCCACCCAACACGCCATTCTCAAAGTGGTAAGGATGATGCTGCACCCAGCCCTCGAGACCTCTGACGAGCAGAGGAACGTGGGGCATGCACCGATCTCTGTATGTATCAATGGGTGGGCACCACTTTTTAAGAAGCCTGTCTTCACCTGGAGAAACGCCATGCAGAGTGGACCTCTGCTAGTGACGAAATCGTTAATGCACTCCCAGGTCTTTGCCCAAGTGTAGACAGAACCATTCAAACTTCCTCTCTCCCCCTTTTGTGTTTCAAGCAGCATCAACTGGGGGAACGGGGGACTCAACTGTTCAATAAATATCAGTAAGGACTCCTGTTTGGGTAAGTTATACACAGTTTCTCTTAGTCTATGGATTTCAGATCCCTAGGAAGTCATATATTATGTATGGCAGTCTCTCAAACACAGCATCTTCAATAGCCAAGAGTGGTCATGTTTTTAATAAATAGTTCGGGCTTTTCTTATCTCAGTACCCAGCTCATGAATAATGAGCATCACACCCCCACCCTCCCGGAGGCCCAGGGCCAGGTCTCCTAGACTTCTGTCTTCTTCATTGGTTCCATTTTTCCTTCAAAATGTCTTGTGGCTGTCGCGTCGGTCTGAGACAGGTTACTGGGCTTCGGCTCCACAGTGTGCCAAAGCAGACCCTAAGGTTCAATCAATCCTCTCCACTTTGCCCAGTATCCTGCCTTCATACATTGGGAGCACCGTCTCATCATCCCAGATCTCCTCAAACACAGCTCCACAGGCAAACTCATCACTCGCTTTTTTGAAGTAATACCTTAAAGGGAAAAATCAGAAAAGCTTGTTGAAACTATATCTTCTTGCACTGTTTTGAAGCAAGACTTCCAACAGAGAAGCAAGGTGACTATGTGGACACCAGGTGAATGAGGGCAGCCCACCCAGCCCAAGCTGCCTGGCTACCCGGGCCAGGCAGGAACACGTGGGATGGGGGAAGCCAGGCTCTCCTGGGCACAGCCTATTCCCACTCCCACCCAGAGTTGCCGCCACCCCCACAACACACACGGACACGAGAAACAGAGCTGCTCCTTTTTGTCCTCCTGAGAGGGGAGAATGGGAAGAGCATGTGTCTGGGTTCCTTAACAACGGCAGAACAGGGACGGGGAGGTCCTTCAGGGACCTGGGACTTGCAGGGACTCAGTTCCTCATGGGCCCTGCTTAACCCATAAAAGCTGAAGGCCAACTTGTTGCTAGTTCATCAGTCTGGGGACCACCTGACCTTCCGATCCTGTAGGGCGCAAGTAGCACACTCCCTGACAGTCCTTGGTGTGGACAGACAGGCTGGCCAGAAGCAGGCCCACTGTGTTGAGGAGTCATGCTACCCCAACTCTTATTCCTGTGTCCCTCCCTCCTTCCTCTACCATGCTAGGGTGAAACACTGGGCCTTCCTGTCCCACCTTCAACTGAAGCCCCTCACTCATCCTTCTTTCTAAGGCTGCTCAATTGTACAAACACTAATGACAACCTCTCCGAGGTCTCCTCAGGATAGTCATACTCGGAACTGCTCTCCTGGACCAGGCCGATCCCAAGTCTCTTCAAGAGACTTCCTCACATGAATTGAGCTTTCTTCTGTGATCTGTCCCTTCTAGCCCACAAAGGCTACTCACAGGGGGAGAAGGCGGCCATCCCCTGGGACCAAGGATGCCTCTAAAACAAAACTGTCTCAGGGTTCAGGGCTAAGGTTCAGTCTTTGTGTTTTCCTTTGAAAACAAAAATTAACTCCCCCAGATTAAAAGCTTTATCTTTGCCTTTTGGGTGCAGGTGAGCTACATGCTTGCTCCAGAGGGCAGGCTAAGCGTGAGGAGGCCGGGTCTACTCAGAGTCTTTATCTACCGCACACCCAGAGGGCTGAGTTGACCATCCAGTGATCCAGCCTCAGGGTGCAGCTGCACATGGAGGGGACCGAAATGCTTAAGGGAGCCCAAGAAGAGAGAGAACACAGAGCCGACCCCGGGGCAGCAGGGGAGAAAAAAAGGCTTTTCTTTCAAAGAAGAGACCCAAATGCCAATGCCACCCGAGGCCCCCAGCTCTGACCCCTCTGGCGTTTACCAAGCCGGGTTGTCAGAGCACCTCTGAGCAAACACGCAATGACCTTTTCTATAATTGCAGCCTCTTCCAGCAGGGAAAGAGGCCACATTCCCAGGGCCCCACCCCCAGGACTTCAAATGTAGTGGCTCGCTCTCATTTTCTCCAAGAACTGGGCTTTTCCACTGCAACAGGCTTCGTGTGGCAAACTCTGCCTTCCCCCTGACATCTGGCACAGACAGCGCCTGGCATGTCCGGAGGGTCTCTTTGCTTCCTGAATTCCTGCCATGTTGAGATTACTTAACATAGCCCAGGTCCCCACTCCACAGCCCCAACCTTGCTGGGATGTTTTCTTTTTATGAGGATGGGGCAGGGGTGGAATGGGCGGTACTCTATGCGCCCCCCCCCCCCCTCCAGCTCCAGGACTTCGGCTAGGATCCTGTACAGATAAGGAAGCTGGGAGGGGCTTCCCACAGCCTGATCCAATCAGGAAAGAATTTGAGAGAGGACCATTTGTGCAAGGCTTTGTGCATTAAAGAGGAGGCCAGAGCTTCAAAGCTAGGCTTATTAAATGTGCCTTAGGAAAAAAAAAAAAACAGAGCCAGATGTGGCCGGAGTGGTTGAGCGAGGCCCTTCCCTGGAGGCCCCTGCACAGTGCTGTGCTGCTTTCTCCCCTGAAGGTCACTGTGCTTCCCCTCAAAGTCCAGCCGAGTCAAAGCCAAGATCAAAATGAATCCCTGAAGGGGCACACTTGTGTAATTAGTTTCACCTGTGTCTTTTTCTGGATTCAAAACAGCAGCAGCCAGGCCTGCTCTCCAGATCCTTTGATAACTTTTCAGAATGCCTCTTCTTAGGTATAACAGGGAAAGATCTAGGGCTAGCTACTCCCTGGCCACCCCACCCTACCCTACCAGTCACCTGAAGTCTTGGCCTAGCCCCCTGAAAAAGGTTGGTCCCTTTGGTCCCACCAAAAAAAGCTTCCTAATGGCGGGGCTGGTAAAATAACCCGGGGACTGCTCAGGAAGGTGGGGAGTCTCATGACCGTGGACTTGCCCGACTGGGGGCCAGGCCTGCCTGGGAGGCCAAGCGGCCGTCAAGTTCTCCTCTCACACCCAGGCTCTGTGGGTACATGCGGATTACGACTCTGCATAGGGTCTAGGACACGCAACTGAGGAGAGGACCCTCCATAGGTGCAAACCTGAAGACTGGAAACCTCCCCCTCAGGGTGTCCTGGACACTTTGTAGGCTTCACTTTGTTCTGGCTTGGTGTTCTGTACCAGAAACATAACTGGGACAGAACCCATGTAACATTTCCTCAGTTTGCAGGCCACAGAGGACAGGCAGGTTGAGTTCTGGATGGACTGATGGGCAACCATCACTTGCCTCTTAGTAAGAGAGAAGCAACTAAGAAATGGCTAGGAGCTGGCTTTCATCCTCAACTCTTAGACCCTCTCAAGGGTCTGACAAGGACAGTGTGGGCTTTCTCAAGGGCCCCTCCATGCTACAAGGCAGGGAAAGGGGCCAGGGGTTAAGATCTTTCCTTCTCTTTCTAAGGTTCCAGCTGTGAGATCTAGGGCCAGGCAGGAAGACTGGTCAGCCCTGTTCGCCCTGTGCCCACCCACAGGCCCAGCCCCTTCTTAGTTATGGACAAACATTCCTCCTACAGATGATCTGTCAAACCAAGGAGGAAGGTGACCAGAGAGAAGGGCCAAGCAGAGAAAATGCTGGTGACTTTCCCTAGCCGGGGTCTCTGCTCTATTCTTCTCTCAGTCTCCAACTGGAGACCTCTGGGGTTCTTCCACATCAGTCCCCCACCCCAAACATACACAAGAGGGCCCCCAATACCAGGCAAAGCCTCTACCATACAGCCAAGACCATCTCTCCTTGTAAAGGAAGAGGCTGTGTCTTTTTCTCCTTGGTCTTGTTCACCTGAAAAGGCCAGATCTCCAGAGACCCACCCACTCCCACCTCCCACTCCCACCCAGCAGCCCCACTATGGCTGCTACAGTGAGGTAAAGGGAGAGGAGAAACAGAAGGAGCCCAAAAGCCCAGCAGCCCACTCAGGTCCAAGAACTCTGCAAAGGCCAGAGTACCCCAGGCCCTGGCGTGGCATTCTGAGCAAACTAGAGCAGAAAAAAGGTCACGGGACTCTTACCTATAATTTCCCTTTTTGCTGAGCTGCTCTTTAAAGTGGCCCAGGGTCAAGCTCTGAGCCTTCAGCATCCTCCTGTATGGAATTTCTTCTCCACAGAAAAAGTAAGTGACCACCAACTCGCTGGCCTGGAGTGCATGGACACCCGCCACTTTCTTTGGCTCTTTGTGACTGTGAAGACAGAATTCGACAAGTTCAGCATCTTGAAGCAGGCAACACTCATGAGCGTACATATGCACACACCGGCGTGGATGGGTATGGAGGCTGTAGCTGTGGGTTTTGGAAAGGAGGCCTGGGGCTGGGTCCTCACATTATAGCAACAGCCATTTCCAAACTGACATGATCTGCAGAACATTCAGGAAGGAATTATTTTCTTCTACTTGTAAAAATTGCTATCACACACCCCTCAATGCCTTCAAACTGAGGGACACGGTGGTCTCCTCTGACTAGCATAAATGAAGGGCTCACCCAAGAGGACCAGAGAGGAGATGGTATGGGGAACTGCAGGGACGTACCACAGGGGTCACAAGGGTCATCACAGACCAGGGTACTTCACAGACAGCTCAAATGCTTAAGCCCACCCATCATTCCCACAGAACAACCAACCAAATGAGGATAAGTCTACTGTCTATTTTTTGTTTTTTTAAGACAGGGTATCATGTATCCCAGGCTGGCTCTAAACTTGCTGAGTAGTCAAGGATGACCTTGAACTTCTGGTCTTCCTGCCTCTTCCCTCCGAGCACTGGGATAACAGGCATTCACCCTATTTCCATTTACATGGTGCTGGGGATCTAACCTGATCCTGAATGCTACATAAATGCTCTACCACCTGAGCTACACCCTTAGCCCTCCTGTCACTTTAACTGTTCTGCTTCTGTTTTTAAAGTGGCTTTTCTAAAAGCTGATGGTACTGAGTCAGAGGTCACAGTATCCTGTGCAAGTGTGAAAATAATCGTGTCCTGGTTTGGGACACAAAGATTGTCTTCCCAGTATCTGAGACAGCAGAGAATCATCCTCCTGCTCAGGGGTGACTCAAAGATACTTCCAGCCCTACTAATCTGAAAGTTCTAAGAGGGCAACATCTGCACCAACCAAGATTCAGTCCCTTTACCCATCTGATGGTGGCTTCATACCACAGCTTTTGAATCTTGTAGACCCTTGAGCACATGTTAGGATGCAGTGATTCTCAACAGACAGATTTCCCATGATCCTCGCTGATGGCAACATTTGCATTTAACATTGCTCATAACTGACCTCATCATTAGTGTCAGAATGAAGGTCATTTTGAATACTCAGAGTAGTTCCACATACACACAATTCCAGGTAATGATATGCCCTGGAATGCAGTAATGGCAGACAGACACTCACTCTTCTGGAGCCAGGCTTTGACTGGAGAAGGGTGTGGCTCCTGCCTGACCAGAGGCCGAGTGGTTCCTGTCCCTCTGCTGACTGGTCACGCAGCACCTGAGGACATAACAGGGCGAGGGATTAAAGGTGTACTGTGACCCACCCAGGGCAGACAGGAAGCAAAGGAGAAATCAATCTGACCTCCTGAAGAGTCACAGACCCAACTTCCCTCCCTGTAGAAACCCAACCAAAGTCTGTGTTAACAGATATTCTGGAACAGCTGTGGAATCTCATAGGAGCCCACAGTAGGACAGTCAGTCCCCGTGCTAGCAAGGGGCTCAAGCTTCTTGATTCTTTCCCAGTCACAGCTATTCAAACACTAATCAAACCAGCCTTAAATAAAGGAGAGTACTCATGAGGAATGAGATTTCTAAGGAGTTCCTGAATTACCTCCCTACATGTAGGCATGACTTACTTGCCTAACAGATCCTGGTTGAACTCTGGCACAGTGAACAGAGCCAAAGGGAACAACTTCTAGAAGCTGAAAAGGAGACTCTTACTCAACTGGAAGCAATTTCTCCTCCCCAGGGGAGTCTGAGAGAAAAGGGCCCTTCCCTCCACACCTCCAAACCCACTCCTCCCCAGTCCCTTCGGCTCACCGCTGCTTCTGGGGCTTCGACACCTCTGCCAGCCTGCGGCAGGCTTCCTCCAGCTGCGCCAAAGTGTTGGGTGGGGTCAGGGGAGGCATTGCAGGGTCTTGGGTAAATGGGTGGGCCCGGGGAGCTGATCGGCCTCCCCACAGATGGTGTCGGCTGACTCGTTCGCCTGGGGACGCACGGGCAGACTCCAATGGGTAGGTCTTTTTTGCACTTTGGGCACTGAACAAGACATGAGTAGAGGGGAGAAGAAATTGGGTTAGAAAAACTGGAAAACGTGACTTCAATAGAACTTGTCTATTCTGCTCTGAGAGAAAGAAGAAGAAAATAACTCTACCATAACACGCACGGGGGTCACTGCCAAAGCGTGACATTTTTGTGGTCTGCTCAGCTCAGTGCCTAACACTGAATGGCAGGGTAGTCGAATTTGCACTCTGCCAACTACAGAAATAGCCGTCCCCACACCGCCTGTGTCAGAGTCCCCCGCGGGCCTGTTTACCTATGGGGCTTGGGCTTGCTCTGCCGCTCGCTCTCCAGCATCCACTGCCAGACATCCTGTGACCGGTCTCCTTCCTCCCCAGGAAGCTGCGGGCCCCCTGCTCCAGTGGACACCCCTCCTTCCCTGGCCGGCAGTGTCAGGCCCAGTTCCGCGCCTCTCACATCTCGTTTGGGCAAAGTACAACCTCTGCTGCCACTGTGGAGAGCCAAGGACACCCGACCAGACACTGCATTAAAACCCCAAGACTCCTAGAATCAGTCTACCCAACACGGCGCAGTGAGGAAAGAGCCATACGCCTGTCCCGCCGATCCCCCGCCCGCCCCCGCCCCGGAACCTCTGATCATCCCCATGGAAGCTGGACCGTGGGCACCAACTTCACACCTGCCCAGGGTTCTGGTCGGGATAAAAGGCCCACCCGCAAGGTGAGCCGTTCACTCACCCAAACTGCTCCCCTGGCAAGGGCTCTGGGGCCTTGGGGTGGCTCTTGCATTTTGAGTAGCAGTAATATGCGGCGCCCCCGGGGCACAGGCAGCGCACCCTCTGCGTGGCTTCGGCTTCGATCTCCTCCCTGGTCTTGGGGACAGCATGATGGTGGATGTAGAGATGGTGAACGTGTTTTGTCGTCTGCTTGGTCGGGAAGCCCTTGCCCCCAAGGAGCGGGCAGGTGGCCGCAGGAGGCAGCTTGCCCCCCAGCGGGAGGATGGAGTGGTGCTGCTGGTGCTGGTGGTGGCGGTGGTCAGGTGAGCGGGAGCGAGGGCTGTAGCGGCCCACACCAGGGGACTGGCAGCCGGGGGTCTTGAGGACCCTGGACAGGTGGTCATCCAGAATGGTCTGTGGGTCATCTTCATAGCTGCCAGAGGGCAGGAGAGACAGGGGGTGCTGGATCGGCGCCCCATCCCGCGAGCTCAGTGCCTGCTCAGGCCCCTCCTTTTCTTCATCCTGGAAGCAGAGACCACAAAGGTTCGGTGAACAAGGAAGCCCCTCCACGCCCTGGGCTCACGCACGCATGCCCCGCATCCTGTGGTGGCCTGGCCCTACCTCTCGGATCTGCTGCAGTCGTTCTTCCAGGCTGTGGCGGCTCTCCAGCTCCAGCTTCAGCTTTTCCAGCCTCGAGATGAGTTCAGCTGCAAAGGCAGCAGGTTCCACGGGCGTCATCTCCTTGGGCAGGCGGTGGGTTCTCTGAGGGTTCAGAAGGAAAGGGACGAGGCTCTGTTACCAGGCCAGGCAGGCTCTGGAGATGCTGGAGTTCCTGGGGCCCAGCAACGTGTGTCCAGTCACCATGTTTGGGTGGAGAGAGGATGGCAAGGCGGCCTGGGCTGCTCAGGATTTTATGCGCTGGCTCCGTGGCCTCATGGAGAGCCATGGTCCCCACCAGCATTTGCCTTGGGCAGGAGCAGTTGGTCGCACTCCGAGAGGCCCTGCTTGTTCTCTCTGTAGTACAACCAGCCCATCAGTAGCTACTCTGAAGTAGAAAATCTTCAAAGACTGTTGTCAAACATCAAAAAAAAAGGCAGCCCTCTGAGATGGGGAGGAGAGAGAAACCAACTCAAGGAATAAAAAGTCGAGTCTAAACAGAAAGGGAGTTGGAAATTAAAAAAAATAAGATTGGAAAAGAGGCAGGAGGGAGGGAGAAGAGAGAAGAAAGGTACCGGCCCCAGATCAGAGGAGAAGTGGTAATTTATTTCCTGGCCGCACACTGCGCACCTTTGAGGTGGTGTTGTCTCAACACTGTCCTCCATCTCGCTCGTTTTCTCTCCCCTCCTCCCTATCTCTTTGTACAGAAAATGAAGAGAGCTGCTGCGGGCTAGTAGCAGAACACTGCTGAGCTTGGCTGCCTGAAGCTGATCTATCAAGGGAAAACGGAACATCTCCAAATCAAGTGCAGAATATAAAAAGGCGCCGGGAACGCCTGCCAAGAGCCGTGAAGGCGAGAAGCCCCACCGCCCAGCTCTGTCCTTTTCCTGTCATCTCGCTTCCTCCACCCCTCCCTCCCCACCTCTCCGCTTGTTCTATCTCCCTCCTCCTCCTCCTCCTCCTCCTCTTCTCACTTTGCTTTTTTTTTGGGGGGGGGGGGCAGAAAGCCAGCTTGCCAAGGCAGGCATCTCTCATCTCTCCCCAGCTGAAGAGCTAGCCTCACCACGGTAACCACTTAGCAGAGGCATTAGGGGAAGGAACAGTCCCTGTGTGGAAGGCAGTTCTCTGGCTGAAACGCCCCATCCCCATCAAAACACCCACCGATGAAGACAGTCCATTACATACACCCCAGGACAAAACCATCTCATTCACAGGTGTGCATGATAAAACTCCTGTTAATATTCAAACCCAGCTCCCACCCCATCCCCATTCAAATATGTTTGTCATCTATATGTTATGTGGGGAGAAGATCATGGAGGTTCCCCCAAAAGCAATCTTAATATGCTCATTTGAAGCAAGGTAAGCCTGCCATTCTATGCCATGAGCTTTCAGAAAGCTACAATCTGCGTACTCGGGTGATGTGGGATCAGCAATCTGATGTGTTAATTCTCTGAATACAATATAACCAGAAGGACTAACTGAATCCTTTAAAGATGCTAGGAAGGACTCCTAAACTGATACCTGCTATGAGCTAGGTGCTCTCTTCTCCCTGCATTCTGGATATCAGGTTACTGTAAAAAGAACACAGCCCTGAAATGGGTATGCCTACAGAGTGGCTCTCTTGAGTACAGTGAGCTGTGTGCTGGCTGCTTTCAGGGTCATGTAAATAGAAGGGAAGGTTCCAAGAAGTCCTTCACTCTCCTGCTCAATCATAGGAGAAGAATCTCAGGAAAGCCTCCTCCAGACACTCCATTCATTCAGCAGTGATCAGGCACAGACTCACCAGAGCCAGCTCTGGAACACAAGACTACACAGCTGCCGTCTGAAAGCATCCAGACCTTAGTAGAAATGCTCAGGGAAACAGATTGATGGACAGTAAGTGACTGAACTGTGCAGTAGAAGCAGGAACTCCCAGGGATGTGACTCCCTAAGAAAGGGGGTAGAGATTCTCCTAACCTCATTCACTGGTGTTTATGACAGAAGCTGGACACAGAAACTAACAGAAAAAACTCCCTGCCTCAGGGGGCTTCCAGTCTAGTGGAATGCATTGAGCCAGTCCTGTTGTCTGGCATTACCTGGCTCAACACCACACCCCAAAGAACCACATGCTTTCTCTTTCCCTTTACCCTGGGGGACCTCAGGCATGGCACCCCGCCCATCTCTCTTCTCAAGTCAGAACTGTCCAGTCTGTACTCACCGGGAAATGAGGTAGAGACACTTGGCCATTGGCCTTCACACTTCGGTGCATTTCTCTCTGGAGCTGTTTCTTACTCCCCATCCGGTAAGGAGGGATTCCATCTCTACGGGAAAAGACAAAATCCACAGGCTCTCAGGGATGCTCTCAACATGTGAACTGACTCACACAATGCTGTCCTGAGATTCTGTCCTTCAGAGTGAGACATACAACTCCAGACACAATCACTGTCCCCAAGGGGAAGGATCCATCAAGATGAAATTGTCAAGCCTACTTTAAGTCCTGCCCATGAGTCTCCCTCTCAGCCACAGGAGCATCAGCTTAGAAAGAGCTTACTTGCCCATCTCCTGAATTACGTTCTCACAAGTAGAGTGTCCCTTATTTTTGAGGAGATGACTGCTGGGCTCCTTTGGTTCTTGCTATAGTCTGTTATCAGTGCAAATCAGAAAAACAATTCCCTGGGTGAAAGGTTGTAAGGACAGGCTAGGAACCAAGTATACTGGCTTGTCCCAGTAAGGAAGGCACATAAAAATTCCGATGGTCAACCTCTAAATCAATTCAAATTTTCTCTTCGTCATAGATTCTTTTATAAATCACCATGTGGTGATTTCCCATGGTTTCACACCCCGTCACCCCTCATGTGGCACTCTGTACAATTCATCAAAACATTCAAATGTCTACTGCATGCCACCCCTATCTAGGCACCTTCCTTCTAGGCAAGTGTGAGGTAGACAGAAAGTTAATATTCTAATAGAGCGAGACAGGAAGTGCACAAAAATAAGCTTGTCTGAAGACAGTAAGTGCTATAATAAAACACAAGAAGAAAGCACAGGGGGTCCACTGTGGATGTGAGGGTGCAATTTAAAATTAGATTGGTGATCAGTGAAGTCTGGGTGACCTTTGAATAAAGTCCCAGAGGGACTCAGGCCCATATACCTTTCATTCTATTTAAAAGACCAAGCATAGGCGGGTGGTGGTGGCACAGGACTTTAATCTCAGCACTCTGGAGGCAGAGTCAGGCAGATCTTTTCGAGTTTGAGGCTAGCCTTTCTCTACATAGGGGATTCCAGGACAGCCAATGCTACATAGTGAGACTCTGTCTTGAGAAAACAAAACAACAAAACAAACTCAACCAACCAAACAAAAACCCTATACATACACACATCAGATAAATAAACAAATAAATAGAACATGGGCCAGGCATGGTAGGCACACCTTTGATCCCAGGAAAGCTGAGAGTTTGAAGCCATCCTGGTATACGTAGTAAGTTCCAGGCCAGCCCCAGATATATAGTGAGCTCTGTCTCCAAAGTACATAAGTAAGTAAGCAAGTGGAAGAACTTATTTTCTTTTTTAAAGCTTCTATTTCAGGTAAATTCACTAAAAACATGATTAGGAGTTCCTATCATCCAAAACAAAACAAAACAGAATGTCTTAGAGGCAGCGGGATGAATGACCAAGGTCTGGCTCTCTCATAGATCTCCAGCACGCTTATCACATGCTCCTATGATGAATCACTGTGAAACTAAGTATTTGCCTATTTCCCTTTCCCTGGTATTTTGTTATCATGGGGTGAAAGGAAGAAGAAAAACAAAAAAACAAACTGGTTCAGCAGTAGATAACAATCAAGTGTCTAGAGATACCAAGAAAGCCAGGTATATGGGTGGATGCCTTTAATCCCTGCACCTGGAAGACAGAGGCAGGTGGGTCTCTTGTGAAATCAAGGCCAGCCTAGTCTACATAGGACCATGTTGAAGTACAGGCTCCCTAACTTGCCCAGCTTGACCTTGAACTTATAATCCTCCATCTTCAGACTTTCAAGTTACTTGTTCTTCATCAAAAGACCCCCCCATCCAATCCAAAGGCTAAAGGGTGCCCTCAGCTGAGCCTTGAGTGAGTCACAATACACAAGAGCATTGGCTGAAGGGATGGGTTATAGCTCAGTGTTAGAATGCTTGGCTAGCTGGGGCTACAGGGAGACCCTGTCTCAAAAATATCAAAGAGGAGGGGAGGGAGGATAACAAGAGAATGGTCAGGAGTAATGGTTGACTCGGGACTCCTGATCTGGAATGCCCCCAGAACCTTAACTGCCTGTGTTTTCTGGAAGGTGGCTGGCTGGCCTAGGCCACAAAACTGGGTTTGTGAGGGGGACAACAAAGATTCCATTAGGTCAACAACAAGAGTCAAACTTTGACCAAAAAGTTCAGGGAGGGTAATTGCATTGAAGGGCATCAAGAGGCGGGGAGGAGAAAGCTCAGAATCTAAAGCAAGAATTTCCAAGTGTGAGTCCTCCCCTAGGGTAGGAAGAGAAGAGACTGAGCCAAGCTGGTTGTCCAGAGCTGGCAGGAGATAAGCCTCTGACTCACCATGGCCTGCACTTTACCAGGCCCTTGAAGGTGGGGAGGATAAAGGGTTAAGTCCAGCAGCTAACTGAACCACCTAAAGCTGATTTTATCAACCATCTTGGGACGGTTGTCTAGACATAACAGTAACTGGGACTCTTCACCAGGAACCAGTCCTGCCCAAGCGACCAATTCCAGCTTGAAGCTACCAACTCCCACAAACCAAGTTCAGATGCTGGTTTAGACACCAGACATATCATCTGACCCCATTCTCCCAGAAGCCTTAAGGAACCACATTTTAAAAGATGACCAGAAATGATAACTTAAGACTAGGAATGTAGCTCAAGGGTAGAGGGCTTTCATAGTGTGTGCACAAGGCCCTGGGTTCAATTTCTAGTATGTAAAGAAAGAGAAGATAAACTCCATGTATAATAACTTGTCTGAAGTCCCAGTCAGTAGTGACTGGGTCCAGGATCCCAACCCAAGCCACTTCTGAACTCCAGAACAGGAGCCTTTAACTCAGCAGCCTGCCCTCAAGACCCAACCTTTCTGATGGTTTGAATGTAGGGCATTATTGCCCATGTTCAAAGAAGCCACTTGACCTTCTGAAAGGGCAAATGGAAAATGTGGAGAATGTGCTAGAAAGTCTTCCTCCACCATTGAATACTCAGTGGCTACGGAAATGCCATGTGGGGATGGGGTTCGTACAGAAGGGGTCTCAGTTGGCGCGATCACCTTCTGCTGCCCAGTCTGCATGAAATGCCTATGCCTTTCTCCTGACTGGTTCTTCTTTGGGGGATTTAATGGTGGAAGGAGCTGTTCCATCCCTCTCTCTGAGTATCTTGAAGAACAAGAGAGTCATCCATTCCCTTTCCCTACACCCATCACAGCACAAGTAGTATCAGACTTCAAGAGTCCTAGGAGGGCTGGAGAGATGGACCATTGAGTAGAAGTGTGTGTTGTACAAGTCTAGAGACCTCCATACTTGCTAGACATACTTGCTGACCTCCATACTTGCTAGACATACAGTCTTAGGAGCCTCCCCAACTAGCCCTTTCAAGACAGCCTGTAAGTTCCCACCAGCAGTCTCTCTTCTCTCTTTTGTCTCTGATAGAAACCAATGGCAACGCTTTTACAACTTTATGCTTTTCTCCATATATGGTAGAAATAAAGAAAAGGGGAGGGAGCTGGGGCGGACAGAGGCTGGGAAGCAGGTGACAGCCAGAGCAAAGAACAGGAGGAGCACTTGCTTTTCTAAGCACCTTCCACAACACCCAGGCAAGTGAGGGATCCAACCACAGGAAAGGCAACTTGTGACCAGAGCCCAAAGCGGGGGATTTTAGCTTGGAGAAGCCCAAGAGGCTGACAGGAACCTTCCTGGAAATGTGCTTTAATTCCCCTTAGCCAGGGATCTTCTTCCCAAACAGCCCCTCATTCCAGAAAGGGGCCTCTCCTTTCTTCTATTTGGGCTCTAGAAGTTTATGATCAGTGTCCTGTCTCCTCGTAAGTGTGGGCTGAAGAACGACAGTTTGTCTCTCTACAGTCTCTTAATTATAAACATTTTAGCTAAGGCACCTGCTGCTGGGCACAGCTGTTTCTGGGGAGCACTGATTTTGAAGTGTGGACTCCGATTAGCTGTCATTTAAGCCTAGCCAATTAGCTCAGCCCTTTGACTCTGTTGTGCCCAGTCTAACCTGAATGTCACTTTCCCCAGTGGCTTTAAAATAGCAATCGCATGCACACATGTACCCACGTGCATCTGCATTTGGCAGTCACTGAGGTGGCCTCTGATCATTGTCAACATCAAAAGCCTGGTTTGTAAAATAAAGTAATATTTGAAGTTCACTCAGGTACATTCCCAAACGTCCAGACCAAACCCACATATGTAAAATATAAGGAAATAAAAATAATAAATAAAATCGCTTACACCAGCCCCTCAGTTGGAAAGGAAGAGTCATCTTGTGCTGATTTGGGAACCTTGAGCAGAAGCAAGCTATATTCAAATACAGCCAATCCTGATTACAGGGCAGCTCCCCACAGAAAAAGACAAGCCAGAAGCCTGGTACCCTCAGCTAAGAGTTCTTGAACTTGGGCAGCAAAGCACTGGCTGCCCCCTAAGCACTCCTCTCCTAAACCTGCACCTTCCTTCTCTGAACAGCCACGCTCCTCCTGTCCCTAACCCTCCCACATTCGGGTTTAAGATTTTGCTGGAAGTCTGGCAGTTAGTTTTCAAGAATTTTTTAATGCTATTTCTTCCGAGCATGCAAGGCAAGTTTCAGAGTAACAAGCTCATAAAACGCCTTCTCAGAGACCTAAAACAGAGACTCGAATCCCCCAGCCATTTTTTTAATGGGTATTTTTACTTAGAGGCAAAACAGAAGTCAGCAGTGAACTTGGAGAAGGCAATGGTTTCGGTGAAGCCCCTGTACATTCCACATACTCAGGTCATGGCACGTAGCTCCTTGGAAGAACCAAGGTCTGGCCAGCCCTGCCCCACCTTCTACCCAAGCCTCTTGCAAAGGCCCAGGGGACTTAATTGGTTCTGTCGCAAATGAGACGATTGCTTCCCTGGGCTTGTGTCTAATGAACTCCAACCTTCTGGAGTCTATTGAAAACTGCCTATGACCACCCCCTCTCTCCCCACCTCATCCCTGTCCCCTCCCAACTCTCAGCAGGGCAGCCCCAGCCCCTCAGCCCCTCACAGCCCACGCCAGCCATTGTGAGGAGGAGAAGCATCCAGGCCTCTTTTCATGCTTTATGGGGCGCTCCTATTCACTTGTTCAAGGAAATTTCAAAGGGGCCTGCTACCTCTTATCCCCGCTAAGCTTCCCTGGATGAACAATGGCCTGAAAGCGATTCAGCTTTGCTTTTCATCCCCCCACACACTTTATTTCTCACTTGGTGCTCTCATCTGCACGAGGCACACAATTGGCAGAGCTCTGAAGAGGGGGTCTAATCCCAGCCCTGGGAATCCCGGGTGACTGCCCAGCACAGGGCAGATCACATACACCCGGGGCTGGTTGGCCAGAAAGCGCTTCACATCACCCCAAGCTTTTAGTTCAAGCCAAGTCTGCTCCACAGGAGAGAGGAGACTGCCCATTCCTGGGGTGGGAATGCGGGGGGGGGGGGGAATACCCTATGCCTGGTAGCTGATGGCAGCTTGAGATCCACAGGATCCTCCAAGGGCACGAAAGCTCCATTAGTGGACTCTTGGTTCGGGATATCCTCTGTCCCCACCAGCATGAGACAACTCCCATAAGTTCTTGGAGGATCTCCCCCTGATGCCAACTGTTCTCCCAATTGGTCTAAACATGCCTAGGTGGATGTATCTACGATGAGGAATCCAACAGATGCTCACTTGGTTAGGAGGCTCTGAGCCAATACTATAGACCCCAGGACTCCAAGCCTCACAAGTACTTTCTCTTGGCTTCCTGGTTTAGTTATTATCCACCCACTGTGGGCTACCATAGGCCCAAGATATTTGCTTTGCCCCAAAGACAAAAATCACCCAGACCTTACTGGCCGCCTCCCTGCTACCTAGGGAAGGGAATGACGAGTAAGTGAAGATTCAGGAAAACCTTCTCTAACCTTGAAAACTAACAAAGCATTCTGATCGGTAATAAAAAGAAAAGAAACCCAAAGAGATCCAAAGGTCTCATGACCAACTGGTCCCATTAACATATCTCATCGTGAAGATGTTCCCACTGAGAGAGGACACAGTGGGGCAAGGGCCTATGTCTGGCCTGGGTCTGAGTTTTGACTTTGCCATGAATGACTAGGGGTATACAAGGTTCCATCTCTTTTTGTCTGTGGTAGTTCCTTGTTGATTGGGTCCTCTGAGGATCAAATAGAAACAGGCCTGGGACCACACCCAAGTTATCACATCATGAACCCAGAATAACACCTCAGAGATGGGGACTGAAAACCCGCCAAGGATCAAGGAAGCAGGCCAAACTCGTCTCTAACAAATCCAAACAGAAGCCTCACAGTCTTAAGTAAACTGCACTAGACTTCAGAGATTTCTCTCAATGCCTTCATTCAACTCCAGCTTGCTCTTATTTTACACATGGAGATAAGGCACAATCCTATGCAACTTGACAATCACTATATGCTGAGGGGGTAATGCTTCATTAGATGCCAAGAGCAGAGATGGGAGCAAAACAGGATAATGGGTGCAAAACACAGAAAAAAAACTATGTAATGGGGGCAGGAGGTACTGAGACAGAGTCCTTTACAGCCTCTGACCCTATGAGATAATGCTACCACATAGCATGAAACTAGTTTTGATACTTTTTGGATTATCAAGAAGCAAACTATGCCTTGCCTATGTACTCTTCAGTAAAGACAGCAAAATGTGTTGGCAGAGTAGGGGCACTTGCCTTAAATCCCAGCACTTGGAAGGCAGAGGCAGGCAGATTTTTGTGTTCCAGGGCTATAGAGTGAGACACAAATCAGACTTCATAAGGCCATATCATAGCTTTAAGAGAGTACATTAAATTGGGCAGGGTGGTGGGTGCGATCAGGGAAAGTGTGGCTAAGGGAGGGGATCCAAATGCCAGCAAACTATGTTGTATGAAAATCACAAAGATTCAACTTAAAAACTGCCTTCAAAATAACTGTTTAAAGGAATAGCTCCTTTAAGGAATGATAAAGAGCTCAGTCAACATGGAAGCCCATTTCTCTGAAAACTCTCATTCCTCCCGGGGCTGAAAAGGATGTATATCCTTGCTCTTCTTTCACAAAAATGCCTTTCTTTTATAAAATTTCAACTTTTTACCTGAAGAATCTCTCATCCCTTTGCTAACAAGGGAATCTGAGGTAACACCAGAAAAACTATCAGAAAAATCAACAGTACTGCCCCAAACACAGCGCATCGGCTTTGCCTTCAAATGGGCCCCATGCCACCAGCCAGGACACAGGATAGTGACCAACAGAAACCAGATAGTTTCAAACGCATGGCAAGAATAGATGGTCCAGCTTTAAGAAGTTAAAAAGAGCAGAGTCTAAATAAGTGTACCAGTGCTCATACCACTCAGGGGGCTTCCTTTCAAAATCGTTCCCTTAGCAGGAAAACCTCTGACTCTAAAAACATTTGCTGGAAAGCCTTTAAGGTCATGTCTGAAATGGTGATTCTCAGTTGAGAAAGAAGCCTTTTGGGGGAAACTCATCTAAATCTAAATTCCCCCTTGAGTTTCCTAAGTCAAAGCCCTAAAGCATGACAGGAAATGGATAAAGACCAGCACTGTTCCCCACTCCCTACTATGAGACAGACTCAAGGAAAGGCGCTCTGTCCATGCAGAGATCCCTCTGATTTCACTTCAAATGACCCAAAACTCAAAGCATGACCTTGCCTGATGGTCTACTGACCTCACGAGACCCCTTCAAGGACTTGAATTGCCTTAAAATATCAAACCTGTCTGTAGGCCAAAGATCTGAAGTCAGACATGACTACAGAGGGCCCCTACTGAAGAGTCCTCAGAGTCTGACACAGAGTTGGGACTCTACCAACATTTATAGAACTGAATGATGTTCACTGAAACACTTTCATCTAGGTACACTGCGCATACTGGCCCTTTGGAGTCATGGCTTTCTGCTCTCCACTTTAAGAAACTTTGCCAATAACATTCTGTGTTCCACCTGCTGAGTCTGCAGCAAATATATACTACTCAAGTTTCAGGACCAACTAAGCGATTCCACCACTGGCCCAACCAGAAGAACCCACAGATCCTCATCCTACCTTTCCACTATCTACTGTGGGCTTCCTTCTGTACAGCCACTACTCCAGCTTTCCCTTCAAGGCTTTCACTGGACCCCACCCAGTCCACCATGACTTTCTCCTTCACCAGCGCCATGCCCCAGACATACTTCCTCTCCCTGCAAACCAACATCCACTCACAGAGATGGGTTCTTCAAAGTCAAGTGAATGACAGCTCTGCCCATGAGCCCTAGTGAGACACACTCCCAGCCACTCTATAGAACGGACATCAGATACTTACACGCTGCTGTCTGTCATGGACATGGAATCATCAGTCAGTGCGTCACTGGATATCTCGCTGTCGTTGGCACTGGTAGCTGGTGCAAAGACATAGCCGGAACCTACATGATAGGGGTTAATGGGGTCGCTCCTCTTGAAGGACCTATGGGCGCAAGAGAAGTGTGGTCAGATTCTCACAGAAATCCAGGTTATCAGGTAATCCCAGGAGGACACAGTACACATCTGTTCCATGCCAACCTACTGTCTAGGTCTAGCTGCAAGCCTCGCTGCAAGCCTGGGCAGAAAGCCACAAAAGGAAAGTTTGTTAGCCACCGACTCCCCCCAGGGGAAGGAAGGTTGGGTCCCCTACCCTCAAAGGAAGATCTGGAGCAGGGTAGGGTATCATAGGTAGCCCTAGGAATCGTTCGCAGTTCTAAATACTTACGGAGTGCAAGGAATAGACTCTGATCTAGAAGGAGAGACTGTGGGAGAGTGGGAAGAAGGCAGCAGGCCAGATGTCTTTCTCTTTCCAATTCCCACATCCAAACCTGACCAAAGAAGCCAATTTTGGAACCCCAGAATACCATAAGCATCCTAACTCCCTATCTGGGGTCTGCCAGCTTAGTCCAGGGATGAAGACATCTAGAAGCCTGCTACAGTTTTTCCACTGTGACCTAGGCCCACAGTGAGCCAGACAGATGCAGCAGGTAATGTTTAGGGCCCCCATGGTGGCCCAGCAGAGCACCTCTGCAGTGCCCTTCCCCCAAGCCTGGCTTTCCTTCCCTCAGGGCTGGCTGAGGCTCCAGGACCAAAATGAGCAGCACAGCTGTGTCAAAGGCAGGCCCAGGCCCCTCCTCCAAGGGTCTCCAACCCCTTTGTCTCTGCGGCCTCTGGGTCCCCATTTCCCTCCCTTGATCTCCTCCCAGAACAACCAGTGTGCCTGTCTCCTGCTGGGCTGCATTCCTCCCCAGTCACCAGCCAAGGATTCTGATCGGGGGAGGGGAGACAGGCCAGCCGGCTGCAGGAAGGGTCCTTCCAGGGTTAGATCATCCTGATGCTGAGGCTGGCCTGGTTTACCAAGCCCCTGGCATAGTCCGCCAGGGCTCAACTGGCAGCAGACATGAACTGGGGGAGAAAGGTTCAGAAAGGAGAACATATTCCAGCAGGCCACAGCAGCTGCTCTATAAAGATAGCTTTGGGCTGGCAGGAGAGTGACCCATGAAAGGTCAGTCAGCCATCTGCTGGCACATGTGCCCCAGCACTATGCTGGGTTCTGGGCGTTTGTAGCCCCGGGCTTTGGTCTCCTGGCACCCAGGAGGTATATAATAAAGGGGGTTGTCTTGAGGGAGGTATGTGTGTGCCACTGAAGGCCCACAGAACCACAAGCATCATCTGTGACAGAGAGAACACTGTGCTGTACCCATTTTCAAGATAGTCTTTAGCAGTTCCACGTATACAGCAGCCTTCTCTGAACAGCACAGCTCCAACTGACAGGCCTGGAACAGATACTTCTAGCTCTACTCAACCTCTTTCTGCTCCCTAATATAAGACATTTTAGAATGTTCTAGAATAGGAGGCAGGATATGCTGGAGAGGTGGTTTGGGGATGGCTCCCTGAGACAGGAAGGAGCTAGGTACATTGTGTCAAATAAGCAGATATAACACCCAGGATTGGGGGGGAGGGCCACAGGAAAGTTAAAAAAAATATATCACCCCCCACCCAAGACAGGGCAATTCTAACTAGTTGAGCTAAAACTTGTTAGGGACTAGTAAGACTAGTGCAGAAGCCAAGAAGAGGTGCAAGGCGAGTCTATCTGAACAGGACAAGGAGGATGGGGGACTGTGTCATGTGGGGTAATCATTACAGTGCATACACAAAAGTGCCACCAGGCTGGACTGGATGGATGGGGAGTGCAGGCAGAAAACCTAGTTGGGAGCTGTTGGCCCCCTTTGGTAAAGATCTCAATAGGGACAGTGGGGTTGGAAAAGGTGGGAAGGAATCCCTCTGTAACAAGCTTCTGCTCTAACCGGAGTCCTGAGTGTCTCATCTGAGCCCCTCCATTCAGAAAGTTAATACAAATCAGGTGTAATTACAAATGAGAGAGAGAGAGAGAGAGAGAGCTTGCTCCACAGGGACAAACATCTTGTTTCTGTAGCCCTGGCATCCAGAACAGAGTTCACACACAGTAGTAGTCTTGTTCCAGCTGCTGCTCCATCATATTTATTTACTTATTTTTATAGGTATGCATCTTTTGCCTTCATGTGTGAAAGTGAACCATGTGCGTGCAATTCCCACAGTGGTCAGAAGAGGGCATTGGAATTTCCAGAACTAGAGTTAGGGATGGTTGTTAGCTGCCATGTTGGTGCTGGGAACTGAACCCAGGTCCTCTGTAAGAGCAACCAGTGCTCTTAACCCCTGAGCCATCTTTCCAGCCACAGCCTCTCCAAGGGCTCCCCATCATCTTGAATGCTTACAACCACCCAATGAGATGCCCAAGACCCAAGGGAGCCAATCTACTAGAGACTCAGTCAGAGCAACTGGACTTTGGCTGGGACCATGGTTCTGTCTCACTGTACAGGTCTAGATGAAGTAGAAAGGCAGCCTTAGAAAGTCACTGAGACACAGAACTGCCCGGAAGGTACAAACCAGGACTGCTGCCTGTGAACTGGCTGTAAACTTTTGACAAGTGACTTGAACTGCCCCTGGACTACTGACTACTGGTCCTACCTATCTGCTGAGGGCAGGGAGATTTACCACCTCCCAGGACTTTTTGTGAAGATTTGATAAGCCTGGAAGACCATTCACGCCTCATCCACATATGCTCAACCTGGGGTTCCAAGGCACCCAAGATGGTGGGGAGAACACAGCCAGTTTTCCTTAGAGAAAAGGCTGAGGGGTGACTGGCCACCCAGCCTCTTAGTCAATGAGGAGGAACTCACAAAGAAGAGGATGACTTCCTGCTCACCATCATCTCTTAAGGCTGAACAAGGTCACAAGTCAGAAGGAAGAAAGGCCTGCTGAGTGACCAGAAGAGCTCATGGAACGGCAGGGGGCAGGGACAGCTGCCTCAAAGCAGACAGTCAAAGCGACTTCTTCAGGGTCCTCTACTAGCCTTAGAAATTCAGTGATAAGTACAGTATCTATTTGTGATTGGAACCAAGTCAGGCCAAAAGCTGACTTTGCTTATGGCCCACTGGGCCAAGTCACAGCTTCTGGGTGTGGGGCTCCTGAAAACAGGAGGAGTCAGATCCAGTCACCTGCCTCACATCTTCACGTCTGAAGGACCAGGCAAGGATGCTAGATTTGGGGGCACCTCAGTTAACACTCCCCAAACCCAACTGCCAGAAAAACTGGAGAGCTCCTGTTTTCTCCAAGTCACTTGACCCTCCTCTGGTATCATCATGACTTATCACAGCTGACAACTGCTGCCTGTCCCTGAGCCCAGACTGTGTGCTCCATGGGGGCTCACCCTGTTTTCACACATGCAGCTCTAACACCAAAAGCAGGAGATGGCCTGTGGCACGAGCTCCAAACTTGGCTGAGGCCCCTTCAAAGACCTACATCCATCAAATGGGTTGCTGAAAAGGTTTTCAAAGAAGCGTGGCACAAGATCAAAACTGCCACAGCAGCCTTAAATAGCATTTGAACACCTTCTCGCCCCTCAGTCTTGCTATCTTGGTGGTATTAACAGATCAGCAACATTCTCAGATCTAAGACTTAAGACTTTAGTCTCCACAGGGAGAAAATGACTCAATAGAAATTCCTTCCTCACCACCAAAAGAGAGAGAGAGAGAGAGAGAGAGAGAGAGAGACCTAAGTCAAACCCCACGTGTGTGCACAGTCTTCTACTACGCTCATACACAGCTCCCAAAATAAACTCGTCTGCCTCCACTTCCAAAATAGAGGGCTACTGTGTGACTGGTAATTAAAAATGGAATATACTGCTCTTAACTCGGTTGACTGCAGGAAAGTACTTGGATTTTCCTACAATCATAACAAGACAGGCAGAGAAAAGAGGGGTGGTGGTGGAGGGGAGAGACAGAAACTCAGTTTTTATGCACAGAACTTTCTCTAAAGTGCCACATAATTTTAAGAAAATGAATTAGAACTGTTTTCTTGAGATTACTTTAAAAAAAAGGAAAGAAACTGGAGCCTATTGCCGTAATTGTACCCAGATGCTCTGATGAGTTCTTCAGGGCAGCCATGCTCCTAGCAATACAGGAATCTTGAATTCCTGCAGAGCGAGGAGGCCTGTGGTACATTCTGCAAGGGGGAGTGCACACATGGGCCACTCTGCCAACGTGAGGCACAGGCGAAGGCTCCTGGGACACTGAGGGTCTATGGGGTCTGTGGCCGGCTAGGTCTCATCTTGATGAAATGCTTCCCTCCTCCCTACTCTGGGAGCCAAGAGAACACATCTGACAGGGGCCCCTCATAACAGTTTAAGAACAACAAAAGAGTGGTTCCTAAGGGTGTGCTAGACAGAGCTTTCCATGAGCCTCTGACACTTTATCCACAAGGTCAATGCTCTCTCCAACGATCATTTTGCAAGGCAAGATCAAGGGGTGGGTAGACAGCGAGGGGTCAGTGTCTTCTGGAACCAAGTAAACTTTGACAAGTGTATCTTAGCCAGCTGTGCTCGCCAGAGCCTCATCCTCTAATTGCCGACTACTGCTCCCAGCATATCTTTCCTATGGCATCATTTTCTTTGATAACTGAAGCCAAGCTTGATTCCAACAGCTTTGCACAAAAACGGGCCTCATCAGCGTTCTTTCAGAGAACAGGAAGCACTCACAGCCAGCACAGGGCCATCTGCTGGGCCCTAGGATTTTAAGAGGCCACAGCAAAGGGCCTAAGGGGAGGTAGATGAACCCTGCCCAGGGCTAGGGCAGAAAAAGGGGTGTATACAGGGAGCTGTCTGTGCACCCAACACTGTGTCCTCCTTCCCAAAATAAGTGCTGGGCGGAAAGCCTGGACCCACAGGCTGGTCCGCACGCACCTTGACACCCACCAGGGGCGTGTTTGTGTGCTGGGGTTAGTACACGTGCTCATACTACAGGTCACTTATGCCCTTAGTTATTTATAGAGACCATCAAAAGACCAGGCATCCCACTCAGCCACTTGTAAACCAAAGCCCTTCCCTCCAAGGATAATTTCTGCTCTTCCGTCCCAACTATTTATATTAAACCCCACACCAAATCAGTAAGGGCACAAACAAGTCATTAAAAACGAGGCTCCTTTTGAGTGCCCACATAAACATGGGGCTCGGAAGGCTGGCCAGTGCCTTCGGCACCCAGTAGCCAAGATGACTCTTAGCGGCTGAGACACAGACCCTCCGCAGGCTCAGGCTCTGTTTCATTCATTTTACTGGCATAACTTACTCAGCCATCCCCAAGGCCAAGTACTCTGTAGAATGAGTAAGTAGATGGGGAAGGGAGGGAGAGACTCAAACCTAAGGTGTAAGGCTGACCCCTGTGTCCAAAGGACTGGCTGAAAGGCAGAGCGGAGAAAGTTCAGTAAGCAAAGAAAGCGGCGACAGGTAGGGGGTTACTCTAAAATTTTACCATGAAAAATGAACTAAACCCCAGAGTTGTTCTTTAAAAGGGATATGCTAACTTGGCTGTCCTTTTCACAAACCCAATTATTAACATTCATTATACTAATTATAACACTTAACACCTTTTCAAAATGTTTCCCTTTTACAAAAGGCTTTCATGTTTATTATTTTGATCCTAAGAACAAGCTTATGATATAGGCAGGAGAGATAGTGCCCACCCATTTTACAGATGGGTACATGGGATTCAGACAGGTTTCAAGTCAGGTTGTGATGTAAATGGGTCTGGAACCCAGGCCCTTCCATGATGTTGTCCACAAGCCTGGATCAGACCACTTGGGTATGTCTTAAATTACCTTTGACAATACCTAGTTAAGACATGCGGACTCCATGTAGTACAAGTAAAATGTTTTATTCCAACCTGCCCGAGGGAGAAAACACACCCTATACAGCAGAGAAGCTCAAGAGGTCACTGAAGATCTGCTCTCTGTACACTGATGACCTACAGTTGCCAGTCAAAGAGGAAACCCTGGAAGACGGGGCTCCAGCAAGTGCTTCGTAAACTTAACACGGGTTATACCCCAGATGATGCCTCTGGAAGGAGGCGGTGGAGGCAAGCCAAGGCTGTCTCTGCTGCCCACCCACAAGGAAGAGGAGTCTCAGCAGAGTCTTGCCTGGAGAGCACTTTCTTACTGCCGGCATCCAAAAACCACACTGTGCTATTTACAAAGGTGACACTCTGGGGCCAACACTGAATGAAAACACAGAAGCCCCACTGTCAGAAGGCCCCTGGAGAAGCAGCCTCACCACAGTCCATAATGAGTCTCACCGATGGCTGCCAAGCTGAAGGGCAAGGAGGCCAGCACCAACGTTTACCTAAATGTCCTCCCAACTGAGCAGGACAACAGGGGCAGGTGCCAGTCACTGCCTAGTTACAAAGGCCCCAAATGCTTCATGCAGAAAGCCTAGCTCCACAACAAGCGCAGAGCCACTGAAACAACTCTTCCATGTCATCCTACATTTTCCTGCAAAAGCCAAGCCAGTTCCACTTAGGTGTTGACCAGATGTCTGATTATTGGTTAAGTTTGCTTGGAGTCCCAAAGTTGTAAGAGCACCCCCTGGTGGCTGGAGAACAAGTCCTGGCTGTTCTTGCTAGCAGCCAAAGCTCTGAATCCTGCCTACAATCATTCAGGGCTCAGATCTAGCTATGGCAACCCAAGAGGCCTCAGAGAAGCAATCTACCACATACCCCCTCCAGCAGCTGCAGGACACCGGAGGCCTCACCCCTGCGGAGAGAGGGAGATCTCCAGAAGCCACTGCCAGATCACATCCTGAGTCTCTAACACACACAGAAAATCCACAAGGGCAGCATGATAAGCCATACAGAGAGCAATCCAGTGCCAGCCATCTCCTGCCCTGCATGTCATAAGCAAACAACTTGGAATTAGAGGTGCATTCTCTTTCTGGATATCTGCAGTGGGGAGAGGCAAAGTAGAAAAACTCATTTTAAGAGGAGGGCTGAAGTCGCCTGCAAAGGCCAAGAACCTTAGGATTTGGACATTCTATAATGGGCTGTTTGTTTTTGAAGCCTTAAAAAGAGAAAGTACTCCAGAGGAGGGCCCAATCCTCCAGGGTCAAGACTCTTCTTTATTGGCACTAAACAACAAAATCACCAACTGAGGACTGACCCTGAGGCTAGCCGGCATTTCAAATCTGGTTGATTAGCCCAGCAGACTCTATAAAGTGAAGGCTCCTTCATTTGAGAAACTCAAAGGGCCTTCCCCAAGCTAGCTGGAAGTGTTTCTTTTTGCTGGGTAAATATCTAATTCTACAAAGAGAACCACAAGCTCAGTTGCTAAGCCAATCGCTGGCTCTTATCTTAACATAAAAGTTCAAAAGCTCCCACTTACCCCTCCATGGGTGCACACATTATTTCCTGCGCCTCCACCACAACCCAGCTGCCTCCCCAGCCACAGACATTCTACTTTGCTGATTAGTGGTGGAATGACCCTTTCCAAAACTGGTGCTTAGTGGGCCTGGTGACTCAGAGGCATCAAAAGCTGCTACATTCATATTCTCTTTTTCTCTCCCTCTCTCCCTCCCTCCCCAGTAGCCCAAGATAATAAGTAACCACATTAATAAATACTGCTTGCCACTGTCTGAAGTTAGCAGTGGAACACTGTAAGTACTCAGCTGTGCCTGTACCGCTCACCCCCCCAACAACAAAACACAAGATCAAAGCGTTCCTAGCCCCAGTCCTAGCTCTCAGCAGACCTTCGTCAGCTTCAGCAGCCTATCCATCCACCCACCCACCCACCTTAACCAAAAACATCTGTGAAGCCTAACTCATCCTCTAAGCCCTGTCTCGACTCCCTGTGCCCCTCCAGTCAAAGCCTTACCTGTGTCCGTTATCAACTGTTTCCATGGATCTCACACTTGCTGTGGCCCGCAGAGTTTTGCTGGATAAGCCAACCACAGTAGGTGAAAGTTTGCACTTGAAATCCACACAAGTCCACTCCTCTTCTTCATTCAAGGTGGGGAGGTAGCCACACAAGACCTTTAGGCTTCCCAGGCCCCCGTTACTCATGTAAGCTGTGTTTTCTCCCCCACTCCTCACATATTCGAGGTATATGTCAGAAGTCAAAAACATCTGGAAGGCATTTTCCTCCATCACTGCCTGGATCTCAGTTTGTGCCTGGTCAAACATGATGGAGTCGATCTGCTGCTTCTTGATGCCATCTCGTATGTAGGTCTTGGTGGCAGATTTCAGCTGCTTGGAGACAATGCTGTTGTTCTCAATGTACCTCTTATAGATCGCTTTGGCTACTCGCAAAGTTTTGGTATCCTTGAGGTTCATCTGCCTGAATCCATTACAGGCGAACCAGAAGTCCAAAGTATCCACACATTTCTCCCTCTCCAGGAAAGTCCGGAAGAGATATGCACCGTCCTGGTCGCCCAACAAGGAGTGCAAGGACTTGGTCCACCTGGTCAGAGGAGAATCAGGGGACGCCCTCCCCTCGGGCTCTCCCAGCCCATCTTCATTCCGCCTGGCATTGGAGGAGACAGGCATGGGTTTGGCGGCCTGGCCCTTGCCCACACTGGGCTGGCAAGGTGGGGTCTCCCCTTCTTCTCCCGGAACCGGGGGCCGCGGAGCATCCTCGCGGAAGCTGCTACTGGGATCTGGGAGGCGAGTCACCAACACAGCGCTACTCATGGTGAGGGAGCGCTTCTCACCGGAGTTTGGTTTTTTCCGCCCCTTCTTCTCTTCCAGTTCCTCTCAGGAATCGGCTTGGTCTCTCTCAAGTCAGCAGGGGCTCATCTGAGCCTCCTCTCTGGAAAGAAAAGGAAGGGGGGAGGTGGGAGAGAGAAAAGGGTATTGATCTAATCAAAACCAGATCTGCCCAACATCAAAGCAAGAAAGTAAACAGGCTTTTCAACTCCTCAAATTCAAATCAAGCAACCCAGCTATCCGCGAGGTGCTCATCTCAAGTATCCGACGCTGCTTTTTCAAAGGCGAAATCTGAGCTCCCCAAACACTTTTTTTTTTCCGGGGGTGGGGGGAGCGGGGAAGGTAAGGTGGAAGCAAAGGCCGGGACGGAGGGACGTGGGTTGTAAGACACAACCTTCCCCAAATCCACGGAGCCCAGGCGCACTACGGGCAGCCCAGACCTCCCCCCTCCCGCAACAACCTGAACTCCAAAGACGCTCACGCCAGCCGCCCAGCTGGGTGCAGGTGAAACCAATTTTGGTAAATTTCCCCCCTCCGCTCTGCACAGATAACTCCAGCTCTAAGAATGCCATTCCCCGGCATCTGGTTCCCATTCCCCCCCCCCACCCGCCCCCTCCCTCTGCGCTCTCCCTTCCCAAATGGTCTCAAAAATTTAGAGACCATCCTCCTCCGAAAGCAGCCCGCCCAGCACAGGCGGGAATGACCTCCAGGACTCCCGGATTGGGCATGCACCCTCACGTCCCAGATGCAAATGTTGCTGATAGCCTGGACCAAGAATCTGGCTCAGCCTACACCTCGTTCTTCTCCGCTCCCCTAAACCAGAAAGCAGTTCACTGAGCAAAAGACTTTGATCTTGAAACTTTGAGACTGAGAGCGCAGAGAAGCCTGGAGACCCGCCGACCCCAGTTCCCTTCCAGCAGCCGCAAACCCTACAAAACCGGATCTGAAGGCGTCTCACGCCACTACTGTCGGTGCCAAGAATCCCTAACTCCACAGATCCCTAGCTATTCTTTTTCCAAAAGAAAAGTCTTATCTAACCAATAAACAAGCTGCTCTCCCAAGCTCGGAAAGGATCAAACTAAGGAAGGTAGGGGCGGGCCGGGAGAACCGGAGAGACACCAGACGAGGGTCCGGGAACCCCTGGGTCTGGGTGGGTGTAGCCGCCCCAGTCCTGGACCGCGAGGCTGGGCTACGAAGCCCGCCAAGTGGAGGGGCCGCCGGTAGCGCCGCGTATACGGGCGCAGAGGAGGTGGGGCGGCCCCGTTACCTGGAAGATGAAGGCCGCCAAGGCTGGGCTCTCATCTCCTCGGAGGCCCTCCGGCCCGGTCCCTCCCCGGCCCAAATCCAAACGGAAGCCTCCAGAGTCCCCGGTGTGCAGTCCACCAGGAGCGGGGCCGGAGCTCGGGGAGCCCGGGCGGGGGTCGGTCCCCAGCTCGCAGATGTTCCCGCAGAAAAGCAGCCGCCTAGTCCAGAAATGGCGACGCACCGAGTCTCTGCCTCTCCGCAAAAGGGGCCGGGGCGGAGAGGAGGGTCGCGGGGGCCGCGATCGGGCCGGTACAGCCCGCAGACTGAGCCTCTGCCTGCGCTCACCGCACCTAAGCGCGGACCCACAGCGGGGAGGGGGAGAGAAGTGGGAGGGAGCGGGGGAGGGGCGGGGGAGGACAAACGGGGGCGCTGCCACCCTTTCATCCCACCTTCCAAAGGCACTCCCGCGCACACGCATACCCCACTCACAGCCACAGCGCCGCGACCCTGGATGGGGATCAGCACGTCTCCGCCCCCGACGCCACTTGGAGAAGTCTCCCCGACTGGCCCCCCCGACACCCGGGCCCCCGCGTTGGGGAGGGGACTCGGGCGCACGGCGCGCTGCCCGCCCGGCCAAACCCCCCGGAGCGCTGGGCGCCGCGCCCGCCGCTTCCCCTCCGCGCGGGCCCCGAAATAGCCGGCCTGCCAACTTCAAAGGGCCGCCCCGCACATCAAAGCGCGCGGGCCGCCGCGGCCTCGGCACTCACCATTGATCCGCTCGCGCACTCCGTGCGGAGACCTCGCTGGCGCCCCGGGCAGAGCCCCGGCCGGGCTCCCCGGCTTGACTCGCAGCGGCAGCCCCGGGGCCCCCAGTGCCGGCCCGAGCATCAGGGAACATGGGGAGTCGCGCGGCGGCGGCAGAGGAGGAGGAGGGGGTGCGCGGAACAACGATCCCGGGCTGAGAGCTCGCTCTGCGCCGGGGAGGGGAGCGTGCACCCCGCCGCCCCTTTTATGCAAAGATCCGAGTGGGCCTCCACCCCCGCCGCGGCCGCCCCCAGCCCCTCTGGCCCCCGCCCGGCCGCCTTTCAACCCAGGTCCTGTTTCCAGCAGTCACTCGGCGCACCAAATGTCCTCCGGGCGCTTCCAACAAAAACTGCGCTGTGGATTTAACTGTGCACTTCAAAGGCGCGAGCCGAGCGCACGGTCCTGGAAGGGAGGTAGGCGCCGGCCGCGCCCGGGCCGGCTGCACGCAACCCTGCCGCCCTCCGCGGGGCCCCGCGGCCCGCACCCCACTGCGGCCCTGGCCTCCCCGGCCGGTCCCCTTCCCCGGCCCCGCGGTCCGCACCCGCCGCCCGGTCCGAGCCGGCTGTCTTTGAAGCGGCTCCGCCGGGGCCTGGCCTCCAGCCCCACCTTTTACAGCAGGGCCCTGGACTGGGGCGGCGGGCGCCTCGGCCTCCGGGCGGCCCCGAAATTCATCGCGATCGGGGGATTATTTTTATTTCCCGGCTCTCGGGCTGTTACTGAGTTGCCAGGACCTTATCAAAGCGCAGCCGGCTCCAGCCGACTCCCCCGGGCCGGGCTCCGGGAGCCAGTGATCCCGCCGCGCCAATCACAGCGGCGCTGGGCCGGCCCGCGCCGCCCGCCTTAAAGGGACAGCGCGCGCGCCCCGTCCGGCCCGCCCCCCGCCGCACTCTTTGCTCCGGCGTTAACCCTTCCCCGGCCCTCCTCCGCCCCCCACCGGCTCCCCGCGGCCCCCCCGGGCGTTCTCTGCCCGAGTTCTGATTTCATCTTTCAAGTTCTCCGTCCTCCTTGCTCTTGCGTCCTCCCCCTGCCTGCCCTAGCGCTCTCCAGCTCTGGAATGCAAGCAACACTTTCTTGTAGCTCTCAGGCCATCTCTAGAACTGCAAGCAAGCACTTTTTCTTTTTCTTTTTTTTTTTTTTTTTTTTTTTGGTCTATCATCAAACACTTTTCTACCTTTATTCAAGTTTCCCAGAACTTTGGACTTGGAGGGCTTTCTGTAAAGGGGCGTGGTCCTGGGATGGACTGGTCGCGTGTCTTAAGGCATACTCCGGACTGGACCCGGGAGGCATGGCACGTGTGTGTGTGTGTGTGTGTGTGTGTGTGTGTGTGTGTCCGCGCGCCTCCACTTGTGCTCAGGTGTCTGAGTTTGGATTAACATAGGACGGTTTGCGATTGTGGATGTGTGAAAACGGGGTTGCAAATTTGTCTCCACAGGCCTACTCTATGAACTTGCCTCAAATCTCCCAACTTCCCACCGCTGACAGTCAGAACCCTCCTTTCACACACATGGACCGGCTCTGCATGCTCACCACACTTTTCCAAAAGGCTGCCATCATCGCATATGTTACATATTAAACTGACGTGGAATGCCTTCCCTCCCCTCCACACGCGGTTTTAATGTATAAAAACACCCCATTGTCACCTTTGAATCCCTCCCCATCTTCTCCCCAATATGTTTATAAGGCACAACCGTTACTTCTGCATTAAGAAAAATATCCCATAAACCAAGAGCATTTATTTATTCATCTGTTGCTATAGAATGTTCCCTCGTGTGGTGAGCTAATAAACTTTTCTTCCTTGAAAAAGACTTGGGGATGGGGGTGTAGCCAGTAGAGTCTTTGCCTAACCCCTGGAGCACTGGGTTCCACCCCCAGCACCTCAGAACTGATGATTGGTGGGACATGCATGTCACTTCAGAGGTAGAAGCAGGAGAATTCAGAAGTTCAAGGCCAACATAGCAAGCTTGAGACCAGCCTGGGCTACTCCAGACTGTCTCTAAACCAAAACGACAATAAAACCCAGAAGAGAGAAGCAGAGCAGGGCTTTGTCAGTGTCCAGGCCTTGGCTCTCCAAAGCTCACTTTTCTTTATTTTCAGTTTTAACGTGATTGATGGCAAGCCCTCATAAATGAGTAAAGACCTATCATCAAGCCTTTGGAACTTTGAAACAAGTGGGAAGCATGACTGTCTAGGTTTGCAAAGGAAAAAAATAAGTGCCACCCATGTTCCATCAGGAAAGGAACTGGGGCTATGCGCCATTCTGTCAGCCTACAGCAAGAGACTGGAGAGGTCTTACAGCCCAGGCCTCCAAACTCAGTAGTCTAGAAACCATGGCAGGCAACATCCCCCTTCCCAAAGCCCACCTCTTTGCCCATGGGCAACATACCAGGCTTGCAAGGGAGCCAAGCTAAAATAAAGTCAGTGGTGCAGGGCATGAAATGTGATCCTTCCCAGGAAGACCAGAGAAAGTGTCTCCACGATGTGTCTTTATCCTGAGACAATTGTCGGGGAACTGGGTAGCTGTAAGGGCCCTTCCACAGAATCCTAGAGAGTAAATGGCTCATGACTGCTTTCAGCCCGGGAATCTGAGCTGGTATGTAGGGCCCTAGACCAAAGGCACACTTACCTCCTTCATCCACCCCAGGAATGCCAGGAGCAAAACTGTCATTGTTTCCTGGAGGCCACAGAGGCTGTCATTACTGAAACAAAAGTGTAGACAGAGGCTTGAACTGCCATAGAGGCAGCTACAGCTACAATGCAAACAAGTGTTTGCTCGCCGCCTACACACACACACACACACACACACACACACACACACACACTTCGGGTAAGAGGAGATAGAAAAATCAAAACATCCTGAATCAAAATAAACAATGTTCAGAAAGGAGGAGGCTTTCAGAAAGAAAGTGGAAACTGGGAAACTGGGTTTTCATGAGTGCCCTCCACCACCAGTTCTCCCTTCTGACCCCTCACTGTCCCCGGAACCAGTCACAGTCATCACTGGCTGGCCTTTAACTAGGGAGCTCTCCTGGTCCTTTATTATTATCCCAGGGCTGCAACAGAGGAAGCAGGGCCTGGGGAGTCCTCTGGGGTTTGGATCTTCTCAGTAATCACTCCTCTGGAAGCTGGGTTTCCAGAACAGGTGCTAGGGGCACCTGAGGCCGAAGACTGCCTCCACCATCACCACCATCTCACGCCCCCTGCCAGGCTGCCTTCCCCCCAGCTTCTCTGAGGAACACTTTGCATTCAGCAGGAGGCTGGGCAAGTGCTGAGGGGTCTTTGACTACTTGTTGAGGACTCTGCTAGAGGAGAATCCAGCGGCCCTGGTTTATCCCCAGGCCCTCTCTCAAGACAGCACAGTTGTCCATTTTCCTTCTCCCCGCAGCAGCATTATCATGTGACTTCTTATAATCCTGAACGGTTGCCTGGAAACTGGAAAGCAAGGTGATGGATTTCTGCACATGCTCACACACTCCCCCACCCCCTTTAAAGAAAAACCCTACAGAGGATAGACAGCCCACCTTGCCTAAGTGCAGGCAAGTTTAATAAAGCAGAGAGTGGTCCTTTTCTGGAATTATGTGCTGGGCTGAAATCCTAGAATACCAGGAAGCAAGGGTGAGGGCTCTATGGGAGGCATCCAGCCAGATCTCTGACCCTTGTCAGCTTCACAAAAGCCATTGTGGAGGGGAAGTCACACCAGCTGGGATCTGAGAGGTGTCAAGACCCAGGATATTGCTCTAAGATTCAGGAACTCTTTTATTTCTTGGGAAAAGTGCCACCTTATACAATGTACCTTTGTTTAGGGGGGAGGAGAGAAACGAGGGTGACTTTTCCTAAGACTAGTCTACCTGACCACTAAGTGCCATTTATTTGTTCATCTGGAGATAGAGGAAACGCCCGCTCTAAAGGCTGCTGTGAATGCAAGCAATACGTATGGTAAAGGCTCCACATAAGCTTGGCACATAGAATGTATTCACAACATAATGGTTATTTTTGCACAGTATCCCGCTCCCTCAATAGACTGTTCCCCTTTTGGAAAGAAACCCTCATATTAGTTTATTTTGGGTCACAGTGACACAGTGTGTGACAGAAGAAACTTAAGGAATGAAAAATTTGTCTTGGCTCACAGTTTCAATTCATCACAGCAAGGGAGTCTTGGCGGGCGCTCAGTTCGCGGCAGTGGGAGTGTGTGGCGATTGCTCCCATCACAGCAGGCCAGGAAATAGAGAGTGCAACAAAAACCAAGGGCCAGGTGTGGCCTTCAAAAGCCGGCCCTAGACCTACTTCCACTGCCGTGTCCTGTTACTAGAGGTTCTCCAGCCTCCCAAAGCAGTGCTACCAGCTGGAAAGTAAGTGCTCAAAACACTGGAGGACATTTGGGATTCAACCTCAGCCTCTGAGCAAAGATATCCTCCAATTAGGAGTTAATAGTGACCCTGGGAAGTCCTATAGAAGAAAGACCAAAGGAGGCCATGATGATTCATCTTCATCGTCAACTGGATTTGGAATCACCTAGGAGGCACATCATTGAGTGGGGCATCCCTGGGGCTTTCTGGCCAGTCTTACTCTTGCTGAGTTTGGTTCGATGAGAGACTCTGTCTCAAAAAATAAGGTGAAGAGCAATTGAGGAAGACACTTGATGTCAACCTGTGGCTTCTATGTGCACCCGTATACCCAGAGAGACAGAAACAGAGAGAACAGAATTTTGAAGTTCAGGTGACTCTTCCAACATAATCAAATCTAACCCGTCACTTAAGGATGAGGAAAAGTACACAAAGAAGGTGAGGAGATTTTCCTAAGATCACCACGTATACATCAGAACTGTCCAGAACTCCCTAGAGGCCTTGATGCCTGGTCCGTCTTTTTCCTTCCACACCATGGGGAAGAGACTTGGAGTGGAGCTCGCTCAGAGCAGGACTTCAACAGCAAGTCTCAAGAAAGAGATTGAGATGCTTTTCTGAAAGAACCACAACAGGGTCTCAGCCTGAATCCTTTGGGGCACAGCTCCTTCCCATGTAAGCCCCTGACCCTGGCAACTGAGCTCTCTTAGGCCCCTCTGGATGGCTCCATCCTGTCTTCCATGGAAGCAGTTGACTCCATGGGCATCTCGGTAGGCATGGTCCACTGAAGGAGAGGACACTCTCACCGAGCCTCGGAGGAGGAAGGAGTAAAACTGGGACTCACTTTCCTGTCACTCTTTTCCTTCCTCTCCTCTTGGCAGAGGAGGACAGACAGATGTCAAGGACTTTGAAGGCACAAGAGAACAGGTGAGGTTTCTCAGAGAAGTCCTAACCACAGAAAGCACAGGGGGAACTTACTTATCCTTGATTTATTGAACTGAAAACCCCGTGAAATAATCATCTTAAACTTCCCAATTTGATTGATTAGGAAACGGTTTTGCTGTGTGTTATAAGTGGCTCTACAAACTGCCTTAATATTTTTTAATTTATTTTTATGTGTCTGAGTGTTTTGGCAGCAGGTACGTAAATGCATCACATGCGTGCAATGTTTGTGGAGACCAAAAGAAGGCACTCAGTCTCCTGGAACTGGAGTTACAGTTGCTGGCCACTATATAGATGCTGGGATCTAAACCTAGTCCTCTGCAAGAGCAGCCAGTACTCTTAAGCACTGAGCTATCTCTCCAGCCCCTTGCTGACATCTTACATGTCACCATTGTGAAATTTACATTTTTAGGAGTTGGCCTGAACTTGTAAGCAGAAGAGATCATCTGCATCAAAACCAACCGAAAAGAAGTTTTTAAAGTTATCTTCTATACAATCAATAAACATCCAGCAAACAGCCTTCATAAAAGGCTGTTTTCAGGAAATGAACTGAAAAGCAAAAAGAGAAGCAGGTGGGGGAGATGACTCAGAGGTAACTCAGGCATGAGGGCCTGAGTTAGATCTCCAGAACCCATGTTTTTAAAAAAGGCTGGGCCATGGTGACACATGCTTCTAATCAATCCCAGTGCTTGAGGAGGTAGAACCAGGCAGATATTGGTGGATCCCTGGGGCTCCCTAGCTAGTCTGATGGGTGAGCTCCAAGTTGGTGACCAATCTTGTCCCATACAGCAAGGTGGACCATGCCTGAGGAATGAGAACTGAGGTTCATCTGGCCTCCACACACCTATACATGTACAAACAGCTACACTCATACACAGAGAAGAATCCCTGAAATCATCACTCTGAGGCCATGTGACAGTCTGCTGATCAGGAGCTCTGTGTGCCTCCACCAGCCCCAGACGTTTCCTTCTGCTCCTGCTACTTTGTTTTATTTATTTTATTTTAATTTATGCATACGTATGTGTGTGTGTGAGATGTGAGTGCATGTGCCTAAGGAGTCCAGAAGAAGATCACCTGGAGCTGGAGTTACAGGGGATTGCTGCCTGCGGGTGCTGGGAACTGAACTGGGGTCCTCTGTGAGAGCAGCAAGCTCAAGCCCCATCTTGCTAGGAAGTAAAATTTAGCTGAGCTTAAGACAAATTTCTTTATCCCTTCACCATTTCTTGAGTTGCTGTGAGCCTGTCTTTCGGTTGCACGACTGATTCTTTTCCCCAAGTCTGAAGAATGTGTCATGGAAGGGCGGACTGCTCTACGCATTCCAGCCTGCTCTAGAACCTTCTAGTTGCTGCGGAAACTTCTCTCCATCGGATCCCCAGTGTTCTGCTTCTGTATATAACGTATCAGTGCTGAAGCCGGTGTCCTCGCCCCTCACCTCACTGGCTCTGGTGCACTCGGGTAGTAGGACATGATTGGCAAGCTTCTTTCCTTCAACAAGTCTACACTGGCTGTCTACACTGCCTTTCATCTTTTGGTCTGGACATCTCATAATCTCCCTTCTGTGCAACCCATTCCAAGACTGGTTATTAAAATCCTATTTGTGAAGTTGTAGGAAGCCATTTTGAACCGTATGGAGCGGAAGTGGCGAGCTGCACTGCCGGCCGCGCTCCCCATCCCTTCTTACCCGAGACCCTCCCCTCTTCTCCACTCATCGGTCTCTGTCCCTGGGCTCCTTTTCCAGGAAGTGTCTTCAACTCTGGCCTCTTTTACAGTTTTCAGTTCATCTTGCATTTTGATAGGCTAGCCTCCAATTTAACATGCTTAAAACAGCTGGGCTAGGGGCATGGCTCGGTCAGTTGGTAGAGCACTTGCCTAGCATGCAGGAGGCCTGGGCTCAATCCTTAGCACTGCATAAACCAAGTGTGGTGAGAAAACAAACAAACACAACAAACATCCCAGAGCTACTCTGTCCCTCACTGGAGCCAAGCTTCTTTCCCGATGGCAGTGGCCTCACCATCCCCAGCAGTCCAGGTTAGAAACCAGGTCTCAGATCCTTGTTCTCCTTCAAACACCCCCATTCACTCTCCCAGTGCTGTTGAGTCCATATCCCCAAAACCTCCCATCACCCCCTTCACCCCATCCACTCCCACAGCTCTTGCTGTTTCTCACCAGGACAGTAACAGTTCCTCATTGTTCTCCGAGCCTGCAGTTCAGATGTGCGCCCCTGGTCCTTCTACACGCCCTGAGTCCTGGTGTATTGCTGTCCTAGCGAGCATCCTGCAATTGGCCACGTTGCTCCTTGGTTTCAACTCCTCTTCTGGCTGCCTATAGCCTTTACCATAAGCCCCCAAACCCAAACATGACCCATAAGAGGCCCTTCCTAGGCCCATTTCCCACGATATTTCTGCTGCTTCCTCTCCCCCACCGCATACAGTCTCACGGGGTGTGCTGGCATCTTTTCCTTTCTCTTTTGGCTTGAGATACCGTGACTCCTCACCTCCTTCATTCCTACCTTGCCCTGTTCCCCTAGGCTGGGGTAGCACCTGGGCCCTGCGCTTTTCTGTCCCAACCACTCAGTCATGACCCCTTTGAGGTCAGGGACTGTGCTTTGGGATACTTGGACCCCTTAGCTCGGTGCTTGGCACATGGGAAAGGGTCAAGTAATAGTAGAACTAGATTGTATACGATGGGAAATGTTTAACAGCTGCTGAAAGCTGTGCCTCAGCCAGTCAGAAGTGATGCCAGCCTGGAATAGAGTCTCCGGGGCTTGCCAAAGCTGAGCGTTTGGTGACTGCACCATAGAAGCCAACCTAGATTAGTCCCATGATTCCCCACTTCCTGGCATCAAGGTCCTGTATATAGATGGGACTTATTGACTTCTGATATAAAATGGAGAAGATAGGCTGAGATTAGGTTTTAAAAGACCGTGACTTCTAACGACATCGGTGCCTCAGTGGCACTTTTATCTTGGGGGTTAGTCCACTCAGTGGGAGGGAACTCATGTGTGGTACTGTAAACATAGCCAAAGACACGTGGCTGGAGAGGTCAGAGAACTTAGAGAAAACCCCAAGGCACACCCCTAGACCAATGTAATTTCCTACTGTGTACAAAATATGGATCCTTATATTTACAGACAAGTATGCCATTTCACCACTCATCAAAGAAGCTTCTTTTGCAACAGATACAGACTATTACTGAGTTCTACAACTGGTCCTACGCAGAAATTTTCTGTGATTGGCTCAAGTCTAAGTGGCACATCTACATGCAACCTCTACACCTAAGGCTCACAGAACAAAGAACAAGGGATAAAGTGAACCAATGCATCTCTCAGTTCTCATCAATGAAGCTCCCTCATGCAACAGAGGGGTAGGAACACAAAAGGTCACAAATGGCCAAAGTGTGGAAAGTAAGGGTCTGCAGAGTGGGGGTCTTTGGACAGGGCTCTTCAAGGCTTAGGGACCATTGAGGAAGAGGCTGTAGAAAGATTGTAAGAGTCAGGGAGGCGGTGTATGACCATATGGAAACAGAGTCCTACAGGCTCCTGGGACCTTGCCCGTATGAACCTACAGGAATAGTGTCAGCATGCACAAGACCCATGCAAACTCAAGCAGACAAAAACCCAGCATAGAACTGTGGACATGGACAGCAGACCCCAGCTGATTACTGCTGGGTAATTGCTGATCTTCTTAAAGGGAAGTACTCTAGATAGGCTGACTATCTCAGTGGATGAGCTTGCACTGAGGGACATCTGGGGACACTAACTTGACACAATAGGTCTTAACACAAATGACAGAATGTATGAATTCCAGTGGGAGGGGCTACGAGAGGTGTCAATGGGGAGAAAGATTAAGATGTTCTAGATGAAATACACATTCAATAAAAAATTTACCAAAAAAAAGGGCTGTGACGATGATGATGATGATGATGATGTAGCCCTGGCTGGCCTAGAACTCTTTATATAGACTAGGCTTACCTCAACTCAGAGATCCATCTGCCTCTGCCTCCCGAGTTCTGTGCAGGGATTAAAGTCATGTGCCACTACACTGAGGCACAGACTGTGATTTTTATCTTCAGTATTTTTACTGGGGTGATGAGGCAGCCCTCACAGGAAGTGAGTGAGTTATTTGGAAGCCAGTCCCCAGCCAAGCCCTGAGCAGGCCACAGGCCCAGGTGCTTCCTCACCTGCAACCTCAGAAGAAACCCTGAGCAGGCAAACCAAGCCCAGATTCTGAGCTCACAGATTAAGGCCCATCCCTCGGGGGGGGGGGGGGGGGGGGGGGGAGTGGCAAGCCTAGATCTGTAGATAAGACTTTCTGCCCTGTCAGTTCCTATTGTGAAGGCTGAGAACCAAGCTACAAGGCACACTTTCTGTGCTTTATTAGATAAGAGCACGTTGTTGGGAAATAGGGACAAGTATTACCTGGCAAAATTCGAAAATATCTGAAGGCATTCAAAGGGTCCCAGACCTTTGTAGAATGTATCAAATTCCCCAAATAGATTATGAAAAGAAAACCAAGCCAAATCATTATGAGACCACGTAGATTACAGGAGACCCCTGATCACACTCAGACCTACAAAGGCTTTGTTTCTACCTTTGCCTGAATGGCTCCTCCCACCCCCATGAAGATAGAAAATGGAATTTATTGCTCTAGATAGTGAATATTATTATTTGTTAGCTATTGCTTTCAGATTTCAAAGAAGGAAATTGATTTAGAGGGATGCTGAACTTGGACCAAAGGTGCTGGGGAAAGTTATAATTTAAATTTAAAGTTGTAATTTAAATGTAGTTCTAAAAGCAAGGGTGTTTGTACTAAGAGCAGGAGCGAATGCCTGCCGTGATCGAACTTCCTTCTGAGTGTCAATCAAATATAGATGGAGTGAGGTGTGGCCTAGAAAGACTTTGGGGAAGTCATTACTTTATTAACTTAAGACTGTGTCTTCTAAATAGAGAAGGAGAAATTATCCCTAGATCGTTATGGTTGAATGTAATGGCTTTCTTAGTAAAAACATTAGCATTACAAACAAAATCCCAGGTGTGACTTGAGCCCAGGTTCCTGTACTTTCTAGAGAAACAGTTTCACAGATAACTTGTGAAAAAGATATACCAGTTATTGAAACTATAAAATCCAGCTCAGTGAGTCATTCAGGCATTCAAGGGAAGTTAGAACAAGTGGTATGAACAAGTATGGCGCAAGTTCAGCTTTTCAGGAAAGGAGGTCCTGAGCTTGAAAGGAGAGGAAGCAGAAGCAGGTGGTACAGACCGAAGCTCTTAGCTAAAGGTACTGGTCCCCTTTCCCCTGAATGGACTCTTTTTGCAGAATTAGAGGAGCCATGTGTTTAGTACGCTAAATCCACCTACCTTTGTAAAGCTTACCACAGGAATCGATAATTCACAAATGAGAAAATGATCAAGACCTGCAGGCCTGACTTGAGAGTCAGATGACACAGTCATAGAGGGCGGGGCAAGAAAGGAGCTTCAGCCCTGCAGACTGCCTAGTCCAGGGATGGCAGAGTCTGCAGGACTCTCCTGAGGCCCAGAGGTGAGAAGCTTAGGTGTCAGACAGCTGCCTGCCTTGTGGGTGGGGGAGGGGCAGACAGATGTCTACTTGGAGGGCACCCTGGGATACACCACAGCTGCTAAATCACTTCCAGAGGTCAAGACCAACAAAGATGCCTGACAGAGCCCTGCCACCCAGGGAGTGTGGGCTTGGTGGGAAGGTGGAGGCTTTTTGCCCATTTCTGCTTTATCTGTGTAGGCCAAGCACCTGTTTTACCCTTTAACTGACCCCCCACCCCCCACCCCTGAAGCTCTGACCTTTTCTACCCTAACAAGGGTGGGCTTTCTGCCCCTCTCCAGTAGTCCCCTGCTCTGACAAGGTGTCGCCTTAAACTCCAGGGAAGGACCTGCAATTTCTTGGGATAGTAATTCTACCAAAGATAGGCCCGGCCAGGAAGCCTGTGGGGTTGGGAGGAAAGCAGGTGTCTGGTGCTATGGATGCCTGGTTCCCACATGGAACAGAAGGATGGAACCCTGCCCTCTGCAGTCTGCTGCTTGGATGGGAGTGGGAAGGAAGACACTGTTAAATAACTCAGGGACCATTTTGATAGTTTTGTGTGTGTGCCAGGTGCTAGACTGAAGAGGTGGGATTGGACTAGTAGGGGACCAGATATGGCCAGCAACGAAGAGGAAAGAGGCTGCAAAGGCCCAGGCCCAAGGAGGTGCTGCCTTCCCTAGAAACGGAGAGCCAGGGGAAGAGAGGCAGACTGACCCAGGTGGTCAGAAGATGTGAGATGGTCTCTCCCCTCCTCCCTCCCTCCCTCCCTTCCTCTCTCTTCCCTTTGTCTCTCCCTCCAGCTCTTCCTCTTTCTCCTTCCCTCCCCCTCTCTCTTTTCTTTCTTCCTTCCTTCGGTACCTTCTTTTTTTTTTTTTTTCTGATAGAGGAACTCATGATCCTCCTGCCTCAGCCTCCTAATTGTGAGCCTACACCTGGCAGGAGGTGGTATCTTTATCCTAAAATGTAATTATCGACCTGGGAGCGGGCTAAGGGGTTAAACCTGGAGGCTCTGGAAATAGAAGCCTGGCCCTGCCGAGACTTCTCCATTCCCTAGGTGTGAAATGCATGGGGGGGGGGGGGGCTGCTGTCAGATTAAATGAAGTTGTACAGCAAAGTGCTTAGGACCCAGCTGGTGTCCAGGGAATACTTGGTTAGGGTGATCTATCTTGGGAAAAAAAACTAAGGACGACATCCTGGGCTGGGTCCCATTTCCTACTTAAAATCTCCTTTCCCGATTACAAAGTAAGACTAACTAAAATAAAGGTTTCCCTGAGATGGTGTCCAAATGGATATCAATCAATCAAATAAGTGAATTTAGTTTCCGAAAATTGTAGATTCTCAGCTTCCGGTTACACATGGCCTCCTAAGACCAGCAAGGATCTTGACCTCCCTTTCATATTTCTGTGGCCAGTCTTCCAGCCAGAGGGAGGGCACTGCATGCGCCCGATGCATTCTCACTGCAAAGACAGCACTGTTGTTTTGGTCCTCAGTAGCCTCAGGTTCTATATTCATGAATTCAACCAACCTCAGATGGAAAATATTCCAGGGTGAAATAAAAGACGCCTCTGTATGGTACACACAGATTCTTTTTTTCTTGTCATAATTCCTTAAACTATACAGAATTACAACTTTAAAATATTTTGTTTATTATTTTTGTTTTATGTATATTGCCTGAACGTGAGTGCACCCATGTTGTGCAATGCTCGCTGAGGTCAGAAGACGGTGTTGGATTCCCCTGGAACTGTGGGAGCTGGTAACTGAACCCTGGTCCTCTGCAAGAGCAGCCAGTGCTCTTAACTGCTGAGCCATCTCTCCAGCCCAGAATTACAACTTTGTAGTGATCTGCATTCCATTAAGTGTTACAAGTAAACCCGAGAAGATTTAATACATGCGGGAAGATGTATCTAGGTTCTGTGCCAACAATATGCTACCTGATATAAAAGACGTGAGCACCCTGGCATGGACATCGGTTGGTGGGTGATTCTGAAGTCAGTCTCCCATGGACACTGATGGCTGACTCTACTCGCAGATGGTCAACTGCTCTTTGACTTTAGGAGGTCCTCTGTGCCCTTTCCAGCACCCTGCTCCCAGCTTGGTCAGCTCCCGTCATCACCTCCTGCTCCTTGTTTTCCAAGTCCTTCCACAGGTGTCAGTGTCTCGGCAGCATTGATGGGCTTCTAGTCCTTGTTGCGCCTTCCTGGAGTTGTAGGGTGGGTTCTGCAAGGTGACAGGAGATTCTAGCTACTTGTCTTGGGGCCCTCTTATTCCAAAACCTTCCAGAAGCACGTCCTTTCTTCCCAGCTCCCTCAAAGCTTAGCATGATTGGCAGTAGACACATATGTTGGGGCTTTTGTTTTAGCAATTTTGTGATGATCCCTGTATGACCATCAGCTTCACCAGGCCTTTCTCCTACACCTCGCTTGCTCTCTGTAAATCCTACAAGACGTTACAGTTTGGTGTAGATGCTGCTCTGCATTCAAATTCTACCTGGAAAAAGGTTTGTTTGAAGAACCTTGGCTTGTGCTGATCTGTGTGATACACATAGAAGGTGCTAGATTTCCCCAGGATATTTGTCTAGACAATGTGACCAACATAGAGCCATCAAAGTTGCCAAGGTTTCTGGAGGTTTTGTATTTGACACAGTGTGATGAAGGAGCAAGCAGAAGAATTAATGAATGATGGCTACTACACTTTTTGTTCTGCATATCTATGTGTGTGTGTGTGATGTGTCTGGATACGCAGGTGTGTATACATTCCTATGGAAGCCAGAAGCTGACGTCCAATGTCTTCCTCAGTCACTTTCCACTTTATTTACTGAGGCTGGATCTCTTGCTGAACCCTAGCTCACTGATGTTGATTCCTGAGTCTACTAGTCAGCTTGCCCCCAGCCCCCCACCTCTGCCTCCCAAGTGCTGAGATTACAGGCAGGACATCATGCATGCTCAGCTTTTACGTGGGTGTAGAGGATTCAAATGCCAATCTTCATGTTTGTACAGCAAACTCTTTAAAAGCTGAGTCATCTCCTCAATGCTAGACATGCCACAGTTTGGATGGTGGAGTCAAATCATGTTTCCAATCCTCACCTCACTACCTACTAGCTGTGGCCCTGAGTAAATTGTAAGTGGTATGCTAATTTTTATTATTATTATTGTTATTTTTTGAGACAGGGTCTCATGTAGCCCAGGCTGAACTTGAACTCTCTATGCAGCCAAGGATAACCTTGAACTGCTGATTTTCCTGCCTCAATCTTCTGGGTACTGGGATTATAGGTATGTAGTACCACATATAGTTTATGTGGTACTGAGGATGGAGCCCAGGGCTCTGTGCAGTCCAGGCAACACTCTACCAGCTGAGCTATATCCCCAGGCTAGCTGTATGGCTCTTAAAACACTCATTTCTCAGTCCATCAAATAGCAATAAGTATAAATAACCACTTTGTAAAAAAGGTTGCCTATATGAACTGGTCTTGTTAACTCACCATTTTTCTGTTTCCTGCATACCAGTTCAGGCCTCCACATAGGATGAAGATCATACAATGTGCAGAGTGCTCACCCTGGCCCAGAAAGCAGAGTGCTATCAGCTTGGATAGTGTTATCTACTTCCCAGTTAGATCAGATCTAGGAAGCTGCCTGGAGCCCTGGGCAGGCTGATTAAATGCAATCCTGTAAGAATGGTTCTGGACAGAGCCAGCACGGCTATAGGGGCCTCTGGGCTGACTTCACTGCAGCCACAGGGAGCTCCAAACCCCAAACCACCTCAGAGAGAGGGTGTGAATCTGAGGCTCACAAGCCACATCCACCAGTTCCTCTGTCCTTGGCCCCATCTTGGCTCTGTCCTTGGCACCATCTTCCCTCACAAAGGGCCATCTGAACCCGCAGGGCAAGAGAGCAGTAAAAAGGCCATAAAGGAGTGGGAAGAACAGCCATAAACTGGAGACAGAGTCATTAGTGGTTCCTCTCTGATAAGGGCTTCAAGGGCTCACAGCAGACAGCTGGGGTTTCCAAGTCTTGGTCCTGGCCTTCCAGATACTTGGATCCTTGCTTCAGAGTTCACAGGGGAAAGAACATCAAGGAAGAGAAACAGCAGGGACAGGAAAGAACAGAGAGGTGCACTGATCAAAAGCAAGAGGCAAGCTGTAGAAACTTCCAGGTAATAGCCCTACCTGGATGGCTAAGGTGAAGGGGCACTTCCTGTGGGCGGGCAAACAGATTCCGCCACTCAGCCACTCCCTCAGGTAGACGCTCCTACTACAGACCAACATCTCAAGGAACTCTGGCCTAGGACCTGCTACCCAATTTGTGGGGTACAGTCCAATATGCAGTACGGGTTGAACAGCGTGAGCTGCCATGTTCGGTATTAGGCATTTCAAGAGGACAGCCGCAGAGCACTGAGCCTGACACAGACCCTTCTGAAACATGACAGCGCCTTGAGGGTCTGCACACCGTTTACACCACGCAGAAGCCCTGTCTGGAGGAGTGGAGGCACTGGATGTAAGTCATAGGGTCCTAAGTAGTGGTAGGCTAGTCGTGAACACAGAAAGTGGGAAAGTAAGAAACTCTGGGTTGATGTCCGTTCCTACATGGTGCACAGTAGCCACCAGCCAAAGGTGAAGGATCAGAGAGGATAAGTGCCCAGTTCAAGGTCCCCCAACTGTTTCCCATAAGACGGAGAGTTTAAGATGGACTGAGATGGGGCAGGGCAAGCATTCAAGGCCGGAAGAGCTGCTGCATAAACATCCCACTAGGACTGATGTGTGGGTTCTGCCATCAAGAATTCACCTGCCTTGGGGCTAGAGAGATGGCTCAGTGGTTAAGAGCACTGGCTGCTCTTGCAGAGGACGTGGGTTCAGTTCCCAGTACCCACATGGCCAACTAACAACACTCTGTAACTCCAGTTCCAGGGGATATGTTCACCCTCTCCTGGTCTCTGTGGACATTGGACAACACAAGTGCACTCACATACATGCAGGCAAAGCACTCAAACATATTTATTTTATACAATAAAATAAAATAAATTTACAAAAGAAAGAGTTCACTTGCTTTGATGTCCTGGGCTCAGGCCTTCCCATCTTGTGCCCTCTTTTATAATCAGGAGACTTGGTAAACCCTTGCAGTAGTGCTAGTTAACACTCGTTTCTGAGTGATAGGACTCAGTACACATAGACCTACATCTCTGAAGCTAGTTATCTGTCCCAGGCTGGCTCGAATTCACTAAGTAGCCAAGGATGGCACCGAACTTCTGATCTTCCTACCTCTACCTCCAGAGTTCTGGGATTACAGGCATGTGCCACCATGCCTAGTTTATGCAGTGCTAGGAATGGAACTCAGAGTTTTGTGCATGGGAAGCAGGCGCGCTACCAACTGATCTACACTGTAGCCCCTAAGGTGCTGCTTTAAAGGGCCAGGGTCAATGAAGTAAAGATGAATTTATTAGTTTTTCCAGTGGGCTGTGTGCTCTTACCATCTGAATGTCTAATCAAAGAACTGTGGTGACTATCCAGGCTGGGCTCAAAGGCCCACTTTCCAGTTCTGGCTTAGCTCTGTCTGTGACTCAGGCCACCTGGGGTAGCCTAGGTCCTCATCAACACAAAGGCAGGCTTGAATGTCAGCAACTCTGCCTGTCACTCTGACACCAGCAGCTCTTCTGGCCTCAATCTCCCCAGTGTAGAGTTCAGTGATTGGACTGATGGGACTACTTTTGGCCACATCATTCACAAGATCTCAGTTTCAAGATGACCAGACTCATTGGATGAAAGGAAAAAGGACATCAGAAGGCAAGCTACCACTTACCCATTCTCACTTTTTTGTAGCCTGAGTTGTCTGTCCTTGACCTCCTCTGAGACTAACAGGGAGGGAAGAGGTGCCAGTCTTTGTGACCTTGAGACTAGGCTTCAGGTTCAGGATTTAAGAATGATCATGCAACCTTGAGGGATTCACCCCTATCATCCCAGCATCCCAGCAAGTGACAATGAGTTTCAGGTTACAGAGTAAGACCCCGCCTCCCACCCCCCAAACAATCAACAAAACAAAAAATGATAGTGCAAATTCAAATACCAAGTGGCTGGTCCCACCACCTATTCCCTCTATCCCTCGGACCCCTTCCAAGGAGCCATCCTAATTCTGACTATGAGAGGATCAGGCTTCCCTAGCCCAGAGTTAACAGTGTGTCCAGGATATGGTCTAGTCCATTCCTGAAGATACTCCAAGCATTCGAGGTTATGTAGAGTTGGAGGAACTGTTTGTAAGGGATTGCTTAAGTAAATCATGTACACTTCCTGGGCAGTATACAGGGATGAAATGGTAACAGAGTTGTAATACTGGAAAAGCTGAGATTTGCTCCAAATTGCAAGATGTAAATTATATCTGATATGCACTAAATCAAGTAAAATATATAGACAGGAAGACCTGAGGACAGATGCTGGGGCAGGGGCTCGTTTTTCTCTTGTTTCCTATATTTATGTTGACATAATATACTTGGATGCCAGCTACCCCAGCCCTTTGGGGGACGGGGAAAATGATAGCTACGCTTTTCACTGTAGTCCACTTCCTGCTCAGACTCAACTGATTGGACCATCTTTGGCCACACCATTCATAAGCAGTCCATCCTAAGCTGGCTAGTGCTGTGCCATTGAGTAACTGGGCCTACAGGGATGATCTGAGTTGATCATCTTTTCTCAGAAATTTGAATTGAGGAACAAAGACAAAAATTGTGCTCCAAGGGGCTGAAGCTGCAGCCGTGCAGGGGTCTAGAGACGGGGAAGGAAACCCTTGAGCAAGGGCCTTGCATTGGTTAGGAAGGAACAGGGGTGAACTAAGAAAGCAGACGGGTGTGCTCCAGGGACAGGAAAGCAAGGGTGGCTGCCTCAGCCATTGTGGGTAGCCAGCTCCTTACCAAGGGACTTAATTCTTGCAATGCACTCTATTTTCCCTGTTCTTGCAATTGAAAAACATTAGCTTGTACTTTCCAAAACATCTGTGTCATTATATTACTTTTGATAAAGGACTGTCAAAAAGGATTCCGCTGCATCTTAGACCCTACCATTTCAGGGTGTTGTCCTGCACCCCATCAGATATAGATGCTTCTTCACCTATAATGGAGTTCAAGCGCAATCAGCTCATCCAAGTTGAAAATACACTGACTACATCGGACCTGCTGTATTAGATCACTCAGGCAGGGATTGAACTTGTGATCCTCCTGCCTCAACGCCCCAGGCTCTAGGATTGTGAGTGTGTGTCACCATATCTACTAATAGCTTAGCCTAGCCTACCATAAGTATATTCAGAAAATTTCCATCAGCCTAGAGTTAGTCAGAATCATCCAACACAAAGCCCATTTTGCAATTAAGTACTGAATACCTTATGTGATTTATTGAATACTGCACTATGGTTGTACTACTGCTTTCACTCCAGGTAACCTTGAAAAATCGTAGGTCTTACTCATGTAAGTCTGGTGTAGTCTGGGTTTAAGACCAGCTTGGCCTAATTTAATTAATTAATTAAATTTTTGCCAGGACTGTAGAAGAGCTACAGCTCAATGCTATGAAGGCCCAAATCTCTCTTTAGAGCTTTGGCATTGGAGACTCCTAGCCAGAACTTACCAGAGATAATCAAACAGCAGGGCCCTGTCCCTCTCAGAAAGGAAAGATCATTTCTGAAAGGCAGTGTGGCATCCCTTGCCACAGGTGGACCACATTCTTAGACCACAGTCTTTGGATCTGCATTTATACATGGGTCTCTACACAGAGACCACAGACACACACACAAACTAGGCCACATAGCTTGGAAATACCAGAGAAGAAAACAGAAGAAACTATAGAACGGAGACGTACAGAATCTCTCAGCAAGGGACTGTTGTTAGTGGATCTGAGCAGGTAAGAGCTAGAAGCCTCCCGGTGTCACCCTTCAGGACTGCCATTCCCCTGGCAGGCGTTTTGTTTCTGCGATTCCCCTTGGAGCCACTATCTGCACACAATCTCCCTGCTACCTCGGATTCTCAGATTCGTGGCCAGATTAAGGGATCTGAAAGAGGCAGATGGTCTTGAACCTTTTTCTTCCTAGATAAAGCACATACAGCTGTGCTTGACTGCTAGCTATTTATTTTTATTTCATTCATTCACGCATTCATTTTGTATGTGTGTGGACACACACATGCTGTGACACCTGTGTGGAGATCAGAGAAAAACTGTAAGAGTGGGTTGTCTCCTTCCGTCATGTAAATCCCAGGGATGGAACTCAGGATAGCCAGATCTGGTTGCAAGTGTTTTTACCCACTGAGCCGTCTTGCAGGTCTCTGCCTGCTAGCTTTTGCAGACTTTCTTCCTACCTACTTGCATATTGAGAGAAAGAGACCTAGGGTGGGTCAAAAAGGGGAAGGTACTGAGGACAGAGCAAGGAGTGTGTGCTATTTGCCAGTCACCCAGGAACAATCCTCTTCCCCGCTCTCCCAAGGTCTCTACCAGGCTTCTTGGAAGAGGGCAGGTTTTTTTTTTTTTTTTCTGCAGCCAGAGAAAACTGGTATTGGAGACCTCGAGCCTGGGCTCTGTGAGCTTGGCCAGTTTTATTTTTTTAACCTTCCCAAGCCTCAGTTTTCCCAACTATTAAATGGGAACGAATTACTCTATTATGAGGAAGATGAAATGAGAAACTAGCATCAAGGCCCATGCCTACACTAAGTGTCCTGTAGAGGCGTGCCTCCTGTCGTCTGGGGAATTAGGCTGTGGCAGTACTTTTCCACTCTGCTCTGGCCTCTTCCTGGGAGAATGGCCCATGGTCCTGTAGGAAGTCAACCATCTTCCAGGCTTTTCCACGAGCAGACCCAGTCTGTGTTTTTCGGATTGTGTCCATCAGTAGTGCTCTCCTGGCCCAGGGAGGGTGAGTGGTAATGACCAAGCCTCTGTAACCAAGTTTGGAAACATGTGCTTAAGTCAATCCCAGCTTGATGAGGCTGGCCTGCTCCCAGAGTGGCTTTCCATCCACACTCTGGCCAGGGGAGCCTGGCCCACATTCCCTCCACAACAGCCAGGCCTGTTTGATCCTCAGAGCCCTTGGGCTCTGACCCGAAAGCTCACCTCTGTTCCAGAGGCTCCATTCAGAAGGCTGAGCCATGAGTCATGACACTCAGGATGACTGGGGATGAGTACCAGGAGAAGTGTGGGCTCAGTGGACCAGGAACATCAGGGAGACCCCCATCTACTCACTGGTGGTTAAACCAGGCATCCCTTCCCTGAGAGGCAGGGAAGGGGCTGGGCAGAGGGGAGGTTGGGAGATGCCCTCCAGCCGCCACTATTTGTGAGCCATCAGTCTCCCCCAGGGAAGAAACGTGCCTTGGTGGCAGATGGGCCTGAGGCAGTTGGCCAAGGAATTAGTGACTTCTCTCTACTGGATTGAAAATGGTGGCCGGGAAAAAAAAATACACATAACCGCCACTCAGCCACCCCACTAGAGAATCCAGCACACCAGCAAAGAGTCGCAGAAGGAAAGGAGATACAAATGTTTTGAGTTTAGCTATTAAGCATAGTTTCCAGAGAGTGTTCTCATGTCTTGAAATGAAACAGATGAAAGCAACATGTGTCAATGGTTGTAGGAAGGCAATAATGTCATCAACAGGAAATAAAGCAATTGAACACTGAAGCCTCAGCCCAGAACTTAACTCTTCTCCTGCCTGTCGCCAAGGCCTGCTGCTTGGAAGGCTGAAGAAGTTTCCTGCACGCGGGGTCTCTACCTCTCTAAACCTTCCCCCGGGGCCTCCTGGGAGCTCCCTGTGAGGATCACTAGCCTGCGCCTCTTAAAGAACAATGATCTTAGGAAGAAGGGAGCCCCAGGGCTCGCTGCAGAGGAAGGCCTCTCTCTCTGTGAAGAGGCTACAAAGCCTTGGCTGTGGGACCACAGTTAAGAGCTCCTGGCAAAGGCTGCTGGCAGGGGCACGCAAAGACAAGGCCAATGTGCTGGCGCTAGAGAGGGCGGATGGCGCCACCAGGAAGTCTGTGGGCCCCAGGAGACACTGAGCAGCAGAGCAGATGGAGTAGGCAGGGGCTGGGAGATCCTTCCTCTTCTGATTCTTCTACCCATGCAGAAATGTGTGTGTGTGTGTGTATACCAGCCTCTATGGTTGACCCTAAGGAACCATGGGACAATGAAGACCTTGGGCCCAAGGAAGGAAAGCTAATGCTCTTAGTCTGGAAAGTGGCTGGAGGGAGGGGCCTCTTCAGGTCAGTCTTGCCACTTTGCTTTCTTCTCTGAGGAGTACACTCCATTGTTTTAGGAGTGCTTGCCTCCCTGCTGATCCAATATATCACACACAGATAATACATAAAACCTGTATATCAAACAGGCAAAACAGATAACGTGGCATCACGGAGCAAGAACATCTACCAGTCCAGTTTTAGGCCTGGCCTTTGAGCTTGCAGGTCAAGTGTTGCTCGGCCAAGCTGTGCGCTGCACTTATCACCTGCACTGGAGTTCCTGGGGAGGTCTCAACAAATCCAGATTCTAGAGCTTTATTCCCCATATCAGAAAGCTAGATTTAGGGGTCGGCAACTGAGTCCATTGAACCAATATATCTTGAGCCAATATATCTCAAAACATAGGGGTGGTAGAATTATTATGACACAAAGACAAAATTAACAGAAATATCTCAGCCCTTCTCTCATGACAACACACAAAACAATAATGAAAACAGTTTGGGGCAAGTCTTGATGAAGGATTCTGGTAGAGGGATATTGGTCATCACTCAGAAGTATATGTATTTGGGTTGAGGGTACCCATGTGTGTTAGTCAGCCTGGGGTGCCATTCATTACAAAATGCCATAAACAGGCTAGGTTAAACAATAGGAATGCATTTCTCACAGTTCTGGAAACTGGAAATCTAAGATCAAGGTGTTGGCCAATCTGGCTTCTGCTGGGTGGTTTACGATATGCAGACAGCCATCTTCTGACTGAGACTTCACATCGTGGAGAGAGAGAAAGCTAGCTCTGTCATACTGGCCCCACCTTCATGATCTCATCTGAATCTAATTGCCCCCCAAATGGCCCATCTCCTAATGTGGAGGGTTGGGCTTCCAACATACGAATTAGGGGGGCACTTTTCAATCCATAGTATCATGTTTCATGAACTTCCCAAAGAACGCAAGGAAGTGAATCTGACTCACGTCTGTAGGTGTCTGTCATGTATGGTGCACTGGCCTTGGTTCCAGGGCAATGCCTGCAGTGTCAGATGTGGGCTTTGACCTACAGGAACCTTCCTTTTATAAGAGATTAGCCCAGAAAGCAATCAACTATAGTGGAGTAAGGGTTCATTAATAAAGAGCTGTATTCAGAGCACAAAGAGAGCAGAGGGACACCTGAGCCAACTCGGGACAAGATGAGAAAGGGGCAGGCAGCCCGAGGGCACCCCTGAAAGCGGAACAGCCTGAACAAAGCCCCAGACTCTACCAACAGCCTCAGAAGTGGCGGCAGCTCCGGCAGAGCCACGCTTCCGGTGCCGGCACACAGCCCAGGAGGCATGGGGTAGAGGCTGACATGGCCAGAGCAAGGGAAAGCCTAGTGCCCTGCTAAAGTATGTATGTCCTTTGACTTTACAGATGAACTGCCTAAAACTGGGCAGTGGGAAGCTGTGCTGGTTAGTTCTTGATGGAAACCTAGACGTTATCTAGGAAGAGGGAATCTCAGCTGAGGAACTGCCTCTATCAGATGTGGCTTTTCCTTGATTGCTGATTGACGTAGGAGGACCCAGTCCACTGTGGCCAAGGCCATCCCTAGACCAATGGGTCTGAGCTGTATAAAAAGGGTGGCTGAGTGAGCCAGGGGAGCAGGCTAGTAAGGGGCATCCTCCATGGTCTCTGCTTCAATTCCTGTCTCTGGGTCCCTGCTTTGAGGTCCTGCTCTGATTTCCCTCAGTGCTGGATTGTTACCTGGAAGCGTAAAGCAAATAAATCCTTTCCTCCCTAAATTGCTTTGTCACAGCGAAAGAGAAGAAAACCAGGAGAGGAGCTATGTTACCCAAGACGTGTTTTAGAAAGCCCTCTATTGTGAAAGCGTTGGGGCTGATGTTAATGAGAGTAGGATCTAGGAAGCAGGGACGGCCCAGGGGGAGTCCATTACAGTAATGTAAGAGATCATATTTATTTAGATGTTTACATTTTATTTCAGCAACTGCCTCATGTTCAGCTCCCTAGAAACTGACCCTGGGATGTGAATTTTCAGGAAACAAAACAAAACACAAAAACAAACCTGCAGAGGAGTGAGGAAGTGGAAGAGAACAGGGAAGAGGGGAGAGCAAGATGGGCGTGATATCCCACGAGGGTAGCTTCCGTCCAGTCTACCCGTGAATCTGCGGACCATCCTCCCCAGGGGAAAAGGGAGCTTGATGGCTTATAAACTGGCTCTGCAGGCCACTGGTTACTGCCTAGGCGGAGGTGATATGCAGAGACACTTGGTCCTGAGTTACAGGATATGTGAGTTCTAGTAGCTTCTCCCAGGGATGCAGGAGAGAAGTCAAGAGTGAAGCATGAAGAAGCCAATGCCAGAGTGGGATGCAGGGTCCTCAAGCAGAGCCCTGAGGTCATCTGCTGCTCTGGGAGGCTGCTTATGGTGCTCCTGTACATCTCACTAACATCAGTCTCAGATCTATTCACCTAGCCAGGAGTGGGTGTCAGGGAAGAACTTGGATAGTTCAAATCTGGAGTGTGGGAGAAATTCCCAAACAAGACTGCTGAGCCAGCTCCATTTCCAGGACTAGGATGACCTTGCAGCTCTAAAAGGTGACCTTGTCCCTCCTAGGTGGGACAGTCTTGGCAAAGAAGGAAATACCTACCCCATATTGACCTCACCAGTTAACTATGAACCACATCAATAACTACAATAAGGCTTTGCATCTCGAGTCGGAGCCCATCCAAAGGCTGCCGCTGACTGGTTAAGTGAACACAGGCTAAGGTCCAATCCCCATCCGTGGTGATTCAGTGCTCCTTGTCTCCACAAGGATGGCTCTGCCCATCCTGCTCGTCTCCATGACTGTTACAAGGATAAAAGTGGGATTCCAGCCTGGGCAAGCTCTCCAAGAATGCGCAGGGCATGTCGTAAACCCAGAGCATCCCTACTTCCTAAATGGTGAGTAATGTCAGGTGAGGGCAGGCAAGGAGGAGAATGATATTCACTTCCCACCCACTACAGGTCAAAGATGCCCTGGAAGATTTTATGCAAATGATGAGAAAGGACACAGGCTGGAACTTTGACCTTGAAGTCTGATACTGACAGAGACCTTGGTCCATCCCTACAACCACACATATCACTGTGGGATCTCCACCCAAAATGCAATTCATCACCAAGTATGTGAGTTACCTCTTCAGAAGAAGATAGAGATCAAAGGCAACTATTCAGAGAGATTTCCAGCATCAGGTTCCTGTCTGACCTACTCAGCATGTGACTTATGGGACCCCATGCTTGCCCTTCTGTATCTCTGGTAGATCCTCAAATACATTGTATCCTTCCAAAACACTTAAGTCTATGTCCCAGTTCCATTTAGAGAACCTAGCTGTCCTGGATCTTCAAGGTTGCAGGACAGAAATCAGAACTCTGACTGTGACCCCTGAACGGGCTGGGGAGCCTGTGTCACCAGAACTTGGGCCCACCTCCAGGGGGAAACTCAGTGAGGATGTTGTGAGCTTGTGGTCTGCTCCAGGCTGATCGCGATTTGCTGGTACCCAGAATCCCCATCAACTCCTCCTCTGGTTTGATATAAAGCTCCTTCTGCCCATGGCTTTAGTCCCTAAGCACTTTAAGGGTGAGATCCGTCCACCTCTATTCCTGGAACGTCATGCAGGTCATAGCATAGGCAGGCACCCTTGGTGTCTGGTTATAGTGAGTGGCTATTTCAATACACACTCCCAGAGCAACCTGGGACCTGAAGGCTCTAAGATGTGGCCAAGTTGACTTAAGTAAAAATGGCCAGTATGCTGTCTCATATCTGTAATCTCAGTACTCAGGATGTTGAGGCAGGGGGATCATGAATTCTAGATCAGCCTGGACTGTATGGCGAGACCTTATGTCCAAAGGCAGAGAGAGAGAGAGAGAGAGAGAGAGAGAGAGAGAGAGATAGATAGGGGAGGGGCCGTGGATGTGGCTCAGTCATCCACACGCTTGCTGCCCAAGCATTAGATCTGAGTTCAGACCCCCAGCACCCACATACAAAGCCAGACACAGTGGCATGCTTCTCATTCCCACACTGGGGAGGCAGGCAGAGGCAAGAGGATCCCTGGGGCTTGCTGGCCAGTCAGTCTAGCTGAATTAGTGAGCTCCAGGTTCAGTGAGGGACCCTGTCTCAAAAAATGAGGTGGAGAGTGATTGAGGAGAGTGATTGTCTACCTCTGCTTCCACATGCATGCTCATACATACACACACACCCACACACCCCCCCTCACACACCCCACAGAGCAGAGTCTGGACTTGCATGCATGTCTGCCTCACTTCAAAGTCTAGACTCTTCTAGTACACCGCACATCTCTGAACTAAGACACCTGGGTTACGACATCATAGAAATAAGAGGTTAGTGGTACTCATGGCCCTAGTTTTCTGTTTCACACAGGGTCTAGCTCCGTCCCAGAGTCAAGGACTCATGACCCTGACCTCAGCACATCTTTGTTGACAAGGAGTTCTGGTAAGAGCATGCAGGAGGCTTATGTGCACCCAGCTTCCCAGAGAGAACAGGCTATGCTAAGCATGTTTTTGGTGACGCCCCCACTCTCTCTTCTCTGAGTATGTAGACTGCTGTATGGATATAAATTATCAGATGAGTTTTTCAAAATTTAACAAATCATATCATGTTTCCCTGCTTGGCTCCAAATCCATTATAATTTTTCAAGATCAAATCAAATGTCATGAACTAACTATACATAATTTGGAAGGTGCAAGGACAGGAGAAATAGCTCAGTTGGTAAAGTGCTTGGTTATCATGAAGACCAGCATTTGATTCCCAGAACCCATGTAAAGCGTTGGGTGTGGTGGTGTGCTTATGATCCCACTGGGAACCTAACTTGGGTCCTCTGTAAGAGCAGTGTGTTCTTAACCATGGAGCCATCTCTCCAGTTCCCAGGCAGTTGTTTCAGCAGCTACAGAGGACCAGTTCTTTTTCAGGGGACACTGTGATCTCTGAAACTCCAGAAATAGTTGGTCAAAGTGTGTTTTTCTGAACAACAACAAATCATTGGGTCTGGTGATACAGACCTGTAATCCCAGCTTACTTGGGAGGTTTAGGCAGGAGGACTGCAAATTCAAGGCCAGTGCAGGCAACACAAAGAGGATTGGGTGTCTAACTCAATGGTACAGCAGTAGCCTAGAATGCACAAAGTTTAACTCCTGGCCACACAAAAGAAACAAAAGAAAAAAAAGAGAGGACCGGAAGCCACAGGCATTCAAAGGTGCTAAATTCTAGGGGCCATTGGTTTCCCACCACAGTTATTCTGTGAAGAGCTGGCAGCTGTGGGTCAGCAGGTCTCTGCAGGAGAGGAAGTTGCAGAGGTCCCTGGAAGGCTTCTGCCCCCTCTCGGGTCCAAGTATGCCATTCTGCTCCAAGAGTTCCCTTGTGGCTTGAGGTGCTACAAAACCTTTTGCCAGAGTGAAGATAGGCTTTGGACAAGGAATAGGAAGAAGGACTGCAGGTGGACCAAGCCATGAAAGGAAGTCCCAGACTAGTAAGTGATCCAAACTCCCGAGAACTGGGCATAGCTCTCTACCCCCTTAAGCACTCGGAGGAATATTTATGATGCCTTACTCTGTGTCATGCACTTTGTCAGCCCTGGTTGGCCCACAGTGCTTTTCCTGGGCCCTTGAGGACTCCAGAAGTGCTCTGTAGAAACACAGGTTGGAGGGGCAGAGGTGTCCTGGCAGGGGTGAAAAAACTCTAAGAACCTCCCCCTCACCCCCCAACACACAGCGGCCTCCTGAATAGAAAAGCCAGGAATGAGGTCAAGAGAGTCCTCCCCTGCACAGGGACACAGGCTATAACTGCCCAGGGCAGCTGTTCAAGTGTGGAGTCCATTTCAAAGGCCTTTTGTTAAACCTCCAACAGCCAAAAGGACTGCCTGAAGTGTTCACTGGGAAGGACCTGGCAATTCCAGTGACCTGGAAGACTACCACGCTCCCTTTAGTCCTGGAGAATGGTGACCCTTAAGCTGGACTGTCAATGTAGTAAATCGGGCTGGGACCCAAAGGGCCTTAATGATCAAGAGGAGGCTCCTTCCATCCTTTATTGAAGCACCACATACAAGTGTGCAGAAAGGTGACTGAGAGGTTCACCAGGATGTTGGGGTTCCCTGGGACAATTTTCTAGTTCAGTGGATTCTCTATACCCCAGGGCTTATCTGCTTGTGGGAGTCAGAGTGCTGCCTGGCTTGTGGCTTTGCTCCTTCCAATTTGCTGATGACTTCCCGTTTGAAACACCACCCTCTCATTCATAGGATAAGATGTTGGACTGGTCCCCAGGCCTGCTTCTCTGTGAAGGACACCAGGGACATCTCAGAGACACCACAGGGTGGAGGGGGAATGTCCCTGAGGGTTTTCCTCTTCCCAATTCTTTTGTCTTAGATGGGTCCGGAGTGGACTTGGGTTTCCTTGTCCTTCAGATCCCCTGACCTGCTCTGCAAAGCCTGTTCTGGGAGTTTTGGTGGAGACCCAGGCCAGCTGGCACTGAGAAAGGGTCTGCTTTTCTCTCCCAGATCTTGCCCTTTGGATGCCTCTTCATTTGATTTGAATTCTAGATTGCCACCCGGAAGGGGAGGGGCTCTTAGGATTAGATCTCTTCCCCTCCCCTGAAAGAGCTAGGGTCTGTGGTTTCATAGGTAAGTTTGGGGTGAGCAGCAATCACTGCCATCCATCCGCAAGGGGGACGCTCTCAGGCCCAGACTGAGGGCAGGTTCTGGGACTGGCTGGAGTGGTACCTGGAGCTTTGAAGCTCATAATGACTCCAGACCGGCCTCTCCAGTCAGTGGCTACAAATGTTAATAAAATTAAAGCCACCTGAGAGTTCAGTCTGGCGATCCTTTGAAAGCAAGTCTGTGATGGGTTATTACCCTCAATTACCTAGTTGTCCACTCTCTTAGCTTGGGGTTAAACTCTTAACCCTTGCCTTTGAAGTCATTATCCTTTTATCTATGACTGGACCGAGGAATTTCAGGACAATAATCAATGGAAACTTCATAAGAATAGAAGAGCTGGGAGGGAGAAAGGTGTGAATATCGCTTTAACTGGGGGCTGACTCAGGGCAGATGGGGGTGTGGTGAGGCAGAAGAGACAGTGTCCTCAACCTGAAGAAAGGAAAAATGAAAGGGGGCAACAACAGTAGCAACAACCCAACAAGTAATTTTCAGATCTTCTGGAAAACGAAGAGAAAGCGATAATTTGGGGCCCTGATCAGAGAGGTGGAGCCCTCATCAAAGGAGAAGAGAAAGTAATGAAGCAAAAGACACAATTAAAGAATGGATTTAATTAGGGCTTTGATGTCGGACATAGAGCCTGACACTTCAAGGGGGCAGGGGACTACAGGGCTCAGGCACCAGGAAATGGCTTGTTAGGCCGATCTGTCCCCCCAACGAGGCTGTGGAAGGAGAAACTTTCATTCCTGCCTCTCCCACCAGAAAGAGAAGTGCTCGCATGGAGCCTTGCTAAGCAGGAAAGAAACCATCCTAACTCTTTTTTTTTTTTCCCCCTCAAAACTCAGGGTTCCCGGAGGCAGCGACTGTTTCAGAATCATTAAGCTGCCTGCTTCTGCTTCTCCCTGTTTAAAGAGAGAGGCGAGGTGGGGTGGGGGGAGGGAATCGGTGTGTGTGTGTGTGTGTGTGTGTGTGTGTGTGTGTGTGTGTGTGTGTGATGCGCGCGCGTTAACGTTGGAAATGTGTGTTTCATTTCTCCTTTTCATTTAATCCCATTTGGAACGCTTGTCTACACAGGGAAGGTGAAAACGCCAGGGGAAGAGCCTTTCTCTGCAGTTTCCCAGTGGCGCGGCAAAAAGCGATCGCGGTAACCAGGCGCAGCTTCCTGGCTGCGGGTGCAAGAGCCACTCCGCCCCGCGCCCGCACCTCTGCGCCACACACACGTGCACACGTGCACCAGCTCGGTCGGCCCAGGGCTGCCAGGCTCACGTTTTGCCCTGTTACAACTCCCCCACTCCTCATTAAAACAAGAATAAAATAAAAACTCCCTTTATTGAGCGCAACATCTGGAACGCTCCTTTCTCCATCTGCTCTGGGCCCTATTTTCGACCACAAAGCCAACGTCTCCTCCCGCACTGTGTCACTGAGCTGGGGAAACTGGGCGTCCGGTCCTGGGGGTCTGGGAGGGGTCAAACTGGGCTGGCCCCTGCCTGCAGGATGTGGGAGCTAGGGGTTCTCCCTCGCCTGGGTTCTGGGGCCTGGCTTCTTGATGCTCTGGCTGTTAGGGAGGTCCTTCAACTCTGCAGGCAGGAAACAAAGCTGTTCGGTTCCCGGGTCTCACTGGAAGCAGAGGGCTAGCCAGCTCGCGGGACATGCTGCGCCCAGAACCCCCCCCCAGCCTACCTTCTCATCCCCAGCCCCTCACTCCCACCATCCCCGCACCCCCGCCGCTCTATCTCGGAATGGGGCTTTTGGGTTTTTGCTTCTAAACGGCCCCAGCCTTGGATTTACTTTATTTATTCTCACACTGCACTCTGGAAAGGGGGTGGGGTGCAGGCCGCGGAGTTTGAAAAGTAGAGAGGTTTATATGAAAAGATCAAAATGTTCCTCATACTTTCTCCAAAGGCCTAGGGCTCTTTTCTCCCAGGGACTGAACTTTTTCTCAGAGAGAGTAATCCTTTAAAGCCTCAGCCCTCATTTCTTTTAGGTCACTCTTCCATTTCTTGGATTTAAAGGAGGCAGAGGGGTCACAGATGTGGGCATGCCACTCAAAGTGAACCATGGGGTGCGCACATCTAGCTTTTCCAGATGAGGGATGGAGCAGAGACAGAGGGCTTCCCAGCTGAGAGGGCATCCTGCTCAGGCCCAGCCAATGAGAAGCCTCGGAAATATAAGATGCTAGGGCAGCTGTTGGGGGTGGCAGATATCCGGGGCTGTGGCAGAGATACTCAGGAATATGTGTACTGAACTCAGGTGTGAACAGTGGAGGGATGCGTCTGCTCCTAATTAACGGCAAGGCTAACGTTAGCTTAACGAAAAACAAACTTTTTCGAATCCAGCGTAATTATTGTAGCTACATGAAAGCTCCTTTATAATACGATTTGTGCAGGCCCTGGAGGAACTTTTACTTGGACCGGAGGGTTTCGTTTGCCTTCCTGCCAGAAAAACAACTGCTCAACATTCTGTGGAGAAATGAAAGATTTAGAAAGCACCGTAAGCCCAAATCGGCCCTCATTTGGAATAATTGTAATCTCTTCAGTGCATGCTTTTCCACTTGAGAGTGTTTTTTTAGTCTTTGCACACTGGAAAGTAAGATGCTTGGGGATGTTTACAGAAGGTGGGGGGAGCATTATGGAGGAACTGATTTTAAAGAGCGTTTGTAAATGCCCCCCCCCCCGCCCCCGGTTATTCGAAAATACTTCTGAACATGTTTTAGTGTTCTCTCCTCCCAACCGGAAGAAATGACATGAAGTATATTTTTAATTATCAGTTCAGGAAAATCTAATCTTGGCTTCTGATAGGTAACTATGATGGACCTGGTTGGGCAGTAGGCTGGGATGGGGGTGGGTGGGTAGGCAGCTCTCTAGGCTGGTCAGGGAATCTTGAACACTTTGGAGGTCAGGGACCTGTGCAATTCTTGAGTGTCACGTCTCCACATTTCTCTTTGGGAAAGTGTCACTATTTCTCTTTGCATTTTGGAGGCTTTTGTTTGTTTGTTTGTTTGGTTATACGATATGTTTCTGCAGTTAGAGAGGATGGGTACCGATTGAAGTTAAACCTGAATTTAGCAAGAGATTTTTTTTTTTTTTCCCCACAAGAGCTGCTGGCCAAAAAGAAGCCTTACCTTAGGAACCAAGATAAAGGTTTATCTTTCATGTTGTTTCAGAGAGGAAAGCTTTGTGTGAGATGTGTGAGATGTCAGGGGCAGGCTCCTATTTAGGGTGGCTTTGCTGCAGGCATTTAAGGGCCCAGTGCCAGGGGCCTTTTTCTTAGTAAGCCTCTACCAGTGCCTGGTGTCAGAACAGAAATAGGTCTTGGTCAGTACTCAGAAGATATGTGTGTGTGTGTGTGTGTGTGTGTGTGTGAGAGAGAGAGAGAGAGAGAGAGAGAGAGAGAGAGAGAGAGAGAGACCATTCTGTTGGCAACAGGGGACACCCAAAATGCTTTTCACTCTGATAAAAGACAAGAATGAACTTAAAGCCCACAGATCCTAGGATATATCACACCTAACAATCCCTGTGACCTTGGGGTTGTTAGTCTTATGCATTAAATGTAGCCTACGGACTGCTTCACTCTGCCACATATTGTCTGAAAGTTGCTGAGACTAGTTATTTAGTATCTCTATGCCTCAATTTAGCAGTCTGTAAGGGGAGAGTGGATCATCTCTTAGAACTGCTGTCAGTATTAGAGGAGGTATACCATCTTTGACACACTGTAGCACACTCCGGTGTACACATAGTTATTCCTCCATTAATTCTCCTCTGAGAACAGAACATTCCCAGAGACTGTGAGTCCTCTGAGAGTAGAAACTGTTTCTGTTTTCTCAGTTCTAGCACAGGACCACCAGAGAATTGCTGTTGGCCACAAGAAGGCGTGGGAAACCACCACCCTTTGCTTTACAGAAGTATTCTCAGAGGGTTATTCAAGTGGAACGTTGAGTAGTTTTACTGAACAGAGGTACCGTACTTAAGGTGCAAATTTTGAATTCTGCAATGTACTTAATAGCAACACCTACTGGTCGAGTACAGAAATGCAACCCAATTCTATTAGACATTGGCCATTAACCCAAAGGAGGAGGAAGAGCAGGTGGGAGAATCCTTGACTGTCCAACCAACAGAACAGGAAACAGTAAGTGAGAAAGACATTCCTACTTAGGACCAAGCTCTCAACTTCTGCCGGAATGTGCTGCAGGGATTTCTACCCACAGGGATCTGATCTGAAGGAGTATCTCGGCTTGTCAGGAAGTTCTCATAAATCTGCCTCCATCTGCCCTAGCTAGATGTTCTGAACTCTGTGACCTTTCATAAGAAACGAAGTGACTGGTAGGCCCCCCTCGTCCACCAGCAGATGGTGGCTCTGGCCTTGCAATGGGAGTCAATGGGAAAAGAGGATTCCTTTCATGTAGCTCCAGCTGAATCCCGCATCATCTTCGCCTTGGCTGGGGGTGGGGGGTGACTATGCAGGCAGTTTGATGAGGCTGTCCCCCTGCTTTTTTTGGCTACCGTATTGTGTGTAAGGTGAGGTGCTAAGGACCGAAGTCCTACCAGAATGAAGGGTGCACCTGCTACAGTGCTCACTCACTCTGTGTCAGGGTCCCCTGAGAAGCTAATACTCATCACCACTGGCTAGCTGGGGGGTCTTGGCCAACCTTTTAAATTCTCTGTCAATCAGTTTTTTCTGTAAAGTGGAGGGAGTGGACTAAATCATCAACAAAGCCTCTTTCGGTAACAAAATCTTCTAGGCACCCTACTCTTCCCTGATCCTTGTGGAAAAAAAGAGGCAACTTCCATCACTGTGCACAAACACAGCACTGCCAAAAAGCAGTGATGAATCTTCTCGCCATCTGTCACAGTCCCGCTCTGCCACATCATCTCTATCTACACATGCATGCCTTGCCTATCAAAAGCCTGCTCCCCCTTCCAGAGCGTTTCATCACTACTGGTGCCATCCCCATCTGGCAGGCAACTTATTAGAATTGCCAACACACCAAGGCCTGATGCCACGCCTGTCCCCTGACACGAAGGGAAACAAGTCGGGTACATGACAGCACGTTTTCTGGTCTCTGAGAAGGGAAGGAGGCAGCCAGGCCAGGTGAGGTGGGAGAAGAAAGGCAGGCAGAGTGCTTTCTGTAGGACAGCTACACCAACAGCACAGTGCCAACTCTTGCCTGAAGTTCCTTGCCTTTGTGGGACTCTCGCTAGCTGCCTGATGTCGCGTGACTGCTTGCTTAACATCAGGGAGTTTTCTGGGAGCTGCCGAACAGTATCTGCTCCCATATCTTTGGAGAAGATGATCGCATATGAGCCTTAGCTTGACATTTTTGTAATTATTATTTCTCTTCTCCATTGAAATGGAAATGTCTTTCCTCCTACCCTGTTTTACTGGACCATCCTGTAGGGTGGCTCTTCTGTTGTTCCAAAAAAGAGACACTGTTTGGAACAGTTGGAAATATCTTTAAAGGAACAGTCAAACCATCAAACCATCCATTCAGCTAAATACGAGTCAACTCCCCTAGAAATAACTTCCAAAACTTCTTTAGAGTATGACATTTTCAAAGCAAAATTCTTTTTTTTTTTCGAAATACCACAAGCAACGCATTGAGTTTGGGGAATACTGGCTGCCAAACTTCAATTTTTATATTTAACCTTTCTTCTTTTTAACGTCTTGCAAAAACATGGTTGAAACTCTTCAAAAGCCTTTCAGCTTGAAAGTCTGGGAAAGTCTTAGTGGACTGAACCTTCAGTTCTCAGCTGGTTTCCCTCTAGCTTCCCTCCCCCTCCTTGCATTAGGGGGAAAGATTATTATTGCCTATTCACCAAACCTGGGAACAGGCCAGGCATGTGGTGCTGGCTGCTGACTTTACCATACACGCTGCCTGGACGACTTATCAACTTCTAACCCAAGCACACGTTGGCTTTGAACTCACAATTCTTCTGCAATAGCTTCCCAAGGAGGGCTGGTATTACAGGCATGCACCACTATGCGGGAGCTCCCAATGTATCGTTTAAAGTGAGATTTCATAGGTTCTGAGGTCTTAGTAATGAGAAACCCTAAAACCATGAATATGATAGAAATATGGCACTGAGCACAGCACACTACCCTTGTGTCAGGGTAAACTGGCGTTGTGTAGTCACATTCTGCCAGAGAAATGGAAAATATATGTATACAGTGGAACTAGTGGTTAGTCTAAGACCTGAAATTTTACAGAGGTATTGGTTAAAATACTTGTTAGAACAGGGAAATTGGATTAATGGTGATGTTCTGAGCATGACGTCCTCTGCCCCCTCCCCCCAAAATAATCTTGTTCTATTTTTCCTGGGGCCCAGCAAAGCACTCTCTGCCCAAACATCAGCCCCCTAATCTTATTTTCTTTTTCTCTGGCATGTATTTTATTAACCCATTTTCTCATTTACCCAGTCTGAATAGCTCAGTGGGTAGCATCCTTCTTAGACAGTGAAAAACCTCCTTGGAGATGCTGCACTGGAGCAGAAATGCACACAAACCCCCAGCCCAGTGCAGGGGAGAAAAGCCCCTCTGTAATCCTGTCTGGTGAATCCACACATTGTATTCCAGTCTTCCAGGAGTGCGCAGCCCTGATTAAAACACAGGCCGTCAAGGGATGCAGCTGGCAACAGGCTGGCAGATTGCAAAGTGATTCATATCGAGGTGGGAATGAAAAGCAGGCCTTCCAGTCCTGGGCCAAAGGCAAATCTTTCCACAAATCTGACACCTGGCAACAGGCTACTGTCCTCAAACCCCACGAGTCCAGAGCTGACGGTCTCATGTGCAGCAAGTGTTGGAGTCTGCATCTTCAGTCAGCCATGGAATTGGGACCAGCCAGGTGACCTGAGTTAGTTGTGTGCTACTATCTTGGTTTAATGACTGTGGACAGCCACCCCCCTCTCAGAGTCAGTACGTGGGGGTAGTCCTGAGCAGTGCTCATATTGTACAGGGAGGAAAATAGTGAAGACCTGTTGGACAAGCAAACCATACCATACCAAACCAAACCAAACCAAACCAAACCAAATCCTAAAACCAAAATAAACGCCTATGTGAAAAGCTGCATAGAAATACACAGATGACAGATAGACACACAGACAGACACACGGAGTTCCCTTCATACTGCAGAAGCAGTCAGGCACATATGGAGGGGAAGGCAGCTAAGGCTTAGTTTCTGAACTCATCTGAATGGGGATGCTGCCATTTGCTTTGCCTGTGATTCATAGATGACCAAGTGCCCTCTGGCACCCAGTGTTTCTGATGAGAAATACGCATTCATTCTTAGTCTTGCTTTCTTGCTAATGTCTTCTTTGCTCTGGTGGCCAACAGTCTCTGATGTCTCTTGGTGTGGTTTTCTTGGTAGTATTTACTGTTCTGTGTGGGATTTACTGAATTTCTTTGATCTTTAAGTTGGTGGTTTCAGCAGATTTAGTCAACTCTCAGTCACCATTCCTCTAAGAACTTTCCATCCTTACTCTTTCTCTGGTTCTTTTAAATTGCACAAAAGGATTTTAATTGTACAAATGTCAGACTCCATGTTTTTGCTCCAGAACTTATGGAAGCTCTGTTCCTTTCTTGCACTAACTTTCTCTTTTTTCAAATTGGATGTCTTTTATGGATTTCCTCTCAAGTTTAGGCATTTCTTCACTATCTCCAGTCTGCTGACAAAGCCCCCTCACCCTCAGTAAAACCTGCATTTCAGATATACTTTCTTGTTCAAGAATTTGATCCTTAATTTTTATTTTTGCTTTTTCTTCTCAGATTCCTCATTTTAAAAATTAATTTTAATTTTATTTTTTTTGAGACAGAGTTTCATTATGTAGACCCAGCTGGCCTGGAACTCACTATGTAAAGCAGGTTGGCCTCAGTCACAGAGATCCACCTGCTCCTGCCTCCTGAGTGCTGGGATTAAAGATGTGTGCCACCATGCCTAGCATAGATTCTCCATTTTAAAATTTATTATGACTATTTTTTCTTTTAAGTCCTTGATCATATTTATAAGAATGGCTTTAAAGTTCATGTCTACCAATTCAGGCGTCTGCACCTGAAGCCCATCTTATTTCCTTTCACATCTTGGAATCTGTTTCTCCTTTTTTCCCTCCTGTCAGTCTGTCTGTCTCCCTTTCTTTTTTTCTCTCTTTTTTTGAGAATCTTACTACATAGCCCAGGCTGGCCTAAATTCATGCTCTTTCTGCCTTGGTCCCCAAGTACTGAGATTGCTAACATATCTGGCCAGAGACTTTAAAATTTCTCACTACATACTGTTTTGTTGGTGTTTCTAAAGATCAAACCAGGGCCTCATTCATGGTAAGTATGTGCTTTACCACTGAGTTCAGCTACACCCACAGTCTACAGTGCTGGAGAGACTGGATTTTATATTCCTTTGAAGATTACAGTATTTTTTTCCCAAGAAGGAAGCTAGTTTGATATACTTAAACTACGCTTCTCTATCCTCTATTGTTTTCTGTGGCAGCTTGGGGTTTCCCTGTACATGGATAGTTCAGGGATCATCCAAGAATCCGAGGATAGTTCATACACAGATTTTGGAGTCCCCATCGCTGGCTCCCTCTTTTTTTCTGGATTTCCCTCCTGATTCATATAGTCTCTTAGCAGTCACAATTCTATGGATTCCTGCTTGAGTTCTAGTCTCCCCTTGCCATGTAGATTAAAGATTGTCCTCACTGTAAGTGTGTCTCTTTGTAAAGTTCCTTTCTTTCAAAGGTTGAAGAATGCTCTCCAGTTTAGCCACTTTCCAGTGGATTTTTTTTAAAAATGAGTTTTGTCAAGAGTTTTATTACTGTTATCTGTCAGAAGGGTCAGTTTGATGCAAATCACTTCTTCATTATTAGACACAAAACACGATGCAGTCTTTGTGGTCTTGATCTCTTCTTAAATCTTTTCTTTTCTTCTTTTAAACAGGGCTTCACTGTGTAGCTCTGACTGGCCTGGCCTGGAACTAACTATGTAGACCAGCCTGGTCTTGAGCTCAGAAAGGTCCACCTGCCTCTGCCTCCTGAGAGCTACTTCTTAATCTTTTATACAGTATCTTTCTCTTGCCTGGAAGAATAAGAAAAATTGTGATGTGAAGGTGATTTTCATGCCTTGGAACATCTGGACTATGTCTGTTTCTGTGTAGGTATGCGGATGTGCTGGTTCCAAGGGAAATGGCATCCGAGAAGATGCCAAGGCGTACTTCTTTTGTATGTGTTTTTGTATATGTGCATGTGTGCAAACGTGCATGTGTTGATCAAAGATCAACCTTAGGTGTCATTTCCCAGATACTGCCCATCTTTTGTTTCTGAGACAGGGAATCTCACTTGAACTGGGCTTCACTGATTAGACTGGCTAGCAAGCTGGCAAGCCTCAGGCAGCTGTTTCTGCCTGGCATTACAGAGCATACCACCATACTTGACTTTTTAAATATGGGTTTTAGGGATGGAACTTTGGTCCTTATGCTTGTGTGGTGAGTACCTGACCAAATGAACCATCTTCCCAGGCCCTTCCTGGGTATACTTCTTTTTGAACAATTTCTAAGCATCTGTGGGGACAAGATATTGGGCCAAATACTGGGGATTCTTCATGTTAGAGACCACATCATCTGTGTTCAGCTACCAGGGACAGAAAAGCATCTTGTACAAGGTGAAATATCAGTGTTGACTTGACCTGAATTCTAGTTCATGTCCCTGTTCTCAAAGAGCTCACTGGATGGCAAACTCACAAAACAACAACAACAACAACAACAACAACAAAAAGTTTCATTCAGAAACACAGCCAACTAAGGCAAATGATTCTGCCTCAACTGAAACCAGCTATTTGGTGGAGCGGCTTGAGAAACTGCACCTAGGATTGGGGCTGTAGCTTAGTGATAAAACCTCTTGTCTAACATCTGCAGGGCAGGGCACTGTTTTCCTCAGTAATGCAGAAACAAAACACAACAAAGCAAAACAAAAAAGAAAACAAAATAAATATGTCTAGTCTGGAGATGTAACATGAGTCTCTTCCTGTAATTTGCTCTGTCCCCCAACTTCAAATGGTTGAGGAGGTCCTGGATGTGTCAACAATATCCCTTACTGTGGTCACAAGCTCCATTAGTGTAAAGAACATGGACATGTTTGTGGTTCACAGAGAACAGAAGTGTCCTTGTGACTCTTCTGGGGTCCTGAATTGAAGCTTGAAGCTACAAGATGACCTTGGGTTGAACTGAGTCCTGTTCACACCAGGATCTTGGCATTAAAAATGATCAAGTGATTAACTGCAGTTCAGCCTGAGTCTGAAGTTCTGGGGAAGGGGCTCCCTAATTTCTCTGGTGCCAGGCACTAAATGAGAGTGATGAGGTGGGTCTGTGGAACCTGGCCTTTTCTAACACTCTAATCCTCGCTGGATTCAAGGTGGCCAAGTGACCCTCCTGTGGGGTACTGTGCACATCGCAGACATGATGGGGTAGGAAATACTGAGTGGGGCTCTTGGATTCACTGTCCACCAAGTTTCTGATATTCTGTCACCTGCTCTACCTGCATCACACTGAATGGCAATTGCCTGCTTTGGGTTGCTCTTGCCCATCACTTTGGTGCTGCCCTTGATCTTCTCTTCCCCATTGCACATCTCTCCCGTGAGAAGAGCCACCCCAGCTGATTCCTCTGGGCCTGCTCCTGCCCTGCTTTTGCCTATGTTTAGGAGAAGGTATTTTTGTTGTCCACTAACTCACCTGACCAGATGAATCCAGACCATGGCTCCAGGTCAGACCAAGCTCAGCCCTTCAGTTTTCTAGTTCTGTGAACTTGGGGAAATTCCCCCTTCGTAAAATTCACAGTCCCTTAGCCACCCCAGCTGGATCAGGCCTAAGGACGTCCTGAGATGCCACCTTCTCTGCTTTGCTTCTGTCTGCAAATATGAGCTCTTTTCCTCCCTCCCACAGCAACGCTGGCACTTGGGGATGCTTGGCATTTCGTGGGCCCTCTGGATAAAATTCCTCAACCTTGATTTCCATGGCATTTAGGGGCAGCAGTTTGCCATTCCCCAAGAGATCAGACAGTAGGGATTACCTTTCACAGAGAGGGCTGGAGGGTAGTTGACTCCGGTGCCCACACTGGCCAGTTCCACAGGAATAAAGTGGACTTACTGTAAGGGATCCGTAATTCTTGGGTCACTCATGACATGCTGCCACCAAAGGGAGGGAGCGTTTGAATTGGCTACATATGTTGCTGGTCTAATGCAACATTCACTGCTTTTCAAAACAAAAACTTTAAATGAAATTTAAAACTCCCATTGATTTTTAATTAGAAAAAATTCATCTTAACCTCTTATCCCCTTTAGTTATAAAGACACAATAAATTGGAATGCTGTAATGGGATTTTGTTGTTTGAGACAGAGACTCCATATACAGCCCTGCTGGCCTAGAACCTGCTATGCAGAACCAGTCGCCTCCAATAGCCATCCTCCTACCTCTGCCTCCAGAGCACTGGGATCATCGGTGTGTAACACCACACTTGGCTTCTATAATGGAATTCTTTAAAAAATTGTTTTGATTTAATTTTGTGTATATGAGTGCTTTGCCTACATGTATGTAAGTGTACCCGTCATGTACTGTCAATGGAGACCAGAATATGATGTTAGATCCCTGGAATTGGAGTTACAGATGATTGTTAGCCACTATGTGGGTGCTGGGAGCTAAACATGGTTCCTCCACAAGAGCAGCCAGTGCTCTTAGCCACTCAGCCATCTCTGTAGACTCTAATGGGATTCTTATTTCAATGAACTCAGTTATACAATGTCCTCTGAGACTGGACAGCAACTGATGGGTCCTGAAGTACCTTACAGTGGGAGAAAGGAGGTGCTCTGGAGCAAAAGTGAGGTTTGAGGTGGGAGCTTTGAAGAGGACTATCAATGGAATTCAATTTTGGGAATTTTAATAGGAGGCACAGTTGCTTAATAGACCTAGCCCTGGTGCATCTTGAAATTGTGAGGATGTACATTGTCTGAATTGAGATACTGTGCCATATTAGGGGGATGGAGCAGGGCTAAGCTCAGTACTATCCCATATGGAGTAGATGCTTTATTCCTATTATTAGAAGAGGGGACTGACCTCAGCTGGACCAAGTCAGCTCATGAGGGTACAGAGCTTGTGGATGCTGTGCCCACATCTGTAGGCTGCTCAGGCTCCAGACACGTGGGTCAAGTGTGCAAGTGAGAGGAGCAGGTTCTTCAATACCCACTATCCCCCGGGCAGGGATGCGTCTGTCTCTGCCCAGCTTGGGACTGATACATGTGACCAGGGAAAGACTGGGTGGTAGGATGCTTATTGAGAGTACCCTGGAAGCAGCATATGCCTGTTTGTTACTAAGATGATGGCACAAAGAGTTTTAAAGGCAATCAGGAAGAGTGAGCTTCTAAGCACAGAATAAAAACAGGAAAATGCATGGCTCCTTGTGATGTATGATCTTCACTGTCAACTTGATTAGATTTAGAGTTGCCATGGGAACACAGCTCTGGATGTGTTGATGAGGGTGTTTCCAGAAAGGTCTAACTGAGGAAGGAAGGCCCACCCTGATTTTAGGTGGCGTCATCCCTTGGGCTGGGTTCCCAGACCGAATAAGGGGAGAGGGTGAGTGGAGCAGCTGCTCTCGTGTGCTTCCTGACGTGGTTGCAGTGTGACCAGCTGCCTCACCCTCCTGCTACATGCATTTCCCTCCATGATTCTGTCCACTCACACCATGAGCTGACTCAGTCCCTTTCTTCCTGTTTAATTTCTTTAGACAGGGTCTCCAGTACCCAAGGCAAGCCTTGAACATAGCCTAGGATGACCTAGTACTTCTGAGCTTCCTGCCTTTAGAGAGCTAGGATCATAGGTGTATGCAGTGCTGGGGATTACCAGGGCTTTGTGCATGCTAGTCAAGCCCTCTACCAACTGAGCCACACCCTCAGTCCAGAGCAAGAAGAAAAGTAACTAATATACCTTCTTGTTTCCAGTCACCCATGTGTGCATGTATGGTGGGCTTTGTGAGTGCCAGGCCCCAGTTCTGCAGTTGTCCACACATTACTGCATTCAACCTTTCAGCAACCACAGGAGGCAAGTTTTCTGTCCTGTTTAGTGAGGTTTCTGGGGAAAAGAGGGGAACCATGCTTTTGTTTCTTCGCTGGGAGGTTCTCCTTAGAGGTGGACATTCCAAGAAGCCTCAGCTCAGGCTGGGAGGGGCAAGGGTAAGGACCTGTTTGATCTGTTCCCAATGTAAGAGCAATAAATGTCTTTAGGGAAGATGACATCACTTAGTAGTGTCAAGTCTGCACTGGGCGGCTCCTGGGCTTTGAAGCAGGCCACGTTCCCATTGCTCATTCCTTGTGCTCAGGCAGATAACAGCCATGTTAGGTACAGGGCACCTCTCTATTTAAAAAAGAAAATGGCACAGGAGTGTCACAGTACACATGTGGAGGTCAGAGAACAGCCTTGGTTGCTGGCCTCACCTTCTTCCTTGTTTTTGAGACAGGGTATTCTGTGGTGATTTTAAACGAGTATCTCCATAGGCTCCATGTATTTGGACACTTGGTTCTCAGTTCTTGGTGCTGTTTAGGGAGGGTCACGGAACCTTTAGGAAGTGTGCAATGCTGGAGGAAGCATTCCACTGGGGGCAGGCTTTGAGAGTTCTTAAGCCTTGCCAGATTTCAATTTTTCTCTGCTTCCTGTCCCTGTTTGAAGACGAGGTCGACTCGCTTTCTGCCATCGCCTCCTCCTGCTGCCATGCCTGGCCGCCGCTATGCACTCTTACCCCTTTGGAACTGTAAGCTAAATAAACTCTTCTATAAGTTGCCTTGGTCATGGTGTTTTGCCCCAGGAACAGAAAGGTAACCAATACAATCTCTTTGTTGTTTGCCACTAAGTATACTAGGCTAGCAGTCATGGAAGCTTCCAGGGGTTCTCCTGTTCCTGCCTCCCATCTTGCCTGGATTTACAGGGCTTTGGGAGACTTGGATTCAAGTCTTCATGTTTTTGTGGCAAGCAGTTTATGCACCAAGCCGTCTCCTCAGCCTGGAGGGCACCTCTTATTTTCCTAGATATATTTCCCCAGCATCAACTGTGGGAATTCAAAATGTGCATGTTTTATGTTATTTGAGACTAAACACAGCCAGTGACTAAGGTGGGGCTCTCCCAACAATGGTTTGTACCCCATTTTCACCTGGTGACAGAAGAGAACCCCAAGCTTATTTTGAAGTAACCCCATCTCCCACAGACCTGGAAGCCACTGGCACAGTGATATGATTTGGCCATGATGCTGTCTTGGAGCATTTTATTTTTCAAGTAAAAAAAGATATAACATTTGGAATCTGTTTTCAGTGACAGGGAGAATACAACTTGGATTTTCTGTCCAGCTGGAACTCCAGCTCAGACTGCCCTGGAGTCTGAGTGACGTTCCATTCACAACTCTCCTCAGTTGTTTTCCCATCATCTCCAAATGGAAAATCGGAGGCAGCAGCAATGTGCAGGCCAGATCCTCTGTGTCTGTGACATCTGGAGGCATCCAGTTTTAGTAATGTCCCTGTGTGAGACATTAAGCACCACTGGCTGGACATCAAGGGTCTGTTGGGTTGCTTCATATTTTCCTCTCCCGTTCTGAAGATTAGCTGCTCACCGGTTTCCCAAGATTTTGTCATAGAATATTGGAGTTACAAAGCACTGAGAGATACGGATCAGAGGTTTACCCAATGCAGCCTGAAGCCTCTCATCTCCCTATCCCTGACAGCACTGACCTGAAGACTTGCAGCAATGAGGCCCCGCCACCTACAGTGGGAAGGAAGCCCCTCCAGGATGGTTACTCTGACTTTGCAAAACAATAACAAGAAGTGAAATTCCAAAGAGAAAGAAGTTCCTCATTCTGTCTCCATGATGGCTCATGTTGGAAGGTGGCAGTGGTCTCTGGACCCTTTTCTTACTGTCCAGGACTCCTTCTCTCCATAGTACAGGAAGAAACTCATTGTCTGGGCACAGAAGGGTTTGCTGGTGACCTGAGTCCTGAGCCATTTGGAAGGGATGCTAGGACTCTCTTCCTGCAATTCTCACCCCATTTCTCAAACTCTTGCCCAACAGCAGACTCTTGCACATACCACTCTTTGGGACTTGGGCCAAGTGTTGTTCCCCTATAAAATGTCTTATCAGATGGTTTGTGAAATTAAGCTTTGTTGCCATACGGCATATTTCCAAACAAACACTGTATCCAGGGCTGTGAAGGGTGAAGCCTTTGAGCCTTTCTATATCACAAGGCACATCAAATACTGATGAAATTAACTAGTAAGTGGACAGTGGGCCAAGAGTGACCACCATTAAAAAAAAGAAAAATGAAATAAAATAAAAAGGCATGGTTCTTACTGCAAAGTTAAATTAATGTGTTTATGGTTTGCTGTGGAACGAAGGAGAAGAACCCAAAATTTCAGCTTCTAGACTGAATTTGGCAGCCAGATAGACTGGTCTTTGATTTCAGAAAAAGTGAAATGTCAGAGAGTTTTGGGCCTCCTCATCAGTTAAAAAGATTAATAAAACAAGAGGAAAAAGAAGGAAGAGGAGGGAAAAGCTTTCTCTGGATGGCAGAGGTGGGCAGAAGTTATGATAGTTGAACTTAAGGGGTATAAGGGCAAGGGGAACTCCCTTCCCCAGCCAGAGCAGCCCTGTCCCTTGGTAGCTCCATGCATAATCCTGCTCAGGGGATCTACTAGGGCAAGGCCACACATCACTCACTAAGTGATGAGAAAGGGGCTGGACATACTGGCTGTGATGGGAGTAGGTACCACGTAGAAGGACAGGCATCCTCAAGAGGGGACTATTAGGGTGGCAGATGTTTTGAGATTTGAGTTGATGCAGTGGTTGGGCTATGAATATGCCTAGAATTCAGCCATTCACCCATGTACTCATTCATTCTTCAAGAAGTATTTATCGAGCATCTACTGTGTGTCAATTCAAGTTTTATCTATTTGCTTTCAAGGAGCACGAAGTCTAGTGATACAAGCAAATCAACTCACACTTATTTCACGGTACATTGAGCATTACAAGAGATGTGGACGTGGAGTCGGAGCAGAGACGTTTTATCCTGGTGAGTAAACTGATACAAGCTGAGTCAGGAGGAATAGATGGCTGTCTGGAAAAGGGAGAATGGGCAGAGGAAGTAGTATGCCACAGTGCCAGGAGGCAGGAGTTCACATGGTCCAGCCAGGAGGCTGTGGGATGGAGCCAGGCAGGGATACCTGTAGGATATTTCCTTCCCTAGTAAATACTGAAGTTAGCACCTGTTAAGGGCTAGACTCTCAATACAGGGGCAGAAACAATCCATTTCCTGTCCTTACAGAGTTTACTGTGTAGTAGAGAAAGACATCAAGAAGGGCAATATTGTGAGGACCTATCCTTCCCTCATGGATGCTCCTAGGCAGAATCTTCAGTCATTGTGACAGGGGAGTGGTCTTTATCTCAAAGACTGAGGTTTGGGGTACAAGCAGGAGAGGAGCAGGTCAGAGAGGTCCCAGAACATGGGATGGAGATAGAGGAAAATGCATGCAATGTGGCAAGGCTGGTTAATATGAAAGTGCTATGGGGCTGGAGCAATGGCTCAGCGGTTAAGAGCAATGGCTGTTCTTACAAAGGACCCAGGTTCAATTCCCAGCACCTACTTGGATCCAACAACCCTCTTCTGACTTCTGCAGGCACTGCATGACATGAGTGCACTTACATACATGCAGGCAATATACTCATATACATAAAATAATAATTTATAAAATAGTTTTAAGAAAGATGAAAGTGCCATAGAAATGATGGAGGCTTGAGCCACACATAACACTGGTAGTGAATAGAGGGGGCAGGAGATGAATCAGATTGCTCTGGGGACAGAACTTGCAGAAGTTGATGACTAATTCTAAGTAAAGATGTTGGAAGAAACAGAATTCAGGAGTATACTGGCTTTTGATAAAGGTCTGGTAAAGATGACATTTTTAGACAGGATCTTCCTGTAACCATGGGTGGCCTAGCTATTTAGACCAGGCTGGCCTCAATCTCACAGGAGATCTGTCTTCCTCTGCCTCTAGTATATGCTGGGACTAAAGGTGTGTATCATCACGCTAAACTAAAAATGACATTTTGAGTCTTAGTTGCCCATTCAACATGAAAGTAGAGACATCTCACTTGGCTGTAAGATGAATCTTGTATAAAACTAGGTAGGGTATGATAATCTTACAAATCCAATAAAGAGAATGAACTGTGTGAACAGGAGCAGGCCATGTTGGTGAAGGAACGAGGGACGTGGCCGTGGCCTGAACACTTCAGCTAAGGCAAGTTATGTAACGAAGAAAGCTCTGCTTCCCAGATGGATAAGAAAGGCAGCTGTGCCCTCTGTTGGGACCGGTAGGCTAGTCTTGTCACTCAGCTTCTAGACAATGTTGCTTCTTGGGCAGCTCTCTCTCAGAATTTGTGGTTGGGGACATTGACCTTGGGTACTTGGCTTCTCCTTGGTCTTGGTGAAGCATAGTTGTGTTGCTTTTGTAAAAGTGTAAGTATTAATCTCCCTGCTGCTGTGGATAGTTTGTGGTTCTTCCCTTGGATATTTTAGGGCAATCTGAATTATACTCAAATCAGTTTCCTTAAGCCAACAATTCTTTATTCTGAAAAGCCCATGGGCGCACACATAGGTCATTTGATAACCAGATTTTAGGGGATAAATCTTCCAGAGATGTTCTTGGAAACTCTTTGATTCAGCAAAAGCTATTTGTTCTGGTTACCTAGCAATTCTGCTCTTCTTACCTTTCTGGTAAACCTGCGCTTTGCATTATTAGAATTAAAAGATCTACAAGTCAGGTCTAAAGTTGGAAGAAGATGTGTATATAATAATCCTTTCCCTCAAACTCATTAAATAAAGCCAAGTAATCCTTGACATAAACTAATTGGTTACTAAGGCCCTCTCCCCTCCAGTAGCCCTGTGCATCCAGCCCAGGATGTTACACTGAGGAAGGAAGTCTTCTAACACTAAGCCACAGCTTCAGCTCCTGCATAAGCACTTCGTATAATGCAACACTACATTTGTGTGAACATAACAGCAATGTTAAAAGCATCTTAAATGGCCTCAGAAATAAGTGTAAAAGCAGCAGATACACAAAGTCAACAACTGAATTAAAAACCAGGTTACTAAAGTTCTTTTTTGAAGGTTTCCTTTTATGAACATAGCTGGCTGGGTTTTCTAAAAATATGTGGGACAGAAAACAGCATCTTTCTGTCATCATTTTTCATTGTTCTCAGGGCCTTAAAACTGTGCTCAAAATTAGTTGTCTCTAGAAAATAGTTTCTGTGGATTTAATGTGCACAGGTGCTCCAGAAATCCACCAAGTGGCAGCTGCTACAGGAGCAAAGGTTCCTCTGCCCCCTTTCATTGACTTTTACTCTTTGAGCTTCTCAACAGGTTCTAAAAGATTTCTTTTGTCCTTTGACATCAAAACAACAGGTTCATTTCTGGAAGAGATGAAATACTGCTCTGGTGATTCTTAAAATGGTTTTATTTTCTATGTGTCTAACAAAGAATTTGTTCTTTTGCTTTAACTACTGCTTGATTTGGAGGCATATGGAGGTGACACTCAACTATCAATGCCTTCCTACTTTACAAACAAACCTGTCACTTTCTCTGATAAGCTTCAAATATTTTTGTGTGTTCTTCAAAACCATGCTCATAATCAAATGAGAAATCTTTCATTTGATGAAATGCTTTGTTTCCCAAGCTATGCCTTTTCTTGATCTTCTGTAGAACTGAGAAGATATACATATCACACTTACTCTGATTGCATATAGTGAGATATGAAACACTTTAATATTTAAATTTAAACCATAAACAAATAAACTGAAATAAATAAAATTAAATAAATTGTAAAATATTATTTTTCCTTAAGAGTCAGATGACTCTAGTACTATTTGACCTTGAGAAGGTAGAGAGATATGCAGGCCATAGTAGATCTAGACTCTAAAGGTTATTAGGACCTTACTGAGGTTAAGAAAAGGCTTTAAAGCAGGGACAGAAAGCAAAATGAACTGTGGGGCTGGGAAGGCTATTTAAATTCTATGTCAGCTGCAGGGGCACTTCCCTTTCAAGATGGCTTAAGTGACTGTAGTTTTTGTACCTTAAGCATGTCACTAATTTTACAACATCAGAGTCATCATTTCTTGCCAATTTATCTGGATAGTGAACTTAAGATACAGTTTAAGTGGCTACTGTAAAGGCTAATTTAACCAATTGTTAGCAACTGAATCTATCAACATACGGTTCTTGCTTAAATCAAGTTTTATGGGTTATACTTTCACAACAAAAGATTTAATAATGTGCCTAAAGATACAGCAGAATTATTCTTCCTCAATTCTGTGGTCGGAAGGCATAGAGTGAAATTCCACTGCCCTTAGAGGCATAATCACTTTATTAATACAGATAAAAATATTATGATCAAGTGGAAATTATAGCACAGCTTAAGTACATAAAGCGAAATTATTTAAATTGTATTTCAGAAAGGCTAATGTGAGCTAAGATTGCACTCCTTCTGTCTGAACACTCCTCAGAGGATGATAAACACACTCTCAGCTTTCCACACATTTTCAGGAGCAGAACTCAGAACTTCTCAATGCCATACTTGAAATATAGGGAGGAAAATATGCTCTCCTCAGCAGCAAGTATTAAGTCAGTCAAGCTTATGATTACCCATGGCATTTCTCAGCTTGCTTTTGGCTGATGCCATCTGGCAGATGAGTGGCACGACTTCTAGGATACCAGCCATACCCAGTTCATGCCTACCAACTTCCCTGGTCTCTGCAAAGGGTTGGAAAGCTGTCACAAGGTTCCACACTCTCCTTTTGTAGCTAGGAGGTACACGGCCTATTATTAAACAGCTGGACTGTGGTGGCACATCTCCTCAGCCCTGACCTCTACCTGTCATTGTCCCCCCTACAGCTCAAGGCACCACAAAAAGTCAGTTTCCTCTGTCATGGAGGACAGACAGCAAATCAAAAATACTGATTTTTAAAAATATCCTCCTCAAATCCTTAGTTTTCCTAGGTAGTAAAAAAGCCATTTTGTCCTTTCCTCTTTCCAATAATTTAAGATATTTGATAAAATTATGATGTCTTGCCTTATTTTCTAGCTAAATCACTATTAGTAACTTTAAGTGTTGGCATCAAGGAAAATTTGGTACCAAATGATTATGAAATAAGGAAGGGAAGATGTTATGGCTTCCAGACATTGTGGTAAGCATTTATGAAATTTACTAAAGGAATTTAGGGTATTGGCTGGGCATGGTGGCACACACCTTTAATCCTAGCACTCATGAGGAAGAGGCAGGTGGATCTCTGTGAGTTTAAGGCCAGCCTGGTCTACATAGTGAGGACCAGGCCAAGCAGGGCTACATGGAGACCCACCTCAAAAAAGACAAAAAAAAAAAAAAAAAAGAAATTTAGGGTATTAAAATGCTTTTATGGCGTCAGTCTTACTTATATTTCTAGAATTTTTATAAGCTTAATCCTTCCTCCCTCTCTCCTTCCCTCCCTTCCTTCTTTTTGGGGAGCTAAGTTAGGATTCTGTACCTGCTAGGCAAGCACTCTGTCACTAAGCTAGAGCCCAACCAATTTTCATTTTTGAGAAGTTGTTTAATCTCTTGTTGTTCAATGGTAAAACTCTATACTGGCCCTTGTATTGCTATTTTTAAAATACTTTTAGTTTTGTAAAGCTGCATTTTATTTGGTGTGTGTGTATGAGAGAGAGAGAGAGAGAGAGAGAGACAGAGAGAGAGAGAGAGAGAGAGAGAGAGAGAGAGAGAGAGACATATGGAGGTCTGAGGACAACTGTGGGAATTGGTTCTCTCTTTCTACCACATGTGACTCCCAGGGATTGAACTCAGGTTGTCAGGCTTGTTGGTAATCACCTTTACTGGCTGAGCCATCTTTCTGGCCAATACTGCCATGTTGTTAATGCAATCTTTTTATGACAAATATGTGTTTACTATCGTTTACTCGTGTTTTTAGTAGGGGGTGCTAGACATGAAAGATTTTATGATTAACCATCCTAACTCAAAGTTGAGTTCTGCTTAAATATTAAATTAAAGTTGTCATTTTGTTGTAAAGAATAAAAATGTCTGAAAACCAATGAAAATCCCCAAATTTCCTATGGGTCAGGATCAGAAGCAAAATATTTGACTAAGCTATGTAGAGGAACTTCCTTCACAGAGGGTCAGTGTCATGATTTATCTGGAGGGCTAATTTGCAAAGTGATTAGCTTCTTATAGCTGTTCTGCAAAAAAATGGTCTGTATGGTGCAGGAAGAACTGAGCACTTACTAACGCTTTCTTGAACTTTCATAAATGACCCAGATATCAACCCCACAGCCAGGCCTCAATGAGCTCCAGGACAGAATGGATCCACTGCTACACACTGTCCTCTAAAGGAAGGAACCTGCCTCCATCCCTAAAGAGCTCCAGAAGTTTATCCCACTCCCCACTAATCTCAGCCTGAGAGTGGCCATACCCTTCACTTTGAACCCTTGAAGAATTCAGATCATCTCTAATCCACACTCAGCCTGACTTTTTCCTCAAGGGAAGTTCAAAGGGCTTCATCCTCTTTGAAGTACTTTTGTCTGCCGCTGCTTACCAGGCCCACTGGTACTTCTGTCTCATAAACTCCTACTGATATCACCCAAGGGTGTAGTTTCTTCTCCTCCCCTGCTCTTCCTCTTCGCACACCCCCATCCCCACAGTTCTCTGTTCACCACCTCCAGTCTCATGCAGCCCAGGCTGGCTTTGAACTTACAATGAACCTCTGATCCTCTTGCTTCCACTTTCCCAGTGCTGAGATTATGACATGGACCACCATACTTGGTTCATGTGGTACTAGGGATTGAACTCAGCACTTGGTGCAACTGAGCTACATCCCTAGGTCTCCCTTTCCTTCGTTTTTCCAAGCCATGCATTCCCCTTTTAGGTGAACCATGGCACTCTGATCCAGTCTAACCAAGACGGTTGTGCTTGACACATTTCTGAGCCAAACCCAGAACTCCTGCCTCCTTAGGAAGCTCACCCCAAAGTCATCATCCCCTCAACCCCCAACTCAAATTTGTACCATCTGGTTTCTTAGATTACAAACTGCAGCTCTTCACAATTAGTTCATTCACTCAGGGGCCACAATGGCGACTAAATCTTTGACCCATTTCCCATTCACAGAGAAAGCTTTTTCTCCCTGGGGACCTGGACCAATTTATGGAAGTACTACTTGCATTTCCCAAGCTTTCCTCTGCCTCCAGCCTCCTGTTTCCTCTCTCCTGCCTACTTCATGCTGCTGCCAGACCTGGCTCAGAACAGTTTCTCATGGAGTTGTTCCCCACTTAAAACTCCTTAATTGCTCCTGCTGCTTATAAAACTTCAAACCTCTCAACAAGCACATGGGTAGCGTATTACAGTGGAAAGAGCAAAAATGAGTGGATGGAGGAGACAGGGGTTTCACTTTCTGCTTTTATGACATGTTAGATAAGTGCCCTTGGGCAAATTTTTAGATTTCTCTTTGCGTCAGCTTCCTCATATAGAAATGATATTTTTGAAATTGGAGATTGTCATAAAACACATATAGCCTTCATCACAGAAAGTATATTCTAAGACTTCTAAAAATGCTTCATCTCATTAATTCTTTTTTGTGTATGTGTGAATGCATGTGTGTTCATGTGTGTATGGGTGCATAAGAATGTGTGGGCACATGTACAGGTGTGGAGAGCAGAAGACAACCTCAGGCACTGACTTTTTTTTTTTTGAGACCCAGTGTCTCATTGGCCTGGACTAGGCTGACTGCTCAGTGCTCCCTCCTGGGAGGCCACTTGTCTCTCCCTAGCACTAGGGCTATTCACATGTTACCACATCTGGCATTTTTAAAATGTGGATTTTAGGGACTGAACTAAGGTTACCAGTTAAAGCTACCAGCTAAGATCTCTCCCAAGGTTCCCCTCCACCATTTTTGAGAAAGGGTCTTGCCATGTAATCCAAACTGGCCTCGACTTTCAATCCTGCCATAGAAATTAGAGACATGTACCATTATAGCAAGATTGTTTCATGTTTACCAATTCTTCTATTAAACTTGTTTATGTATGTGTATTGGTACACATGTGCCAGGTGCTTATGTGGAGACCACAGGGCAGTTTGTGGGAATTGGTGGTTCTCTCTTGCCACCATGTGGACTCCAGGACTGAACTCAGGCTGTCAGGTTTACACCTCTATCTACTGAGCCATATCTTCAGTCTCTCCTCCAGCGTTTAACATGAGGAAACTCACACGCAGAGAAGCTGAGCAGTCTCCCCAGTTCTAGGTCCACCGACTCCAAAGCCTATGTGAAGGCTTTGACCTATACGGAAAGCTGTCAGTGAATCTCTTTGTCTTCTCCCATGTGAGGTCAACACACCTTTTATTGTCTACATTATACTACTTGTTTTTCCCTCCCAGCAATTGTAATCTAGACATTCTGAATGATTAGACCCAAACCATTGCACTGGGTGTGGCTGCATCCAGAAGGACACTTTACCTACTGAAATCCCATTCCTGATACAAATTCCAGTCTGATGTCATCTCCTCCTCAAGACTTGATATAAGTGCTTCCTTGAAATTCTCATGATAGTGGCATTTCTCTCATACTCAGTTCATGTCCACTCTTGTGTGATGAGTTTTCTTTCCTTGTGTGTGTGCTTTACCCTTCCAAGGGGACCATAAGCTCTCTATGGACAGAGCTGGTTGGCAAGGCGGAGTTCATTCTTGTGTAGCATCTGCTCCCAGACCTGGTCTCTGGAACAGCTGAGGCTTTTTTTTTTTCATCAAATGTCTGCAGGATATTTAATTTTTGAGAAGATTATTCAAGTTTTAAGAATTGAGCTAGGGCTACAGTTTGTTGCTTATGTCATCACAGGGAGAACAATAATTAAACTGTGAGAAGGAGAGAAGGCCAGTTATCCTTCTCCATCATCAATAAAAAGGCAGAGCATGAACATTATATGGTTTTAGGCAAAGTACCTAACAGCAGGGGTCAGCAGTAGGAGAGCTACTTAGGTTTGCTATCCTAATTAGCCTATTTAGAAAAGATTGGGAACACTATAAAGAAAATCTGCCTTTGAAGGTATAAGATTTATCATTTTACACACACATACACACACACACATACACACAGAATCCAAATGAGATCATTCAAAAGGTTTTTTAAAGATAACCCTTAATACACCCAATTTATATTCTAGCAGCTTCCAAATTCACATACTTAAATGCATAAATAAAAGTACCAAAGAAGACAATCAGATAAAGCAAGTGGGAACTCAGCTGGAGAAAGGTTCCCTGACACTGCAGGAAATGTCACTTGAGGCAGCCAACTGCTACCAGATCTTTAACTCAGAAGGAACAGGTGGAGACATGACAAGGCAACACTGCCAGGCTTCACACAGTCACCACTGGGGCCAACTTGGATAAATATTTTTATTGCAGACACAATGATCTGTGATGGGCCAAACGATCAGTTCTGAAAAGGATTTCCCACAGGGTTGTGACACTGGAGTCACTGGGAAGCACAGAAGTGTTCAAGGGAAACTGGCCCAGCATTTACATGAAGCAGCATTGGGACTGATGACAGGCAAACGCCAGCCTCAGTCAACTGGCCTGAAGCAGAGAACCAGGAGACAAAGAACAGTCCTGAGAAGCCCTGATCTATGTCAACAGATTTCTTTTAAAAAACTGTAAGATTTTCAGGATCCTCCATTGTCCAGTCAGTTAAGTATTTCCTCTTCCTAAGGAAATATTGTTTTTTGTTTGTTTTGTTTTTCCTATTTACATTTCACTTTCTATCTCCTTGGTTCTGTTTGTTGAGCAGATATAAACTCTAGCCAGACTGATCCTTTTGATGCTTTCAAACATCTGACGATTATTTGGTGGGCCCTTCATTCAGGAACCATCCAATGGTCTATAGCATGTGGGCAGTCCAGCTTCTTGTACTTGGCTCTTTTACATATTTATGATCTCCATTCAGGCTCAACTAGGGAGAGAGCTAACGGGGCAATTAGGAGGCTGATTCATTTGTTTATCTAGATGATTACACTCTACTGAGTTGAGCAGTTTTTAAGTGTTTTGTGGTTCAGGGAATTTTTCTACTCAGTCTCATCAAATTCATATCCTTCAATGTGTTTGAGAATTCCCTGAAAGAAGGAAAAGGCCTCCTAAGCACAGGGTGTAGGTTTTGGTGGATCTTCATAATAACACACTTGCTAAGATAATTATAATAAACAGTGCATACCAAGCCCCAAACAGAGAAGAGCTGAAAAAAAAAAATTAAACCATGGTGGCTCCCATCTTTGTAAGAATCACAGAGGATGTCATGACTCTACTGAATATTCCCAACTCAGGCTTCCCAGGATGCATTCAAAGAAAATTTTTTTGATTTATTTTTATGTGTACAAGTGTTTTATCTGCCTGTATGTAAGTGCACCCATACATACAATGCCTGAAAAGGTCAGAAGAGGGCACTGGATCTCCTGGAACTGGAGTTATGGATGATTCTTGGCCACCATGTGGGTGCTGGGAACTGAACTTAGGTCCTCTGTGAGAGCAGATGATATAACACTACTGTTAGCCTGAAATAGAGGTTAAGCTTCAGTTCTCAAAATGATACCATCTACAGCAACATCTAAGTCTTTGATTTTTAAAATGTTTGCTGGGACTGGAGAGACTTTCAGTAGTGAATAGCACTGGCTGCTCTTGTAGAGGACCTGGGGTCAGTTCCCAACACCAACATGGTGGCTTACAAGAGTCTATAATTCAAGTCCTAGGGTAGCTGGAGCCATCTTCTGGCCTCTGTGGGGACTGCATGCACAGGTGCCCCTACATACATGCAGGCAAAACAGACACAGAAAATATAAATAAAAATGAACACCTAAGAAAATAAAACAAAATGCTTATGTAATGGAAAACTTGTCTTAAATTGAAATGTCTGTGGACAAATTTTCAGCTGACTTAGATGCTGCGGAGGGACCTGAGGTTCAGATTCTTTGGTCTTGTACTACCAGTCTCACTTTCCTTCCTCCACATGAGAGGTAGTAATGGTCTGAAGTTCAGTTCTGCTTCTAAAACAATACAGAGGATGTTAATGCTTACCTGGTCAAATAGAGTATTCCATTTTAGTCCTCAGATCCCATTAGGGCCTCTGCCACAGCTTCCTAATCAAGCCTCCAAAGCCAAGACCCTCTTGGAGAGTTGAAAAAAGTTTTATCTAATTATCTTCTTTCCCTACTTTGAATTGGCCAACCATGTATCTTCTCCTGGTTTTATCAAAGGGGCTGCCAGCACAAAAGCACATCCAAATTTAAGCAGGCTTTAGTTAGCAGACTTAAAATTGATCATGCATTTTAGTTTCAGTAACTTGCAATTTCTATACCCTTTGATAATTCACTTTAAAGAGCAAACCATCTTTAATGACAAGGCTTAAAAGAGACGACCTTTCTGAACAAAGTATAAAAGCTCAGAAGAGAGAGTTCTTTTAAGGAAGCTATGAATTAAAATGACCTTGTGTTCTGAAACTTTTCTCCCGCCATTTTTGATGTTTTACCTTTTCTTTTTACCCTTAGAAAGCTACGACGCCACTGCCTTCTCTGGCTGGCGATGCACTTCAATGAGGATTCTGTTAATTGTTAATTCAAACTCCCAGTTTCTTCTTTCTGCACTTTTCTCTGCAGACTCCTTTAATGAGGTTGCTCACCACCACAAGCATATGTCTGTTTCTGAAGCAATCACTGTTAATGTGCTGCATTACAGGATGATCTTTGCATCTGAACTATCTCCCTTGAGTTGCCTCACTGTCAATACTTCTGTGCAGTCTATGAAGCAAGTCTGCCCACTGTTCCCTCCACCTTGGACTTCCTTCTCTCCTGTGTTCCATTATGGCTGAGTTCTCTGGAATTCTTTGTTGAGTGGGGTGGCTGCAGAATCAAGAGGCCAGACTCCTGAAAGGCCTGTTAGGGGATACAGAAATGTACTGAAATAGAACTGTGATATATACAGGTGACTTAACCACTAACTTCCCTGTGAGCTCTCCTCTTCTCCTACAGAACAGCCAGGCACTAACATCCAGCAACATCACTGGATCCCAGAGCTTTCCTTCTCGGCATGTTCCAAATGCTTTATCAATTACCACCTGTTGATAATTACATGCTGAACTAGAAGAAGCAAAGGTGGGTGCTCAGGTATGACAGCCAATAGTGATGCCTGGAGATGTCACTAAATTAGGTACTTGTGATGAACAATTGATCTTCCACCAGATAAAAGATAGGATGAAATCTTAGATGATTTTATAATAAGGCACAGTGTTTATAATTTATTTCCTGGGTACTTGCTTTTTCTCCCAGTAGCCATTTATATACTCAGTGCTTAACTCAGTAAGGAATTTCAAACACACCAAAAAGCAGTTTTTCTTTCTTTTCCTTTATCATAGAATGTTCATGGAAATACATTCAAATATGTTCAAATGTCAACTACCTGTTCCTATCACATCCAATCAAACTGACCCAAAGTTTCACTTGCTTTACTCCCACATGCATGATGTACTTCAGAAGGGAAACAGGATCTGGGTAATATCAAAGGTTCACCAGTGTTTGTAATTTCATAACCCCTGAAATGAGGAAAAGAATGAATAGCAGGCAACTTTCCAAAACACCTACTGATATTTACTTATGGAAAACAAATATTCTTGAGTGGGAGTTCCAATTCTAGTGAATAATACAATTCAAAAAATATTTTCACTTCAGGAGGCTAATAACCTGACTAATGAAATCTGTTGAGCTTCAACTTGGTTTTCATGGTCCATACAGAAGCACTTGAACGATCACGCAATCTTAATTGTTCCTTCCAAATTCTAAGTCACAACTCGAGTATCATGGTCCTTTTTTGCTGGGTGGTTTTCATAGCCTCTATCATGATTTTTGTTTTTAAGAGTATTCTTGAAAACTGTGCAATCTTTCACAAGACACAAATTTATATTTCTGAAGGAAGTATGGGGGAGCATCTCAGTGGCACCAGGAGAGTGGTAGACTCACAAAGATGATGTAGTACAAGATGCTAATGTCTTACTGATGGCCAGCACATAGAATGATAGCTGCCCTTGCTTTGGAAGTGGCTGTAAAATCTGATACCTCTTTATCTTCCCCATGACCCAGTGCAAGAAAGGGTAATTAATGTATGGGCAGCAAACAACAGACAAGTTTGGACATGGAGAAAGAAAAAAGAATTTTGAATAAGTGTACATAAATTCCTTCCCCATCCTTTTACAGTAAACCAGGTATTACAGTCCCAGCCACCTGTTATATTTTTACAGTGTCTGAAAAGGCCCATAGTATGCCCTAAGAGCTCTCAAGAGAATCTGAGGCATCTACACACTATAACTCAGCATTTTTCTTGGCAAATTGGGGCTGGCCAATCAGCACAGAGCTGGGAAAGCAATCCAGGCTTAAACACCCATCCATAAGAAAACCACCACCACATTCACCAACATGGAGGACTAACGACGCACAGGTGTGATGCTTGCCCATGAGTTGAGTCTTCATAAGATGGCCCTACACTGTTAGGCTTTCTTAAGGATCACTGGTGAATGTGACAGTCAAAACAGCAATTAAAAGAGAGATCAAGAAAGTAACAGGAAAACCAGAGTTGCCTACATAGCACTCTTCCCTCCACTGCTGCTGGAGCTCCAGAGGAACTGGAGACCACAACGAGTGTGGGATAGATATCAGACGACCCAGCAATTTGATTCCAAATACCAATTTCATCCACTAATTATGGATTTGATCTTTGAGAGGACTAAGGTAGTTTTCCTTCAAAGTAGGAATTGAGATTGTCAGTATTTGCTGGGGGAAAATACCAGGTATACGCCATTCTTATTAGCCAATGGGGTGTGATAAAAGTAGAAAACCAAAAAGCACAAAATGACGTTTTAGTAATACATGAACATGAACGTGGGAGAAACATGCGTGGGTTACAATTCAGGTATCACACTACAGTTGTGCTTCTGCTCACACCCACTAGCAAGACTATGAAGAGCATTAACCAGGCACACCACAATCGGCAATGTCTTTTTTCAACGTAAGCAATTCTCAGAACACATTCTAATACATATAAGTATGGGAATGAGAAAGAAAGAGATGTTGAAAAATAACTTAGGCAGACACAAATAAAACCACCCCACTAGTGTATGAATGATGCATGTTTTTATGATCTTAATTACACTTAAACATTTTAAAAAGCCACTGATCTCACAGTTTACAAGATCCAAATCTTCAAACCTGTTGGAAGAGGTCCATTCAGACAAAAAAAATGCAGTTCAGACAGTCACATCTATTATTTTCTCCACGCAGTTACCTGAAAACCAAAAACCTCAGTTAGGTTTTTAGGCCTAATAGGTAATGTCAATTGGAAGATGTTACAATTCTGAAGGAGCTGGAGGTTAAAAAAGGATGTTTGCTATCAAATTTCATCATGTATGCCCACAAGCAATGAATCTTATCAACACTGGGCAAACAGAATCTTTTGAAAAGTGAATGATTCACAAGCTCTTTCCTTTTATTTCAATGCCAAGTAAGCGGCTCAGTCTTTCACTGTACTTAAAAGCAAAGTTGCTTGACTGAACTAAACCAAAGGGACATTACCATAGTCAGTAACATCAATGGGAACCTTTGAGAAGGTTTCCAGCATCCCATAGGCTTGCACACTAGGGCATTCCATCTCTGTGTTTCAATATCATAAAGCCATTGGCTTATTCTGCTCTAGAGATCAGCACCAAACCCAAGGGATAGGAGATTTCAAAGATGTGAGCCAGCACAGACACCTGCATCACCCCATTGTCTTGAAGGAAGATGGTGCCTCCTTCACTCTGCATCTGGGCTTCAAGACCACACCTTGCCTGACTGTCCAGGTGAGGCCCCCACTTGCCATTCCCCAAGACTCCCTCATCTTGTTCTGGTGAATTCAAGTTTTGTGATTAAAAAAGGTGGGTGACTTCTCAAAGATAGGCTATTTACTAAAAATGTGTCTTATTTTCAAAACTGATCTTATGTCCAGGCATTTTAGTGACGATCTTAATGGCAAGCTAAGAGACTCCCAAGTGTAAGCATTACAAACCAATCAGAAGACATTTCATTCATGGTCTGTACCTCCTGCCTTGGTAGGTGGTCAGTTCTTCTTGAAGGATGGATGCTCTCTTTTGCAGAAAGTTGACCTAGAAAAACACATCTTGTATGAGAAAGGGTGGATGCAAATGTCAATATAGTATGTCTACTATACAATACTAGTATGTTAGGATTGTATTCAAATTCAGACAATTCCCTAGATAAGACTCAGAGGAGGTAAATGTCAATGCTGTCTGTGTTCCTCTATTTGACCACATCTTATCCCTACTGACAATCTATCAGAGGATGCAGAATCAATTCCAAACTCTATCAAAGTCATCTCTATCTGGTATCTCCTCATGCCCTTCCCACCACTGTCACCTCACACACCATGTTGTTCACATTCTATTACCTTTTGGCTAGAGCTATTTCTCACCTTAGAATGCCTGCCTAATTGTTTCCTATTTGTCCTCCACAATGGTTTAAATGTCAGCCTTCCCACTACTCTTCAAGTGCTCATGGCCACCCAGCTCTGTTCCAGGACAGCAGTTCCCTCTTCTGTATCCTGTATTAATAACTAGCCCTTCTCACACTGCCTTGTGGTTAGGTTTTTATGACTTTCCCCCAAACCTAAGAGCTCTTCTGGGAGGGATGACTCTCTCTATCTCTGAATCCCAGGTTTCTTTTACAGGGCTGGGCATGAAGCTGGTATTCACTAGCTGTTTAATGAGTGAGTGAATGAATGAAAAGAAAATCACCGCTTTCTGGAAACCTCAGTTCATCCCGGGGATTCTTTGAGGTTAGAGAGACAGTATTTTGCAGTGGAAAAAGCCTGGGTATTTCCTGGAGTTGGGCCAACTTGAGGTCCATTCCTGGCTTGGCCCAGAAGACTCTAGGAAGGTGACTCAGCTCTTGCTGCCTCATCTGTGAAATAGTGTTAATGAAAGTTGCTTCCAGGGTGATGAGGGTGATGAGATGTGAGTCACAGAAAGTACCCAGGGTAGACCCCATAACCAAACTCTGGGTGGGACTATGAAGTAGAGATCTAGCATGGTCTCTTAAATCAGACCTTTAAATGCATTTAATTATTTTGAGGCATAAATTTCTATTCGATTAAAGATACCTATATCAGGCATAAATTCAAAACATCTCATCCAACTAAATAAAAACAGTGTGGGGATAGCTGATACTATAGTTTAATGTAATCAAGAGTCAGTGGCATTTGATCTGCTCAGAATTGTTTACTCTTGCCTCTTTGGTCTGAACTGAAACCATGGCAACGGCTGGTTTCGAGGCATAGTTATGCAAGAGTACAGCTGGCAGAACCAAAAACGGCTTGAAGGAGAGGAAAGCGCAGTCTGCTTAAATGGGTACGTATCAAAGTGGTTCCCTTAGGTTTGTTAATTTGTAATTTCACCCTGCTCTTCATTATATCCAATTGCTCAAATGACCCACAGGACAACTGATAATTCTGACAGATGCAAGGATCACACTGGTTTAAGGTCCCTCCGTCACCCTACATTGAGATTGGAATTCCAATCATTTTCAAAAAGCACAGGAACCTGTGCTTTCAAACTAAATCTCTTCACTCCACAGCCTGTGACTGCTCCATGCAGCTGCCAGCTCTGAGGCCCTCCCAAAGCTGGCTGTGCTCTCTCTCTGGGTCAACATTCAGTTTCAGGAGGCTGAGGCAGCTCACTGCAGTGAAGTGATATGATAATGAATGATGGTGGTCACTGGGTCCTCCCTCCACACCTCCAAAATGAAAACCTCCTTGGAGAGTGTGAGGGCCTTTGCAGCTGACCCCAGGGACTTCCCACGAAGCTGACTGGGGAACCACACCTCTAGGAGTGCTTTTCAGGTAAACCAAAGTTGCTTAGACCTTTGTGTTCAGCTCTCATCCCTCATTTATTTTCACACACAGAAGCAGGCACAGGGGAGTCTCTTAGTAGCCCATAAACAACAGAAGACAGTATCAGGGGTTGACGGGAAGAACTTTTCACTTTCAGCCTTTTCCTTGAGGGGACTATGAAAGGGTCAGCTAGAAGCTGCTTCAGGCTGGCATGGTGGCTCAAGCTGGTAACTCAGTACCTAGGAGGCTGAAACAGGAGACTTGCTAAGAGTTGGAATCTAGTCTGGGCTACACAATGAGTTCTAGGCTAGTCTGACCAAAACAAAACAAAACATCCCCCAAAATTTGCTTCACACAGTCACCTCACACATAAACACCTGACATGAATAAAAACATACTGCATTGATTATTTTATTATTGAAACATATTTTATTTTTATTAGTTTATGTGTATGAGTGTACTGTCTACATGTATGTAAGTGCACCCCCTGTCATACAATGCCCACAGAGGTCAGAAGAGGGCACTGGATCCCCTGGTATTGGAATTACTGAAGGTTGTTAGCTGCTGAGTGGGTGCTGGGAACTAGACCCAGGTCCTCCACAAGAGCAGCTGGTATTCTTAGCTCCTGAGCTATCTCTCCAGTATTGATTATTTTATTATTTATTGAGTAGCTGCTATGTGCAAGTACAGTTCTTGGCACTTGAACTACAGAAACTCCTTCCCCATGGAACCACTGCAGGAGTGAGAATATCTTAAGTTTCTAGCATGCTGAGAATGGGAATAAATGAATTCCTCATGTGGGAGTTAAAAACTCAGAGACTAGCAATGCATAAAACATTCAAACAATCAAAAAATACTTAGAAGGCTTTGTTTGTTCTGAGCAAGGCTTTGCCATGTGGTCCAGACTTGCTCTAAATTTGTGATTCTTCTGCTTTAGTTTCTTAAGTGCTCACCTTACATTTATGAAGCACATGAAGAATCACATATTTCAATAAGAAACATAACTGTTTTAATATCTTATTATCTTGCCTTGAGCTTAAAAACCATCTTATCTTTGAAAATCATATAAAACACATCAGAAAAATATGCTTCTAATTTAATGATGCTTCTCCCTCTCTGTAGTTTTCTATAGCAAGGAACCAGCAATATGTATGGAATGGCATTTTGGACCTGGAATCAAGGATAAAAGGAGAGGCTCCTTTGGAATGTGAATGAATGAGTTGCCATGGCTTTCAGTTTCAAGGGGGCCAAACTAGGTAGTAATGGGTGGTGGGTTAAGCCTGGAGAGCACGTTGACTTCTGATAACAATTCAGAAGTTTATTTACAAGCTTCTTTTTTTTATTTATAACCCACCCACATCCTTGGGGAGTGCCTTGGCTTTAGGAATTACCTGTGATTTTAGGGAGGAAATGGTGTCTTCAAGTTCTTGTCTCAGAGATGCTGGCATCAGCCCTTTGAATTTTGTTTCATATTCCTGTCGTATGTATGTTATCTAAAATAGGAAAAAAGAGAAATGTCTATTTTGAATTTAAGAAATACTAGAATAATATCTATTCGCCCCCCAAATAGGTTCTTTATACATATTGTTAGAAACTATACAATAAAAATAACATAAAGAGTTCTATACACTGACAAAGCAGCCCAGACTGAGTTTGTGATTCTGAGACAGACAGTCCCTAGGACAATTTTCCTTTAAGATGCACAAATAAGAGAACATGCAGTTCTTGTCTTTCTGGGTCTGAGTTAACTTGCTCACTATAATGTTTTCCAGTTCTATTCATTTACCTGCAGATTTCAGTTTTCTTTATAGCTGAATAGAACTCCATTGTACACATGCTCTGTATTTTCATTATCCATTCATCAGTTGAGAAACACTTAGTTGTTTCCACTTCCTGGCTGTTATAAACAGCTGCAATGAACAAGGCCGAGCAAGATTTCTATAGAATATTGCTTCTTTTGGGTGTGTGCCAAGGGTCATACCATCATAGATCCATTTTTAGTTTCTTGAGTATTCTTCACACTGATTTCCATAGTAGTTTCCCTAGTTTGCAGCTCTACCAACAGTGAAGAAGAGTTCCTCTTTTCCCACATCCTCACCAGCATTTGTTGTTAGTTGTTTTCTTCATCTTAGCCACTATAACTGGGTTAAGGTGAAATTTTAAAGTAGTTTTAATTTGCATTTCCCCAAAATGGTTAAGGATTTTGAATACTTTTAAGGATATTGCTTGATCATTTTTATTTCTTTTGAGAACTCTGTGTTCAGATCCGTAGCCCATTTTTTATTATTTTATTCAATTAATTATTTTTTTATTTTATGTGTTTGAGAGTTTTGCCTGCATGTACTCAATGTACTGTGTCATGCAATGCGGGTAGAGGCCAGAAGAGGTATGGGATCTCCTGGAACTGGAGTTATAGATGGTTCTTAACTATCATGTAGGTGCTGGGAATCAAACCCAGGTCCTCTGAGACAACAGTAAGTGCTCTTAACTGCTGAGCCATCTCTGCAGCCCCTTTTGGCGATTTTAAGTTGGGTCATTTGTTTTCTTTACTCTTTGCCTTTTGAGTACTTTGTATGTTCTGGATATTAATCCTCTATCAGATGTATAGCTGGTAAAGATTGTCTCCCACTCTACGAGCTTCCTCTTGACTATTTTCTTGTATAGAAGCTTTTTAGTTCTTTCCTGGCCCCCTATATCTTATAAGACATATCAATGTTTTCTTCTAGAAGTTTCAACATTTCAAGTTTTACACTGAAATCTTTGATCTGTTTGGAGTTGATTTCTGTGGATCCTAGCTCCAAATCTTTAGATGTTCAGTATATAACCTCAAGTAACCACAAAAATCAGGAGAGGAGAAGGGAACCATGGCGGGGGTGGGTAGAATGAGCTACAGAGAAGAAGACAGTAGGATACAGGTACTGTCAAGGGGGAAATGAGAAAAATCAGGGAGGGACACTTGAACTAGGAAGGGAGGAGTGAGGCTAACACAGAGGAGATGGGGGAGGAGAAATAACACTAGAGATGTCCAAATAAGCCATAAGAAGATGTATTTCATAAACTTACTTAAGAATACATGAATGTGTGTGCATGAGTGTGTGTACCTACAGGTTATGTAGCAAAAATTCCAATGCTAGGCATGGGAAATCTCTCTTTGAATTGTTGGTCAGGGTATTATTCCAAGAGACTCCCAAAACAATGTAGGCTACTGACAATGCCCTCAATGCCTCCAAGAACTTGAAGGTAAGACCCTGTTGCTGAAAACTCCACATACTTTGGACATAGTACTTGGAAGAATCCAGTTGGAACTGACTTGGAGGTCTCCTCCCTGAGGACTGACTGTCATAGTATTGGAAGGTGCTATGTAATTCACCACGGGATTGTGGTGTATCCTATCCTATCCAGCTGTAAGGTCTACAAATCATAATGATCAACCCAGCAAAATATCCATGATGATTCAAAGTGGTACTTTTATCTTGGGAATAACCAAGAGCTCTCTACAGACTTAACAACCACCTAACAGGAGGGAATTCATATCTGGTATTGTAAACCTAGCCAGATACCCGTGGATGTAGAAATCATAGACCCTAGAGGACAACCTACTTCCAACACTTTCCTAAACCAATATAATTTCTAACTATATTCTAAATACTTATCCATACATCCACAGATAAATGTACCTCTCATTAATCATCAAAGAAGCGATAGATAGATACTATTACAGAGATCCACAGGTAAAGATGCAGAGAATAAGGGACTGTGAATTGCCCAGACCCAACTGATGCATGTATAACACAACCCTTACACCTAGTGCTCAGCAAACATCATTGAAGAGGTGGCTAAGAGCTGGAGGACCAGGACACCTGCTGCTAGTGTCCTCCAGACATGACAAGGAAGCTGTGACCATGGAATCTCAAAAATATGGCTGCCTAAACAAGACCTGCACAGTGACAATGCCACCTGACATGTCAGTGTGGATAGGAGAAAGTTCACAAAGTCTTATCTCTAGATGAGCTACAGGCAACCAATGACTTCTGAGAGAGGGAAGGTCAGTTTTCTCCAGGGATGAGCTCCCCGGTAGACTGTCTAATCCCAAGTGGTCAGCCCTAAACACATGTACACACAAACAACACTAAATGGACTTAGTAGGGTGTGTGTGTGTGTGTGTGTGTATGTGTGTGTGTGTGTGTGTGTGTGTGTAACAATATAAATTAAAGAGGAGGTCATGAAATTGAGCAGGGATGTGGGGAGAGTTGGAGTGGGGAGAGGGAGGAATAGAAATGCTGCAAATACAGTTTTATGTGTGAAATAAAAAAACCCCAGTTAACACAATTTTCAGCATCTAGTAAATAAAATACCATACTTTTCTACTCAGAGGGCATGTCACCATGTGGACTCTGCTGCCTTCTCTCCATCAGAATGGGGACTACCTCCATGCTAAACCGTGGCTGAGGATAACTCATGTCATGCCTCTGGTATTACTGAAACACTGGCAGGTTCATGGAGTGCTAGTAGGATTCATGTGGTGATAAGGATACCAACAATGGTGAACCTGCACAGCCATCTTGTCCTCAACAAGGGTGGGCAGCATTGTGCCCTGGTCACAGGGTGTTTTGGTGGCTCCTCTGATTCACTTCTCTAAAAGCTAAAAGTAAGTGAAGGTGGTAGAAGTTACACCTTTGGAAGATGTGCATGGATATCACATGAATATGCAAGTGCAAACGATGTTTTTCTACATCTGCCTTCCTTCTAAGGCATAAAAGAATCTTTTAAGAAATCTATTACATGTGTTATGTATGAATTTCCTGAATTACAGTGTATTATATACAAATTCTCCAAACAACTAGAAACAAGTAAATAGATTATGGAAATGTATACAGCTGAGCAGGCCTATGGACTTGCTGAAGATAATTTAAAAGTATTGTCTTGTAAGTCTTAATTTTTCTTTCATTAAACTGAATTAAGGAAGACATGTATTCTAATATATTTACTTACTTAAATCACATGGTAACTGTTCTAGAATACAGCTTTTTAAAACTGTTGGTTCTGACACCAGATAGGGTCAGAATGTGGGGGCATTGCAAAAAATATAGCAACAGTAAAATTAATTAAAAACAAAAATAGGGACTAAGAATATAATAATAATAATAAATGAACTAAAAAGTTAAATAGAGGGAGGACAGAAGAGATAGCTAAGGAACCATGTTCTTAGCAGCCACATGGGGACTCAAAAACATCCATATCTCTAGTTTCAGGGGATCAGACTCCTTCTTCTGGACTCCAGAGGCATTGCATGCACAGGTGAACTTACATACATACAGGCAGAACATTCATACACATAAAATAAAATAAATTGATTCAAAGTGAAATAATTGAAGGTGTTTCAGGAAAAGCTTGCCTCTGTTGCACTGTATGACTTTGCTACAGCCTTGATTCTTAACATATAAAATATGTAGTTCATTTGACATGCCAGGAGCCCCAGTGAACCCTGCCTAAAACAACATGCTGATGCAAATTCAAGATGATGTTTTTTTCGGTCTTTTTGAGACAGGGTCTCCTGGTAGCCACATCTGGCCTCACAGAGATCTGCCTGCCTCTGCCTCCAAGGTGCTAGGATTAAAGGCAGGTTCCACCGCACCCGGCTTAGATTCAAAGTTTTGTATGCTATAAATTATAGTGTTTTTATTGCACATATGAAGTTTTCAGCTTTTACAGAAATATAATGGTTTAATTATAGAACATAAAGACTTCTAGTATTTTCCTGTTATTCTACAGCATTTATCACACTACTATATCTTAAAAAACCAAAGTTTAAAAAATAATTTTGTTTTAAAGATTTATGTTGATTTATATGTATGTGTATGTGCTTGTCTGTGTGAGTGTATACCACATGTCTGCAGTTGCTCACGGAGAACAGAAGAGGGTACTGAATGCCCTGGAACTGGAGGTACAGGTGGCTTTGAGTGGCCTAACAGCAAGTGTCTACCAATTTCCTAAGTTCTTAGAGATCATTTTTCATCAGTTGACTTAATAATTTTTATCATTTAAAAAGTTAATTAAAAAAATTTATGTGAATGAGTATTTGCCTGCATGTAAATGCATCACGTGTACAACGCCCTCAGAGATCAGAAGAGGGTGTTGGATCTCCTGGAACTGGAGCTATAGAGGGATGTTATCTGATACATGGGTGCTGGGGACTGAACCAGGGCCCTCTCCAAGAGCAGCCAGTGCTTTCAACTGCAGAGTCATCTCTCTAGACCCATTTAAAAGATTTTAAACATATTTTTCTTCATCTGTCCTCGACGTTTTGAGAGAAAGAGAGAGAGAGAGAGAGAGAGAGAGAGAGAGAGAGAGAGAGAGAGAGAGAGAGGTTTTATAAATCCTTTGACACTACAAAGAATTGTAATTTGTCTTAGCCTTCCCCATTTTGGGGGGTAATTTTCCATTTGATTATGTTTTCTCTTTTCTTTTTTTGGAATTTATTTTTATTTTACATGTGTATAAGTGTCTTTTCTAAATGTTTGTTAGAGCATCACATGCATGCCTGGAGTCCATAGGGGCCAGAAGAGAGCGCTGGATCCCATGGAACTGGAGTTAAGGACAGATGTTAGCCATTACGTGGGCTTAAGTTCTTTGGTTTAGGTTCATGATCTCTCCTGACTCTCTTGTCCTCATTTGTTCCATACGATGCTCTAGGAGGCCAGGTTGTAGGTGGTAGAAAATTGTGTGTGAGGCAAAGTTGCTCTCTGGTCACCAAAATTCTGTATGTGACATAGCCCCACCTTTAGTGAGTACCCATACTTTTCTACTTCCTGTTCCTACATTATTCTTTATGATTTCATTATATTTGAGTGAATTAAAAATGAGTCTATGGAAAATGTGAAATTTCCTTACTTAGGAGTGAGACTTTTCCAATCAGGAAACGTGACTACCACCCTTAATTCTTAAGCCCAAATCCTGAACCTGAAAATCATTATATTAAGCAGAATCTTGTTACTTTACAACAATCATGGAAAACATAGTAAAGATTTAAATATAAGGCAAAAATCTATATAAATATAATGCACTTATTGATCTAAAACAGATCTACAAATCCCCCCAACACATATTTTAAAGGCTACTCAGTGAAGCATGTATCTCTTGGTCTCACGGTGAAGCATGTATCTATTGGTCTCACTGTAAAGGACCTTGCTGCTGTGACTCTACTCTGTATGTTTCCTAAGGAAACAGCATCCCTGCATCTTGGAAAAGTCTTCCCAAATCAGAGACAATGAAAACCAACAAAGACTGGTTTGGATAAGGGTTATATGACTAGCCATGACTCCTTTTCTTGCACACCAGGAATTGAGGCAAACTAGTATGAACTAGAATAAAGATTGCTTCTTGCTGCCACTGAGACTCTCTTCTCAGGTGATTCTATGTTGTGCCAAGGTTACAAGTAAAGCTAACTATCACAGTGTATTTGATGGAAAATAATGAGCTGTGACAACTTTCACCTACAGACCAACCACAAGCCATTAGCTCCTGCTGTTTCTGTTTCTCCTTTCTGCCTTCCCACATTTCTTTAGGTTTTGATTATGCGATAATCTAGTCTTACAACAGAACAAGATGCAAGAGAACGGGGAACTGATCTAAGCAAAGGACTTGACAGGCATTTGTACATATAACTACTATTAGATTTTAGTATTAAGTTTCATTAGCATATACTATCCTATTATACCAATGAGTGAGTCTATGAAACACCAAAGCAACTGAAGGTTATTTTTGCTTAGGGACTCTGGAAGGGAATTTCCAAGATTGTCAGGCTCATTTCCATCATACTCTCCAGTTCTGCCCTCTCAAAAGGCCCCATGTATAACCATCTGCTCTTCCTGTATTCCTCAACCACATCACACCAAATGAGACCCCCAGCTTCAGTCTCTCCACTATGATTACTCTGCTCTGCTCTCCACTTTCCTTCATTTGCCATCCTTTATCAAAGTCAAATTCAGAAACTCAGGATGGTAATAAACAATGACATTTTGTAATGAAATGAATTTCCTGGAAGCTGAGTAGAAATGAGGTATTTATAACGATGCAATCATGTGACCAAAGACTGCTTAGTTTATTCCACAGTAACAGCCAGCTCCCTGAGAGGTATGACACCAACAACAGTCCTCTTGTTTTAAAAAGGGCTGTGAAGACTGAGAAGCTCCCTACGTAGAGTTCACTGTCACGCTGAATGAAGTTCAGCAGAGGGTAGGGAGCTATGTGAGAACTCCACTGACAGTATTTTTCAGCAAAGGGAAGGGAGCTATGTGAGAACCCCACTGACAGTATTTTTAAGCTTTAATTTTGTCACTGGTGCTGCCTCTGTCTGGAATTAACTTTTTTTTTACACCTAGGTGACTATAATATTTGGATTTGCTTTTCAAATACAGTTTGCCTCATCTTTAAAATAAAAATTAAAATCCTGCTATCAGGAAGGCCCTGTACAGTCTGGCCCCTATCCACGTCTTACCTCCTGTTACCCTAGAGTCCCCTTGCTTCCTGAGTACCTGATACACTTGCTTTAAACCTATTTACCAAGGGCCCTATGCTTTTTCCCTGAGAGAGGGCCTTTCTTATTGTTCTATGATTCTTCTTTCTTTTTAAACATACTTAAAATTAAAAAATTGTAGTGTGTGTGTGTGTGTGTACATGTGCACAGACAGAAGTTGAAAGACAACTTACCAAGTTGGTTCTTTCCTTCCACTTGAAGGGTTTTGCCATTGCATCCATCTGCATCTCTAAATAATGGGGGCTCCTACTCTAGGAGAGTGACAGGGAAGCTACAGATTCAGACTCTAGCAGAGAGACTGTGGCCAGGTCCTCAGGAGGAGGCTGAGTCTGGGACAATGCCTCCCACCACTAGGTAGGCCGCAGCCCCTAGCAGTGGTAGGCAGTAGCTCTCATCAGTGAGAACTGGATCCAGATTGGCTTCTAAGCTACCACCCACACTCCTGTCATGTTCCTGACTGGGAACATTTCAGCATGTTAAATTGCTGTTATCCTCACAGGGCTTTCGTCCCACTGCCTCTGACTGCTGATGGACCCAGGACTTAAAGACTTACAGCCTCACTCTTGCCCACCACTCTGGGGGTGCCATGCTGTTTCTAGGCCACAGAAGTATCCAACTTGTTTTGATGCCAAATATGCCTCTTTAATCTTCCCTTTTATAATTTATCAACCACTGTTGAGTATTACAATGGAGGGCTCATAATATGACCTGAAAAGCCATCCTATATAAAAGGACATATTCTATACATCCTATATAAAAAGAAAAAGGACATACTCTAACCTTTTGATACTTTAAAATAAAATTTGAGACAGGGTTTCATGTATCCTTGTCCAGCCTCAAATTTGACCTTCTGATCCTCCTGCCTTGATCTCCTGAATGCTAGGGTTATAAATGTGTGTCATTATGTCTGGCTTATGCAGTGCCAAGGAACTGAACTGAGGTCCTTGTACATGCTAAGCAAACACTCAATTAACTGAGCTACAACCCTAGCTAATGATGTCTACTGTATTTAACCTAATACAGTAAAGAAAGGGCTTGAAAGAGCTGAGACACTGGAACTGGAGACGGGTTGTATCCCTAAACTGTGTTCTCTTGGAAGGTTAATTTCTTTGTGCCTCAGTTTCCTTGATAGGAAAATGGGAATCTTAATTTCTTAAGCCTATTGTGAGGATTAGATAATTTAATACATGTAAAATTTCTATAAGAGTTACATGTCATAAATGTTCAATACATGTTATCAATATTCCACTTGATAGAGTTTAATATATATTTCATTGTATTATTATATATATACATTACAAATTATATATGTATGCATATTTCATTTAGTTAACCCTTTATCATGAATCTTCTTTGTTGTTTCTAATTATTTGCAAAACTATTTACATATATACCTGATTAATTTGAGGATGCCATTTAAACTTCTTTATGTATTTTTAAAATCTAAGAAAGTACATTATGACAAAAATCTATGAATTTAGAATCAACTCTAAGTGGCCTTGTTTATTTGTAATTAGAAATAATGCACTGTTCCTACATTTGAACAAAGGCTGTCTGTGCAGGCCATGAACAATGGCTGGTATGTGTCTTGGTAGGCTGCTGCAACAACTACTGCAGACTGCAGGGCTTACCAAGCATCTACTTCTCCTATTCTGGCATTGGAAATCCAAGATTAGGGACCATGATGGCCTAGTGCCTGGCAAGAACCCCCTTCCTGGTAATCAATTCTCAAATGCCTTTCCTTGGTATATGCATGCACAGAGTGAGCTTGGGTCTCTTCCTCTTTTGTAACACAGGACTTTATCTAGATTTAAAAGTTAGCTCCCATCTACAAAGACATTGGAGGCTCAGGGCTTGTCATGATTTGGGGTATATGTGGAAGTCTATAGCAGTGTATGTATGGACGGTCCTAGATCTTTACCTATAACTCTGGTCCACAAGTGGGAAATCATTTTACTATGCCAAGTGATTGAATTTAAAGGAAGAATGTCATCTTAAAACCCTTTCTCTGTTTCTTGTTTTTTTTTGCAATTAGAAACATATGGGGGCTGGAAAGAAGGTTCAGTGTTTAAGAGCACTAGTGACTGCTCTTGCAGAGGATGTGGGGTTCAAATCCCAGCACTCATATAGTGGCTAAACAGCAGTCTGTAACTCCAGTTCCAGGGGATTTGATGCTCTTTTCTGACCTCCATGGGTACTGCATAACATGGGGCACTTACATACATGCAGATGTAATACTCAGTCACATAAAATAAAAATAAATCGATTAAAAAAATTAAAAAAAGAAACATACGGGAGGTTGTGGGAAATTAACAGATACTCATGGCAGGATAGTTTATTCAGAACCTGTCCTAACACCTGGCTCATATGAATGTTGTAAAACAAATGGAGCTTGACTGGTGTGTGCATCACAGCGGGTAGGACGAAGGAAGGGAAAATGAGAGGTGATTTTGGTACATGATATACAGTGTGTTTTGCAGGAGAGGGACACGAATGACAGTGTAGTAGGTGGTCTGGAGAAAACAGGAAACATTAAATTAAGCTTGAAGGGTTTTTGAATGATAGGCAAGAAGATGCAGGTAGGAGCAGGGCACAGGAAGAGATGCTTGCTAGGTAGTATTAGGGATGGTGTAAACAGAGATGCAGAGGGCTTTTGCCTTTGTATAGCAAAAAAGTTTTTGTACTGACACTAATGTAGGGCAAAATGCCATATATTATGCAAAATGCCCCAATTTTAAATATTCTCATGTTTGTTTCAGGTTACAGACTCTTTATTAGGTCTTGAAGTCTTTGGTTCATGAACAAACTTGGGCTGTTTACTGGTCATTTTCTCTTTTATTAACATTGTAAACTATCCTGCCATGAGTACAAGTATTTGTTAATTTCCCCTAACCCTCCAGTATGTTTCTTTTTAATTTTTTTTTATTGATTTATTTTTATTTTACGACACTGGCATTTGAGGGGATGGAATGTATAGAACTTACCTACCTAACTTTCTGGTTTGAAGAATAAAAAGGAAAGAAATAATGGTAAAAGATGCAAAAAAAATCTGCAGTGCAGCTGAGGGAGATATACCACCTTCTAAAAATGCCATCTTTATTGGGGTTAAGGTACACTGTGTTGCCACAGCAACTGCCAAGGAAGATCCATTTTAGGAAGGTGCTCTGCAGCAGTTTGTGTAGTTTGAATCTCAAATATAAAGTGAAAATGTAAAGCAATCATTTTCTTAGTAACCTTCAAAATATTAATTTCCCTTTCTCTTTCTTTTCTCTCTCTTTCTTCTTTCTTTCTTTCATATAGTCTTCTCTTTTGGCTCTTTGTTCTAACTGATGTCCTGCCAGGCTAAGAGTGCAGCTCACTGGAAGTCCTCCTTTGCCTGTGCAGATGGGTCACCAGGTTCCACAGGAGGGCGGGACACAGCTCTTGGGTAGGTCTGACAACCCTAGGCAAGCTAAGCAGCTGCCCACTTCTATTCTTTCAAAGGTGTAATGGACTAGCTTTGGGGAAGGGTTAACCTTTTCAGGAAGAGAATAATGTTCTCATTCTCTGGAGGAAATGATGCCTTCAGAGTGAATAATTTGGACCTAACTCTTTAATTAGAGCAAGATACTCTAAATCTAGCTTTGAGCAGGGGTTCAAAAGATTCTCTGATTTTAAAAAGAAAACAGAACTCTGGCAAGACTATTTTGAATGAAAACACATAAAAACACATGGAAAGGATGGTTATAGGACAAGATACTCAAAGAGAAAATGACCAGTAAACAGCCCAAAGCTGTTCATGAACCAAAGACTTCAATACCTAATAAAGTGTCTATAGCCTGAAACAAACACGAGGATATCTAAAATTTGGGCTTTTTGCATATAAGCCATACATTAGGCTTTGTGATGGGATTGGCTTCATCTTTCCTCTTCTCCACTCCACCCAAGGTCATGGTGGAGAACTGACAGGGCCTAAGCCAATCATCACATCACAGCCCTGGCGCCATGACTGATTAGGGCCTGGGTACATGATCTCAGTCCGGGTAACTAGTCATGAGCATTACAGGGCAGTGACTCTCTCATCTCATCTACTGGACTTTTCCCCAAGAGATGTCCTTAGTGTCACTGCTATCTTGTTACCATTAAGTAAGAAAGGGGCAGATGGAGAGCAAAGCTACCCCAGGGAAGAAGAGCTGAGAACGAGAGAAAGAGAAGCGGGGCCCTTTATCAGATGACTCCTTAAGTTAGCCTGTTTTGGAGATTTTCCAGTTGCTGACAGTTGGGATCAAAACAGTCTAAATCAAAACAATGCAGAATAAGCAAAATTAACCTGCATTCATGTGTGTTGCATCTATTAGATCAAGGATCTGTGAACTTCACCCTATAAGGTAACAAGTGTGGTATGGTGGTGCATCCCCATACTTATAGTACTCAAGATGCTCAGGCAGAAAGATTACCAAGACTTCAAGACAGCTTGGGCTATTGGAAGACCCTGTCTCAACAAATAAACACTCAAAAGTCCAGACAAAGCCCTTAAACCTGAAACCCAAATAAAGCTTCAGCCTGCAGACCAAACCTGGCTCTCTGCTTATTTTTATAAATAAAGTTTTATTGGAACAAAGGCTATTTCTGAGTGATCATGGTAGATTTTAACAGTCATGACAGAGCCCCTATGGCTCATAAGCCCTAAAACAGTTGCAACTTGGCTTTCTACAGAAAGTTGGCTGCTCCCTGAACTAGATAGACTATGAGTGCCACAAGTTGGGGGCTGTGTTAATTTTGCCAATGGCTGAAGCCCCAGAGCTTAGGTGGTGCCTGGCAATATGGTGGACTCAATAGATATTTGCTGCTGAATAAACCCAAACCTCAGTTCCCACAACTGTTGGTGTTAAGTTGGTCTTTATCTTAAAATGACAGGATCCTCAGAAAGTCTAGAGTAAATTAATCATACAAGCTTTCCCTAAATACAAAGAGCAGATTCTGTCATCGCAGAATTGCAGTTCTTAATCAGCACAGTGGCTATTAATAAGTAGGCCAGCTTCAAAGCTGAGAAAGTCAGAGGCAAACACGGAGGCCTACAGAGCTCCTGAGATCAAAAGGGATCTTGGAGATTCACCCGAAGGCGGAGGCTGGTTTCATCCACGCTGTTTCCTTTTTCACACTGCCTCCCTTACTTACTATCTGAAGTGCAATAGGAAATGACCCAGGCCTCTTTCTTCTGTAACAAAATGCCAGCTCTTTTCTGCCTAGAATTCTGCCCTTCTGCTCTCATTTCTAATGTTCTCTCTCCTAATAATATCACTCAATTTTTTTTTTCTTAGCTTAGGTTGAAATATACTCTGAACACTTCCCTCCTTCCAAGAAAAGTTGGCATAGGTCTTAAAGGCCCAGTGGTTCTACAGCTGAAATGAGAAGGAAGCCTGGAAGCCTTGATGTGGAAGAGTGCTCACAAGAGGAGCCAAGTCCCTGCGAACAGTGCTCTCCATTTTGTAAGACACTCAGAAAAGGCTTGGGGGAAATGAACTTTGGAGGAGGGACAGGGTGACTTTCACTTGTGTTCATACAGTCTGAATTTCTTAGAAAGAGAGATATTAACCCTTTATGGCTGAGACTGAACTTCCTGTAAACTAGTTTCTGTCATGAGATGACAAACAGCAAATGTAGGGGTAGAGGGAGAACTTCTGAGCTTCTTAATTGACTGCTAATAAAAGATCCAAGAAGATTTATAGATAATGAGCTCAGGAGAGCCTGAAGTTCCTCTCTGTTTATTCTTGGACCCTGAAGTAAGGCTGGAGCACCTGACACACATTAAATGACCAGGAGAGTAAATGGTAAATGACCGAACACAGTTATGATTGAATAGGTATATGGGACCTTAAAATTATGATGGGCAGTAAAGGTCGTGTCAAGAAGTTTAAATTTAATGTAGCAGGAAACAGGGAGAACAAGGAAAAGCTCACAATCACAAATATCTGATATATGACATATAATCTTTGACATATTGTGACAATTTTATTTCATCTTTACATATAATCTGAAAGATAGATGTTATCATACCCAGAGAAGCAGCAGTTCACAGTAACTAACTGCTAGAATCAGGATTGAAACCTGACAATTAACCATAGACTAAGTCCACCTACATCTGGGAAGGGGAAGAGAGGAAGAATCTGGAAATTTTATGAAGTCTCACAAGAGGGTTTAGCTGCTGCATTGACCCAGGATGGGGAGGAGCTCAGCTAAGGCATTTCTGAAGGTCACAGAAGATGACAAGTGGCTTGTAGAACAGAAGCAAGAAGAGCATGAGTTTTACCTCAGCCACGTACCTGGAGGAGAGCTGATGTTACTGCTAGGACAGGTTAAAGGGAGCTGGCCTGGAAGATGTGGAAGAAAAGATATGTTTGGGGTTTGTGTTGACTTCATTTGAGGTGCTAGACCATGTTCATGAGGAAACATGGGAGTGGTGGTCTTAGAGATACCCAAGAGTCATGGGCCAGTCCTAGAAACTGAAGCCTTGGGAATGGAAGAGCTCTCTGAATGGGGAAGGAAAGAATAGGATTTCTGAGCCAGGACTCCTCCAGAGGGACTTCCATGTTTAGAATGGAGAAGGAAATGGAAGCAGAGAGAGACCAGGAATGGCCAGAGAGTGAGGATAGCTCTATGTATCTAGCAAGTGCAGTACACAAAAGAAGGGAAGAGGTAGGTGGGAGATGCTTCTAAGGGGTTGAAGAAAACAAGCAAGAAAACCTGGAGATTGTCCATCATGTGCTGGTCACAGGAGATTTTGGTGAGTGGCAATCTACAATTTAAGGGGATTTATAATGGGATCAGTCTTTGTTAATAGCATTTCCTGTTTTAAAGCAAAACTTGCAATAAAAGGTTCCTGTCTAAAGTTAGTCAATTCTCATTCAAAGTATCTGATTTAGTCAAGAGTTTTCTGACTTGAAGGCATTTTTCAAAAGAGGCAAGCTATGACCGCTTTTTCTTTTCTGCAGAGTTAAGCTCTTGACAATTATCAATAAGTTAAACCTCTCCCTCAAAGTACCAATTATCTCCTTATGTTTAAGAAGGCATGTCTTGCCAGATATGGTATCCTATACAAAACACAAAATAGGAATACAAAGGCAGTCATTGTCTCACAGATGCACCCAGGATTTACTTAAGCAGCTCCAATTAACACTGATGAGGATTTTGTGCACGACCCCCCTTACCTCCCAACTATAAAGAGAACAGAGACCCCACAACCTCACAGCAGAAAATTTCAAAATACCATTGTAAACAGCAACTGATTGAATTCAGGAGTTGGTCATCTTTCCACAGCAGAGAGAAGGGGATTTTCATTTCAATTAAAAGTTTAGGACCATAGCATTATTAGAAGACTTTGTTTAGGCTTCTTGAAAGGAAAAAGCTTCTATTTTTACATGCAATACAAAAAGGAGCATGTCAAAACATAATGGATGGATAATATGACAAGGAAGGAAATAGGAGAGCTCACTAACTTCTAAGAGGGATAATGGAGGCCTTCAAAGAGGTGATATTCCATCTGGACACAGAAGAATGAGTAGAGACCTTTTAGATGGGTAAAGGGGCAAGGCACTGCTACTCGAGGGGAGGACAGGGCATGGAGGTAGTGGTGGAGAGCATGCTTGGGGACTATAATTCGGATATGTGTAGATGGAGGTAAGGAGTGGGCAGGTGGAGACGATGCAGTTGGGGCTTTGAGGCTCATACCAGGCATATGACTTCTGAGTGGAAACTACATTTCTTGATTTTCATTCTAGGACAGAGACCTAATACTGCCGTCCTGCTTCTAGCCTTTTCTCCTTCAAGTGATGTATGCAATGAAGATCTGATCATCATGTCCTCCCTGCACATAAGTAAAAATACTGCAACAATTTCTTCCATTAAAGATAATCTCCTTGTATAGATCATGTAAGATCTGTCTCATTACGAACTGAACTTAGTCTTCTAGCCTTGTGCTCTGTCAATGAACTGGCATTCCCCACTAAAGGCTTGCACCATTTTGTGACTTGTACCTTTGACATACTATTCATACTATTCTGTATACTATACCTTTCCTGCCTCTCAAGTAGCTGAAGAACTCTCCAAGCTCACTACTGTGTCCTCCTCTATGATGCTTAGGTGTTATGAAGAGCTAACAGTTATTATGAGGGTACTACTTTCTATTTCTATGCACTGCAGTATCTTTTTGCAAACATATATCTCACTGAATCTTCCTGAAAATCCTTAGTGGCATATTGACAGTTATTTACTAAACAAGAAATAGGATTGGAGAAGTTACTATCTTATCCAAAGTCACACAGATACTTAGTACCTGTGCAGAGACCTATAACTAGGTCTTCTTTACCCCTAAAGCCTCTGCTTTTACTTCACAGTCGCATAATGTTATAATGATTGATTTGCATACTCTTTCTTCTATTAGAAATATGGGTTCCCTGAGGGGAAGTTCTGTGTTTAGCTAGAGATCAATGCTATTTAAGAAGTAAATAAGATTAAATCATTATTTCTTTGAAGTTTGAGAGAGCTATATGGATTGTTTTTTTGCCAATGTAGAGGCATTTTTTTGGCTTACATAGTCCGGGAGTGTGCATAAGCAGAGCCTCCACATGGATCTGGCTCAGTGAAACTCCTGCTCTAGGTGAGATAGAATCTCTTTTAAAAGAAGTTGGTGCCTATATTTTCACAAATCAGATCAACTGGCAGTGAATACTAACTTGGCTCGGTTAACTTAGATTTCCTAGAAAGTGCCATTTCCAGCAGAAATAGGTACCCGGATCTATCTTTTTAAAAAGGTGTCAGGGGCTTCAGAGATGGCTCAGCAGTTAAGAACACTTGCTGCTTTTGCAGGGTTCCCAGCACCCACATGGAGTAGCTCACAACTGCCTATAACTCTAGCTCCAGGAAATCTGATGTCTTCTTCTGGCTTCCATGGACACACACACACACACACACACACACACACACACACACACACTCTTAAAAAGTATAGGCTGGAAGTAATGGTTCACACTAGTAATGTTAGTACTTAAGAGGCTGGTGTAGGAACATCATGAATTTGAGGCTATCTTGGCTATGTCATGAATTCTAGGTTAGCCTGGGCTACAGAGTAGAAACTGTCTCAAAAAGCCAAAAATCAGGACTGGAAAGCTGGCTCAAACAGTTACAAAAACATTTAGTGCTTGTGTTGAAGACCTGAGTTGGGTTCCCAGGACAGTTCACACTGCCTGTAACCCCAGGTCTGCACATGCCACCTCCCCCCAGACAGACACATGATTAAAAACAAATATATTTTTAAAAAGGCCAAAATAAAAATAAAGTAAAAAGGTAAGTGTGTTGTTTTTGACTTAGAAAACAAAAACAAAAGGCACAGTACAGCCCTGAGAAACTGCATGGAGAGGAACAAACTGAATGTTAGATTGAGCAAGAGGCTTCATCGTCTAATCTTTTTTTCATTACCATTTCCACCAGCGCACTCTTTCAGGAATGTCTTGGTGCATTCTTTATAAAACTGTTGCCCAGATCTTTAAAAAAACACATCAAACCAACAAAGGTCAAATAAAGAGCAGGCAGATTTTGTTCTTTTGGTTGAAGACATTTCTTTAATATTAAAAATGTAGTGAAATCTAGAAACCTATTCTAATGATGTCTGAAAAGAATTCATGCTAGAGAGTTTTTAAAAAGGCAAAGACAAAAAAACTCTTGAAGATCACTGGAGGCTGAGGCTGTGGAATCCACATTGGGACCCCTTTTTTCTTTACTTCAATGGCACAAAAAAATTCACTATTTAAAATTAGAGGAAGAAGTTCTAAATATTGTCACTATCCATGTTTATCAGCCTACAAGGGAAAACATACTATGGTGAAAATTTCAACCAGCTCAGCTACAGTGAAAACAGAAGAGGACGCCTTTTTGTGTTCCGAATTCTAGAAGGCTTGCCACTGCTTTCTCTTGAGTCATCAGAGGCTGCCATCAGAAGACTCTGTCTGTGTAGCTGGAATGCTCAAGTCGGGAACTTGGATTCTATGACAATTCCATTCTTTCTCTTGCACATGTATTTCAAACCAACACTGACAGAAGATGTCACAGATGTAGGGGATAATTTATCTCACATTATACTAACTTTCCCCCCCTCATCTTTGAGACAAAGCTTTTCCCTTCTTTCTTTTGATAATCTACAATTAATTGTGTTTCCTCTTAGCCATAAGCAGAATTTAAAAACTAAGGTGAGCCCATGTCCCTGTACCAAAAGTGGCTTATGTGATGTTTGTCATGTTCCGTGGTCTTGGAAATATGAGTTGTTGTACTGTGAACTTAGTGTTATACTTTAAATGCCCCTTAAGGCAAAATAAATGTTTGAAAGAGTGGTAACTTTTCAGAAGTGTGAGTTTTTTATTTAGTCTACATATGGTACAGCTTGAGTTACTTGGGGGATCATATGTTAGCTGTAAGCAGTGTGGGAGGAAAGGAAGGCGGTTAAGTGAGGGAGGATCAGGATCAGGTATGAGGTATGGCAGAGGCTAGTCTTAGGCATGGAGGCTTGTGAACCACATGGTGGGGCTTTGGGGATATCCTCTTCTTAATCTACACTACTTGAGTGCAATGGTAGAGACTGGTGGGTGGTCTGGTGAGGAAGAGCTAGGATGTAGAGTTGCATGGGAGAGGCCCAGCTTATACAGGCCCAGACTAGATACAGTGTTTCATGCCAGGGTACCCTGCTCCATCTCCCTAACCAATGCTTAAGTGCTGGGTTGAGAACTAGGCTTGCCCACCTGTAGAACACAAAGGGGAAATCAGACCTCTGTCTGCAAGAAATCTATAAACATTACAGTGGACAAAGTGATGCTTGGGGAGTCTGAGGAAGGAGTTAATCTTGAGTTGTGCTCTCAAAGGTGAGTAGTAGCACTTGGATGGTGAAAGAAAATTCTGGGTAAACAGCATGAGCAAAGTCACAGTGAGTGTGGCTAGTATGTGGTCTTAGAGTACCTGTAGCTGAGGGCCTGTCTAGAGATGCCTGGGCTGCTGAGAAATTGTTCAGATGTATCAACTCTAAAGATCTGGCAGAGTGGGAGGAAGAATGAGTGGGAGCTATTTGCTTAGGCAGGGGAGTAACAGGATGACAGTGCTATTTTAGGAAGATTTCTCAGATACTGGTAAGATGCCATTTTTTCCATATCTGAAGTATTTAGGAATCAAAGATGGCAGTGAAGAGAAGGGAGAGATGAATAGAACTAAGGTGATGATTTTGGAGGCAGAAGTAACTGAACTTGGTGATGAAATAGTTATATGGTGTGACTCATGCTGAGGGCAGACAATGTCAAAGCTTCTCGAAGAGGCTTCCCCTCAAGTCTGCTCACACTGGCAAGTACTCAACCCCCAACCCCCGCCCGGCCCCGAACCATCTCTACATCTTTGGTTTATTGGTTCCCATCTGTCTTTGTTGCCTCAGGCTGCCATAACACAAAATTGTAAATGAGTAGGTTAAAGTACAAAAATAATTTTTCATAGTTCTGGAGGCTAGAGTCCCAGATCAGGGCACTGTCATAGAGTTTAGACAAGGTTCCCCTTCTGACTTGTAGATGCTGCCTTCTTACTGTGTCCTGACAAGGAAGGGAAAGTATGATTCCTCTCACGTCCTCTCATCACATCACAAAGGCCACACCCTCAAAACCTAATTGTGTCCCCCGCCCCCAGTAAAGTCCTCATTTCTAAATGCTATACTGGAAGTTCAGGGTCAACATATGAAAAATTTGGGGACACACAGACAAATTTTCAGTGACAGCATTACCTTCATTTTAATGACTTCATGTCTAGGCTATAGATTTTTGTTCAGTCCCCGCCTGTTTGCAAGTCCAGCTTCAGCAAGCTATTGAGATGATGTAGATAAGATTAAAGCCTCAGTCCTGAAGCTGAAGGGAACTGGACTCCTTCTTACAGACCTGGTATCTAGATGCCCCACGTGACACCTTGCTTCAATAGCTCAGTTCCTGTGAATGGACTTCTGCCTCCCCCTGCCTACTGCTCCAGGTCCTGCCAGGATTAAAGTTCAGGGACAGTGATCAATGAGCCTAGCACTCCCTGCAAGAGTGGCTGTAAAGGAAACTTTCTCTTTTCTGCTGACATGAGCCTAGAAACAGGCCTAGGAACTGAGAACAGTCATCTTGCAGCCTTGAGGGGAACAGCTTGTAGAAAAAGGCAACAAAAAAGGGAGGAACTAAAGCTAAGAAATGAAGAAAAACTGGCTTGTGGTCGAATAATTTGAGCTATTGGATTAAGCTTCTCTTGAAACCAATTGTACTTTACAGCTACATGAATCAAAATTTTCTTCTTATTGTTTAAACCAGTTTGAATGTCAATCATTTATTTTTAATAAATCATCTAACTGGGGCCAAGGTGCCCCGCCAAAGGCATAGACTTTGCACCCTACGGGACAGTCCTAATAAGTACTTTTCAATCTAATGCTACTACACCTTACTGGCTGGACTAGACTGCCTGGAGTATGATACTGAAGCCAATCTTCAAGCCAACTTCCACATCTCCCAATGCCTTGCCTATCTCATTGTGCATCTGTACCACAACTCTGCCACTCAAAACCTCCCAGAGTTCCAAAATAACGAGTTATGATTCCTCCCTTGGCTCTTGCTTGCTTAATGTAGGTTACATACTAAAACCTTATGTTCCTGGGTCTTCTGGTCCAATCCTAACTTTGGGTATTCCCTGTCATCTGCTTGCTTCAGATAGCTGTTGCAGGGAGTACATAAAAATAATGACATATACACTATTTTTAGGGCCAACTGCAAATTCATGCTCTTTAAGCTCAGTGGACCTTGATGCTATACTGCCTCTGTTTTACAGTGAATGTGTATGTGTGTGGGGGCCTGTTTCACACAATGATTATCTTTCATGACACCTACATATCTGACAAGCCCATATTGCTGCTGATGTGTTAGTGACTGTTTATAATTTAGGGTCCACTGATCTCTGCATTTGGAAATACCTAGGAAACACAACAGAAAATATCTTGATGCAAAGGACAAGGGGTTCAGTTTTTTGTTATGTATCTTAACTGATGAAAATTAACAAAGTAATAATCGCAGGGAATAAGGTATAAATCAATAAAATAAGCAAATGGAAGTGATTAAAGGGTAGAACCACTTTAAAGCAAGAATTGCCCAATCTCCTGAAAACAAACCAAACTGCTTTGCAAAAGAAATTCTAATATTTTGCTTTTGTTTTTTTTTCCCTAAAAAGTACTAATAAATAATGGGAATGTCAGTATAATTAAAGAGAAATGTACTTTGCTTTTGAGTGTTCATGACTGAGGCAGCACTCTTTTTAAACTACGATACTCTGGCAAGACAAACTCAAGATACTCTGGCTTTTTGTAATTTTCTCCCCTTTATTTCAGATTTTATATGAATGAAACATGATGACTAATTCTTCTCTTTGGATACTTCAGGATCTTATTTAAACACTGGCATCTGGTTTAAGGGAAATTTAATGCTAAGTCAGAGGACCATTTGAAAAATAGTTTACATCTGGTTTTGTACAACCCATCCCTGGAAGGCTACAGAGAGAGTGAAGGGTGGACACACTGCTGGCCCTTGGGCTCCATGCTGGTGGTGCTGGTTCCTTTGGTGTAATGCATACCATGGCCTTCCCTTTTAAAGGGGAAGGATTAGTGCCACCTTCTTTGTAGCAATGTCGTGACCTCTATAATGCTTCTTAAATTGAGGACAATGATGGACCCACCAAGCCTTAACACATGATTTAAATCTGATCTGACAGCACTTAAACCCAGAAGTACAGAAGGCTAATGGGTGAACAAGCTTGGGAAAACGTCTAGGGAACCAAAGAGAAGCCTGAGGAATTAGAGAGAGAGTTGGTGAGGGGTGGTGGGGTAGAGGGATCAAATGGCATTTTTTGAGTTGGCATCTCTTACAGGATGACCAAAGTTAGGAATCCTCTGCAATGTCTTAGAAAGGGGGAAATCTTCTATTCCTTTCACCTGTACATATATAATTTGTTATATCAGGGATATAAGTTTTAAACACATTCTGCCCAAATACCTACACATATATGCCTGTTGAGAAGAATCTCGTAGAGGCCAAAAAATAGCAATGATATTTGAGGGTAATCAACAATTTCTGGTGCAAGCATATTTCAAATTCTCACATTTAGTTAGGTAAAAACAGAAACATGATTAAGATTTGTGGATAAGGTTTGTGTACAGAGTATAAACTTAAATTTCCAGAACTATGAAAAACGAAATACCAAATGATGAGTCCTAGTGGTTCAGCTGACGGTGCAGCAGTGAGACACCTTGCCCTTCAGAGTGGGCCTTGCCTGTGACACTCCCCCATGTGCTATTCTTAAGGGACATGCCCCATTCCAACCAACTCAAAGTTTGTGACAGGGTCAATTTTGTGCGTGCATGTGTGTGTGTGTGTGTGTGTGTGTGTGTGTGTGTGTGTTTAGCTTATAAACAAGTCACACATTCGATACATCTATGCCTTGTTCTTTGAGCCCTGGGGTGCTCCAGGTATGCTGAGTTGTTCAGTATACAAATTAAGCCTTTCAAGCTAAGTTGGGATCTTTCTACCCACATCCAAGAGATTTTATGACCCAAGTGACTTGGACTTTAGCACTTTTCTTTTCATAACTCTGACCCTTCACTTGGAAAATCCTCTGTTTGTAGTTAAGTACTAAAAGTCTATATAATTCATAACCATAAGGACAGAGTAAGGCAGGAAAAACTCTAAAACCACCTGCCTCTGTGTGGCTTTTAGGAAGCAACATTCTTGGGATTATGCAAGTTAAAAGAGCAGAGGCATTTCCCTTCTGTCCTGGGGCAGGAGTGTCTTTTCTTCTTTGTGTCTGTTATAATCTAGGAGGTTTTATTCTCAGCTCAGCACTACTGAGTCACTAGAAGAGTTTGTCCAACCTTATAGCCAAGGATAGTTTTGGACAGGCTCTTTCTGACTGCTTGGCCAGCACCAAAGAAACCTGTCCAGTGAGGCTTTCCTCAGACACCTCTGGCCTCTCCTTCTTCTGTCCCTTGCCCATCTTTTAGATCTTGTCCTCTTCTTTATCCTGTTCTGATACCCAAGATTCTCACATTTACCACCTTACTGTCTCCTAGCAAACTATCTTCTGGTAAGGTCTCTGCTATTTGACTACTTCAAGAGGTAATCTGCATTAGAAAGTCTAACAAGAAAATGAAAAGTTGTTCTGTTCCCTGATACTTAGATTCTGCCCCACAAATTCAGTTTTTAGCAATAGGCAGGAGAAACATTTTTGGAGAAGGGCAGATGGCCCTTTCTTCCCTCTTCACTGAAGTCACTGCATCAGTATGGCTTTGCTGGTGGTAGGACTAAGTCTATTACTGTCGCCTCTATGACCAATTCATTTCTTTTCCCTTTCAAAAAGGTTTTATGACACTGAGCCTCCAATGATAGGCCAACTTGAAAACCGAGATTTTGTGCTAGGGAGCTAGATTTAAGATTGAAGAAACAGGGTGAGAGGCATGCATTTGCTAGCAACCTGGGTGTTAATAGAGGCCTTGAGAGGGAGAACAGGGCCTGGCCTGGGAATAGGAATATGCAAATCATTGTAATGAATGAGAGTGGAGGGCAAGGAGGATAACAGGATTCAAATCATGTTACGTCATTTGAGGAGGCTAGAGGTAAAGAGATATTAGAGAGATAAAGAGAACGTAAAGCTGGAAGATGTAGGGAACAGATGGGCAGGTCAAAACCCACAGCTCAATAAAGAGGTTGAAGGGTGGGGTCTACACAAGAGAAGAGAACAGGGTGATGCTGGGGTAAGGCTGTATTGCAAGTTCACTTTAGAAGTCTTTTCTGTTGGGGCTGGAGAGACCACTCGGCAGTTAAAAGCACTTGCTGCTTTTCCAGTGGACTCAAGTTCAGCTCCCAACTGGCATCTGGCAGCTCCCAACTGCCTTTAACTCCAGCTGCAGAGGATCTGATGCCCCTGATCTCCACAGGCTCTGCACTCAAGTGCACATACCCATATTTAGATCCATGAACACATACACACTTCATTAAAAACAAAATAAATCTTAGAAAATCATTTCACTTTGAGGTCCTTCAGAAGATTCTTCCATTCATCTTCTACAACTGAACTAATGGTGTCTGGCACATAGTAGGTGTTCAATAAATGTTTGTAAGTGCCTTCTCCTGTTAAAGACAATTAATTTCTCCCTCCAGTGAGGAACATACTTTTTGAGGTTTACTGATGCACACAAGATGGATCTAAATAAAATGTTTTCATTCTGTCAGTTTCAAAACACACTCTAATCTGCTCTAATAGATGCACACATGGCACAGCAGTGTCTCCCAACAGACAGGATTTCAGCTCACTGCTGGGTTTTGCTACTTTCTCTTTGTGTTTGTAATGGTTGAAATTTTTAAAATCCTCATAATTGAAATTCTCAGGAGGCTTTCTATTTGTGGCAGTATCTTATATACATAAATGTAAACTGTTTTATCGTGGTTTGTCATCTGTTTAATGTTGCAGCTCATGAAGAAGTAGCAGTAATTAATGAACATAGGGCTGAAGGTATATTTCAGTGTTAAGAGTTCTTATTTAGCATGCAGGAGCTCCTAGTTTGAGTTACAGTACTCCCTCCCCAAATTTAATCATCATACCTCACATATATTATAATCAATTTCAGCAAGTCTCATTAAAAAGGCTAGACTATGCCTAAACAAAAATTAAGCTATTTTAAAGACTAATGAAAACTTAGTAGACAAGTACTTCAGAATTACAATTGTAAGCCAAGTCAGGAGCCAATCCTTCCTGGAATGTGATCCACGCACTCACCAGTGGAGCAGGTACATGCCCACTTCTACGAAGCTATGTAGTAATGTGGAGGCAGTGGGGTAAGGAGATTATGCTCAATATGAGTGCACCAGAGAACAATTCAAAGAGGCGCCCTCCAAGTAATACTCTTCTGCTACGAAGAAGTACACAAAGATTACACACATAATAGAGTATATAAAGAAATACCTAATACTGTTTCTAGAAGGGAATGCATTTCTCAGGGTCTCCTGGGTTGTTTGGCTGAGGAGAGGGTGAGTGACTCAAACAGTATACAGTTTGTAAAGAGCGGTAATACAATAAGTAAGTGACAGAAGGAAAAACAGGAGTCAACAGGTTAGGACTCTTAAGGTCAGTCTCTGGTGACACAATCCAGAAACCCCTGATGCTACAGTCCTAGAGTTCCAGAGGGGAAGATGGGCAGGAACACTATGCAATAAGGGGAGAATACTCTGGCTCCTAAGCATGGAGAATCCTACATTTTGAGATAAGAACTTTGCTCAGAGCCTACAAGACGTCATGATGGGTGTAAGAGGAAGGGGCCAAGAAGTTATTAAGTGACTAAAGGAAGGACAACTCAAGGGGATGATGTTTCTGTCTTGCATATGCCAGAGGATGCCATGACTTTCTATATTCCTATCTAGTAGGTAACAAGCTTCCTATGCCAACAAGAGATGAACTGTTCATCACTTAAGAGACTAAACTTCATAGTGAGGAAGATATATTTATTATTCACATATAACCAATATATGTATATAGACATACATGCACATACACACATATATGTATATATTCTTACTATGATATATTCTATACCCTCAAAAAATCTTAATGTGGTAGAAATGAGAAAATTTGCCTCAAGTATTTATAAATGAACATGATGTGCTTAAACTAAAAAATTCAGTAAGAAAAATGGAAAGACAGACAAAACATTATCTGTGTTTAGGAATAATAGAAAAAAATGAAAGTCATTAAAACTAGTAATAGTACTAGTTATGCTTATATACGATATAGGTCTGCCTGTCTGTCCACTCCTCTCTTTATCACTGCAATATACTAAAAAAATTTCAATACTTCCTCAAATATCAGCAATAAACAAGTAGAAAATAGATGGGAAATCCACAAATGAAAAAGCTCATCATAAACCTGGAATCAATTTAACACAAAGTATACAACACATTCATGTGGAGATATATTTCAACTATACTGAAACATACCAAAGAATACCCCATGAAATTCAAAGATGTGAAGTGCTTGATGGGAAGACTGAATATTGCAAAGATATCAATTATTCTAAACTAATTCATATATCCAGTGTAATTCCAGTCAGATGATCAGTAGGGTATTAAAAAAGAAACTATATATGCTTCAGATGCAATTGTCATGAAAGAGGAATGCTTAAGAATGACTAAGTGGTGGGAGGAGCCTTCCCCACAAATAATATTTAGTGTGCCACTGTTCCTTTAAAATACATAGTTTTAATAGCTGGTTTAGTCTTCACAACAACTTTGTAAGGTAGGCACTCACCCTTCTTCAGTATAGGGATATAGAGGCAGCAAGTAAATCAGCTTGCTTAAGGTACTGTAGCTAGTGTGCGGGAATGGCAGAGCTGGAATTTGAACTGAGACAGTGTGGCTCCAAGAGTTCACGTTTGTAAGTGCTGAACTATATAAATGGAATCAGCACATGAAATATACAAATAAGAGAAAGAAAAAGGGACCAAATAGATTCATATCTATGTGGAAAATTTGATTTCTGAAGACAGATTTTTTTAAAATATGGGAAATACATCTTAATAGATGATACCAATGACTGGCTATCTATTTGAGAGTAAAAATAATAAAGTAATAATTCCTGTTAGTTTTCTGTCATTGCCACAACAAATGACCTGATATTTGGTGCTTAAAACAACACAAAATTACCTTATAATTCTATAGGTCAGAAGTTTGAGGGGGCTCAGTTGGTTCCTATGCTGTGAGTATCACAAGAGCAGAATGTAGGTGTCATCTGGCCTGAGGTCTTATCTAGAACATCTGGAGAGAACTTTTCCATGCTTATCCAGCGTTTGGCCAAATTCAGTTTCTTACAGCTATAAGACTGAGTCCTCCATTTTCTTGGTGGCACCTCAGAGTGCCTTTTAGTCCCCTGGCTGCCTGTAGATGTGTTCTCCTCCATCTTTAAAGTGCAATAATGTACTGGTTCCCTTCATATGCTGTGATCTATCTGATCCCTGTCCAGCTAGAGGAAATGCTCGGCCCATGAATGGTCATGTGTTTGGATTAGATCCATCACTTGGATAATGTGGGACAATCTCTTCTAAGATTGTTGATTAATATCCTTAATTATATCTGTAAAGTCTTTTTGCCATATTCACAAATTTCAGGTCTGAATATGGTCTTCCATTGGAAGCCATTCTATTTATCACACTCTGTATTCCATATAATCTACACAATAAATCAATAAATTTGAAGTGGATTAGAGAGTTAGATGTATGAAAACTTACAAGTGCTGTAAGGAAATAAAAAATGCATTTTATAATCTGGGATCAGGGAGGGCCTCTCTAAGCAAATTTTTAAGTCACACAGAAGAAAGCAGGTGATTCTTGTGACAGAGGCCTGTGACTCAACTACTCAGGATGCTCAAGAAGATGAACAGGACAACAGGAAGCTCAAGGCATGCCTAGGCTACAGAGTGAGTTTAAGGCTAACCTGAGCAATTCAGCAAGACTCTGTCTCAAAAAGGGGGGCGGGGTTGGTTAGGGATCTAGCTCAGGGGAAAAGTATCTGCTTAGCAAGCACAAAGACCTAGGTTCACTAAAAACAAAATAAGCCAAGCAAGTGAAAAAAAAACTAAAAAAACAAAAACACTGAATAAAAATGAAAAGATAAGCAAATGGGAAGTATTTGTAATTTACTTAACAAATTATTAATATACAGAATATATATACATACACACATATATTTAGAACTTTAAAGGTCAACTTAGAAAAATGAAGGGAAAATTAGCAAATGCTGGGCTTCCATTTTTAGTAATGGAAGCTTAGACAATCCTTTCCCAAGTTTGCTTCAAAGTGTCAGAGAACCAAGAAGACCGAGAAGATTATACAAATATTAGAAGCAGGAAGCCTTGTAAGACTGGCATTTAGGGACATTTTATGTAGTAGTCTTTTCCAATTCTAGAGTAGTTGATGAGAAGCTGAAAAATTGAACGAACAGATGGCTTAACACACACACACACACATACACACACATGTGTACACACACAGAGACAGAGAGACAGACAGAGACAGAAACAGAGACAGAGAATATATCTCTTCAGGAGATATAAATTGTAGTCTGGAACTTTCTAAGGAAGAATGGTAAAATCCCTGTGCTTTGGGAATATTCCAAATGGTTATACTTTAGGAGTAAGAATGACTGACTTGGAAATAGAAGATCAAGGCCAGTTTGGTATACAAAGTGAGTTTCAGGTCAGCTGGGGCTAGAGAGAGACCTGTCTCAAAAAAAAAAAGCTAGCTGAAAAGAAAGTAATAAGTTATGTTCAGAATCCCAAATGAACAAAGAAGCATACTTTAGATTATGTTATCAGACCTAAATTTTAAAGGAATCAAGATACATTCTTAACAGAATTAGGAAAATGACTGTGAAATCTGACACAGAATAAAAAATTTAAAAAAACTAAGTAGAAATTTTAACTATGAAAAACAAAATCATCAAAATTAAGACTAGACTTAATAAGAAGTTAGATACACCCAAGAAAAGAATTAATGAACTAGAAGCTAGACAATGAGAAAATATTCAGAATAAATACAGATATAGAAAATAGGGTTAGAGGAACTTTCTCCCCCATACACAATTATAGTTGCAAAACAGAATAGAGGAAAAATTAGGCAGAAGTAAACTATTGAACCTAATACTATACTCACTAAAGACTACTACAACTCATTGAAAATCTTTCTATATAGAAGATTCTAGGACCAGAGGGGTCCATCTGAATTCTACCCAATTTTTTTTTCAAAGCTGGGGATTGGACTCAGAGCTTTGGGCATGATTTCTGTGCCTGTTCTACCTATCTGTACAAGGGAGAGACCCCTCAGCATCTTTGTGACGGTCAACACCAACAGGCTGAAAATTTATCCTTTCTCTTTTAATAAAAACCTAGAAAATATCTTTCACCTTCCATGTCTCCTCACTCTTTCCCAAGAAATCTGAGTGCAAATCTTACATGGGAAGCCAAAAACAAACCTATTTTAACAATCTGTCTTCCTTTTTTAAAGTAACAGAACTCCCAAACAAAATAACCAATTTTCCATGCCATATCTGCTCACAGAAAGCTGAGTACTAGGTTGTCTCATTCAAAATGGGCCCACTATTAAAATTTTGATACTGTCTGGTATGCTATATTCTTTACTATCTTTTTGCATTTAATGCAATAAGTTATCCTTTGTGTTTGAATATTTATAATAATATTTTTCCTACTGGAATTCTTTCTGAATTTTACAAATAGAATTCCAGCACAATTTCTGGACGTAGTTCATTGTATTAAAAACAAATCACCCTGCTTCCCTTCCCTCTAGTTCAGCTTGTTTCCATCTTCAATCTCCTGGGCTCTGTCTTGCATTTTGTCAACAATCAATTCAACTGCTTCTACCACTGAATGGCCCATTTTTAAGAGGAAAAGGAGATACTTTAGGCTAAAGCAGCATTTTAGTGTGCTGTACACTCTCTTCGGAACGAGACAAGAACAGTAAGTCTGTATAAAACTTCTCTCTTCTGGCCATCATGCTGATCCACCCTACCTTCTTTTACCGTCTCTGTGTTTATCTCTTCCTTCACTTCCTCTTTCCATTTTTTCACTCAGTTTCAGGAATTCAGTGCTTAGTAGCTGCCAGAAAAGTAAGGCTTGATGGGACACTACTCAGGGACACAGGCTCTTTTTCATCTTCCTGGGAGACCCCATTTTATCGCCAAGGTTAATGTTTCACATCTCCTACTTGTCATTGTAGAAGGTGGTATAGAGCACAACCTGGTCTAGAAATTCTATAGTTTAAAAAGCCTTCATAATGTATTGGTTTGGGGTAAATCATTTGAGGATTAAAAATGACAAAAAGGACTAAAATTATGTCCCAATTATCTTTGAAAACTAATAAAAAGAAGCGAGAACAACCTGCTACATAACTTTATCAAAGGGGCATAAGATTGAACCCTGCTCAAGGCAGGTACAGGAATCCTAAGCAATCCTGGGGTTCCCCCCGCCCCCCATCATCCCCCAGTGTTCACTGCAAGGAGGAGAGCCACTTCAGCAATGTAGAAGATGCCTTCTGGATAAACAGCTGCAATGATGTGGTGGGTGCTTGGCTGACACTTGGATCTGATATGTCAGCAAAGCACAGGATTAAAAACATGCAGCAGGCACAGGAGGGATCCCACCTCTCCTCTCCTCCCCAGCACAATCAGCCCAGTGAAGTTTGAAACAGAGGGAATCTGAAGAAAGCAAGGATGAAACACAGAGCACATTCACACCAGAAGAGTGCTTTCAGTTTGTCATAAAAACAGTGCTGTGATCATTGTGAACAATTTTTAGAGAGGGCTTGGGGACAAGTGCTTTGCCACCAAAATCTCCTAGACTAACTGATTTATAAGGAACATGCTGAGATGTGTATTGCAATAAAAATACATTGTCCCTGACACAGCAGTTCAAGTGTTTGTTTCAGAAAACAGACTTGCATGGTCAAACTCATTGAGAAGATGTGGCCAAAATTAAATGAGGCTCTAGCCTTCACAACAGCACGAGCCTTAGGATGATACATCATGCCAGCTGTCTGGGAACAAATGTATTTTACTGGCATGGGAACAAAAGAATCAGTCTGAATTTTGTAAATAAACTGTGGTTATTAAAATTGCTTGAAACAAGCCAGGGTAATAACCATTAAACATGAAAAGTCAATAAAAGTCTTTGAATTATATTTCTGTTGCAATTATTATTCCTGTTTTCATAATGTGCTCTGGGATAAAACATAGTTTTGAGTTGTTAGTATTTTTACATAGAATTCTCTATAGATGAGTTAGCCCACAGCAGGCCAGACTGGGAAGTTTAAAAATTCATTATGGAAAATGGAAATGGAAATCTTGGAAATCTGTAGGAGACCACTTATTCCTTTAACAATTGTCACGATTATTGCTTAATTGATTTTCTGTCTTCACAGTGTCATCTTCTTTAGGAAAGCCCAGGACTCCACGGATTTGATGGTAACGATTCAGGTGATTTACAGATAAGCAATGATATAAAATGAAAGCTTGGAATGCATTGATTTTGGCTCTCCTCTAACCATGTTATTCCCTGGCAGATCACTGAGCATTGTGGGAGGCAAACAGACTCTTAAGGAAAAATGATGCCATGAGGTGGAGCAGGAAGGAAGGTACCACTCTGATGTGTATGTTACCTGAAAGCTCTTCTCCAAAAGCTCAGATTTTACTCTTAAAACCAAGGAACCCAGGTAAGAAAAAACAGAATGCTCAGTTTATCTGCAGAGAAAATAAAGGACTAATTTGATGCCCTTTGTGCTTTGGCCCTCAGAAAGAAATTTTTAAATTTGTTTTTATTTTATATGTTTGAGTATTTTGCCTGCACGTATGTGAGTGCACCTGTGTCATGTAATGTCTACAGAGGACAGAAGAGGGTGTCACATCCCCTGGAACTGTATCAGGGTGGTTGTTAGTCACCATGTGGGTGCTGGGAATCAAATCTGCAAGAGCAGCTAGTGCTCTTTACTGCTGAATCATCTCTCTAGTCCCAGGAGAAAATTTTTTAAAAAATTATTTATTATTTTTATTTTATGTGTATGAGTGTTATGACTGTATGTATGTAAGTCTACCCATGTCATTCAGTGCCTGTGGAGGTCAGAAGAGGGCATTGTCAGAGCCCCTACAACTGGAGTTATGGATGGCTGTTAGCCACCATGTGGGCGCTGGGAATTGAACTTGGGTCCTCTGCAAGAGCAGCCTGTGCTCTTAACTGCTGAATCATCTGCCCAGGCCCCAGAAGGAAATTTTTAAAAATTTTAGATTTATACTTATTACTATTATCATTATTATTTTGTGTGTGTGTGTGTGTGTGTGTGTGTGTGTGTGTGTATGTGAGATGCGTGCATCAAGGTGGGTATGTGGAAGTCAGAGAACAACTTTGGGAAGTCAGTTCTTGCCTTCCACTGTGGTCTCTAGGGATTTAACTCAGATTGTCAGGCTTGCTCAGCAAATGCTTTTACACTCTGATCTATCTTGCTGGCCCCTGAGAGCATCTTGTAAGAGATTTAGTAGGAAATTCTGTCCTGGTCAAACAGGGCAAAAGGGGGGTCTGTATGGGGAGGGTGCTGACATCTCTTTTAGTATTCCCTGGGTACCAACCCTTTTGGTTGCTATAATGTCAGGGAATAGCTGAGGGCCACAAACAGATCACAAGAAGCCATGAATGATCTTGCAAAATGAAATGACCTCCTCAGATGAAAATGTTAAAAAAAATAGCTGAAGCATTATTTTCATAAAAGTCAAACAGATGCCCAGAAAAATACACTTAGAAAAGTGTTTAGGAGGAAGAGACACAAAAGCACAGTTGCTGGGGGTAGGATGGGGGAAGAGGTGGTGGCTGGGCCATGTGCAGAATGGGGCAGGGAGAGCAAGGGTCACTCTGAGAGATTCAACTCAACAAGTGCCATGAAGATGAGAGTCCTCATCACACAGAGCACAGCGTCTGTAGGAAACTGTCTCTTGTTTTCCTTCCATTCAATTCTCTTGGCTCTGCTTTTATCTTCCTCTGTCTGTCCCTTATGACTCCTTTGTATCTATCTGCCCCTACTTTCCTGGTTCTAGAGTCAGTCCTGCCTGCTCAGAACCTCTTATCATCTCTATCTGCTCCTCTCTGGCATCATCATCCCATGCTGTGGCTTCCGCTGCTGTCTCAGTGAGATGATGCACCATCCTAGGGCTCTTTCTGGAGTTTTTCATTCAGATCTTCAACTCTGTCTCCATATGAATGTCATACTACCATGTCAGATGTCACATCCAAAGAATAACTGCGGCTCTGACCACTAGGCACCAGCTCATCAATTAAAAAAAAACATTTGCTATTTTTGACACATTCCTTTCTTTTTTCCTCTTCCACATTTGTGTTTCGTGAACTTTTCTTCATGAGTGAATCTTTGTTTCTGCACCTTTCTCTCTGCTCCCTTTTACAACATCCAATTCTGGCCCTCCATGTTTATCTTGTAATGGCAGTGTAAATGCCAGTGAATGGTTTCATATGCTGTGGCTGATTCACTTTTGTAAAGTATAAACTAGACCACGCAGCACTCTCTAGTTGCAAGATCTCCAGTTGCTGACCAATTTCTGACAATGATTGAATTTTTTAGCACTGCATCCAAGACTTGCCACCAATCATCCTAACACATACCACAGTGCTTAATAAGGAGGAGGTGCTCAATAACACAGCATTTTTCTTTCCTTTTTCTTTTTAATGGACAAAATGAATGAGACCATTTTTCTGGTTCTGTTTTCCTCTTTACTGATACTACCCTCTGGCCAAGATATTACATAATAGTCCCTGACCACTTCAGAGTGGTCTGTTCCATGACTCCTTGTATTCTGTTCCCTAACCAGAATGCCTTTCCTCTGTTAATTTAATGGCCAGCTCAGAGGCCCCCTTTCCTGCTATGAATAACTAATTACACATACTGCAGCTGCATGTTTTATAGTGTTTGAAGTATTTTTACATTATTGTCTTGTTTTGATGTTCCCAAGAGCCCCGTGGGAAGGTGTTATTACTAACATTTTACTGATTAGAAATCCGATATCCAGAGGTTCAGGGACTCCACTAAAAGCCACGAACAGAACCACCAGTGCTGTCACCCCGGATGGCGCCAGTCATGAAGATGCTCCCCTTCCCTCCCCAAGTCTTGGAGTTGTCTCTGGGACGACCTCTGCTCCACCCTCAAACCTTAATATATAGTACCTACTGAGAACAGCCCTTGTCACGAGACCCTCTCCTACATCAGACAGTGCATTTAGGCCTTCATCACAAGGTTGGGGCTATAAGGCTGTGACTGAAGTTTGAGACTTTTAGAAACTATATATTTTAAAACAACTTATAGGCTCTGTGTGCCTCACAATCTAGTCTTTTAATATTTAGACACATCACATAATATTAGGAGTCTGTCAAAAGATTAAAATGGGGTTTGGAATATGAGTTAGTGGCAGATCACTTGCCTAGTAAGTACGAGGCTCTAGTGGGAAAAAATTAGTATAAAACGTTGAGTAAAAAAGTGGCTCTCCTGTGAAAAGTGTACCGCTGTATTTTATTGTGAGATCTCTGAAGTACTGGTTTAAAAACTTTTACTTAAGATACTTTTTCTGGGGGAACTAAGTGACCAATGTTATCAAATACAAAAGAAGGAGAAGTCAACAATGTATCAATAGAGCCCACAAGACTTAATGAAATCTTCAGTAAATGCACTTTTCTTAGCCACTGATAAAGTCAATTAAATCAGAATGAAAGCTAATCATACTTTCAAACTTTTAGATCATCCAGGAAGCAGAGGACTTATTAGATATATATTAGCACCAAAATTATTTTAGGCTAGAATCTGACACTATTTAATGATGTTATACACATATGCTTTATATAGTTCTAAAAATGCCTGATAAAAATTTAGATTCTTTCTTTTCCTCTCTATAACTCATCAGACCAGATTTCCTATTGTTCTTGTGAATCATGAAACATTGTTTGGTCCCAAAGGTGAATTTTAATTTTACCTGTAATATTGTGATCTACTCCAGAACTCAAGTGATAGATGACATCTATTTATTTTATGCAGTGTTTCACAGGATGGAAAATAACTTCCAGGGAAGAGCAGAGCACACACAGGCTTACCCTGGGTCAGCCACTACTGTGCCATATGTCAGAGAAGTCGCATTCTTTCCAAGGGCTCTAGTTTTCTTACACAAAGAGGAAGTTTGATCAGAGCTCTGATCTCTCATCCTTTCCTGAAGTTACGGGATTCTTGCTCAGATCTTATTTGGAATTAGAAATTATTAACTCTTTGTATGATTAAATATATTGGTGATTATACATACTATTTGGGGATTTCAGGAGGATCATGTTTTTGTAAGATTAACTTAGGAAACTAGCATTTTCTCCTTCTGTTTCTCTTGAATCTGCATGCAAGGGCCAGAGCTTTCTTTGGCCCCACTGGAAAAGATGCTTCTCTGGAACTCAGCTTCTTGATTGGCCAATGGACAAGACAGAGAAGAGCTGATGACACCAAAGCAAGTGGTGGGTAGCAAGGATACCACCCATCAAGACCTGATGAGAAGCAGTCTTTTGTTTTTAATTAAAAACATACCTTTTAAAATGCCTCATTCATTTTTCAGTTTTGTAGAATCAAAACACAGGAATTTTTAAAACACGAAAACCAGAAACAGTTTGAACTTTTTAAAGAAAGCAGGTTATAAAAGGAGCCTAGGAAATGGTCCTTTGTAATTCTGCCAGTTTCAATTTTGATTCTTTATAAGCAACTAGTATCAGGATAATAATATTTGGTTGAAAAGAAAGTTCTAAGTGGCTGTCTAATGGGCACTTCAGTTGTTTCATGGCTGACACAGGGCTGGCTGCTGCTACTGCAGTTGTTCTGACAGACGACACAATAACACAACATCAGCATTTAGAGATCCCCAAGTCCATATAAAGCAGACCCAAGAAACAGGCATGATTAATTCTTGCTACTCCTGAACTAAAAGGGGGGCATGAATCAAACTTAGATATAAAGTTAAATGAAAGACAGATAAAGACTATTTATTTGTTAAGTACCTATTACTTGCTAATATTTGTATTGAAACAACTGGCTTTATTTTGTTGTTTAGCTACATCTTAGGATCCTGTGGAAAGAACTGAGCACCTCATGGTTGCAAAGACTATGAAACATTCAACTTTATCCATGGGCACTTCCTGGCATTTCTTTGGTAAACTGTAGCCTAGTAGAAGATATCAGGAATTAGTGTAAGAAATATTTTGAAAAGCTATTGTCACTACAAACATGAAAGCAACTTTGATGATCAAAAAGAAGTCAATTAAAAAAAAGACTGAAATAGTTTCTGAGTCCTTTCCTATTGTTCATTTGGGATTTCTTAATTTCCCAACTCTCAATATATTATGGAATTTTCTGTGTGAAGTTTTGCCATGAATTTAAGTGGTGTCAACAAAGTTTTACCTTAAGTCATATTTTGCCACAAAATGGAGAAGCCTGAGTCTTTCAGGGAGCTCGTCTTTTATTCTTTCAGTTACAAGGATGGTACTAAGATGGCCTTCAGTGACAATTAGACCTATGGTGGGTGGACCTGCACAGAACCATACTCCACCTATGGGGGCTTTTTCATCTGTGGCCAAATCTGCTGTGTTTATTACTTTTGCTCCTTGCTTTTCTCGGTCTGTCGAAGATCAGCACTCTCTAGAACACCATGTGTGCTTTCTTGCCATCCTTAATATGCTCACTTTTCTTATTATCACCCTCCAGCTTCTCTTTCTTTCTTTCTTTCTTTCTTCCTTTCTTTCTTTCTTTCTTTCTTTCTTTCTTTTTTTCTTTTTTATTCTAATACTAACTGGAAATGAACTTCAAAATTGTCACGATAGGGACAAAAGTTTGGAATTCATATGAACTTGTGTCCAATACACCTCTATTGTATACATACTAGGTATGGTCTTATATGACCACTTTGAGTTTTAGTGTGCTGTCTGTAAACTGGGGATGGTTATACTGACTTGCTCTGACCATGAAGAAGAGCCAATGTACCAACACAACACAATGTCTGTCACCTTGTAGACATTTGAAAAGTGTGTTTGTTTTCTCATCCAAGAACTTCTATTTTCTTACTAACTGCTTGATATGAACACTATATAATAGATAATATATAACACATACATGTGTATTTATGAAAATAATTGTACCATACATGTAAAATATGTTATACAGAGAAAAGGAGAGCAGGGAGAAGTTAAAGGAAGTCAAGTCAATGCATTAAGTTTTTTTCTTACATCTTTATATACTAACTAACTCAAAATGGATCACATACTTAAGTGTAAATCACAAAGCTGTAAAACTTTGAGGAACAAAGAAGAAAATCTGGAACTTAGTGTTAGACAAAACATTCAGTCACTTTATACAAAAATTTGATTCTTAAGGGTAAAAGCAGATAAACTAAACATAAATAAAATGAAAAAAAATCTCTTGGTTGATGAGTCTGTTAAAAGAATGAAAAGGCAAGCTATAAAGTGTGAGAAAATGTTTGAAAACTGTGTAATTCAGCAGCTATTAATGCTCAGAACCTGTCAGGTGCTAGCATTTGCCATTTTATATAATTCCCTGCCATCAGATCCTTTATGTAAACATCTTCAGAGAATAAAAAGCTTCCCCATTGGCCATATTAAAGTGTTTGTTTTTTAAAAGTCAAAATGACTTGTTCTGATATTCCTGTACTGATGTTACCGAGACAGCAGGAACATCAATATTTAGTAGCACATCTGACTCTATGTAGGGCTCACAGCAATGAGAAGGTGGTCAGCAAGGCTATATCAATGGTTGAGAACAATGTGTTTATCCAAGATGTCATTAACACTCATGTTTCTGTTGGTCCACTGTTAAATTTTTACTTTAAATTGTCAAAATTACCAGTTGGGTGAAAATAAGCCTGCTGTTTGAAAACAAAATAGGTCATTAGCTTTTGTCATAGGGAGCTTATTTTAATAACAGAATGGAATTCAAAAGAAAACATGATTTATGTCTGTTAAGTAAGCAATGTTCATTTATTGTACAAGGCAAAAAGATTTATACAGTCTAAAGAGGAACCTGAATATACGTCCAATTGTTTTTGAATATGACACAGCAGACACTGTCGGCTGCCTACTCAACATCCATTCTCCTCTGCTTTGCTGTCTCTCCTTCCTTGCCAAGCTCCATCACCAGCAGCTGATCCTTACTGGTTTAGGCTAGCTCTTGTACTCTCAGTCTCCTGCTTGGGTCTGGGCATGCTAAGCTGAGCATGTGGCTTGCTGTAGCCAACAAGATAGGAAAGAAAACAGGGGAATATATCTAAAAAGATTTCTTTACTCCTCAAAAGAAGATTCTAGAAACTGATTACCTTCTGCAATTGGATAGTACAGGTATGGGTGGGATGTATGGCACTGCTGTAACCACCTTGGAATCACTTTGAGAATTAAGCTAGAAAAGAGGTAGAGCCACCAGAATGCCAGAGATGCAGATCCAAAGCCTGCAGTGTCTACAAACTTCTTGTTTTGTGTGGTAATATGTGTCTGTGTTTACCATAATCCAGCAGGGTACTCTGTTCCTCGAAGCCAAGGGATCCTAGCTGACAAACTGACACATGAGCTCCTGAACTGGAGAAGGAAGCAGACAAGAAACCAGAGAGGAGGGCCTACCTGTTCTTGTGCTTCCAGTTCTTTGTGCTGTAATTTTTTCTCTGCACATCGCACCTGATTAGAGCGGTTTTCCAGTTCATCTTGTAAAGCCTGAAACAGTGTAAAATAAATATAGTAACATCAAAAATTTAGCATACTTGGAAAAATAATTTTCCTACATGAATTGGCATTAAAAAGGCCAATTCACGTTTATAACAGTTACAAGAGTTTAGGCAAGCAGGATCAGCCTTCATGGGCAAGTTCCACAGGCATTGTGCTTTAGGAATACCTAGAATAAAAATTCCAAATGTAGTGGAGTGTGGTGGCACATGCCTGTGATACCAGCACTTGGGAGGCTGAGGCAGGAGGATTGCTGAGAGTCAAAGCCAGCCTGAGCTACATGGCAAGACCTTGTGTCAAATAATAACCAACACCAACAACAAAATCCAAATGTATAAACTAGACAAATTAACAAGTATCAATTATTCTAAAAATGTCTCATACTCCCAGCATAGTGTCACAAGCATGTAACTATGGATAAAGCTATTTCTAATGAAAGCAGTTCTTCCAGAACACCTTCAAGGACCATTGATACTAAAAACTGTTGCATTAGTTTGAACCCCAAGCCTTACACCACTTGATATGTAATAGACATTCGAGATTCCTGTCTGAGTCTGAGCTTCAGGGCTTCTCCTTGGAGCACCTGTCCCATCTCTGTAAATGCTGCAGTCTTCTCACTACTCAGGCTCCTTGAAGTGTTCTTTCTCCAGCCCCTCAGGGCCATCACATCTATCTCCATAAGATAACTGGAATCCAGCATTTTGCTCACGAACTCTACCAACTTGGTACAGTCCTGCATCATGTTTTCCAGTAGAATGAATAGCCCCTTGGCTGCCTCCCTGCTTTTGTCTTACCCCTCTTTAGTCTGCAACCAAAGCAGTACCTACGCAGAGCCTCCAGGAGCTTCCAATCTGCCTCTGAGTGGAACTGAAACTCCTTCAGTGACCTGTGGCACTCCATCTGGCACAATGAAATCATTGTTTCTCCTCTGCTCCCTCCAGAGTGGCCTTGGTGGCTTCCCCAAAGTCTCTGCATATGAAGCATCCACTGCCTGGAAAGAAATCCTTGTGGCCTGTACTCTCCCCTGTGCAGGTCTTTGCTCAGATTAGCCTTCTTGGGCCATGTTTTACACTGTAACACTTCTCTACTGTGCTCTAGAGTAATCCCATTATTGGAAAGCTGTGCTTTTTTCCTGCACTGACCGATGGTATACATTACCCTCACTATTTGTTTATTACCCCTCCATTATAATATAAGCCTTAAGAATCAGGAGGATCTTGTTTTTCTTCCCTGCTATATCTAGACTCTTTAATGCTTTCTTGTCATGACACAATAATATTTTTATCATCTTTGCTGTTGTAGTCTCCTATGTTCTGCCTTCTTCAACCTTTTGTATATTATTCCTATAATGATACAGGATTACCTAGTTGACCCTACTTCTTTTCTAGCTTACTTTTCATTTAAAATAGTAACTGATGCAATGACAATTATAGATCTTTGTGGCTGCTGGCTGCTGACATCCCCATATGAACCTGGAATCTACTTCCAGAAGCTACTTGACAACTTAAAATGCATCTCTGTCCATGTTTTATAGGTTCTTCAAATTTCACACCATTCTGTCTGACTTCTCATGGAGATTCCTTTAGCTTTGCTATAAATTAATAATTATATAATATTTTAATGCAGAACTGCACCAAGTTGGTAGAGTTCGTGAGCAAAATGCTGGATTCCAGTTATCTTATGGAGATAGATGTGATGGCCCTGAGGGGCTGGAGGAAGAACACTTCAAGGAGCCTGAGTAGTGAGAAGACTGCAGCATTTACAGAGATGGGACAGGTGCTCCAAGGAGAAGCCCTGAAGCTCAGACTCAGACAGGAATCTCAAATGCCTATCACATATCAGGTGGTATAGGGCTTGGGGTTCAGACAAATGCCTCAGTTTGGGGCCATTGCACATTCACTGTCTGGTGGCACAAGCCTGTAATTGTAGCTGAAGGAGGAGAATCATGAGTTCAAGGTTAGTGTGGGTTATATGGTGAGACCTTGTCTTTAAAAAAATAACAACATGAACTAAGACAGACAAAAATTTCAATACAAGATCAGTCTTTTCTACATACGCGCAGACAATAGTTCTTAATTTGGGGGTTGGCTCTTAGACCCCTTTGAGAATCTAATGAAAGCTATGTGGTCACTCTCTAAAAGGGGAAAACACGTTTTTGATTTTGTTTTCGATTTTAGAGGCTGTCTGAGGCACATCCATGGATAGACCTCAGGCTAAGAACTTCTAATTTAAAAGTAATATGATTTGAAAAATGAGCTTATGTGCATTAGTATCTGTTTGATATCAAACATCATAAATCCACAATCTTACCAGGTCTGAGAATAAGCTTGGAAATATCAAATTATTCTATCTAATCATGTTACTGTGGATGTTCAAAGAGATGAATACAATAATTTCTGTTAGTCAATCATGCCTCAATTCTTTGACTGCTCTCCATAAATAGGATGCTACAGTAACTTCTTAAAATAGTGGGCAATGATTGAGAAGAGTGTCTATGCATGCTGTTCTGCCCCTGTTCTTTCCTGCTCTTTAATTCATGCTCACATTGCTGTCACTAGTCTTCTGAAACTTAAATCTAATGATGTTGTTCCCCCAGTGAAATGCTGAAGTCACTCTCCAGCATCCCTGCAATGCAGCTTGAGCTCTTTACTGTGGCATACAAGGACCTTGGATACCCAGCATGGTGGAAGCCTCTGGGTACTTGGGTGCTATGCTGATGCCATCATTTTCAGTGACAACTTGAGACAGGGTGGATTTTATTTTAAACTCCAGGGCAATCCTTTGCAGCATGTCTTATTCTGCCTTCATTAGAAAAGAGATTTTAGAGGGCTCCATGTGGTCACATAGCTTGCTCAAATCCATATGGCTAGTAGTAAGGTACTGGACTGGCATCAATGTCTTAACTTCTTCCTCACTCTGTCTATTTCTCTCCTCTTTGCCCTATTTCCTGTACTTATGACTCAGGCCTGAGCTCAGTGTGGACTCTCTGGGCTTTTACTGACCTAGTGTTGAGGAGAATCAAAATACATGTCAGTGTGAGGCTGAGAACAACTACAGGTCTGGGTTCTCCTGTCACCTCTGCAGACCCAGTGCCAGTCAGCTCAAAGTCCAGTACACAGTGACTTCTGAATCATGGAAGAAAAAAACACTCATAACATTGGGACCCTATTCACTGAGGATATTTCTTTCGACTCTCAGAGCTTCTGGCTATCCTTAAAAGCTAGCATGTGCTCTGAAATACAGAATATACCTGTATCTTTACTATAGCTCTTAGACATCCACAGTCATCTCTGTACATATACATTCATGTAGCAGCTATTATTATTATAATAATATGCTATCTGGTTTCTCTTATAATAATTTATTTAAGTTTTTAGTTTTATTTCATAGACAAATATAAAGACATGCATCTCCTTTGTCATACACAAAACATCATTTTCTACCTCGTGGCTGCCTCTCATCTGCTCTTCACCTGTAGACCTGGGAGTGCCCATATTGTGTCCTGTGTCCCTCTGCCGCTCTCCACTCCCTGTCCTCACTACTTCTCAGTTTCACTTCTTCAGCCACTTGTTAACTCTAAATGCCAAAGCCAGAAGCAAATGTTTCCTTATTCTGCAGCAGTATTTCATGCCTAATTGTGTTTTTCTCTTGAACTCTGAGGAATTAATTGTATCTAGTGAAATTAAGGGGTTAAGAAATAAGGCTACTACAAGACTGAAGGCCAAATATGAGTAGGCCTTGAGTGGGAGCATGGCTCCAGAGTGGACACAGGAGGTAGAATCATTATCAGGAGCTTGGGACAAAAAAGGGACTCCAGTATCTCAAGGCTTTGACAGTGAGACCTGGGGATACTGAGAACAGAGCAGGACAGATGTATTTGAGCAGTGTGGTTTTTATCCTCCTGATTTTTGCTCGTATGACTCAAGGAGAACCTATTGCTCTGATGTCAATATTTATATCCTCCTCAAATTTATATACTGAAACTCTAACATACAAAGCAATGGTATCAGCTTCAAGTGCAGCCTGAGCTCCTCAGAAGTCACACAAGAGGCTTTGGACAACTGGCCTGCCTGAAGCCTCTGTGTGCTGTGTGCCATGCCGACTGGGGTCAGTCCCAGAAGAGGCTAGTCAAAGCTGCCACCTTTGTGCCAGACCTCACACCCTTCTAAGACACCAAATTTGCTGATATCTCATCTTGGAAGACTCAGGCTCTGGAACTAAGAGGAATAAATGTATGTTTACAGTTCCCTGGTGTATTAGGTATGGTGACAGCCCTCGGAACTGACAGGCATCAGCAGACCTTGGTAGGCTATGCTGTAGAGCTGGGTCTGAACAAGGCGGAGGGCTTCACAGATGGAGGTGCAGATGGGACACTTTTCTAGGGAAGGGAGCAAAAAGGAGAAGGCTTCTAAAACCTGCTTTGTGATGGGCACTCTGAGGCCAGGCAGAGGTGAAGAGAGACTAAGAGAGCTGCTGGGGATTCGGAGGGGTGGGAAACAATGGAGGGGAAAATGTAAGGAAATCAGGTGAAAGAGTTTCAGAGAAGGAAGCAAAATCAGCTCAATATTCCACATAGTGAGAGACTATTAAGTGTACTGTATTTTATACGTATTATCAAGATAGAATTCAAATTACATTTGCTTTTCAAAACAGTAGCACTTAAAACTTGCTCACAGTTTTAAAAATGTAAAACATGATCTTTAAAAACGTTCATCAGAGGAAGTTATTCTAGAATTACTTTTATTATCTATTAAAAACTAGTTGAAAGTTGGAAAGTAACCAAAAATATTCTATTTTCTCAACTGTACTACATGAAAAGAAAATGACAGTTTCTCTTGGCAACTGTTCCTGGATTTACATTGTTACAAATCATCATGTTATTTGGGTTTGAACCTCAGAATTTAACATAAGGACTATGTGAAAATGAGCCCAGCACCTCAGTAAGTCCAACTAGGGACTCTTTTAAGTTGTGGTTTCTTTATTGAAAAGCCTTCAGTTATAACATTTCTCTCTTTGTGCTCTTGTTCTCTCTCTCTCTCTCACACACACACATACACACACACACACACACCTTTACTTTATTCCTGAGAAAAGTTCAAGAAACTGAAGAACAGAATGTCCAATGTTAGGTCAAAAATGTTAAAAAAATACCAATGAACATTTAAACTTCTTGTTCTACACGATTATCCTTTATCTTCCCTTATATTTTAGTTCTGCTATGTCAATGTGTTTCATTACTGAGAAGACAATTCTTTTCTCTCAAGTAGACCTGCCTTTAAACACCATGTAGGTCAGTTTGCTGTTGAGTCATACTGCTGTTCTTGACTATCAAGAGTGCTTTGTGTTGGGAATCAAAAGAGGAAGGAAAAAAATATAAATGACACAATAAGCTTTACAAAACCAATGAGGACACACCACATTCTAAAGGGAAGAGGATTAGAGGATACTTTGTTTAAAATAGGAAGATAATTAGAGTAAAGTCAAGTGTAAAATATTTTATGTTAATGGGGCTCCTAAGGTTAAGGAAAAGGACAGGGTAGTTAATCTGCCCCTTGAGGGTCATGTGTAACTGTTCTAGGGCTTTTCTGTTGGGCTGCTGGTGGTGGTGTTGAGATAGACTAGTCAATGGTATTTTCATAAAGGTAGCAACCATAATTCAGAGAGAGATACACCCTGTCTTGTAAACCATATAGCGAAGCTTAGGTGTGATTTTATTAAGAATCTAAGTTCCTTGTTTAGGTCTGAATTAACTAAATAAACAAGAAATGATGGCAGATTGCTTTTAATCATGAGTAAATGAAACAGTAGTTCACTTCAATCACAAAGTAGCTAAAAAGTCACTTAATAAAGGAAGACTTCATTGGGGGAGAGAAATACTGTGTTGAAATGACCAAAAAGATAAAATGTTCCCAGTGACCAGGTATGTGACAGAGGCTTTCAGACTTGGCATGTTACTATGACCAGAGTCTTTCTAGAGATTTCTGAACTGGGCTGTGATCCTGAGAACTGTGACTGCTGCCCCTGCCCACTTGGCTGTCTCAGCATGCAGATTTGTCTCAGTCTTAGCCTGGAATATCTATCTGTACCCCATGCTGACACCAGAAAAGACTATTTTAACTGCTTTTCTTTCTCATACTTATAAAACTCGGTTATGTGAACTTGGGAAAGTTCAGATCCAAACCAAATCATCAGCAGTATCTGCCAGCCTGTGCTGAGCCTGCTGTTCCAGAAGCACTGCACGGCAGCCACTGCAGGGCACAGCCTCATATGCACTTCAAGAGAAGATAACCAGAAGCGGGTCTGCTTGAGATTTTGCTGAGGTAAATTTGTATATAGTAAAATTCAGGGCTTAGTTTTTAATGGCAACTGTCTATTTTTCATTTAGACCATAAGATAATTTTAAAATTTGTCACAGAAATCTGTAAATGATTATAACATCTTGATGTAAATCTATCTTCCCCTGGTTGGTGGATTCATTAAGCAGAAATGACATTTACTCTTCAACTAGTATAGAGACCCTAATTATAAAGGTGAAATGAGGGTGACTCTCATTTAAACCTTAATTGCCTTTTTAATGATGCCCACATTTGTTTAAGAAGCACTACTCCAATTCAGCTATAAACGGTGCTGATAATATTTGTGGTTGGAGGTTTTCTTTGACATGCAAATTGACACAGAAATGGTAAATAGTTTTCTTTCTAGTATTGCTAACTGTGGGCTAAGATAAAACATAAAGAAAGTCATAAAATTGTACTATTTTCATGTTGTATTTTATAGACTTCTCTTTAAAAAAAACATCTTTCAGAAGTTGGACAAAACAAGATGACCAAGTCCTATCATACACACACATCTAGTGCTACTGAAGAGGACAGAGTGGCAGGGTGTGACATTTTTACTAGGTGGTCCCACTGGTTATTGATGAGGCCACAGCTCTTGCTTTATTTTTTTTAAATAGGCTAAGTCTAAACAAAAGTAACAAGTCTTCTCCAGCTGAAATCTACTCAGATTTCTTCTCAAGTGATTCCTTCATTCATAACTATTGAGGATTAGTAAATAAACCATTAGAAACATTTGATGGGCGATTCTATATTAATGGAGAGACAGCTCATTATACTGCAGATCTACAGCACACTAGAGTTCCTGTAGGGGCCACTGAAGTGTCCACAGCACACAAATATCATTTCCCCCTTGATGGCTTACATTCAGGCTTTCAGGTTCCCTATACCCTTGCATTCCAGGAAATCACTTTTTGAAAAACCTTTCATAATTCAATCTTTCTTGTGATATTGGTGTGAAAAAGGATATCTTTGGGGACTTTAACCTCACATATATGTGACTTTTCACATAAGGCAAATTTCCTTTAGGTGAAAACCTTAGTGTTACAATAAACCAACCACGTGTGAGAACTACATTTGAATATGAACTTTCTAAGTTATGGACTTAACACAAAAGGCAAATGAATTATGAACAGTTTAAAAATAAGAGTGTTTTCTCTAAAGAATAAGAAAATTTTTATTTGTTTCTTCTCTCACATCTATTTCAGACCTTTAAAATTCCTAAAGGATTTCCTTTAAAAGTCTTAAAAATGTACTTTAAAAAAGTTAGCATTTCTTGGTCTTCAGAGAGGCTCCAGGAAAAGAGATTGTGTGTCCACGGCTTTGACGATCTAAGGATGCTGGATCCCCTAGCACACCTCATTAGCATCCCCTTGTCACATGGAAGTCCACTGGATGGACAGTCCTCATGCTCTTAGCCGGTCCATCTCTACCAGGAAGTCAAAGCACACAGCACTCTCTACTTTCAGGCAGCTTCATTTGTGAGCAAATTCTTATCTTGTGTGGTAGAAACTGGGGATCAAATTCAAGAACCACAGCTAGGATTTTCCAGAATTTCTTCATTTGGCTTGTTGATAATCATGCACATTTGAGCCCAGTCTTTGCAAAACTATTAAAAATGTTAAATCCTCACAAGTCTGGGAAAGGGGGTGGACCATTTATCTAAATTTCAGTTTCCTTATAGTGCTAACCATTCATACAGTCAATCCCAAATCTTGATTAATTCAAGTCAAGACTCATTTTTTCCATGAACATTTCAAAACTATACTTGAGAAAACTCACATTTCTCATGAAGTCCTTATACCTCTGTGACATTTTATGTATCTTTTTATTGTGAGTTCATCTGATTTTTCCTTTTTTTTCAGACTGAACGTCATGAGGGTGATAGATTTCTCCTCCATATCTGTGCAGTGATCTCTGAGGTACTTGGTAAAGTTTTACTTACACTACAGTAGGTTTGCCGTGGTAATACCAATCAATTATATAAAGATCAAGTTGCCTTTCATTTAGAACAGTTGGTTGGGTAGAGCTTTAGAGATCACTCCTTGGATAAAGGGCTTACTGCGTAAGTGTGAGGTCCTGACTGAATCTAAGGAATTAACATAAAGCAAGGTACAGTAGCATATCTGTAATTCCAGTTCTCCCATGGGAGGAGATGGGAGGCTGAGATAGGAGAATCCCTGGAAGCTCTTGGGCCAGCTAAGATGTAGTGATGAACAGCAAAGAAGGTGGAAGGCTAGGGCTGACACACTTGAGGTTGCTCTCTGACCTCTATACCTATATTGTCTCACACACACACACACACACAGAAAGAGGGGGGGAGAGTCGAGGCAGTTAAGTTAAAATAAAACAGTTGGGTAGTCCCACTGAAAGTTGTAAATTTCCCCCATGCCTTAAACATACAATTCCTCCTAGTCTAGACTATTAGATCCAGTCTCTGAGCTTCCTCAAGTCAGCTCTGTTCTTCCATGTCAACAGTGGGATCTCATCCACTTTTAACACAGATCCAGGCTCTTTTTTTTTTACCAAATTCCAAGGGTCCGTCACAACTGCCGGTCTCTTCTGTGGCTGAGTTCACTCCATGTGCTCACACGCAGGCCTGTCTTCTCTGGTGCCCGCCTCTTGAGAGGAGCCCATGCCTTTCATATATTGTACGGGTGGGTAATGAGACATCCCCAGTACTCAGTTCTCCAGTGGGCACACAGCTTTGTTTTTGTTCTTAAATATTTTTACTCCATTCCTCACAGATCTCTATCATCAGCTAACTTCCTCCTTTGTAACCTGTTTAGATTCCAACATTTAATGAAGCTTGCTCTTTGCAAGGTCAGCTCTGATCTTTCTCTTGCCAATCCAGTGCCTTTCCCAGATATTTATTATTCTGGATCTCTCTGCTGTATCTGACACTGCTGGATCCTTCTTCCACACATCCTTTATGGTGACATCACAAGCCTGGGACACTCTTCCACTTCTGCTGCTGCATTTCCTTTTCTTTCAGCTGTGAGTATTTTCTAAAGAAAGGTTTTCTCTCTTACTCCTCTCTATGCCATCTCCTTTGGATAATGAGTCATTTCAGAAATATGAATTGAAACACAAATAACAGCTGAGTTTCCTTGCATGATAGATAGTGTTAACTAGGGCTTAACTGTTGCAGATTTCTAACACTCATCTCCACAAATATTGTCTCAACGTGCCCCTAATTTGACTGCTCCAAGTGTCTCCCCTACAGGTACAGAGTCGCATGATCATCACCTCAAACTTACTGAATTCAAACCCAAACTCCTATTTTTTCCCCTCGACCAGCTTCACTCCCAGCTCTCCTAATGACACAGACTATTTCTCAAGGACCTTAATCTCACAGCCATTCATGAATCCCTTCTCTCTCAGTCTTCCATAGTTAGCCAGTTTTCTTTAGCTTTTATTTAAATAACTCCAATTTAGGTTCTTGTTTCTTCACAACATTCAAGACTTTCCCTAGGCCCAGGAGTCTGCATACCAGGAGGATATAACTCTAGTCGTCATCTTTATACCCAGTCAAGAGAAAAATTCTTCTTCACTAGCTGTATCTAGCCACTTTCTTAGTGGGATCAGATAATCATTTCAAGATGATATGTTAGTGTTTGTATGGCAGGCACTGTGAAAAGGTCATTAAATACTCCACTTTCTTTCATAATATCCCTTTACTAGATAGAAATCTCACTTCACATATTACTAGATAGAAATCTCACTTCATAAGAAGCAGTTAAGACTCCTAAAAGCTGCTAGAGTCTCTTCAGGACTCCACCTAGGGTGGAGAAGCATGAATGGCCCTAGGTGATTTGACTAGAGGAGGGAAGGATGCTGCCTGAGTACACTGTCTCTCCTGTCTCACCATCTCCATCTTTTCTTCACTTTGCCCAGAGTGTCCTGTGGGAATGCTGTCTTGACCATGTTAATTAATGCCTCTTTCCTTCAAATCCCATTGACCCAGAACACCCTGCGATTGATTTTCAGAGATTTAACCTATAATCTCATCAATTAGAATGTATGAATACAAGAGAAAAACTCAGTTTTTTTGCATCACAGATTCAACAGTAACTATAATGTCTTTATCAAAGTGCAGTGCCAAAACAAGAGGATATCTTTCCTGGAAAAGATATCCATCCCAGAAGACGTCATAGCAGCTTTATGTGGTAACGGGGTCCTTGCAGACAGAATTAGATGAGGCCATACTAGAGTGTGCTTTTTAAAGGGGAACAAATAAACCACCACCACCACTGAAAAAACAAAACAAAACAAACAAGAAAACTGAGGCAAAACCAGGTCTTGCTATGTAACCCAGGCTGAGCTCAAATTCATGACTCTTGCCTGGCCTCCTGAGTTCTGGGATCACGATGAGTACCATCATGTCTGGATTTAGAGTAGGCCTCTAATCTGATATGACAGAGAAGACACACAGGAAAGAGGTTGGTCATGTGATGATAGAACAGTAAGAACATCTGGGTAATAGCAGAGGCTAAAGAAGGTAAGGAAAGATTCTTCTTGGGAGCCTTCAGAGGGAGTAAGCCTGCCCACACCTCAATTTCAGTCTCCAGGCCTCCAGTGATGTGAGACAACAGCTCTCTCTAGTTTTAAGCTGCACTGGTTTTGCTTTTTTGCCATGTTATCCCTAGGAAACTAATACACATGGGGAGAATAAGAGAAACTTCTGTGCTTTTACATGTCTTGTCTTGAAACAATAAGCACACACACACACCTACTTCATGACAGACATAGTTCTAGAGGTCATTTTATGTTTTTTGAGGACCAGCAGTATCATTACTAAGGGATGATCTGGTGAGCAGTGCCAGGGAAGATGATTATTTCTGTATTTCTTCATTAGCACATGTGGTCCTATCAGGTTATAAAGGAAGCTATTTCAGCATAGTGATGGCATATTCTAAGAGAAAGAAAGAGAAAAATGTCAGGATGGGAAAATAGAGAGTCTTAGGTGAGCTTATTTCCCATCCCCCAACATTCACACAGGGCATGGAAATCATCTATGCCAGTGAAGGGCTTTTCTTTTTTTAACCTTAGTATCCTGGGATATCTGGAGCCCATACTTATGAGGGAAGAAGTTTGAAACTTTCCATTTAAACCACTTAGAATGAGAGGATTTACAAAGATCCTGTTTAATGTTCAGCTGACACATTGTCAAAAACATTTATCATGCAACCTTTTGAAGTTTCTTCCACTCCCTTCTAGTTATTAAAGCTCAGATTGCAGTTACTTATCAACAACAAAGCAAACACGTGACGGTGTTTTTATAGTCAGCCATTTGGTTTCTGAACTACTAAGCAAAATTCAGTTCTTCTGATCAGAAAAATGATTAGTGACCTAGTTTTTATGTTGTAAGCACTACCCAGCTCATTTCTAAGATTACTTCTATATGGACCCAGAAAGAATGCCAGGGACTTGGAAATTTCATTTAAGTGTTTTATGATGCTCCAAAGTCTGAGAATTTTCAGTTATGGGAATTAAGTCAGGATGGAATTCTTTCAGTGCAAATGAAGAAACAGTGGCCTAAACTATGGAGATATTTCTCTGGCAACTTAATTCCTAATGTTAATTTCTTCAGAGTAAGAATAAATTCTAGTTCATATTTTGGCTTCAAGAGAAATCACAATTGTTTCTGGATAATGCAATTGAACAATCCATTTTTTGAGTGCACACAATGTGTTAGACATTCTATGGAATGCACACAGTGGGGTGAGATTTGGTAGCGTCTTTCAAGCAGCTGACATTATCATATAAGGTATACGATAAAGACAAAAACAGGAGAGCACATTAAGCGTCTTAAGTGGGCAATTAGAACAAAAGGAAAGAAAAGAACAGAGAAAGAAGTTCAAAGATACCACAAGCTTGAAGGAAGGAGATAAATCCAGAAAGTGGAACATTCTACAGGACGACTGACCTGCTTTCCGCAAGAAGTCAATGTCATGGCTCAAAAGCAAGGACAGGTGTGCTTTAGATTATAAAAGACATAGAAGATGGAGATAAAATGTAATGTTTGCATCTTGCTTGAATTTTGAGTCAGACAAGGTTGCTATAAAGTAGCATTTTAAAGTCAAATGTGGATGCCTAATTTATGAAACAGGTAGTTGAAAATGCTAAATAATACTTCATTTTCATGGGTATGACTACAGGACAGGATTGTGGAGGGTAATGTGTTTATCTTCTCAGATGAATTCTGGAATACACAGGGCAAAGATGATAATGATTCTGAAATTTCCTTTGAAATAGTTTAGCAAAGAAGAGCTGGAGAGCCCCTCAGTGGTTAAGAACACTGACTGCTCTTGCAGAGGACCTGGGTTCTGGTCCTAGCACCCACATGGTGGCTAACAACTATCTATAATTCTAGTTCCAGGGGGATCTGACACTCTCATCTGGTCTCCATGGGCACTGCATGATATGGGTACACTTGTATACATGTAAGCAAAACATTCATGCACATAAAATAAAATTAAAAATAGTTTAGTAAAGAAAATGAGAGAAAAGATAAGGCAAATGTGAGCTTTTTGCTCCTATCTGAGATTGGGGCTTACTCTGTAGGCCAGGGGAACTTTCTAGGTAGCCTTCATGGCCTCAAATTCATGATAGTCTTCTGCTTCAGCCTCAATGTGATCAAATCTTGATAGCTGTTGAAAGACAGGTACTAGCCTCTCTACTTTTGATACTGCTTAAAATTTTTCATAAACCTGAAAAAAGCCCTATACATAGTAAAATGTCATGGAACTTTCCTATGATGTCAACAAAGTCATCAGGAAGAGCCTTGGCAAATAGCTACAATTCTCACAGGCAGTAAGTGAGAATGAGGAAGAATTGTTTTCAAGGAAGTAGCACTTAACAAGGTGAGCAAGAAGAAAACAGGGTGCCCTGAGCAAAGATGGCACAGTCCATGGATCAGGGAGAGTAGTGTAGTCCTGCCAAAGGGAGGCCAAGCAGAGGGCTGTGCGGCCCTTCACTTGGTGAGAACAGCTTGTACATTCTGTTCCATCTGGAACATGATCTTGTCACTCTAGATTTAATCTCTCCTTTTACAGATCCTTTTCTCCCCAACCTGGGAGCAACTCTTCCCATCAGTACTGCTCTGGTCTTCCTATAGCCCCATGTAACAGGCATCTGTTCTTGTTTCATTTCTGTTGCAGTGACAAATACCCTGACAAAAAACAACAAAGGGAAGAGGAGTTCATTCTAGTTACAATTCCAGGTTACAGTTCATCACCAAAGGAAAGCTGGGCAGGTATTCAAGCAAGAGTCACATCACATACTCAGTTAAGAGTGGAGAGGAATAAGTGCAATACAGGCCTGCTTCCATGCTTGTTTGCTGAGTTAGCTTATTTACTCTTATGCACTTCAGAGCTCAGCCTAGGGAATGGTGTCGTCCACAGTGGGTTGGAGCAGTTAACAATCAAGACAATCCTCAATTGAAACCCTTATCCTTGGTAATTTTAAGTAGCTGACATTTAAAACTAACCATCACAGCATCATTTCTTCCAATATATTTTGCACAGAAGTAGTGTTTGAAGAACTTTAAAAATCACTTTTAAAAAGACTATTCTTGGAAATGAAACTCTCTGAGAGACAGTAGAGCAAATGTGTATATTTGTGAGCTCCAGTATGAATGTATAAGAATGACCCTGAGTGTTTATGTTCCTAAACTAATAGCAAGAATCAGTCATGAAATTATAAGGCATCAATTTGTGTTGCTAGCTTAAGATGAAAGTTTCAGAAGGTTCTAACTAGATGTTTTTAAAAATTGGGGTTTCCAAAATAAAACAGAATATAAAGGGTTGAAACTTTTTAAAATTAGTGGGTTAATAAACTATTGTCAGAAATGGAAGCATTTTCCTCCTTTAGCACTAGTATTTACAATGGACTAAACATTTTTCATAAGGAAAAAGTTAATGTTTTAACACCTTTTGATGTAATTTTAATCACAGTTGATAATGTGCAAAGTAAACCAGGGTTTCATGGACTGTATAAGAATGAGCTTGAATAAAAACAAAAACTACAGCACATTTAATGTTGAGATGTAGATTAAAAAAATGTCCATATTATTTTGTTTTCTTAGATGAGGCCTTGCTTAGGCAGATTTTGAATTATGGATCTCTAGCCTCAGTTGGGATTAAAGGGGTATACCACCACACTTGGCTCAAAGATATTTCTTTAAGAAAAATCAAAATTAGTTCCTAATAGTGTGGCCAAAGTTTCAACAGTATGGTTGAAAATTTGTCCAATCTTAACTCTTCATCAAAGGCTTTTTTATACTACTAAACTATCTCTGTTACTAAAATCATAAAGCTAATGTGGCTTTTTAAAAATGAATTGCTATAAACCAAATACCTAAAACTTAAAATACAGTATTGTTTCTCTTAAATATTGATCAAACTAAATTTAATTCCCTATATAACATGGTATCTTTAAAACAGAAGTGATCTAGAAAATCTGATCTTAATTATTTTATTACATGTATCTCTGTGTGTGTGTGTATATGTCTGTGCACATGCCATGGTACATGTGTGGCAGTCAGAGGACAACTTGTAGGAACAAATTCTCTTTCCGTATGTGAGTTCAGGGGTCAAAAATTAGGTCATAAGTGGCAAGCCCCCTTACCACTGAGTCATCTCATGGCTCCTCATTAAGTTTTAAAAAACTGTATTTCCTAATCATAATCAATGTACTTGTTAGCACAGCTTGTCAACCCAACTTCTGAACAGCTAAAATCATTTGGTCTACCATTAGTGGATAAAACTTGCTCTGGTACTAATATCAATTTAAAATTTTTAATGTCTTCAACCCCCCTGCAAAATATATATACAATATCTGAACATGAGTACATGTATATATTTGAAGGTTACATAACAAGAGACATAGTACCAGAGAGAAGAAACCTTCCTTCGAGTTGTTGGTTAGGGTAGTCTAATAGACTCCATAACACAGGCTATTGCCACAGTTCTTGATTATTTCCCAGACCTTTGAAGGTAAGGCCCAATTGCTGAAGACAGGACATACTTCAGACACAAGACTTGGAGCAATGGAACTGGAACTGACCTGGAAGTTTTCTCCCTGAAGAATAGCTCTCATACTTGTAGAGAATATTCTGCAAGCTGCTAAGGGAGAAAAACCAGGCAATGGCCCAACCAACTATAAAGCCAAATAATCATAATGACTGGTACAACAAACTATTTCTATTGGTGCGGTAGTGGCACTTTTATCTGGGGGAAATCAGCAGCTATCTAATTGGACTTTAAGCCCTCTCAATGGGAATGAGCTCATGGGTGGCACTGTAAATAAAGCCATACATGAGTGGGGAGATTATAGATACTAGAGAAAACCCTATTTATGTCATATCTCTAGACAAATGAAATTTCTCACTGTATGCTAAATATGAATCCTTTTATTTATAGACAAGTATACCGTATACCGTTCATCAAAGAAGCATCTTTTTTTTTTTAATAGAGGTAGGTTGTACAGAGTTCCACAAATGGTTACACAGAGAGAATATATGTCTGAGAGATGCTCAGTACTAAGTGACATATCTACACTGGAACTTCTATACCTAAGGCTCATGGAACACAGTGGAATGGGGTAGAGAGAATACTAATGCATCCCTCAACTCTCACCAGTGAAGCTTCCTCACACAATAAATAGAGTGTGATGCACACAGAAGGCTACAAACTGGTCAAGGTAGAAAGAATGAGACTGTAGAGTGTGTGTCCTTAATTGAACTCCTATATTAAAACTCACCCACCCATAGCTCAAAGACTGTTGTGGAAGAGAGGGCAGAAAGATTTTAAGAGACAGTGTTGGTTCATGAACATAAGGAAACAGAGGCTTTCAGGCCTCTGGGAACTTGTTCATATGGACTTGCAACAATGGTGATGGCATGCACAAGAGCCATGCTGACTCAATCAAACAAAATACCAGCGCAGAACTGGGGAAATGGGCCGTAGGCCCCAACCTTAGCCAAGGAACTATTGGCAAATGGTTACTGTGGGGTGAGAGAGAGCTGATCTTCCTTAAAGAGTGACTAGACTCCAGTGGTGGCTGAACCTGCACTGAGAGACATCTGGGTACAAATGTTTGACTGGATACACCTTAACATACATGAGAGAATGCATGAAATCTGCTGGGGAGGGGCTATCGGGGAGTACGGAGGGGAGAGTGGTTCTAAATTTGATTAAAACCTAAATGAAATGCATAAAAACTAAAAAATATACATACATTTTTATGCATTATTTTAGATTATGGAATAATATAAATTGTAGAAAAAAGAAAAAATGTAAAAAGCATGAAGAGGAAAACAAAAGTTCCCTAATCTTTGTATTCAGATACAACCACTGTTACTACAATGCCTTCCCTGTCTCCCTATGCATATGAAGCTGGCATAATGAACGTGGAGGACTCACAGAGTGCAATCATAGAAGCCTCGCTGTGGCTCCCACTGGGCCTCTAATCTTGCTCAATGGAGGCAGCTGAGGCAGCTGTTCTTATCCCGTGGTGGAACTCAGAAATGTGCCTTGACTTTTCAGGTCCCTCTAGTCCTATAGTCACTTTAAATTGCACAAAAAGTCTGAACCCATTAGATCATTCTTGTCACAAATTTGAATGGCTCCTGAAAGCAATTTAAGGTAGGAAATACCTGAAGTATTCCAGAATGCTGTTCTGTAAGCTAGGATTAAGGTGCTTTGGGTCCTGATTGTCTTTGACCACAGATCTGAAGCCGCAGCTGGGAGTCCCTGGTGCTGGCCTCCATGCCGTCCCTAATAATCACTAAGATTAGACTAGATGCATGGTGTCTTCCAACCTCACCCACTTAGTTGTAGTTTAGTCTTCTCTGGGACTACCCTTCCACATTGTCTCCCCTCTGCCTCCCCAGACTTTAGCAAATTGCTACCCTGCTCTTTGTCTGCTGCTCTTTGCCTGCTGAGTGGCACGGTCTTCATTCTTTTCACCCTTCTGCAAATGAGGGCCAAATATAACAATAGTCTCTCTGTAACAGGGGATGTGTGAACTCCAGCTTCTCACTGGAGTGCAAAAGTAAAATCTGTGATTATGTGATGCTCTGAAGAGATGAAAGAACTAGTAGTATTTATAAATATCTGTTTGGGTACATCTCATCAGTCTTCATGGAGAAAAATTACAAGAAAAAGTTCCGAAAGCCCTTTTTACCCCCAGTGCTGGGACTGAACTGAGTCCTCAGGAATGCTAGGCAAGATCTATACCACTGAGCCACACCCCTAGTAGCCCTGAGAAACTTAATGCTGATCTTCATGTAAGAATGCTGCTAAGAAAATCAGCTACATCGGAAAGTTTTTCTTCTTTCCTCTTTCCTTTGCCTCCCAAGCTCTGCTATCTACTGTTGCCAAACAGTCTTTCCAAAATGTAATCCCAACTTGGTTTCTCTGAAACTTCAACAGTTCTCTACCGAGAGAGGATTTCAAACTCCCAAGCATGCAGGCTACCCTTGCTGCTCTCTGTGTGTTTTAAGAGCCAGCAGTAAGGTTTTGGGCCCCATTCTGGACTGACCACATAAGCCAACATTTACTGGAGGATCCTAGAGACCTGCAGGCATATTCAAATAAGGGAGACATTGGTTATGCGGCCTGTGCTCCCAGCAAGTACTACAAGTAAAATCCTTCTCGGCTTCAGGGATAGAAAATACTCTGACCCAGGTACCTGAGCCTAGCTGGGAGGCCTTGGTGCTGGGTACAAAAGCACCCAGAGTGCTGCACAATGACACTCTTGGAATATTTTAGATATACTGTGTCTTACATTAAATGATCTTCAGAAACCATTCAAATTTGTGTTGAGACTGATCTAATGGGTTCAGACTTAGGGTGCAATTTAAAGTGACCATAGGACTAAAGTGACCTGAAAAGTCAAGGTACCTTTCTGAGTTCTACCACATGACAAGAAGAGCTGCTTCAGCTGCCTTAGTTGAGCAGGATTAGAGGCACAGCGAGAGCCACAGAGAGCCTTGTGTCTCTTAAGACTTTGAGTTTGTTTCTAATGAGGACACTGATTATTGAAATGTATCTCTTCTTGTCTTCCGCTGCTATGAAGCACAGGTACAATGGGTATGCACACTTTCAGCTGTTTCTTTAGTCTTAAGGACAGGCTTGCTGCTTATTAAACCCATTCGTGGTTTCATATGAGTTCCCCATCTCTGTTCTACCTTGATTTTCTTATTACTTAATTACTTTTAATCCTGTGGTATCACAGGCATCTCTGCATCACCTGAAATGCTTGTTGTAAGGAGCTGAAATATGAGTTGACACTTGGGTATGGCAGCAAGGAAGCAATGGAATCAATGAATATCTCATTTCCATGGCTTCACTTGCCTTAGGTGGCATGTTTAACACTAGGCTTAGCTTCTTGAAGTCCAACCTGTTTGGGAGTGTAGATATGTAATAGGATACCTCTGTCACAAACCTGGAGTGAAGTCCACAGAAAATTCTATGTTAAGAACAACTGGGGTTGGAATGATGTGGGCATTAGGGAGAAGGCCTGTGGCAGGCTGATGTTGCCATAGTCTGAGGCATAGATTTCTCTGTAATTCAAAGTGTGCTTGCTGTCCTGGCCCCACCTCCCTCGGTGTCCCTGTACTTTGCAAGACCAAGTATTCTCTGGTTGTTCTTTTTCTATCATGAGCTGGACAACAAAGCAGAAGTCTGCACTAAAAAGTGAAAATAGAAGGCTTCTGTTTGAAAAATAATTCCAGTCCAAGCCATAAAACCAGACAAAAGAAAAAAAAAATCTCAAATGGATTCATGTGATGTAATGCAGTCAACTGCTTATAAAGATGTTATTACATGAAATAGCATGGCTCTGTGGAGGAATGGGCTGGGCACCTGCAGCCTGCTTCCTCATCAGCAGTAGGTATGACCACCAGTCATTTTAGCTCATGAATCTGTTTCCATTTGCATTACAGTGCAGCATTTCAGAGTGTCCTGCTAGCTGTCTTTTAGCACTGAATCCTTCTGTCATGTGGCATTTTCATTTCCTACATTATAGAGGCCACCTAGGCCAGTAGTGAACATTTCAATATGCACTGCTATGATCAAGCATTCATGTTTCTAGTCTGATTGGCCGAGTTTAATCTCTGTTCTCTCTGCCACTTATGTGACTTTGGACAGTTACGTTAGCCTCCATGGCCTCAGTTTGTTGCCTTGTAAATAAAGGAACAATAACTATAAAGTTATCGGCTGTGATGAGGATTATCACATAGAAACACAATGTTAACACACGCATTAAGAACTCAATGGACATTACTATTTTAACACAACAGGGCAACAAGAAGCAGTTGGCCATGTCTGTAATTAGATATTCCATTTTCCTTTTGTTTCCTATTTGTGATTACTTTTCTCATGGGCACTGTGTACTAGGCTCATCTAACTGTATAGTATTGACCAAGCTAGGACCCTCAAGACTTTTGGAAACCCATCTCAGTTTTATCAAATACTGGAGTCAAAATGTTCAAAGTCATAACATTTTCAACAAATTTCTACTCCTTTCTTCCTGCTTCTGTTACAGTCACAAAACTTTGAGAGCTGGGAGCCCATTTGCAGCCTCTGCAGTGAACAGATCCTCTTTAGGCTTCACTGGCATTGCCTCCTCCCAGCCCTGTGACCTGAAGAATGTGTTCACTGAGCACATTTCAGCAAAGCCTGAGAATGGAAGCAAAATGAAAGAGAAAATCCCACTGCTACTTTCCTTACAACCCGGAGACACTGACTACTCGTTTTAATTTGCTCCAGCCGGCCTAGCACTGTGTGCCCAGAGCCTTCCTTACTTCAGCAGGGACATGCTGCCCTCACACCAGCATCTGAGAACCAGTACATGGAGAAGGAGGCTCACCACCACCCTATACTATTTAACAGGTACCGGGTGCCCACAGACTCAATGGAGAAACATCGGGGAGATGCTATAAATGAGGGAAACAGAGCTGGAAATGAATGGTCCTGCCTCCATGGGGCAATTATGAAAATTCTTTCCATAATTCGTGGACATGACACACAGAGCCTGAAGACCAAGACAAAAAATACGCACCTCCTGAGTCACTTCTTTAGTTATGGAGAAGATTGACACATTCTGTATTTGTGTGTCAGGTGGAAAACAGCCTAGAGAAATGATGTCTAATATTACTTATATCTAAGGCAGGAATAGTTCCAAGCACTTTTGAAATATGGCATATTAGAACAGTTTGCAGAAATAACTAACAGGACAGGGATCTCTGCATCACCATTGTGCTGTTACCGCCCTCTTCCATCTGACTGGTAAAGCCCAGACAAACATGTAATTTCTGCTGTGCTGTGGGCTTCAAAAGGATTTTGCAACAAAAAAAGCCTTCTGCTTTCTCACCAGCAAATGTAAATAGTGACCAGAATAGTACTAGAAAGAAAGCTGGCCTGGAACTGTCTGGGTCCTGCTCTAATTTTTGCTTTTGATGAGATGTGAGCAAGTTTGTTCTCTGTGTAGGTGGGTGCTGCGGGAGATGTTCCTGGATGGGGCACACAGATGTGTGCACCAGTGGTACAGAACCATAATGAAGGCTGAGTATAGGGCCCAAGTCACTTGTGCCAAGCTGAATTGGCTAGGTTTGAGTCAGAGGAAAAATCATGAGCATTAAAAATATGAAAGGTGATATTAGGCACAAAATAAATGGGAAATACCAAGTACAGTGACCACCCAAACCACTCTTTAGTCTCCACACATCGATCATTTTCACTTTTCCTATCTGCATTTTTGGTTTTTGAACTTTATAGTGAGGCAGGTAGAAGTCATCCAGAAACTGAGTATTCTGGTAGCTTTGTGGAAATGCAGAATATGAGTGAGGCTGGGAGCATGCTTTTTCAGCAGATAGTGGTAGCCTGCAGTGTACCAGGTAGGCAGACAATTAGAAACTGCTGAGAGAATTAAAATTATTACATAGCCTTCTGAAATTGTTGTTTTCATTTTAGGCAACTACAAGTCTAAATCTGCAAAGGGCACAAATTATATTAACTTTAGAAACGAAAACATAGGAAAATCTAAATATAGTTATTTTAAGACAACATATACTGTCTAAAGAACAATTTAGAAGTTATTCTAGGAGCTATACCAAATTGTACTGCAGACTGGTTCCAACAAAACATATTCAGGTAATGGAAAACTTAAAATACTTCATGAATTTAAGTACTTTCCCCTAAGAGTCGGTTTTCACTGCTGCACCAACAGACCAGCCATTATTTGGAGCTGGCGATAACACTGACACAAAACCCATCCTCAAAGCAAATTAAAGCCTAAGGGTCAGAAAGGGCTTTACAGTGACAGGATGCTTGAGTAAGCTAAGGAAATACCATGCTCGATGACCACACCCCTTTCACAGTCTCTGTCTTGATGGCCAGATTCTTCTCCAGGTGTTCTGATCACAGCTGCAAGGGCAAGAATAAGTACTCTGTCTCCTGGGACATAATGACTGGAAGGAGCATGTGGCAACTCCTTCCTTTCTGCTTCCCATATTCACGAGGGAGAAGACAAAGGGGACGCCGGCATACAGGGTGACAGTGCCTGCTCTAGCTTTGGCCTTCACCACCCCTCTGAATTTGCCTGGTGAGTGTGGTTAGCTGGTTTTGGGGAGGATCCACTTAAGGCACATTAGGGGGTTAAGGGAAGCTTGTCTTTCCAGCATTGCCAGTGATGGGAACACTAACTCGAGCTGGATCCAAACCCTTCAGCTCTGCCACAGACATGTTTGCTCTGACAATGTCTAGCGCTGTCATACTAAAGATCTTGTTGGGGTTATACATGCCATGTACCTTGAAAACTTCCACTGGGATCAGGACAGTAGGGTTGACAGTTGTTTCAGGGCATTGCAGAGACATGACTGTGTTATTGGTACTGATAGTCACCTTTGGTCACATGGTATCACACCTAGTTTGCTGAGGGCTCCTGCTGGAATCACCAATACTTCGTAGCCTTACAAGCAGACTGGTAACTTGACAACTGTTTGAGTTTGAGGTAGCCCTTCGCATTTGCTCTGGTCTCCATGTGGCTCAGATCCTTGGCCATATCCCGGTGTGAGCAATATGGTTCAGGGTGGTTAAGGTAAAGGCTGAAGCAGGTGCAACTTCTCAAGAGAATATGACCCTTGAGCCCCAATATAATTCCTCTCATATATATAGATGTGTATGAATATGTATATGTGCATATCTCTTTATATATGTACATATGCATATAAATCCTGCCTACAGTGTGAATGTGTGACTTTTAAAGTCAATTATTTGTTACAGCTAATATATTTTGTGTCATGATAACCTAAGTGATCAGAATGTAAGAAAAAAGTCAACAAAACATCTATCTTATTATCTTATTTTTTGGTCCACATAATATTAAAGTTTTAATTGATGTCACCAATAATAATCAATAACTATTGATCATTCAGATGAAGATGAACAGTCCCTAATAGTCCATATGTTGGCTTCCTCTCATTTCTTTATCTGTATATTCAGAATGTGACCTTAGCCCTAGCCTTCCCCCTCTCCCAACTCCAACAACTGTATGGCACTGATGTCTTCATTGGCCAGCCAACTGTGTCTCAGTCTAACCTGCCAATGCCTTCACTTACTCTTCTCTGAAAACCGTAATTTCACCTCCATCCTCGCAACCCATTCTACTTTTCAATGATTATTTGGAATTGAGGCATTTCTGAAATATTAAATCAAGTAATACAATATTGTTATAAAAAGTATCACATCATGAAGGATTTATATACAAGAAACAATAAGATTGGTTAGGGATGTTAGTTCAAAGGGTAGAATGCTTACTTAGTATGCACAAAAACTGGGTTCAGTTCCCAACACTGCATAAAATGAGGCATGGGGTACACAGCCATAATCCCAGGCAGGAGGATTAAGAGGTCATCTTCAGCAACATAGAGAGATCGAGGTCAGCTTGGGCTACATGAAACTTCATCAGCAGAAAGGAAGAAAGGGAGGAAGGAAGGGAGGGAGGGAGGGAGAAAAGGAAGGAAGGGAAGAGAGAAAAGAAGAGAGATTTAGGCAACACAAATTATGTACATTGGCTGATGCTGAGGGTCCATGTCTAGGAAAGACGACAGGCAGGTGAGCCAGTTGAGTTGTCTGCACAGTGGAAAAAGCTTAGGATTAGGCCTGTATAGACATGTAGCTGATTTATTTTTACTGGTAAGAGATGAAGGATTTGAATCAGAGTCTAGGAGAAAAAAAGTTAAGTATGAAGTAGATTGAGGGAATGGTACTGCAAAGGAAAGGTTTAAAACAAGATATAGGAGTGGTGATTTGATGTTAGGAAGTGTGAAAGTCAGCTAAGACTCAAATTCTAGTTTAAGTCAGGAGCAGTGAAAGTGAGGAGTAAATGTGCTGAGTTCCAGATACCAAGAGATCAACCATGCAGAGTTATCTGTTTATTTTAGAATCTAAGGGGAAACTAGGGCCAGGGATTCCACATTGTGATTCTTCTTCATTTATTTGAGTGGAAGTAGTAGGAATGAATGTTTTCTCCCTATCTTTCTGCTAAGCAAGCTTAGGGCCAGGGCATATTATATTTACAGCCCCAAGAAGAAAGAGTGATAGAGTGAATGTAATCACAGAAGACATTTTATGGTAGTGTGGAACTGGGAAGATGAGGGAGGAAAGAAGTTCTAGGAGGTGGTTAGGGTAACCAGAATCAAGTCCTGCTAAGGGGAATTTCAGGGATTCATGAGTGATGTCATCCTTACCATCATCATCAGGATAACCATCATTTCAACAACAATGACTACTACTAGTGATTGCTGTTGTTGCTAATACTCAAAATATGTAGGAGGAAGTTGATCACCTCTAAAAATGTGGTTTTATAGTTGGAAGATGAAATGCCAATCCATTTCTTCAACAAAAAATTTACTGAGTGCTTAGTGTTTGTCAAATATCAAACTGGGAAAGGGAAAAAGGCATGAACAGGAAATGAATGTATGGTGAGGAAGCAGAGAGGACCGGCACAGCCCTGGTCTTTAAGAGTTTCATAGTTGAAAGAGGCTTCGACAGGAAAGCAGCTGAGGTGGGGTCTACTCACAGCAAGTCAAAGTTTGCTTTTTGGTTAAGAAAACTTAGAAAAGATGATTTAATTGTTCTGTGTCTCAAATACTGTATTGCAGTAATTGTACCCTATAACCCAGCTAGCATTTACAATATTGTTTCTGTTGGAAATGTGATTAGAGGTTGGATACAGGCACACATCTTTCTCTGCAGCAGTCTTCAAGGGTGACTGATTCAGAATGTGAGGGCCATGACAGAGACATGAGAGGGATCTGAGACCAAAGAGAAAAGCCAGTGAGAAGGCATGGTGCAGTAAATGGGAGTTTCAGAGAACCATGAGATTCTAGGACTCTGAAAGTTTAAACTCACCGTGTCTGAGTTCTGTAAAGTATTTATTATGTGCCATAACTATTAAATAAATTTTGTATTTTGAATCTTCAAAAGCCAGGAGTCTCTCAACAATGGTACAATCTATCCAAGCCCGAAGACATTCTTAGCTTTCATGAAATTTGTATCTCCATGTTCCTTTTTTTTTCAGATTCCTAGAAAAATGCTAAACTTTGTGACTGGGCTCTCATTGGAAAATATAATTTGTTCAGCTAAAAAAGCCTGTATATTTTAGGATTCATAACCACATCATATTTAAACGTCTTTGCAATGAATTTTAAAGTTGGCCTTGCCCCCTGAAGTTGCCTTTCAGTGGACATCATATGCCTCTGACATGTGGTTGGGTGGGCAATACTCAGCATATACATAGTCCTTCTAATCTACCTGATCTCACAGATACAAACCCAGGGAGTCTCAGGAGAGAGAACACCAAAAGGCTTTGGAAACAGAACAAAAATCAAGTTTTTAAACTTCTTTGCTGATTTCCAGAAATGTGGTATTATGATCACTAATTTTTCTCTTGCCCTTTGATGAGCAGTTTCTTCCCTCTAGGTTTTTGGATTCTGGCTCTTTCTCTTGGCTCTAAGATTCAATTTAAAGGGGCATACTTCTCACTCAATTCCCCACATCATACTAGGTGTGTTAAAGATATTGCATAAAGATACAAAGCAGTGCTTGGAAATGCTTCTTAGTCTTAATTCTTTTTTTCTAGATACTCCCAGTTTTGGAGTTCTAATTTTTCCTGCTCACTATTTCATGGAAATCTAGAAGCTAGAGAATTTGTATAGGTGGCTCATAGTAAAATGTTTAAAAGGGTCCCTGATTCTTGGTCAGGAAGAAATAACATCAGGGAGACTCAATAGTCTAGTCCACTGACTATCATTTTTTAAAAAATTTATTTACTATTTTTATTTTATGTGTATGAGAATCTTGCCTGCATATATGTAAGTGCAAGCCATGTTGTGTAATGCCCTTGGAGGTAGAAAGAAGGCGCTGGATGCCCTGGAACTGGAGTTACAGATGGTTGCTAGCTGCTATGTGGGTACTGGGAATCAAACCCAGGTCCTCTGTAAGAGTAGTCAGTGCTGTTAACTACGGAGTCACATCTCTAGCTCCCATTGATGATCATTTAAAGTGACAGGCTCACTCTTTAAAAACCAAATGAAGCAAAATCTGTTTTTGCTATCATTTTTTTCTAATATTTCTCTATTAATTGAAAAACTGACTCATCTCTTCAATGATCCATACATAACTGAGCATAACCACGGAACATAAATGTGTTTTATCACTTCTTAGCCTTTTGGCTACGGTCAAGTGAAATATAGAATAACTGAAGTTCCATTCACAGGTTTCCAACTCTGTATTAACTACATTCCTATAGAAAATAATTAATGATCAAGTTTCGACAAAGGAACTCTTGCAGTTCATCCTATTGTGATACCCTTGCCTATTTAATGAGTAGATAAGTATGTTCCACTGACTTTATTTGGACAAGATTTAGTTTAACTTTCTTTGGGGGGATGGAACTCATCTAGGAAACTTTGTATAGTTGAGGATTTTTAGGATGTTTGTTGATAAAACAAAAGGGCTCTTTATATCATGAAATGATATAACCTTAACATTTTAAAAACTTGGATATACATCATAAGAAGAAAGGGAGTTCCAGTTTTTTAGAGTTTCTAGTTTAGAGATTGAAAGGAAATAGACTAGAAAATGCTCTTATTGTAGAGTAAAACCTGAAAGTTTGACTACTCCGTTGACCCTAAAAATCTCCTGAGATGCTTCCACATGAAGAAGTCAGTGTGATGTTATCAGCAATTTGCCTCAGAAAGTAGATGGAAAAGGGATGAAGGTGTGAGAGATGAAAAGTAGGGCATCTAGTTAAGAAGTTATAGTTGTTCTCTCTGTAGTCAGTCACTTTCTGCATTAGGTATTTTGTGGCACGTGATAATAAACCTAGCAAAAACAGCTTAAGGAGGAGGGCTTTATCTTGCTCAGCATCTCTGGAGGTCCAGTCTATCACGGTAGCGAAGGCATAATGGGGTGGCTTGGTCCCTGGTAAAGGAGGCATTTGGTGGCAGAAGGCAGAGAGAAGGCTGGAACCAGGGGCCAGGCTATAACCTTCAAAGGCCTGTCTCCCAGTGATCTACAACACCCAGAACTTACTCCCTAAAGGTCTGACAGCCTTCCCAAATAATGCTACCCACTAGAGAACAAGTGCTCAAGTCCCGAGGAGCATTTATTTTAAAAAGTGCCTTCTAAGAGGAATTTTGCTTTCACTGTTCTTTACATTCCACACAAAAGTGGACACTAGACCTGGATGAACTTGGCAGTGAACTTCAGGTAATCTACTCATCATCTGTGGCCCTGGAACTCAGAAGACAGAGGCCTGGGGAAGCAATAGCAACCACTGCACCAGTCTGTGTCAGTACGACCAGAAAATTTAAGAGCAGAGCAAAGATGGACCAGGAACCAGTAGTGGGAGGCTGGACGAGGGAAGGAAATCCTTCTAGAGTTAGAGATGTCTCGGGGGAGACCTGCAGAGGACACAGGAACTAGGAAGGGGCAAAAGGGAGAAGAGACGTCAAGTGCCAGAGCTGGTGATGAGAACAAGTTTATGAATTCGAAGAGCTTCTTAAAGGTCAGCCTTGGAGGGAGTGTGGGGAACAGGGAGATGACTGTGACAGGCCTTGGGAACCCTTGTGGCACACCTGCATTCTCAAGGCTGCAGGGATCCAATGAAACAATTCTGCATGTGTGTCAAAGGGACTGGCAAGAGGAAACTGGGATGGTAGCCTATCCAGAAGTAGCAGAGATAAAGCTTTTGAAGTAGGTGATTCAGAGAAAAGGTGAGTCCAACAGAGAAGTGGGACTTGGGTGACTGACAGCCTGTGAGAAATGAGAGGCAGAGAGGAAGGTCAGGCTGAAGGCTCTGGTGGGGTCAGATGGGGGGCATAATTATGGACTCCGGCCTATAATACAAGGCAGAAAGGAGTTTAAGAGGCTCTCATAAACAGTTTAAACTTTGGACCTGGTGAGCTTTAAGTTTGAAGAGGATATCTTCATATCTGTGGAGAGATCTGGGAAGTTTACAGAAAGGTCTGGAAGATGGTGCTAGAGAAAGAATGCTTGCAGTTCTTAGTAGTAGAACAAATATTTAAGTAGGATGGAGAGAATAATGAGAAAGGGAGTGCAGACAGTCTACCTGAGGAACAGTCATGCTTAAGGTCAAGAGACAAACAGAGACCCTCAAGGAGACAGAAAGACAGCTGCCTGAAAGATAAAGAGTCCAGATCCTGTAGGGGAGTCAATCTAGGGGAAACAGAGGGCTCTGTACACTTAGCAACAAGGATGTCACTGACAATTTCAACAGCAATTTCTGTGGAATGATAGGGACAGAGATGGGTTGTAAAGTAGCAATGAATCAATAGGAATAAAAGAGACACAATAGCTAGAAAGGGAATAGAATTAAGAGAGATTTATCTACTACGGGTTATATGTAAACATAGCCCAGCTCTGATCAACTAGGGCCTTTTTGGGGAGGGAGGGATAACTACAAACATGTAGAATCTACTAAATAACAGACACTGTTCTAATAATGCTTCCCAAGCACTAATTCACTTAATTGTCATGATTTCTGTGAGGCAAGTTTAATTAAGAATCTCATTTTGGAAATGAGAACACTGAGAGATAAGTTGCCTGAGATCCTAACATTTCTAAGTGGTAGAGTCACAATCTGGATCCAGGCAGTTTGGTTCCAGAATCCATGTTATTAGGCCACATGCTTCTTTTTAATACAAGATAATCTAAGAAGATGCTCCAAGCCTCAAGAAAGACGAAATAGTAACAGACAAGATGGGACTTCGCAGAGCACACCACACCTCTCTAGCTTGATAAACTGCTCAAAGTGGTGCTGATATTCCATGATCAACACACTGTATCTGGGTCTTTGTGAAGATAGAGAATGCTGTCATATTGACTCCTTTTATTTGTACATTGATCATATGACATCAAAGAAATAAAAGTCATTTGAACTAAATGGATTCTTTAAATAATTGCTTTTCTCTTAGATAACAAGTTCCTCAGGCTTTCTGCAAATCAATGTTGATACTAAGTGCTTTTGTGGAACCTCCATATTGAGGAGTCAGTAAGAAATCATTAGACAAATGTCATTTCTTACTGTATACTAAATATATGTCCTTATATTTACAGACAAGTATGCTTCTCACCATTCATCAAAGAAGTTTCTTTTTGCAGCAGTTGGAATATTACATTTCCACAACTGGTTGCACACAGAGAATAAGTGTCTGCAAAATGCCCAGTCCTAAGTGACTCATCTACAATGGAATGTCTACATCTAAAGCTCAAGGAGCACAGTAGAACAGGGTAGAGAGAATACTAACGTGTCCCTCAACTCTCACCAGCAAAGCCTCCTCATGTAACACAGGTGAGTAACACCAAAGGCCACAACTGGCCACAGTGTAGAGAATAAAAGATTGCAGAGTGCCTGTCACTGGATAGAACTCCTATAATTAAATCTCACCCACCTGGGGCTCTGGGACCATTGAAGAAGAAAGGGCAGAAAGACTGGAAGAGCCAGGGTGGTGTATAACCATAAGGAATGTCTTCTAGGCTCCTGGGAACTTGCTCTTATGAACTTATAGCAATGGTGACAACATGCAAAAGACCCATTAAAACTCAGTCTGGGCACACAAACTTGACTCTTGATTCAATAAGCTTTAACATATATGACACAATGCATGAAATCCAGTGGGTGGTTGATGGGGTGGGGTGCAGATAGGGGAGAGGATCTAAATATGGTCAAGAGTATTGTATGAAATGCACAAAAAATCAATAAAATATATCGAAAAAATCATTACTAGTTAGTATTTCCTTCCTTTGGAATTTTCTTTAAATTAGGTAAAATGTCCAGAAAGTAGCCTTTCAAATCCTGGCTTCTTTCCTAATTGGCCTTCAAAATTTTGTTTCCAAGGAAAGAAAAAAAGAACCCCATACAAAGACAACTGCTAAAATGAGGAATTTCTTAGTTCACAGGAGAAATGGTTTGGCTGAGTCCCACTTTGAGGCAGAGGTTCTGCCCAAGTTACAGGAACTACAATAGCCCATGAGAAAGCATTCCATCTATTCTTGTAGCTCATGTGTATTTTTAAGTAAAAAAAAAAAGCACTCCTATTTCAATGTATACTTGAATATACAGAGAATGAGAAAATGACCAAAGACTTGAAAGTCCTGGGTTCAAGATGTAATATTGCCAATAGCTACACTAAAAGGATCAGGCACCTCAGGTAGGGTTGAGGCTCAAGATTTCTTTGTGAAATGAGGGACCAAGTGGGAAAAGAGGAAGGTCAGAGGGCCAATTCTCTAAGATTCCTTTCAGCTTTAACAGAATGAGGTAACATGGAACTGTGATTTTAGCTGGTATCAAAGGAAACAGATTTACACAAATTTACTGTATTTAGTGCTCAGCTCATTAAACCTAGGCAAAGAAGAGGGAGAAATAAGGTTTAAGAATAGAGAGATGGTGAGTTTGACTATAAATCTGCCATCTGAAAGGAAAGGAGAAAACAAGAACAAAAACTTAGACAGGAGAAATATGGTATGGGCTCTGACAGACAAGCATGCAGTTTGGAGATCAGAGCTCAGGCCACTTCTAATAAAAATCACTAGGCCAAGAAGTAAATGATAGAATAGATTTTCTGCTTGTGGCACTGAAACAAGGCAAGGTCGATCATAGGGAAGAATGCCCACCATCAAGGCTGGGAGGGACTGTAGGCAGAATACACGTCTTTGACTTCCCCAAATAAGCATGGCTACAGAGTATCTGACCTAGTGCTATACAGTGTGTACAGGGAGGAATGCATGTGTCCTCATGGAGAACACAAACACTCTGTAATGTTAATAACACATCAGTGCTATGTCCTAACCAGAGCACAAACTGCTACCGTATTCCAAAGAAAAGATGAGCAACTCAAAGAGTTTGGAAACAAGAGTGTGTTAATACAATGTAAAATTGAAAGGAAAGCAGGCAAGATGCCTCAGCAGGTAAAGGTGCTTACTGCCAGGCCTGACAAAACCTGAGTATGATCCCTGAAACCCAAATTGTGGAAGGAGAGAACTGGCTCTTGAAAGTTGTCCTCTGACTTCCGTACATGTACACACAATAAACGAATGTAATAAGAGTTTAAAAATGAAATTAGATAAGCCAGTTTGGAAAATAGAAGGTAAACATCACTTAGAGGAACTTTAGGATTCATAATCATCTGAAGGAATTAGCTTTTTAAGCAAAAATGGATTACCACTGACAAAAAATGATTCACTTGCACAAAAGCTGGCAGTCTAGCTGAGCTCTGGTGAGCCTTGTATAGAAATCCAGCTTTACTGAGATGAATCTGTAGAGATCAGTTCTCTGGATGAGAAAATGCAAGCTAGCACTACTTTTGAATTTGGAATGAATCTGCCACTAGGAATGGTGAGAAAATAAGAAAGAAACAGAGCAGTTGCAAAGAAAAAATAATGCATGTTTCTAAGAATGCTGCTGCCTTGTTTCATGAACTACTCTATTTGTTTTGGCTCTAACTAAACTTAAGAATGTTTCTGCATATTTTACAGTGTAGTTTATAGACATCAAAGGAACAGTCTCCTCTTTCATCATTATTTACACATAAAAATAATGCAATTTGTGGTGCATGTAAGATGTAACTTCTTTAAAAGCTCTCGAGTCTAATTTATTAATTGCTTGAGATTTAAAGTTAAACAAGGGTGAGGTGCAAATCATCTGTTACTCTGAAATATTTTACCACCAAATCTTGTTTTATTAATGAGATGTTGAACAGCCATATGAATATTTATTTAGGTGGTTAGAGGCTTTATGAAGAATCCTGGAGCAAGTGACAGAGACATAAAAGTAAAAGGGTTCTGACTCCCTTGAAAAAAATGGGGGCTGTTTCTTTGTTTTTCATTCCACTTTTTCCTCTGTGCTTCCAACATTAAAGCATTCCTGTAACCCACCAACCACCCCAGTTCTGTGCTGCTCTAACTCTTTGGTTTCAGCTGCTACAATGGCAGCAGCCTGCTACGGACAACTCTGGAAATGTTATTTCACTGTTTTGGGGTGGCAAGACATTGTGGTACTGTTTTTTTCCCCAGTGATTACATCTGGAAAACATAATACATGCATAATATCAAGCATAATTCAGTTATTTAATTTTCATTTAGTTTCTTAGAAATTCTAGGTAAAGCTTCACATTTTAACATCATACACACATATATATTTTGGACAGGGTCCTACTATGTAATCCTAGTTGTCCTGGAACTTTCTGAGGTCCACCTGCCTCTGCCTCCCAAGTGCTGTGAATATGCTATATTATATGTAAAACAGGATGAGTTGGAAATGTTTTAGCATTTTCTCCTGACTTATAAGGCACAATTATGAAAAATCAGTTATGATAATACAACTGCTTATTAACAGCCTTACTACTCTAATATTTTGTAATATTCAAAATTATATATATGCATGTATTCATGCTATATTTTTGAAAAATATACACATATATACATATATATGTTCCAGTTCCTCTTAAAAGAGTATACACATATCTCAACTTATACTTTATACCTGAAAATAGAATGATTTACAATATAGGTAAAGACTTCTGATGTCAAGTGTGTAAGCTCTGTAGTAACAAAGCTGATCTGAAGCCAACAGGCAGTGGGTTCTTAGCCCAGTCTGCTGCAGGGCTTTTCTTTCTGTGCCAGTCTAACCCTCTTCCATCTCCTCTACAGAGTTGCTCAGAGCTGCCTACCCCAGTCCTGCAGCCAACTGTGTGCTCTATTCCGTGAGTTATTCGATTTCCCTTTAGCCATCTTCTTTCTCCCTCTAAATTCCACTTCCTAGTCCTTCAAGTGAAATGATCTCATCATATTATTAGGAAGAAAGGTTTCTGATTAGTTTCACATTATGGCATGAATTATTTCAAGTGGTTTAATATGTTAACACATCAAGGATGCCTGCATCTTAAAAGGAGTTTGCTAACCTAAAGGCTTCTCCATTTAACAGCAGATTTGAGGGGAGAAGGAGGTATGAGTCCCAACATCTTAAATTTTTTTCTTATTACATTTAATTTATTTGTGTGTGTGTGTGTGTGTGTGTGTGTGTGTGTGTGTGTGTGCGTATGCCCACACTTGCCACAGGGCACACATGTGCAAGTCAGAGGACAACTGGACAACTTGAGGAGAGTCAGCTTTCTCCTTCCACCCTGTAGGTCTTTGGGATCAAACTCAGGTTGTCAGGTCTGCTGATCAATCTCACTGCCCCAAATTTCTTCTTTAAAAATTAAAAAAAATTACATTATTTATTTGTGTGTATGTATGGGTATGCATACCAAAACATATGTTGAGCTCAGAGAACAACTCTTGGGAGTCAGTTCTCTCCTTTCACCATGAGGGTCCTAGGAAAATGAATGCAGGTTGTCAGGCTTGATGGCAAAAGCTTTTGCCTGCTCAGCCATCTCTTCAGCCCCTCAACTTCTTTTACCACCAAGGTTGGAACTAATGAGCTTAAAGTTACCTTTACAAAAACCAATCATGGGTATAAAATAGTTAATAATCAAGGGTTATAGTCTATAAATCAGTTAAGACTTCAGTTTTGAATGCCCATTACTGTGAACAAATGAGCAGTATGAGACATGAAACTTAACAGAATCATTTAGCACAGTAAGACTTCGTGGAGGGCAGGGTCTCCAGGCAGTAGGCAGCTAGAAGCTTCATGGAGGAAGTGGGGAGGCTGCAGGGGAGGAAGATGGTTTGGGAGAGAAGCAGGTGGTAAAGCACTGAGCAGATGCTTGTGGGCACGAAGATCTTCTAGACTAGGATGTAATACAGATGCTGAGAGACTCTGAGAAGGTTGGATAGCTTGACAATCAGGGGAAGAATTTGATCTTGATGTTAGAGATACTCTTCTGAATTTAATCTGGTAAGATGACATTGTTAAGAGGTTAAAATAGCATTGAAAGATATAAAATGAAAAAAGCTCAGCCTCCCATACTGTTATTACCCATTGGAGACCCAGTCAAAAAATCTTAAGTGTACATGACCGTCTACACATATCCCCTCAGTATATGACAATTCTGTTGTGACAAACACTGTCACATTTGGCACTCAGTGTTTGAAAACATTCTATTTCATAGATAGATCTTCATTTGTTTTCCCTTGTTTTTTGCTTTAGCAACACTGAAAATATATGAACTATACTGGCAAGTATATCCACGGGATGAAGTGCTAGACACTGTGCAATACGACCTCAGTGCCTTTCACAAAGAGTACACTGAGTTTTCTCCCATTAATGGTGATAGAATCATGCAATTCTCCAAACCTTTACCTTTGTGTGTTTTTCAAAATTCTAAATTTATGCCAATATGATGGTAGTTAGGCCCTTCAAACATACTTTTGGCTTACATTATTTACTTATGATTGAACTTTTTTGTTGTTGTACTGGACACTAGTATTTTGTCTGTGAATTCCATGGTCATATCCTTCACTCTTCTAGGCCCCTGGTTGTTAGTCTTTTCCTATTTGTAACTATGTACTCTTTGTAAGGCAGGGCTATCACAATGATTTAAGAATCCACTGGCAGAATTTTTCATATGGAATGGAACAGAGAGTTTTGGCAGGGACATGAGCTGAGAGGGAGCAGTTTTAAATCAATCACAAGTTGAAAAAAGCTCTGAATAGGGTCATATAAGAGGAATGAGAAATACATTCAAGAACTCTGGTGACAGACAAGATAAACTAGAATGAAAGTAAGAAAGGACAAAGATGAACTCAAAGTTTCTAACAGGAAACAGAAAGACTGGTGGTAACCCTGATAGACCAGAAGGAAGAACCAATTTAGAAGAAGATAATAATTCAATGTTATAGTTACTGACTTCGAAATAGTGGTGCATCCTCCCAAGGAAGATGATTTACAGACCATGTGACATACGGGACCCAACTAGGAATCAGCCTGTGGCTTCTGGGAATCATCTCCACAGAAGTGACAGCTGAAGTTACAGAGGAGAAGAACTCACCATGGAAAGCAAAAGGAGAAGCAAAGCTCAGCATGCTGATGTGAGGAATACCTACTCAGAGGAAGAGGGACCAGCAGAAGTAAGGTCAAGTATCATTTACACCAGGTAAAGTGTTTTTACATCAGGCCAAACCCAATACCTAGCCTGTTTTTGTAAATAAAGTTTCATTGGAGCATAGTCATGCCCAATTATTGACACACTATCACTGCTTTCTTACCACAATAGAAAAAGGTGTTGAGCAGCTGTGAAAGACTACATAATTTGCGAAGCTTAAACTTTTACTACCTGGTCCTTTACAGAATGTTTGACAACTCTGATCCAGAAGGAAAATGGTTGGTTAATGTATTCAGATGGCACATGAAGTTAAGAGGATGATTACGCTGAGGAAAAACATTATTGACTTAAGAGTCGCAAAGTTTCTGTATTATGTTGACTGTGAAAGAGATCTCAAGAATGAGAAAAAAAGAGGAAAATGATACATATGTTAGAGAAACAGCAAGACACTGGTGGGTAGCTGTTAAGACATGCCAGTGGGATGGTAGAATGGGTCTATTCAGTTACAAGACTATATACACCTCTTGTGATAAGTCAGTTTCATCAAGAAAGTGGGGGACATAGAACTGCTGTAGCAATGTGTACTGGTCTGGTAATTAGATCTCAAAAAGTAATGATTTTGAGCTGTGCATGCTTAAGCACCCTTTTAATTCCAGCACTAGGGAGGTGGAGGCAGATTTCTATGAGTTCAAGGCCACTCTAGTCTACATAGCAAGTTCCAGGCCTGCTAGCTGGTACTACAGAGAGACCTTGTCTTAAAACCACCACCACCACCACCACCACCACCACTAAAAGGTGCATATCTATTTTTACAGTGTACTTAATGCATAATTTTTGACAGTATAACCATTGTCCCACTCAAGCCTCTGCAAGCTACCTCCAGCACATTGTTGACTGCAAGAGCATACCTGGATGCCGCTGCTATGATGAAGAAGCTGAGGTATAGAAAAAGACCAAAGGGCTGTGTTCTAGGAATAAATCCTGGCATGTAAGAGGTAAGATGTGGTAATTAATAAGAAGACTATGAAATTAATACTGATGGTTAAAAAGGAGGCTTGTCAAAAGTTCTCAGAGGTAGAATAGAGACTAAGCTTCTGTTAGAATAGACAGACAACTAATGGTCAAAACATTACAAAACTGTATAATCAAATTAATTTATTGATCATCAGGTATATAAACTAGGATTCCATATAACCCACAGCTTCTGCATATACATGCATATGCAGATACATACTCATATGCACAAACATAGGTAGAATGTATGTGAATATTTATCATTCAATAATTTTGGTTGTTGAGGCTTAAATTTATGTATTTCAACAATCATTGTGTTATCATATTGTCTTTGAATGATCTATGTTATAGCTCAGAATTATTAAAGTTGATTTTTTGAATGCTTATTAAATTCTTAAATATTAAAGAGCTAAGTGATCCATATACTTTTCAGTAGTTGATTAACCAAAAGCAGTTCCCTTTTCATGCAGTGCAATAAGAAAATTAGCCACATATAGTCACCTACTGACTTCAAGACAAGAGTTTACCTCATTATTAATTAAGAGGACTGTTTCCCTTGTGTGTGTGTGTGTGTGTGTGTGTGTGTATGTGTGCGTGTATGTGTGTGTATATGTGTGTGTGTATGTGTGTGTGTATATGTGTATGTGTGTGTGTATATATATGTGTGTATGTGTGTGTGTATGTGTGTGTGTATGTGTGTGTGTGTGTGTGTGTGTGTGTGTTTGAAACAGGGTCTCCCTCTTGCCCCAGCTGGTCTGTAACTCACTATGTAGACCAGGCTGACCTTTACTCAGAGATCTGCCTGCCTCTGCCTCCTGAGTGCTGGGATTAAAGTAGTGCCTACCATCACTCCTGTCTTTGTTTCCCTCTATTTTAGATACTCTCTCCTTCACATATTTATGCATTTTCTCATACTGCAAGGCAGTATTTTATGGCTACAAAGTATTTTCCATGCAACTTGAAGGATTTTGTCTACTAAAATCAACAATCTTTTCAATTAGTTTGGAAATAATATAAAAATTGCCAGGCTAAAACTGAGGAAAGACAAGGAAGGGCAAAGTGTTTGGAGAGAGATCTGCTCATTTCCCCTGCTCGCTTATTGCCATTGCTTCTCCTTACTCTAGGAAGCAAGGTCATAACTCACTGTCACATGGGATCCAAGCTTATCTTCCAGAGCATTCTTCCTGGAGAATGGCACTCAGATTTTGTGCTATTCTGACTGAATGTCTTCCTTTTTGAATGAGCATGCAAGTCTTCTTGGGTGGAGCAGAAAACTCATTTCTATTCTTAGCATAATTAATTCTAATTCAGGAAGACACAAAGAAAATGCTACTGTCTTCTTTGTCCTTAGGGCAGGGGAGACAAGAATTAAAGAAGGAACAGGTCCCAAACAAAGCCATTTGGTGCTAGGCATTGAGATTCCCTTCTGTTTCTTGATGTTACTAAAACCCCACAATGAAGTTTGTAGTTTTATTCTTCAGGAAAGTGATTTGTGTAAGCTTTTAGCACAGTGAGAACTACCCAGTCTTATGAAGTATTCCTTTTCCCCCTCAAGTCCTTCTGGTAACACAGACCAGATTTCTAGATGCCCTACTGGCAGCCGACTTTTTCTCGTGAACTCTAGTCAGTGGCTGAGGAAGAGAAGCATCAGTGCTTTAAAAGCTCTATTCTATGCCTGCAAGCAAAAATCTTTACACCATTTCCCCTTGATATGAAATCTCTGCTTGGACATCTGGCTTTACAGTGAGGAATTTTCAATACTCTGACTTCAAAGAAAGGACTTAGCTCTGGTGGCACAGTGAGGCCCGAAGAATAGTTCTCTCTCCAGAACTATTGCTAATGTTTCCTCAGATGGACTCTCATGAGTTCAGTGGACAGTGCTAACATTCAGATAACTTGGCTTTGGACTAAAGCATTTAGTGGGCACTTTCCTTGAATATATACAGTTTTTGCCCTCTGGTGATATACAAGGTACTGTAAGATTCTGTCTGATGAGGCAAGATGTTTAATTGTTGTAAGACCTGAGTTTTTCACATGTAACATGAAAGTGAAAAGGGATTACTAGGGGGAAAGGTACAAGGGGAGGGGAAGCAGGGGAGGAGGACCAGCTGAAGACAAATTATGTATAAAAATGCCATAATGAAACAATTGAGAAAAAAAGATGAATTCTTTTTCTCATATCTGTTATATTATCACAAAATAGTTAGAAGCTCTACCATAAATAAAACAGGAGAATCCAGTGATACTAGTTTCTAGAGCCTTGGTTTATAGGGTAACAGTACTCATTTATTCAACATGTTTCTGGCACTTTCCATTGAAATAGTCATTACAGTAAATGCTTGTTCTCAAGCAGCTTAGAGTATAGTTTGCAAGAAAAAGAATGAATAAAATCAAAGGTCACATGTCCTTTTCGATAGCCTGAAATCCAGAAATCCTTTGAAAACCACAAATTCTTTTCAAAAGGTTGTGGTTAACTTGTTTAGCAATAGATCTGACTGATGTTCTGAGGGCGTTTATAATCTCTCTGTGTCCTATTTACTAGGGATATTTGTGTGGTTTATTGTTCCTTTATGTTGTATCTTGGGATGGTGTTGTCCCAGAATCAGACTAGGGACAGAGTAGAAGCATCATCTCAACTTCTGAGAACCCACAGACTTGAGTTCTCAACCTGAGGGTTTGGATGTGGGGCTGTGGTTAAGTATTACGATGCCTGTGAACCTCACTGTATGGAAGAGCAAGGCTGAGGGATCTTCTCTCTCTAATGTATCCCAGAAGAGATAACATGTAAGTCTTAAAAGGAAAGGGTATTTTACCCAGATGTCATGGACATATGCAGAGAACTAGGGCCACAGCAATCATGGCATGTCATCTGTGTTGAGGACCATTCGCTGATGATGAGGAAGACAGCTAGAAATTCCTTTTCATTCTTAGAAATGAACAAACCCTAGGCTGGGGGGATGGCTCAGCAGGTAATGACCTGAGTTTAGCCTCCATGACCCACCTGATGAAAGGACAGAACTGATTCTTCCCTGTGATCTTCATGTGTGCTATGGCACACGCATACATGCATGCACTCACAAATACACACATGAATGCTCATGAATAAATTAAAACTATGCAATCAAAAAATTTCAAAAGGAGATTGGAGAGGTGGCTCAGGGGTTAAGAGCACTGGCTGCTCTTGCAGAGGACTCGGGTTTGATTCCCAGCACCCACATGGCAGCCAACAACCTTCCGTAACTCCAGTTCCAGGGGATCTGAGGCTTCATTCTGACCTCTGCCAGCACTGAATGACCTGAGTGCACTTACACACATGTAGGCAATACACTCATATACATAAAATAAAAATAGAATAAATAAATAGATGTAAAAAATTTAAGAAAGAACCCCAAAGAAGTTTTGTTCATGTGGGGTATACCTATTGATATTTACCAATATTAGAAATTAGGATTAAGAAATAACAAAACATTTGCTTTAAAATAGCAGTAGTAAACCTATTGTGAGTGAACATACATTTAATATTTTAATAAAATTGACTATTTTCTGTGTGTGGTGTATATGTTCTGTATGTGTGCATGTACATGTTGGTGTGCATGTGCATTGTATGGAAGTCAGAGGTGGATGTTGGGTGTCTTACTTGATTGCTCTCCACTGTATTGTTTTTTCACAAGTGGCTTTTTTGAGATAGGGTCTCTCTTTCTCATTGAACCTGGAACTTACTGCTTTGGCTAGACAGTTTGGCAATGAACTTCAAGGGATACATATATTGCTGCTGTGCCTGGCTATTTGAGTGTTAGGGATTCAAACTTAGGTCCTTATGCTAGCACATCAGGCATTTTACTGATTGAGCCATCTCCCTAGATCCTAAAGTGACTAATTTTGAAATAAAAATAGTGAGAAAAGTGACTGTTTTATATTTCTTCAAATCTGTTTAATAGAAGGGAACTAAGCTAATATCTGTTATCATCTGTCTGTATCATATCTTCTATCTCTTTTCAAACTCTTGCAAGATATTGCTCTGATTCAAACACTGGAAGAAAAGATAGTCACACAGAGAAATGTGGCTGGAAAGGGAGGAGTACTCTAGCAGCCTCCTCAGACCACTGAGGGCCTTCTCTGTTACCACATCAAACTTGACAGGTGGTGGTTACTGCTGTTACATACAATGTGGAGGCTGAAATGCTTATCCATGAACTTTGCATATGGTTCCACTAAATCTTCTTGGTCTCTTTCATACATCCCATGGAACTTGCACTCATGAAGGGCTTTGTAAAGTCACATACTGCTCATTTACAGAACGGGCCACCATGAGCCGCAGCAGTCTTTCAACTATGACTACTTCATCCTCTTCTTGTCCTTTCACCCATGCTCACCACTTGTGATCTCACACATCTCCTCACAACATTTTAAGCATCAGCAGGCTGTCAAGCTCACAGTGGTGGTACCAGTTTTCCAAAACTGTAATCTCTTTCTTGGAAAGGAAATTTTATTGTTAGCAACAATATATTTATTCTTGAAGTGTCAGGTTCACTTCATTTATCTTCAAGAAAATGTCTGCCTTGAATGTGAACAAACACAGGTTGTTTGTCAATTTTTCTTTCAGAACAATTAGAATTCTGAGGCAGAACTGCTTTTCCTTGAGACAACCATCTTTCTACAGCATGTGGTAGAAGGGTCTTATGTGTATTTCTTACTATTATTAACAGTGAGGAATCTCAAGATCTGAGATCTAATACAATTAGCATTTTGTTGCCTTATTTTTTGGCTGCACATATGTGGTGGTGAGAAGCACTATCATCATGATTCACCAGGACCAACAGTTCTACCCACCATTGTTTTTGTATAATCAGTGTAGATGTTAACACAGAGGAAAAGGCAAGCTATCTGTGTTACTAGGAAGATAGTTTGATTCCATGGAATGAAAGTGTCAGGGACCACATCTTGTGAACTGCAGCTTTAAATCACAATGTCTCATCACCTATGATACTGATTTTCTGGTTTATTCTTTAGGAAATGGAAAAGTTACGAACACAGTATAACTTAAAAGCAACATGCTTTATATGTGTTTTAGAACAGCCATTTTATTAACATTGAGATAGAGCTATTGGCAATACAGAGCGTGAATCTGAGCCCCACTAGTGACCCACAGATAGGCCGCATGAAAATAAAAGTTTGCTATTAAGAAGCCCAGAGTTTTGGGAGACTGTTGCGCAGCATCATTGTGAGAGTGGCTGGCAAACACAGGTCCCTTGTTAAATGCCAAAAAAGAAATCAATGAGGCTTTTAAAATCAGATGACAGACTGAGTTTCCCTTTTCTAATACCAACAGAATGGATAGCTAAGAGTAAACATTAGATCCTGGGGGTGTTGCTCTGTGAGACAACATGCATGTAGGATGGAGAGAGATATAAGACAGCAATGTTGAGATAGTACAAAAAACTCTCAAAAGCCTGTGGTCAGCGAAAGGAAGAAGATTCTGGAGCAAACTGGAGAGACACACAGCACAAGGTCTGCCACTGTTCCTCAGAACATTCTTTGTTATGAGTCTGAGCACTCTTAGAAACATCACACCAAAGCTGAAAGCTGAAAGTGTTATGGGGAGTCTCACCCTTTCCTCTTTGGGTGGAAAGGAAAAGGATGGATGAGGTAGAAACCAGGTGAGGGTCAGTATCAGTTCTCTGTGAGGGAAATGACTTTTTCTGGACTTCACAGATATAAAACAATGTGGATAATTAAGAGCTCAAAGGGTTAGAAGATCTCCTTCCCAACTAGACAGTGAATACTGAAAGACATTATTCAATCAAATCTTAAAGGGAGAGCAGTCAGTCAATAGGACTGTAAGCTTTCTTCTGCTCCAGCTCTTCCTTCTCCTTCCCTTGGGTTAGGGAACAGGCAAAAACTCTAGAAGTCAATTTTACACAGAGAAGAAAGTCACTGTGCTTCAATAGTACTTGGGATGAATTCTGAACGCAGAGGTATGCTGGTTAATAACTGAATATATCCTGGTTCATCTACCAAACTTACATAACAAAGAAAGATCTCTTTAGGAATCTATCATTAAAAAGCTGGTCATTTGTATGAGCACTAGGTCTCTTCAAGCCTTCTTCACAACAATATTAAATACAAGATGAGTGAAATTTATACACAGGAAGAAAATGTGAACAAGAATATGTTGTGTCTACTTAACATCAAATATAAAGGTTAACCAGTAAACATTCTTAAACATGAAAATCTCTGGAGAGAACTATTTGGCCAAGTGAGTCCCAAGTCAAGGGACAGCTCTAGAATGAAGTGCTAAGGCAGAAGGCATGAGTTGCATGCCTTCATCTGATAAAACACAAGTATTAAACTGGAAGGTATGACTAGAAACATGATGAGCAAAAGAATCACCCAACTTCCCACCCCTACCCACCACACAACCCTGATTCCAAGAATTACAGATATATAAAGAAGTTGCTGCTTTGAACTACCAAGTTGAGGGGTATTTTGTGCATCAGAGATAATCCTTTCTCTTCAAATATTTATTATGTTTATTTGGGGGGGAGTCATGTGACACAGCACATGTATGGAAATCAGAGGACAATTTGTAGATACTGGTCTATTCCACTGTGTGAGTTTTAGGGATTGAACTTAGGTGACCAGGCTTGGCAGTAAGGGCCTTAACCAACCTCACCAGTCTTAGGGATACTCCTTTCTATAAGCCCGACTGTAGATGTAAAACTGAGCTAAACCATTAAGTGATGTTATAATTTAATATTATGTTTTAACTTAATTTATAATGATGTTATAATTTAAATACAAAGAATATAAGAACATTTACCATGAATCAACCTCTTATAGATATTTAGAAGTCAAAGTTGGAATGTGATTGTCTTTCTCTTTTGATAGACACTTTATTTCAAAACACCTAGTTTATATGCCCAGGTGTCATAACCTGCATTTGAATGGTAAAATATCTTATGAACATCTTCAATATGCTTAAATAGCCATCTTTGACACTGCTTTCAGTCGGCACAGGTTTCAGTTTATTTCCTATGGTGAGAGACATGGAAAGGAGATAGAGAATGCTGACATCACAGGTGCCTGGTCCAAAATAGATGCTCAATAAATTGGACACGCATTTTCATGACTAGCTAAGGCAATGTACAATTATATACTTATCATCTTGAGGAAAACTCTGGAATTTTACCAAAGGTTATGCAGGTCTTATAAGCAACTTAATAACTGTCAAGTTATCCTCCAAAATGTTTTATCAAGCTATAATGCCCACACTGGTGTGTGCCATCACTGGATTTTGTGAACTACTTTCTACCTCCAGTGTTCTCTAAAGCACAACTTTAATACTCACAGAAACACTATTATCAGCTTGGAAGGAATGAGCACTGTGTCTACTGCCCATCTTAGTCCCTGGCTTGAGAGAACTCAGCTCATCAGCAAGCTGACAGTAGGGTGAGAAGGTCTCAGAATTAGCATGTTCACTGTTCATGTAACATTGTAGACTGTATCTGCAGATGGATGCATCTGGTTCCAGAAAACTGAGCTTCAGGTTGACTATGCCTCTCTGATTATGTACACATGTCCATATATCTGGATGTGTAAAACTCCAATGTAACTAGAAAGTTTAAATCAGATAGTTGTGAAAATGTGTTGTGTTTCAGACAGACAGAAGAGTAGGTCTCCAAGTTCACTGGGGTTCTTGGTTGTTTCATTCATGTTCATAGATACAATGAAGGACCCTGGGGGAGTGAATAGTCCAGGCTCTCAAGTAAGATATTGTGACTTGAGTCTCACTTGCTAGTTGTCAGGCAGTCTGATATTGGACTAGTTATTCATTCTCAGAGCTGTTGTTTCCCCACTTTTATGATCAGGAAGATGGAAATAATTTCCTCATCAAGATTGCCTCAAGATTGGGAGGCTGAGGTGGGACAGGTGGGAAGGCAGGGAAGCAGAAAGCTGAAAAGCTGCCTGGGAGCTGCTGGAGCATGGGAGGGCACTGAGAGTAAGCAGATGAAGAAGCTGTAGGCCTCCCAACCAAGTTAGAGGATTTGCCACGGGGAGTCAGGTGGTGAAGAATACCTCAGCATGTCCAGCAAACTCAGATTAAGTAAGTCTAAAGAACTGCTCCAACCGTTGTTCCAAAATCCCATTCAGAAGCAGTGGCTTCTGATAATGGCAAGATGACGAACCAGAGGAAAAGCCTCCAGAAGCAAGGGTGAGGAACAGCACCACAGAGGGCTACAACAGCACCACCAGCCTCCTCCATAAGGGCAGGCATGGGTTTTCTGATAGCCAGAAGTTGAATGAGGTAGAGATAATACTCCTCCTGGAAATGTCCATGACTAAGATAGTTAAGTGACAGGGCACATAACGGGAGTGGAGTAGTGGGACGTTAAAGGGAACTTTTCACAAAATTGCAGGGCTGTATTTAGATCTAACTTTTCTTTTTTTTTCATTTTTTTAAGATCAAGTAGTACATGATGAGAGGATCTATGTATTTTATAAACAAATGCCAAGGCATTTGCTAATTCTGTAATTTCATGTGATTAGTTTGCAAAAGTTATTAATGACAAAGGGGCTTGAAATAGGAAAAAATGTAAGGTTTATGTGAGGGCATGGAACATGCAATGAATGGACATGTCTGTTAGAGAACTTAGCACACAGTACCTGTTGAATGAGTATCACCTAGCACACAGTACCTGTTGAATGAATATCACCTATTATTGTCTGTGATACAGTCTGGGGGAAAAAAGAGCCAAAGAAATTAAGTGCTAACATGAACAATTTTAGCAACTTTAATATAAGATAATAAAAAGTTATTAGTGGGGTAGGCATGGTAGCACACATCTTTAATCCCAGCACAATGGAGGCAGAGGCCAGGTAGATCTCTGTGAAACAAAGGTCAAATTAGTCTCTATAGCAAGTTCCAGTCCAGCTGTGACTATAGGGAGGCTCTGTCTTAAAAAAAAGCTAATCACTTTATATATAAGTGATAGAACCAAAACTGAACTATATCTCAATTATTATTGCATTCCTGGTTTTCTTTAATTAATTTTTTAAAAGACAGAATCTTATTATATAGTCCAGACTGGTCTTGAACTTGTGATCCTCCTGCTTCTGCTTTACAGGTGCTGGGATTACAGGTATGTACTTTCAAAAAATATTTTTTTGCTTTATTTTTATTTTGTGTGTATGTGTGTATTACATACATGTATGCAAGTGCACTGGTGTCATGAAATGCTCAAAGAGGACAGAAGAGGGTGTTGGATTCCCCGGAACTGGAGTTATGGGCAGTTGTTAGCTGCCATGTGGGTGCTGTAAAGACCCAACCTGGGTCTTCTGCAAGAACAGTCAGTGCTCTTAACCACTGACTCACCTCTCCAGCCCCTAGGCGTGTGCTTTTTAATTTGGTTTTTAAACTCCATTATAATTTTAATTGTTTATTATCAGGTAACATATGGCACATATGTTTTATATTCATGTTATGTACATATCAACTGCCATCTTTTAAATTCAGTCTGTGATTTGGGGTGGGTCTGAAGTTATAAAAAAAAGGCTTCTCCTTTTTAGCAGGTAAAGGGATTAAAACTGTTAAGAATAAACAATTTAAAATAGGTAATTATGCTAATTACAATTCTTTCAAGATACTTTTAATCTTCTAAAAACAAGGACTTAGTTGTTAGTGGTAACTTAATTCATGTTTTCTCCTTTTGCTCATACAATGGAGTTCAATTATTTATTTAAAGTTTGGAAATTACCTGGTATTTGGACAGAAATAGAAAAGAAATCCACATAAATTAAAACTTTTATATAACTAAAGCAGCTTAAACAAATTCTACAACTTAATTCAGGTCAAGGAAACAGCTATGTTCTACATATCACTAGGCACTTAATACAAGTGAAAAGAGGGCATTGTAAATTTTAACTTTTAAATGATCAGAATATGAAAAAGAAACCATTATTTTTCTTGTCATGGGGTGTCTCCATAATCCATACAGGGCAAAAGCTCATAAACAGAAATAAATAGGGAAAGTATCAATGACCAAATTCTAAGTCCTTACCTATAAAGTGGGAAGGTTGGATGTAGTGGCCTAAAAAGGTTTTTACATCTCTTAAAGCTTTTTAATTTGATTCACTATCATCCAGGGTTTTATATATATATATATCACACACATATATAGATATACACACTTATATAGATAGATATAAAAAACTTAGTTTTTTTTGCTCTGTATGATTACTCTACATGCTTTAACTATTCTTAAAGTCACTGAAAAATAATCTTTTTGAGAAATTTTTAAAACAGTTTTGTTCCCTTTTAAGCCTTATTTATAAAGGTTTCCAGATGCTTATCCTCACACATTAAACACAGCATGATGCAGACACTTAGAATAATATCCATTGCTATGAAGCCAAGAAAGAAACTACTTTGAGATCTAACTATCACCTAAAGAATCAGGTCCAGGGAATTTTCTGTTGCTATTAAGGTGTGAATGTTTCTCTGAAGTCATTTAGAAACAACCTAGGCTCTCAGCAGCAACAATCAACCTGGTGCCGTGTCAAAGCACATCAAATGCTGGCATTCCAAGCCTGGAACAAACACGCCATTGCTCATTATGTGAATACATAATGAAAGGATGTGGGCAAAGACAGAATGTAAATTGGAAGCTGACTTCTGAATGTGTTAGGAAGCAGTACTAGGCTGAAACACTCATTCTAATTTCAAGAGACAATTCCAAAGTGGTTCTCAAGAGAAAAGATGGGGTATTTTTCAAATATTTGTTCAATGTGAATGGATTGGGCTTGCCAAAAATGACTTTTTATACTGGCATGCGATCTCTTGGAGGGAAGTCAGCCTGAGTCACTGGATACATCAAAGGTAGGGTCCAGTGAATGGAATTACTGCAGGCTGTGTGAGCAAGCCAGATACCTGCATTCATCTGCCCACTGCTGGGATTTCAGCCTCCTTTTAATTACATTAAAGCAGCTGCTACCACTGGTTACTGAAGTCTTCAGATTACCTTGATTGCTCGGTCATTATCTCTAATCAGCTGCTGCTTCTCATCTTCAAACTTTTGTATAACATCCTGGAGCCGCCTTTCTGCAGCAAGCTGCTGCCGGCTGCTCTCCTCTTTCAGAGAGGAAATGGTTGTCTGAAGTTCTGCTATGATCTAAAATGAAAACAGCATGCTATAACTTCAAATTTTTCAGTGAGAGACATCTATTTTATATGTATTTATGCTTAACAAAAGAATGCATTTGGCAAAACTCTATTCCACAAATTGAACATTTTCAATTAACATATCACACAGTATAATGCATGAAATTCCATGCAATAAAAGACTATAATAAAACTGTGAATGGTGAACAACTGCTGAACCAAATATATTTGGAAGACGTTTCCACAATAACATTCCACAGTATTTACTCATCAGAAGAAAGAACATCTGTGATCTCAAAACTATGAAAAGCACCAGATTGTATCTGAGTGAGAAATCTGAGAGTGACAAGGCTCTTGTCTTTCCTAAGACTTTACAACACACTCCCAGCAAACAAAGCAACAGTTCATTCCTCAGGCCTTCTAATTCTACACAGTAACTTTTGAGTATTCACTAATGTTTATGTACTATGTTAAGCACTTCAAGCTTCTATCTCATTTACACTGTGATATGAGTATAGTTATTATCTCTTTTTATAAATGAGGAAACGAACTCACAGAGAGGTCAAATATTTCACATGGTTGAAGATGACTTCCAGCTAAGGAGGCAGGCAGTATTTAAAGTCAGATTCATCTCTAGCCAATTTAATTTTTGTTTTTAGCAAAATTTTGATTGAAGAAAAGGTCATACTTCCAAATAGGTTATATCCTTCCTAACTATGCACATCCATGAAAGTTTATTCTGGCTCAGACAATATATTTTCACAGATTTCCGTAGCCTTCTCTACAACTGTGAGTTAATTCTCTCCAACTTCTAAAATTAACTCTGGAGGAGGAATTCAATGGGTCTACTCAGAGTATGGCCCTTCCTTTGGTTTGGAGGCATCATTTCCTTTCAAACTTAACAGTGATGATTTTTTAGAAAGCAGGAAATGGTTGTTTCTTCTAATAAAAGAAAAATTATTAGTTTTTGGTTATAATATAATTCTGTTGATTCTATGAGAAAGATTCCAGTTGGTGAGAAACACTGGACTTAGTTATCTTTGTTGATCTCAGTTTTCCCAACTATTATCTGGTAATAAAACAAGATCAGGGCATCAAAAACAATAAGCAGAAGCTATATGGAGGCCTATAGAAGCCAAGTCCTATAGAGATACTAGCTGTCACAGTGGGTATTACAGTATTATTACAATAAATATGGAGCACCTATGCTTTAGAAGTATGCAAATTCACTGTAACAAAGTTTAAAATTTAATCAAAAGTTAACATTACTTTGAAATTATGGAAAACATATAGCAGTATGATAATATTACTTCATGGACCCTCCCCTGTAGGTAGAGGACTTCATTTACTGAGAACAAAATGGTGTTCATCTATTTTGTGAATCTTGATTAAACGCTGCTCCGTTCTGACAGCCATTCAATTAATTCTCATTGCATTTCTAGGAAGCAGCAAAGGTTAAATTCTTACAGCAAATGTCAAAAGCTAAAGAACAGACTACAGCTCCTAGTCACAGAGTTAGAGGAGTCAGGGAATGAGACAGTCAGACTTCCTCAGCCTACCATGAAATTTAAGATTGATATTTTATAGCAACATGGGGCCAAACAGTAAAAATAGCTTAATATTTCAGTGTCTCAAGTTGAGTAAGCCACAACTTTGTAGATGTGGTGAATTTAATTCTGCAATATGTGATTAGTTCTGTGCAATTTAATCACATGTGTAGATTTATATATCCACAATCACAGTCATATAATTTAGTTTTAAAGCATAAGTTTTTTCCTTTCCAAAGACCAGCACTGAGTCAAGCAGAAGCGAAGATGGAAGTAGAAGGACTCTAAGTTCAAGGCCAGATTCAGCTACATGGTGAGTTTGAAGCCAATCTGGGCTACATGGGACCCGGCCTCAAAAATGACAGAAACAGAAACAGTAAGATTGAGATGAGCATTACTAAGACTGGAAATATTTTGGGATGTTTCAAGTGATTGTAAGTACTTAAAACAGTGATACTTCTTGCTTTTAGATTTATGAAAACACAAATAAAAAATGAGTCCAGGTTTTAGAAAGAGCTACAAGGGATATTCTGAAGATATTCTGTGGAAGGCACACTTACTTGCTTCTGGGTGGAAAATGAAACCATACATTCCTTGGGGGGGGTGGCAATGAGAGTCTTACAGAGGGAAATAATGAGATTATATTTGGAAAGCTATTTTTAAAATATAAAGGTGACATAAGGGAATGTTAAAACACTCTAGGTCAAACACTAGGGCTAAACAAATGGATTGATTGATAGATAAAATGATACAGAATATCACATGAAAAAAAAGGTCATTTTAAAAACAGGATTTAATATTTAAGATTAAGAAGTGGTCATAATTGCTGGGCATGTTGCCACATGCTTTTAATCCCAGCACCTGAGAGGCAAAGGTGGATCTCTGTGAGTTCCAAATCAGCCAGAATTACACGGTGATACCCTATCTCAAACAAACAAAAAGAAGTTATTAAAATAATCAGATTAACATGCATGCTTTAGGTAAAGAATAAAGCATGGGCCTTTATTAGTTACAGATACAGAGTATAAAGTCCAATGCATATAATTATACTCAATAAATATCTAAGTAGTGAAACTACAATTGTGGTAACTAGAAAACAGTCATCCTCTGGATAAAATTATATGGACACAGTCTAGTTTTTCTATGAAATAATAACATCAAAAGTTTCTGGCCAGGTGTGGTAGTGCACGGCTGTAGTCCCAGCACTAGGGAGGCAGAGGCTGGCAGATCTCTGTGAGATGGAGGCCAATCTGGTTTACCTAGTGAGTTCTAGGCCAGTTGGGACCACAGGGAGATCCTGTCTCAAAAAGACAAAAGATTCTCCAAAAAGATAGCTAATATATGCAATCATAATTGGGAACCTTCATCTCTGATTGAATTATAATTAAAGAACATAAAATGAAACATTTCTGCCCAAATGTTTACCTAGCATTAGTTTCAGAAAAGAGTAGATTAGAACATTTTCATGTAGATAATAAAAATTAATACTCTGGCAAAGAAAAGGAACTATTTTGGGAGGATGCTATAAGGAACCTGACCCCAGAAAGCAGTAATGGTTAATAGTAATTGTTAAGCAATCAAACTTTGCAAAAATACTGGGGTCTTACTTAGTCTTTACAGAAGTTAAAATGGAGGGTAAATTTCACCTTTAACTCATTCTATTTTTTAAAAAAATTTTAGAATGTGGTATAGTTTGATATTTTTCTAAAACTCTGCTCTAAATACAACAGTCAAGACAAGTCATTCTTGGAAAGGACAGGCAGACACTGAAGCTCCTTAGAAAATATAGGTAGGCATAGACCCTTGCTACCCTCTGCATTCTCTACCCGCCCCTGGAAAGGGACACAGCTGGGACATGTCGCATACTCCCTGGGGCAATGGGGAAAATGAACAGCAGGGACTGAGATGAGTAAAAAAAGTGCATTGAAACTGGAAAGACAAGGTTAACATGTAATATTCAGATAAAAAGAATAAATATGTGACTAAAACAGTATCTAAATGCATGCTTAGAGATGATGCCACCCCTGCCATCAGCGTGAAAGCTGTGGAGGAACAGAAGGGGCACAGCCCTTGGGTATGCTCAAGGTTTAGAGCACATGGTCTACTGCATTCTAAAATTTGGTAAAATTTTAAAGATTAAATGACTTCCTTTATAGGAGGAAAATATTGAAAACATGTTCCAGATTTAACCTGACGCTCTCGAGTGCCAGTGCACCCACCACTAGTGTGTGCACATCAGCACTTTTTCTGAGGGGGAGATTTTAAACTTTGATAAACAGTGAAGCAACTCTGCTTCTGGCACTCTTACCAGCTTGATGATATATTCATTAGAGATTCCAGAAAGCCAGCATTTGAGACCAGAAACAGTCCACGTTTCTGGCTTAAAAAAATGTTAATTTCAAAATAATGTTTCTCAGAACTGACTGGCACTGTAGACTAATATTTTCAAGTGCCAGTTCATGGATATAGATACCTACACGTATCAGAGATAGACAAATGAACTCTTATCACTGTAAGGCCATACTTTTATGAGAGGGATAGACTATCTTTCACTGTAGGTTTTACACCCTAACAGCTGTCTCTCTTCTGGCACTGCACTGCCCTTTGACTTAGGAGATGAGTACAGAGTATAGCAGTTCAAGGCTCCTTTCCTATTTCTTCTTTATGTCTTTACTTCAAGTAGCCTCCATGTCCTCAAGTTTTGTGGAAAGATCTTATCAGTTGTTGAACATCCAAAAATATGATGTTGGATTAAATTATTTCACTTTCTTTCCAGACCTTTTCCTTGCCTCCCTTGTTCTTTGTTTCTATTGTAATTTTGATACTTCTAAAATTGCTAAATTAATGTTTTAGTGTGTACAAGACACTATATGCTTTGGACATTATTTTTACTTAATAGCTAAAACTATCTTAAGAGGTAAGTACCTATCTCCCATTGACTAATGAGGACACTGAATTCCAAAGATGGCAGGTAAACTGACTCAAGGTCACATGGTGGTAGAACTGGTCGGTATTCCAACCCAGGTCTGGGCATTCCAAAGCTCAGGCTTTCTACCATGTTAAAGTTTAATTTGCTTTAATGTCACCTAATCAGGCTTCTTCACACATTCCTTTAGATAAACCTAAGACTTTTGTTTACACTCTCATTATTTAGGCATTTTTATTAGATACCTTCTATCTCACCATCTGTCTGCCTCTCCCATTTTACATGAAGCAAAACAAGCACTATGCCAGCTGCAACTTTTCATGTTTCTGTTTAAATTTTAATTTTAGGCGTAATACGATTTCTTTTGGTAATAAGCATCCTTTTCAGCAGATTAACCAGGACATTTCTCCATGAAAGGGCTGGAATAATGGCAATCAAGCCATAATCATCTCTCATATAAACACATATGACTCTTCAATTAAACAAAGACTTTTGGTTTCCTAATGGCATGAGAATTATATAACATGAACATTTTAGAAATAATTACAGAATTGACATTTCCTGATAATTATGATCAAAGTTTTGCCATATTAGAAAGGTAAGGCATTGGGCCAGGCTTGTATGTCAAAGGTCAAGATTGCCACTTTGAAGTCAGATCCAAGCTGAGTCCTGACTTAGTCACTTGCTAACTTGTATGACCTCATCTCTCTGATCTCAGCTTTCTGCCCTCTACTGCTGAACTGCATCTCCAGCTCTTAACTCTCAGTTTTCTCCACTGGAAAAATGAAGTCAATAATGAACACTGAATAAAGTCACAAGGTTTGTGCCTCTAAATGTTGGATGTTATTATCACTACTCTATTTTTATTCCTATTATAAAACTTTTCATAAAATGGCACATGAATTTCAGTTTACATGTCATTGAATACATGTAATGATCCTAAAGCGAATTTAAAAATCATTAGATATGAAGCTTACAAAAGTAAATGGCTTAATTTGCCCATCTACAAAATGAAGATAAACAGCATTTACTTGTTCTAAAACAGCTCAGAGAATTCTGGAAGGCTTGGGATTTGCTAAGTGATACCACTGGAAAACATAACTCATGCAGCAAAAGAATTCTGAGAATCACATTTCAAGTAGAGACACATTTACTTGTTAGTCTTTCTTATGGTAAAACTACCATAACAACAAATGATGGATGTAGCAACAGAGTCTTTAAGTCATCCTCCAAGAGGAGGCACCAGTTGAGTTAATGATTCAGCTTAGAATTCTCTGTCATTTTGAGCTACTCTTTCAAATAAGTTTTAGGTAAAGTGAAATGGAATATTGCAAAAAAGAAGAGATGGTATCACCATGCTTACATCACAAATGTAGGTGTGTATCATCTGCCCTTGTGAAATGTGTTTCAGCCTGGACTTGTTCAAGTGTACTAGCTGGTTTTACAACATATTAGTGTGTATGTACACATATGCAAGGTCAGGTACGTATGTGTTGGTTCAAATGGTTCAGTATGTCTAATTATTCTTCATTTTTAATAAGATTGAACTATTAAGTTCAATAAGTATGTTTTACTTATTTATATACCTATCAAAACAGGATACTAATCCATGAAAAATGGAGAATTAAATTTAGCTCTGAAGTACAAAGACTGTGATGGGCTGCTTTCTTTCTGCTTTTGTTTCGGTTTTACCCATGCTTACCTGAGAAGATTTGGAAAGCTTCTGAGTATATTCCTTCTCGATCTGCTTCAGCTTGCTGTTGGCCTGCAAAACACACATACACAAATACACATACAGTGACCTGTGAGCTTGGTATCTCTTCCACATGCCTATCACCAGGCAGCTGGGATGGCTGCCAGCTGTACCGCCCATCTGGGGCAGCCAGAAAACCACAGGATTTGTCTTTGATCTGAAGCCAACTATTCATCACTGGAGAAGCAAGAACGAAAAAAAGACGTCTCCTGCCAATTACTAGACAAACATACTACTTCTGTGAATAGAAAGGAAAAGGGAGAAGGAGAAACAGAAATGGCCATAGCAAAAGTGTAGAGGCTCGAAGGTAAAGGAAGGGTAAGAAAGAAGAAACAGGAAGGGAAAGGAAGACAAACAAGGAACAGGGAATTGAAAGAGGAGGAAAGAAGTGGTAGGTTTAACAATCTTTCACCTTAGTTTAAAAATAAAAGAAGTGGGTGCTTCCAGACAAAGGCATATGTGGGAAGTTCAGACTACTAAGCAGAGTTGAGCGCCTATGTGGCTGACATGCAAAGGCTATCTTATGAAGTGACAAATATATTTGAATCAAACAGCTTCATGTCCAGGAACCAGGGTGGCCTTCCCAGAATAAGTCCACATTGCCTAGAATGTGATCATTCCTCTGTCACTCAAGTCTCAATCCGTTGGATGTCACCCACCTTCTGTTCTCTGGAAGTGCTTGGAATCTTTGCTGTTTTCTCAGTGTTCTGAAGGGTCCTTCAAGGGGCCTTTCCCCACCATCTCATGATGCCTCGAATGCCCCTCATTTCTGGGCAAGGTTGTAGCCATTACTGTTGCCATGTCCTCTTGTCTGCTTGCCCACCTGCCTGCCTTTCTCTTGGGTTTGCCATCTTTTTCTCACTGTTTCTATTTTCCATTTCTTTGTCTTTTGAGTTCTTTTGCAGTTTCTTAATCTTTTACTTTAAAACTTTCTATGAAATTAGAAACACCTGCTAGTGTATTAATAATTTCTAAGAGTTCTTTCTTGTTCAATGAAATGGCATCATTATCAACCCCTCTTTATAAGTGAGGAAACTGAGGCATGAAGAGTTTAACCTGCCAGCACCATACAGCTTAAAAAGTAATGGATTCAGTACTTACCACCACCCACACACAGCCTGGCTGCAGAGCACAGTTCTCCTGACTCCTCAGCAAGAGCATACAACACACGCATGCAGTAGCTCCTGAACTCTCCTGAGATTACTCTCGCATGTCTGCAGATCTAGCCATCTACCTACCTGCTATGTATCTCTCCATATATACTTAAAGGTTTTCCTAGTCACTAGAGGATACATTGGTCTCTGTTTTTATTTTAGATTCCTTCCCTGTGCCTGATGATCTTAGGTGTTTGTTCTTAGGCTTCTACAGCATACTAGAAACAGTAGGGGCTTGTGGATGGATGGATGTTCCCAAAGGGTGTGGGCACAGGAGCCTGGGCTCCCCTGAGCCAGGCTCTCACTAGGATTCCTTCAGATCTGCATGCCATGGTTTTGGAAGGGCACCTGACTGTTGAGCGTAGATACTCTTATACAAAACCTTCTTTATTTTGCTTTCAAATGTCAAGCTGCTTCTCTTATTCCATCTCGTCAGATAGCAAACCAGGGGTGGTGACAAGATTGGTCATGTGATATACTGGGTCATCGGATCCAAACAACCTGATTTTCTTATCCAGACATGGAATCCATCCTCTAGTTCTTACCCTGTCCCATGCTCAGCCTCCCTCTGATTCCTTGAGTCTCTCAAAGATGGACAAGAAGAAAGATCCTGTTGCTTCTAGCAGGCATCCTCCAAGCCTTCTTTCTTCCTAAGACTGTATGTACTTTGAGATTCTCATTTCTGCCAAGTCCATTTTGGTTCCAACTCTGTCTAAAATTCTAAAATGTTGATTTGTTATGTGTCTTGTTGCTCCTCTTCCTGTATTTTTACAAAATTTGCAAAAATGAATTTAGGCTGCATTCCAAAGTTATGATTTCATTCATTTAGGATACAATCCAAATATTATAATTTTAAAAAGTCAATCAAACTCTGTAGTGATTCTAATGTTCCATCAAAACTAAAAACTACTGTTCACACCTTTTTCTTTTCATTGCTGAGAATCAAACCCAGACTTTGTGCATACTGTTTCACCGAACTACATCTCCATTCATTTATTTCTTGTATTTTGATAGGATTTCCTCAGAGAGTGGCAAGAAATAGGTAAGTTTTGTCTCCTATGTCAAATTGCTTCAATAAGATAAGGAGGAAACTCACTTTAGGCCCTTCTCTACCACAGCACCAAGGCTGGAGTGATAACTGTTGATTAATTTGTCTCTCTCACTAGACTGTGAGATCCTAGAAGGCAGGCTCTGACTCCAAATACAGTATTTGGTGCAAAGTGTTTGTTGGGTGAATGAATAGACATACATTGCCCAGTTCTTTTCTTGTGCATTCACCTGAGTCCATACTTCCGAAGCAATCATTTCAAACCATGTGTTTCATGGACTCAAGTTCAAAACAATTCTTTATAGTTTATTGCACAAATCTCTATATCTGTAACCCTCCTGAGCACATGGGCTGATTTTTTTTTTCAGTGTAGCAAGGGCATGTGACTTCCGATATTTGTTTAGTAAGTAATAAGACTCAACTCCAGCTACGTGAATAACCCTCTTTCCATTACAGAATTAGGGTCACGTTTAACCTCTTGAGGTTTATTGGTCTTTGTTCATATCCTGCCAATGTTACTTATCACAAAATGCTTGGTGAAGTATTTGTTGCTTTTAAAATAAACACTTACAGAGCTCTTAGCATATGCCAGATACAGTTTTAAGTGCTTTAAAAATATTTAACCACTAAAGAGTCTAAAAATTAGCTGCAGTGTCATAAAGACTACTTTCCTCTCCAGAGACAACAGTCAATGCACTTGAAATTACCAATGTTGAATTTAAAGCAAGAATAGTTTATACTATACAAATCCCTCTAGAACTTGCTCATAGCTAAAAGGAGAAGCATCAATACTCTGGAGACAGAGAATAACTAAAAGGAGAAAATTAATTTATCAACCTTTGAGGGTTTTATTATTTATCTGATTCTCATTCATAGCTTCCTGTATTTTTAAACCCTCTTAAATGAGTCTAAAATGTTCTTGGTAAGTATGAATGAAAATTAAAAGCTAATTTATCATGCAAACTGTCCTTAAAACATATTTGGATGCCTTTATTCTCAGGATAGTACTGACTATACATTTCATTTTCCATACATTAAATTAAGGTTTAATTATTTCAAATCAAGCTAGGCATGGCAGCACTTGCCTGAAATCCTAGTTCTTAGGAAGCTTCTTAGGAAATTAAGGAAGGAGGATTGAGGGTTTGAGGCCAGCCTAGACTAAACAGCAACACCCTACCTTCTCAACAACAACAGAAACAAAACAAAACAAACCCAAACCAAACAAAAACAACACAACCAAGACCTTACTTTTATAGCTACATCTCTATTTAGAAATAAGATTTCCAGAGTCATTTTCAGCATGGCCTGAACAGATATGAAGTAACAGGAGAGGAAAAAAAAAATCACACTTTTAAAATGGGCCTTTTTGTGGCAGCAGCAGTAACAGCTGCTGTGTACACTCACTGCTCGCAGTGATGGCTGGCATGCCCATCCCCTCCCCAAACGTAGTTCTCTGCTTTTGTAAGGCCTCTTCCTCAGGTTACTCTCCTAGTCATAAAAGCCCAAAGTGTCTGGCAACTTTTCCCTAGGTAATTTTTAACAAAATCTTGGGGTTAAAACTGTGCCTGAAAGAAGAAAACCAAAACACTTTTCACAAAGTTGTCAATGGCTGGTCATCTTCTTAATGTGCTACTCTTTCTTTCAGGGTTCTCAGCATATGGAAGTCAGAGGATGGGGGCCTCGCCTTTCATCTTGTTTGAGACAGGGTTTCTTGCTCATCACTGAGGCTAGCTGGTCTGCAAGCTTCCAAGCACTCTCCTGTCTCTGTCTCTCATCTCATTGTAGGAGTACTGGAATTACCAGACACATGCTACTGCACCTGGCATTACTTTGGTTCTAGGGATCCAAACTCAGGCCCTCATACTCACATGGCAAGTGCTTTACCCATAAAGCTACCTCCTCAGTTCTCCATCTGAAATCTCTTAAAACACTGTGAAGCCAGTTATGGTCAGCCTAGAAAGACTGTGCCATTCCATCAACAATTTTAATCCCAGCACTCAGGAAGTAGAATTCCAGAGGCCAGCTGGGGCTAAAGGGAGACTCTGTCTTAAAAAAGCACCCCCCCAAAAAAACAATATTTAATTTAAAATAGTTACAGACCATTTGAACTTCAAAATCTCTGTATTTTTATCTCCAAATAAAGGTGCAAATTTGAGAAGTGTAAGGAAGAGTCAGGGCTTCTACTCAGGCCATGATGGAGTACAGTAAGTAGGGGCATATTTTATTTGCCATAATATAGTTACAAAACCTGAAAATATTTTGGAAAAAATGTTTTAGGATATTGGATACCAAGAAACACGGGGCTGTAATACAGAGAAGGGAAACAAGTGAGGTAAGCCGTCATTTACTCCTGATTTATTCAGTTCTTTGTTTCTCATGAGTTTTGTGGTTTCCTTCATATAATATGGTACACATTTTGTTATATTTATACTTAAGTATTTAATGTGGCAGAATGGTTATGTAAATGCTATTATGTTTTAAATTTCAAATTCCATTTCCTCATTGCCAGTATACAGGAAAGCGATTGGCCTTGCTATATTTGCTTATTAGTTCCAGGACTTTGCTAGTTTTTTTGATTCTCCACAAAGACAACCATATCATCTTCAAACAAGAGTGCTATTTTTTCTTTCCTGATTTGTGCAACTTTATTTCCTTTTCCTGTCTTATTACATTAGTTATAATTTCTACCAGTATGACACTGAAAAGGCACGTTGAGAGGAGACATCTTAGCTTTGTTCATTACTGTAGAGGGAACGTTTCTAATTTCTCATCGTAAGTAAAATGTTAGCCACAGGACTTTGGGTAGATATTCTTTACTAAGATGAGGGAGTTTCCTTCTTGTCCTAATGTGTTAGTTGGGGTTCTCCAGGGAAAGAGAACCAGTGGGATATGCACATATTATACACATGAGACTTCAGTGCCCGTATAACAAGTCTCCAGTCTGCTGGGAGTTGTTCTCTTCCATAATCCTTCCCCCAGCAATCAGTATCAGTTGTCTCTATAGTTGACCTTCACCCAGATGTGGCTCTGGGAATCTCTCCACACTGAGAAACAAAACCAAATACAGAGTACAGACTGGAAGGGAAGAAGGTTATCACTTTTGGGGGGTTGTTTTTTGTTGGTTGGTTTTCATGTATATGTACATATTTTCATGTTGTGTGTGTGTTTTCTTGTGACATCTGCTTTTATTTTTCTTTTGTTATAGCATTTTATTACTTTGATTTCTTTATAATTCGTTATTTTTATAACTTTGTACATTGTTAGCCCACTATGTTTTAACCTTTATCTCACCAAAGTAGACCTCTATGACTGTCCCTAACTATTCCAAATCTACAAAAATCTTCTGTTTCTACATCTAAACTATTCTCACTGTTCTGTTTCATACCTTTAGCCCATATACCTTCCATATTCCCGAATTCCTTTCTTCTTTCTGAATTTCTTCATTTCATTCCTTAAATATTGATGCCCTTTGCAAATCTTCTCTCACCATAACTCCAATGCTGTTGTCTCAGAAACACAACGGGCCACAAGGGTAGTTCAAAAGCATTTTCTACAGATAGACAAACTCAGGACTGTGAATAAATAAGTGGGAAGCATCATGCATCTCTCCCCAAATAGCTGTAGGAAATGCAGTTCCAATGAAAGAGTCCATTAGGACTCATAAAAAAAAAAATGAGACAACCACATGGAATTGGAAAAAAGGAGAATATAAAAAATAGAAGATACATCTATTCTAGCTGATGCATGAAACACAACAACCCTCCCCCGAAAAGAATATGAAATAAGAACCCATCACAATCCATTACATCCTTCCTATGATGGAAGCCAAAGCCACTTAGACAAGTTAATGCCTGAGAAAGAATACCTTAAAAAGTATTCATTAGCCTTAGTAATGAGGGAAATGCAAATCAAAATCCTTTTAAGATTTCATCTTGCCAGAGTCAGATGGCTTAGATCAAGAGAACAGATGACAAATTCTGGAGCGGATGTGGGGAAAGGGGAACTCTCATCCACTGCTGGTGGGACTGCCAAGTGGTGCAACCACTGTGGAAAACAGTGTGGAGAACTCTTACAAAAAATGAATTTATCATATCATCTGGTTATACCACTCTTTGGCATATACACAAAGGACTCATCCTACTACATAGATACTTGTGAACCCATGTTTGTTGCTGCTCTTTTCACAACAGCTAGGAAATAAAAAAAGGACCTAATGTCCATCAACTGATAATGAATAATAAAAATGTGGTACATTTACACAATGGAGTGCTACTCAGCAGTAAAGAAAAGTGAGATCCTAACATTTGCAAGTAAATGGATGAAGTAACTGCTTCAGTCAGGAAAATGGAAAGGAACCATGGGAGTAAAGGGGAAGAAGGAGATCAAGAGAAGCGAGAGTAGGAGACAGGTGTTATCAAGGGGGAAATATGGAAAAGAAGGACCGAGGGAGGGAGGGTGTGCTGGATAGCTTCAGTTGTCAACTTGACACAGCTGGGTGGAGAGAGCCTCAATTGAGGAATTTTCTCCATTGGATTGACCTGTGTCAATGTCTGCAGGGCATTTTCTTGACTGTTGAGTGATGTAGGAAGGCCCAGTCCACTGTGGGCTCTGCCACCACTGGGCAAGCAGTTCTGCATTGTCTATGAAGGCAGCTGAGCATGGGCTGATGGAACAAGCAAGAGGATAAGAGAAGACAGTTGTTATCAAGGGGAAAACGGGAATATTTTAACTGGGGAAGGAAGAGGGAGAGTTACATAGAGGGAGGGAGAGAGAAATAGCACTTAGGTGGTGTGACAAACAAGAGGGAAATGCATAAGTTCAAAAGTCTACTGAAAATATACATTATATATATACACACATATTATGTATATGAGTGCTTTGTATAGCTGAAGGCTATATAAGAAGAAACACAGTGACAGGAGAAACCTCCCTTTGAGTTGGTCAGGGTAGTATGAAAGACTCCCAAAATGACACAGGCTACTGCCAAGGCCTTGATTGCCTGCTAGAATTTGAAGATAAGACCCTAATGCTGAAGGCAGGACATACTTCAGACACAGGACTTGGAGCAATGGGGCTGGGACTGACCTGGAAGCCTCCTTCCTGAAGACTAGCTCTCATAGTTCTAGAGGATGCTGTGCAAGCTGCTAAGAGAGAAAACCAACCCGGCTGTAAAGTCTAATAATTACAACAATGACTGGTGTATCAACTATCTACTGGTGCAATAATGGCACTATTACCTTAGTGGTAATCAGCAGCTATCTAATTGGACTTAAAGCCTGCTCAATGGGAAGGAATTCAGGTGTGGTACTATAAACATAGCCAAATACACATGGGTGGAGAGGTCATAGATCCTAGAGAAAAATCTATGTATGTCACATTCCTTGACAAACATAAATTCTTACTGTATGCTAAATATGAATGCTTATAGTTACAGACAAGTATACCATGTACCACTCATCAAAGCTTGTTAACTTCTTTGTGCAACAAATGGAGACTACTACAGAGTTCCACAATTGGTTACATATAGATAATAAGTGTCTGTGAGATGCCCAGCCCTAAGTGATACACTTACAGTGGAACCACTACATCTCAGGCTCAGGGAACATAGTGGAATTGGAGGCAGAGAGAACATGAATGCATCTCTCAGACCTCACCAATGAAGCTTCCTTATGCAATAGATAAGATGGTGATTAACACAAAAGTCACAACTGGACAAAATATAGAGAATAAGAAACTGTAGAGTACATGTCCCTGGATAGGACTCCCCTGAATACTACTCCTATATTAAACCTATTCTACCCAGAGTCCAGGGACCATTGCAGAGGGAGCCAAAAGACTGTAAGAACCAGAGGCGATGGATGATCACAAGGAAATAATTTTCCAGACAGCTGGGAACTTATTCATATGAACTTATAGCAATGGTTACAGCATGCATAAGACCCAAGAAAACTCAAACCAGACAAAAGTCCAGCATAGAAGTGGGGAAATGGGTAAGAAGCTCCAACCTGAGCTGAGAAGCTATTGGCAGCTGATCATTGCTTAGTGAGAGAGAGAGTTTAGGGGAGTGGTGCTAGATAGGCTGACCAAGCTCCAGTGGATGAACTCATAACAGGGACACCTGGGGACAGAAACTTGACTAAATACGCCTGAACATATATCAGAATGCATGAAATCTAGTGGGGGCCTATGGGGTGCTACGGGATGTGGATATATATATATATATATATATATATATATATATATCCATATATATAGATTAAGATGTATTCTATGAAATGCAAACAAAATTCAACAAAGTGAGAAAATATACATTTTCTTGGTGTAAAGGGCTTGTACATGCCATGGTGTGCATTTGGACATCAGAAGACAACTTTTGAGAGTTGGTTCTCTCTTTCCACCATGTGGCATTTGGATGCCAAACTCGGGTCATCAGGCTTGGAAGCAGGTATCTTTATTCACGGATGTATTTCTCCAGCCCCAGAATTCTAGCTTTCTAAAAAATTTCTCAGTTTTTATTGGTTCTTTGAGGATTTCATACAATGTGTTTTGATCATATTCACCCTGTCCCTCAACTTCTCCCAGGTCCACTCCCCTTTCCCTACCCATGCAAATTTATGTCTTCTCTTTTAATCAGCTGAGCCCAATTTGTGCTGCTTATATACTATTAGGTATATGACAATTCATTGGAACAAGGTTGACTTACTGGGGCCACACTCTAAACAAAACTGACTTTCTCCCCTCTCTCTCAGTAGCTATCAAATGGTAATAGCTCCTCAGCTTGGGGTGGGACATGGTGTCTACTCTCTATGCAGGGTTTTGTATGGCGTGAGTTTGTACAGATCTTTGCATGCTGTCACCACCACTGAGTTCATATGTGCACCTGTCCTGTTGTGTCTAAAAAACAGTTTCCTTGCAGTCACCACCACTTTGGCTCTTACAGTCCCTCTACATACTCTTCCGCAATGACCTCTGAGGTTTGGGAGGAGAGAGTATGATGCAGGTGTCCCATTTAGGACTGAGCATGCCACAGTCTCTTATTCACTGCATTCTGACCAGTTGTGGGTCTCTGTGTTAATTACTATACAATGACAAAAGAAGTTTCTTTGATGAAGGCTGAGAGATGCACTAATTTATGGGTATAATAAGTCATTAGGAGTCAGTTTAATACTATGCCCATTTTAGTAGAATAACAGTAATAGGTTTTCCCCTATGGCCTAGGACCTAACTAGTGACAAATTTCTGGTCCCAATAATGGTGCCAGGTATGGATTTCATCTTGTAGAGTGGGCCTTAAATCCAATCAGAAAGTGATTGGCTACTCCTATGACACAGAATCAAACTTTTAAAAGTATCAGTGATCATACAGAATACTCAAGCAAATACATGAACTAAGGAAATTTGAGACCTTGAGAAGGCTTCAACATGAACAAAGCAGAAAACTGGAGAAGAAAAGTCTAAAATGTATAGCATAAGTTCAGCAAGAAAACCAAATGCCCCAAACTCAGGAATTCTAGAAATTAAAAAAATAATACTTACATTATAAAAGCAAGATTACCAGACTTACAGGGCCTACATAGTCCAACAACGGCAGGTAGTCTACATGCTAGAGAGGCCAAGAATGCCTTAGCTTCTCAAGCCCATGAAGCCAGATGCTTCAGCTATTTCTATTGAGCACTGAAGGCCTGGGAGCTTCCTAGAGAGTCACTGACCATCAGTCCACAGTTGAAGGCCTAAGAAGCTGGGCTCTGATGCTAGTGAAGGAATGCAGCAATAAAACAGATGCACACACCAGTAAGAAGTAAAGGAAGGCAGGAAAGCAGTACTGATTTTTCTGTAATTTCTTTATAACTGAAGTACCTTCCAGAAGGGGCTGCCCATCTAGGGGAGGGTCTTCCCCCTGCCTCCCCTTTTTTAAATAGCTTATGTGTATGAGTATATTGCCTGCATGTGTGTTACGTGCACCTGTGTCATGCAATGACCGTAGAGGTCAGAAGAGAACGTTGGATCCCTAGAACTGGTTACAGATGGTTGTTAGCTACCACGTGGGTGCTGGTTCTGAACCGAACCCAGGTACTCTGCAAGAACAGCCAGTGAGAGAGCTCAGCTACTCGTATACAGTATACACTTGACCAAAGACTGGTCCTCTTCTATCAGGAAGGTCATCCTCCTTGAGTGAGCATGCAGTTTCAGGAGGGATATAAATGGACCAGGGAGGGAGGAAGGGGACACTATTACAGTCACCCAAATCAACCTAATCAAGCCTGGTGATCAATGGGATGACATGGTACAGCCAGATTGCCCTCATATCCTAAAACTTTACCTTTACCTTTGATTTTTAAAAACGTTTTAATATAATATGCCTAGGTATAGTTAGTTTTTGTTTCACTTATCCCAGTTAATGTTATATGAACTTCCAGAACCATGCTTTTGTGTCGACACTAATTTGGGGAAAATCTGTCATTATTTTCTCTACTATCTCTTCCTTTCTCTCTCTTTGTATTCCAATTGCATTTATTTTAGGTCTTGTGAACTGTTTCAGAGTTGTTGGGCATTTTGCTTTTTCCCCCCATTCTCTTTTCTCTACATGAAATGTTAGATATTTCTTTTTAGAGATCCCAAAGCTCAGTAGTTCTTTACTAAGCCATGTACACTGTGCTAATGAACCCATCAAAGGGTTGCTGCTGCTCTTTTTATTTTTGAGACAGGGTATCACTGTGTTGCCCAGGCCAGGTTCAAACTCAGTCCCCCTGCTTCAGCCTCCTGAGTGCTGGGAGTATATGCATGTGCTATCATCCTCAGGCCTAGTTTGTATTTTCTCTCTTTAACACTTTTTTTCTTTTCCTTAGAACTTGAACCTCTTTGTTTATATTGTTCATTTCTTTATATGCCATATTTACTGTACCCTTTAGAGTTGTTGGCATATTAAACATAGTTGTTTTAAATTACTTTTTAAAGTTTTTTTCAACTTATTTATTTGTTATGTGTTAGAAGTTCTGCCTGCATGTAAGTGCACCCGTGTCCTGCAATGCCCATGGAGGCCAGAAAAGGGCGTTAGAGCCTCTGGAAGTGAAGTTACAGACAGTTGCTAGCTGTCATGTGGGTGCTGGAAATAGAACATGGTGTTCTGCAGGAGTAGTCAGTGCTCTTAACCAGTGAGCTCTGTTTTAAATTCTTGATCTGGTTAATTCCAGACTTGCAGCCTTATATGACACATGCTATTCCTTCAGACTATGCTTGATTTTTAATTTTTTCCCTTGGCTTATACCTTCTAATTTTTTTCTATATTACTAGACACTGTGTACTAGGTACAAATTTCTTCAAAGGTAAAAAGTCCTTTACCTATGGGTGGGGAAGGAATGTTCTGTATACTTTAAAGGCAGAGGTAGGTGGGGTCCCTGTTATCATTGAAGTATAGTGGGAATGAAGACCAAAAATCGGTAGGAGAAAACTCCAGGTATAATCAGAGCTGGAACAGGTTGTATTGACAGCCCACAATGACAACTGAAGATCTGACCCCATGTATGATCATTGACTGGAGCCTGTTTTGGCAGCCCCAGGGCAAATCCAGGTGTCCTGCTCCAGGTGATCCTGGTAGTCACTCACAAGAACTCTGGTGTAAAGATGACTAGACTCTCCTCAAGGTAAGCAGAAATTATTTTAAACTCCAGGATTCAAATTGTTTTATGGCACCCTACAGATGGCTGAGTACTTGCTTCCATATCATTGCATTGGCCAGAAGGAAACGAGCCCCAGATCTGGTTGAGAACCTTTTTGGCAGGCTCAGGTCTCTTCCCATCTACTTTTGACAGTTCTAGTCCCATTCTATGCGTCATTAGCATGTACACACCTCCAGTCCATCAGGACGCACTGGGCTGTATTGTAAGGTTTTAACCAGTCTGGTACCCAGGTACAGTTCAGCTCTCATCTGGCTCCAAGCCACTTCTGCTCTCTTCATAAGACTTCAGAGCCAGACCTGTCAGACTGCTAGCTGGACAGGGAGACTGCTCAAGTTCTTAGGCTTGCTTGCTGAAGAAAGACCCCACCATGCTGGGATACCCAGACCTAATACTTTAGTGGTAAGCAAGGGGACTTACTCCAGCCAGGGATTGTTCTTAACTGGCACCCTGAAGCCTGCTGGGAACTTAGATTTGTAATACTTCCAATCTCTCAAAGTTGTGTGTGTGTGTGGGGGGGGGAATCCTGTTTCTCCCTTCCCATTTAAGCTTCTATTCTTCCATTTAAATTGTTCTCCCTGTTTGTTTTCCCTTCAGTCTACCCACTTTATTCCTGGAGACAGTAAGACAAGAACCTGTAGATACTGGAGTGCCTGCTGTCTCAGTGTGACAGGGGTCAGTCTTTTAGTGAGCCTGCATCACAGGGCTCTGAACTGCACTGGAGCATCTCAGCACTGCTGTCTCTTAGGTCAGATAGGGTAGCTGGAGTTGTATACTTCTCTTCCCTTACATGGAAGGGCCCCAGCGGGCTGGTATTGGTCAGCTTCCTTCTTCTAAGTTCTTTAGGCTCTGAAAGATCTCTGGTGGGTTAGTGGCTAGTGAAATAGCTTCCCATGAAGGTAGCCTTCATTAAGCATTACAAAATACCCTATTGCTGTATTTCACAATGGTCACTTCTCTGTTTCCTGTAAGGAACTCAGATGGCTTTTTCTCTAATAGTAACTATGGGAATCTGGTGAAGCTTCTGGAGGTAAAACTCCCTAAACGTTTATTTCCCAGACTTTCCAAAACTAAGACCCACCAATTCCTCAGTTCCCATGTGGGAACAGGTGTCTGCAAGTGTTTCTCTTCATCAGGATCTGCTTTGGTAAACTGTGACTCTTCATGTCTGTTGTCTGTCTCTCCAAGTTCTAAGCCAGGAGTTTTCCCTATGCGTTTACTTCTCTGACACATGAAAGGAAGCCTGTTGAGTTTTCAGTTTGTATAGCTCTTAACTCATTAAGCTGAGTGGCACCTTCCAACCTCCTTGTGTGCCTAACTGGAAACTGGAAATAGACCAAGAAATATCACTTAAAATATCTAAATAATTTCCAGAAAGGCAAAAGGGGCAATTTAATGAATAGTTTTAGTAATCTCTGGGACAATATCACATTCTCTTAATAATTATATCACAGACGAAGGAAAAATATTCTAAAAAATTTCAAATCGAAAAAGATTTCTAAAGCACAAGTCCAGAAATCATTAAACAAAATATAAGGTAAACATAGAAAACCACATCAAGACATACCATAATAAAACTATAAAGAACAAGAAATAAAGACACCATCTTAAAAGCAGTTCCAGAAAACAGATACATTAAGAGACAAAAATGGTTGGGTTCTCACTTAAACCCTACAAGTCAGAGAGCAGTAAAATGTATAATGAGGACTGAAAGAAGGAACCTGTGGATCTAAATGGCATGTGTAGGGAAAATATCCTTGCTAACTGAAAGTAACAACAGCAATTCTCAAAAAAAAAATCAGAATCAGAGAATCTGTCACTAGTAATTGTACACTATAAAAAAGGTTGAGAGGCTAAGGTGATGGCTCAGGGGGTAAGAGTGCTTGCTTTGCAAACATGAGTACCTGAGTTCAAATCCCCAGCACTCATGTAAAAATCCATGGTAGATGGAGACAGGTGGATCCCAGAAACTTGCAGGTGAACTGTCTTGGTTCATTGTTGGTGAGAGACCCCAACTAAAGGCAATGGTGTAGAGTATGATAAAGGAAACACACAACAGCTTGCCCTGACCTCTGCATATGCACATATGGGCACACATCTGCACATTCATGTGAAGGCACCCCTCTCTCCACACAAAGATTGACAAAACTCTTAGAACATACAAAGGTATCAATCAGAAAGCTGAATGGACAAAAAAATAAACAGATAGCAGCAATTACTACAGAACATATATGTGTAACTATATCTAATCATATTTTAAAATTTCCCCAAAAGACAAATTGAATGTTAAAAATGATGCTAAAACACAGAATACTGTGGAGTTTATGATTTATGTAGAAAGTGATTTTATTTTATGTATATGAGTCTTTTGTCTGTACACAAGCCCACCAATGTATGTGTAAAATGGCTTTGGAGGTCAAAGGCATCAGGTCACCTGGAACTGAAGTTATGGATGACTGTTAGTTACCGTGTGGATGCTGGGGCCTGAACCTGGGTCCTCTGCTGGGCCATCTCTGCAGCAACTCTGCCACTGCTTTTTTTGACACAGGCTGTCACTATGTAGCCCTGGCTGTCCTGGAACTCATTATATAGACAGGACTGGTCTCAAACTCACAAGACATTCCCCCTGCCTCTGCCTCCCAAGTACTGGGATTCAGTCAAGGCCAATCCACCATGCCTGGCTTCCCTTCCTTTCATAAAAGGAATATTTTTTCTCCACTGACTTACTTCCATGTGATTATAAAAAGGCTAGTTTTTCTCCTACACACATACTAGTGTGAACTCACACATACATAAATACAGCTTTCAGCTTTTTTGAAATGTGGATATAGACCTATGAACTGGATTCATTTCACAAACATTTCCTTCAGTTTCTCCTCTGTGTTAGGCACTGCATGTTTACAAAAGTTAATGACTTAAATGTATTTGGGAGGAGACAGATAAATGAATAAATAAAATACTTCATAGTAAGTGTCATGAAGGAGATATTCATAGAGTATTATTAGGGACAAAACTGAAGCTAACTTACACTAGAAAAGGCTTCATTAAAGAGGTGAGTATTTAAGGCTAATGATGATGACAGCATCTACAACAAAATGAGTTAATGCAAATCATTGCATAAGGGGAGGCAGAAAAAGAGCCAGAGGGGGTGGATGACCACAAGGAAACTGTCTTCCAGACAGCTGATCAGATACTCATATGAACTTACAGCAATGGTGACAGCATTCACAAGTCCTATGCAAGTTCAAACCAGACAAAATCTCAGCCTAGACATGTGGAAGTGGGTAAGAAATCCCAACACAACCTAAGGAACTCTTGGCAATTAATGGCTGCTATGAGGGGGGAAGATGGTGTTTTACAGGGCTGAGACTCTTGGTGGGTCCAGTGGATGGACCCACACTGAAAGACATTGGGGGAGACAAATCAAACTCTATAGTCCATAATATATATGAGAGTTCATTAAATTTGGCAGGGGCCCTGGGAGAGGGAAAAATATCTAAATGCCAAACAGTATTGCATGAAAATCTCAAAAATTCAATAAAAATGCAAAAGAAAAAAACCAAACAAGATGAAGAAGCTTCCTATAACTAAGTGTAACAGGTAGCTATTTTAGCTATTTTTCAGTATAGTTATTTTTACATGTCTCTGGATATTTCTGGTATCTTAAATTCTGTTACTTTGTCACAAAGTCATAGAAAGGAATGTCACAGTGAACTACAGAATGATCAAAGGAGTCAATTTGGGGCTCTTAACCATAATCTGAGCTCACTGAATTCCTGTTACAAAAGTCTAGTAAATGTTGGTTTTATCCATTCTGCTTCTCCATTATCTTCCCCAAACCTCGGACTAGAAACATATTCCCCAGGCCGAGAAAACAGGGCACAGCCTGATATGAAGGAGAAAATGCTTATCTGTGGGTCTCTTCCTAAGAAGAAGGACCCATTGCTCACCCTGGAGATAATCTTGGGAGGGAAGGACCAGAAACCCCATGTGGTAAGGGCTACTCTGAGAACAGAAGGGACCTCTGTTCTCATGTCAGAGGCAGCCAAAGGTTGCTGGTTTCAGATTCTTGGTTGCACTGGAATGAGTGTTAATGCCATGGGTAGAAATAGGCTTGGCTTGGTAGTTGTGTGTTTCATCAGGCCAAGAAGTCTGCTGAACCCAGTGCCTATGGGCCCACCTCTCTCCCACAGCAGAAGAATATAAAATTTTCTGGGATTCTGAGAGTAGTAAGCCTGTAGAAAAGAGAATGCTGGCTCCACAGGCTTTCAAAGAAGGAGGGATGACAGGGATGAAAACTGGCAGCCAAAGGTCAGCAGGATCATCAAATTTCACAGTGGATGGCTAGGTGGCCAATGGTACCTGGGATCAGAGGCCCTACCTCATCCATCATACCTGGTAAGTCAGAACCAGTGGGACTTACCTGCTACCCTGGGGAAGTGAGGGAGAGACTGGATTCTGAGGAGACTGAGGGCAAGTACCAAGATTCTACTGGCACAGTCAAATAATGACTCAAAACAGAAGCTGAAGTTACTGAAAGATTCTAACATCTGAGCCAAACAGCCCGAGATTTGTATAGGTATATTACTACCAAGAGTTATGGTGATACTAGTGGTAATGGGATCAGATCCCAATTTGCCTTCATGCCTCCTCTTGCTGAAGGAGACATGAATGAAAGCAGTGCTAGCAACTGAGAGACAAAATCACTTTATAAAAGGCTCTGCAGGTGCCCAACATGCTTGATGAGGTAAGTGGGTGGGAACACTAGGTTATGCCTCTGGGGTTGAGACTCCTTCCTCCCAAGCTTGAATCAACATCTGATCATCCTCTGGCCAACTACAGGGTTCAAGAAACCTGAAGGGACAGTAAGCTGGCTTGGGCTTAAAGAGATACAGGAGGCAGATGGGCCCGCCTAGCCTTCTCATACTTGTACAGTTTGGATAAAGAAACAGAAAGACAGCATCCTGCATGAGTGACACATAAGGCCAGCATGACCAGGTGGCATGTTGATAGGGACTAGCTGCTGCCACTGTATATGAAGGAAAGGGACAGGAGAAGGGGAGTTTGGCAGGACAACAAGATTTTTAAAAAAATCAGTTTTTCACACTTTGTATCATAAACCTCTTTGCATATAATGACATTATTTCAAAATATAACTTTGAAAGCTTACTAGTTCATCATACAGATGACAACTCATTTGCTGAACCCAAAGTTGCTAGTATTTTACTCTTGAAAGCCAGCTAATCTGAGGGCCAACCATCAGGTTATTCCACATGCTTCCACTGATATCACAGCTTTGTAAGTCTCGTTACACCCATTCCTACTTTGCCCCCAAACTTTATACCTGATCAGCAGCCTTTCTGTGTATAGGCAGCAGCTTGCCCAGCAGATACGTCCCCCATTACAGTGAGCTGGAAAGTTGATACTCTTGATCTGAGAGACTGAGGGCATGTCTATCACATGACTTAGCAAACCCCTTCTTCTTTCCTCTACTCTAGGAGCTTTATCTCTCCCTTTGTGAAAGTGAGCAGGCTAGCTGTTTTCATATCTATGTTTCTCTTCTACAGCAGTAAGAGTTTTGGCTGGCACTTGCTCTCTAGTAAACACTGTCTTTTCCAGCCTCCTATGAAATGGTATGTGGTTAGATGACTATGCCCTGACCATATACGGTAGAAGCATTGTGTGGAAGTTTCTGGACATTTCTTTAAGAGGCGTAAGTTATGAGACTATTAACTCTTTTTAGTCCTATTTCCATTCCTCATTCTGATACCTTGGCCTTTGACACCATCTTAGTCCACAAAGATGAGGGCCTCACCACAGGGATGGTACAGGGATAAGTGTACCAGGATCTAATTGGCCAAGCTGGTTACTTCAGATGTGAAAGAAACGATATTGTTTATAAAAGTTTGTTATTCCACTGATGATTATCCTGACAAATACTCCTCTACTGATGAAGCTATATTTCCTCCTTTTGTTTTGACTGTCCTTGTCCACTAGACATTTTACTCTAAACTCTGCCCTAGTAACCTCAAAATTAAAGATCTCTACAGTTCTATGTAGTCTGAAAGTAGGTATTATGCTACAGACATTTATCATTCCTCCAACCTACTCCACACCCAAGCCAGTGTGAGGTGTCCTTTAAGTATATATTTAAAAAGTGTTTGATGACCAAGTTTACCCCTCTTTGAAGAACATTCTTAATCTGAGGCCATAGACAGACATTAAGAATTTCTGGAATTCCCTAATATTTTATGCAATATTTTGGATATTTTTTTTCTGGAAGAGTGTCCAAATAGTTCAACATATTTTTTTAATTGTATTATTATTTTTATGTGTATGTGTACACTGTCTGCATGTGTATAAGTGCACCTGTTTTGTGCAATGCTCACAGAGGATGTTTTGTGCAATGCCCACAGAGGAAAGAATGCATCAGATTCTTCTGGAACAATTGTTAGCCGCCACGTGGGTGTGGGTGCTGGGAATCGAACCTGAGTCCTCTGCAAGAGCAGTCAGTGCTCTTAACCACTTAGCCATCTCTCCAGCCCCCAGTTCAACATATTTTTAAAGAAGTAAATGACACAAATAAGTCTGAGTGGTGCTGTTGCTATTATACTATTTATAATGGAAAGGTCATCGCTTTTCTTCATTTTACTGACCTATAATATTCCCACCATTTCACTCAATGCTGTTCTTTCTCAACCACATGTCAACATTCATATTTAGACAATCTCTAATGTACCCTGTATCACTGTTACAACTGTTGCTAATCAATTTTTGTGGTGTTATGCTTTAATAAAGAAATAGCCTGATGCTTAGCATCTGTTTTAAAGCCAAGAGCAGACTTTGACGATATGGGGCCCACCATTTTTTTCTGCTAACATTCTCAATTACTACCTTTATCCTATTAGGATATAGTCTTCAAGAACAGGAGTCTTTGTCTAGTTGGTTCACTGACATAGCTCAGAACCAAACACAGGACATAGCCAATAATTGTTGAATGAAAACCATTTTCTAGTATGGATGAATGGGGTTTCCCATTTCATTTGTATGCTTTGCAGTCTCTTTCTCTTTCCTTCTGCCATATTTTTCTCTACTCTTACCACTGTATGAAGACCAGTTTAAATACCAACATTGTTTTGGTCACATCTCTTGAAATGATTTTTTTTGTCCTTTAATGTTTAGAGTCCTGGAAATATGAATGATTGTTCTATAGGCTTTTGAAAACATGTTTTTTTTTTTTCTTAAGAGTTTCCAAACAGATATCTTGGCATCGTTGCTTTGTCTTTAGTGGTTGTTTGGAAAATACTGTTTAGTAAACAAACAGATAAAGGAAATATACAAGGGCTAAATTATTAAGAGTCTTTACTAATTTCTGGAGAAGAGCAATACCAACATTTCTACTTAGCATGCTTAGGGTAATGTAAAGAAGGGAGGCAGCAATGGAAAGGTTTATATATATTTATAAAATATGATTTAGCATACTTAACTACCTCTTCTAAGACATGATGAAAGGTAATCTGGAATAAATTGGAATTGGGCATAAATAAATATTTGAGAAAAGGCATCTAATTATCTTTCTTCTTGGTAAATATTATTGGCTTCATATGGCATAAATGTAAGACTCGCTAAGATAATTCAAATATTTAAAGACACCTGTGCAGACGTTTCCTCCAAATTTAAACATTTGATCCCAGGGAGAAGCTCCTTAAGATTCAGGAAGTAAACAAAACTCACAAGACTCAGGAATTAAAGAATTCACAAGTCTCAGGAAATTCTTATAACTTACAAGATTCAAAAGGCCTTTACCCATGGTTACATAAGCCATACCAACTATTGGAGAGAAGAGACACTCCAACCTGTCCAGCTGCCTGCAAGTTCTACTTGGTGCTCCAGGGATGCAGTGTTTGTCAGTTCTCATTCATGTTGGGGGTGGATTTTCAGTGATGTAGTTGCCTTTGAGTCATCCACAGTCCTGTAAGTAACTGTTCACCCATAACGTTGTCAGTAACTCCCTACCCACTCCTTTAAGTAACTCCTCCTCTCTGGTAGTCCTTTACTTGACCTTCCAAAAACTCACTGGCTCTTGCAGAAGCCCTGGATTTGAATCCTGGCACCCACATGGCAACTAACAACTGTCAGTAACCCCAGTTCCAGGGGATCTGACACCCGTTTTGTCCTTTGCAGGCATTGCATGACACAGGTGCACTTACATAATTGCAGGTAATACACTCATATATATATATATATATATATATATATATATATATATATATATATATATATATATGATAAAAATAAATAAAAAATAATCCAGTAAAGAGACTATTTTTCTTACATTTCAGTTACAGTGAAAGTTTTCCCAAACATTGTATTAAAATTTTTGACTAACTTGGCTAAGTCACAAAAACTAAGTTAAAGATCACATGCATATCATATGTGTGTGGACTTACAAACACAATCAAATAAACATACACATTCTCGTTCTCTCTTTTTTTTTTCTCTCTCTCTCTCTCTGTAGGTTACTATACTTGCTCAAACAGAATATACATGTTTTTTAAAAACCATCCTTGGATTAAAAAATTAATGTAATGAAGTTCTATTTGTTGTTAATGAAATATTCACAATGCTTTGCATTCATCAGACACTAAGTGTTTTATGAAATTAATTAAAACAAGTTTAACCCATCATTGACTTGATCACACTAATTTGTTTATGGTCCTCCCCAAGTTCAGTTACTTAGCTGAGGATCAGCAAGATTTCTAATGTTCTCATCTCTCATTTCAAAACCCTTTCTTGAAACAGACAATAGAGACCATGGCAGAGAGTGGAAAAAGGCTAGTTGAGTTTCTACTATGTGTAAGGTGAATACACAGATAAGAATAAGGCAACGTTCCCCAGGGATGAAATCTAAGACTTTTAAAAATTACTTTAAGAATAAGTTTTCATATTTAATCATTACAAGGAAAGGTTCTTTAATTACAGAATATTCTCTTTTTCTATCCTTACATGTAAAGTTCCACTTGAGGAAGGTAAGCTATACTAAATGGCAAAACATCTATAAATGCCATTTCTCCATATTTAATGACTTGTTGGTTTTTACTCATTTCTGGAAAATTGAACTGTTTTGGTTGTTTTGTCTAGAATCAGAAACTAGTAATTAGGAACACAAAGAGTCAGAAACAATGGATTAGCCATATCTGTTGGTAAAGAAAGGAAGAAATTAGAGTTTTTGAAAAGGGTTACAGTAATATCAATACCTTCTCAACTGAATGTTTACTTAGCAAATAGCAATAATCCATTCTAAGAACTGCCACTGCTGAACTGGTCCTACTTCTCAGTCTACCAAATGGTATTCCACGTATTTTCCACTGCTGAACTGGCCCTACTTCTCAGTCTACCAAATGGTATTCCACGTATTTTCCACTGCTGAACTGGCCCTACTTCTCAGTCTACCAAATGGTATTCCACGTATTTTCCACTGCTGAACTGGCCCTACTTCTCAGTATACCAAATGGTATTCCACGTATTTTCCACTGCTGAACTGGCCCTACTTCTCAGTCTACCAAATGGTATTCCACGTATTTTCCACTGCTGAACTGGTCCTACTTCTCAGTCTACCAAATGGTATTCCACGTATTTTCCACTGCTGAACTGGCCCTACTTCTCAGTCTACCAAATGGTATTCCACGTATTTTCCACTGCTGAATTGGTCCTACTTCTCAGTCTACCAAATGGTATTCCACGTATTTTCCACTGCTGAACTCGTCCTACTTCTCAGTCTACCAAATGGTATTCCACGTATTTTCTGACCACACAGAGTTAGCGACTGTGGCAATATTGTGGGCTACAATAACATGTATTTAATGGTAGATACCCTAAAGTCTACCATGGGACATTTGACTTTCTTCCCTTACTGTAATTCAGGACTAATTTTCTTACCATTACAACAGACATTGACATGGCTAACATCCATAAACGATCACATAAGATTTACATGCATTTCCCCTCCCCACTCACTAAAAAAGAAGGCAAACTGTGAAACAAGCTTATGGAAATAGTTAAAGAATTAAGATTTAATCATATTTCAAAGTTCACCCTCAGAGAAGCTCACTGAAGCAAAAGCCACAGAAACTGAAACTCATTTATTCCTTGGGCAGAAATTCAAACTTCAAGCATGAGACAGAGGGAAAAAAAGCTTTACTTTGCTCTAGGGAAGAAGCAGCTATTCTCTGATGTGCAAAAAAGAATTTATCATCAAAAACCTAATGTAAATGGGCCAATTAATTTTAAGAATCTCTACCTTCTGTAATATGTCTGACACTGTTGTTCTTTATACCAAAATCTACTAATGTTGAATGATTTGACAAATGTCAATAGAAAATGACTATAGTTAGATAATTTTAACAGTCAGACAGCTGGGAAGATGGTTCAGTTGGCAAAGTGCCTGACCACGTAAGCATGAGGACCTGAGTTTGGATTTCTTGCACTCATGTAAAAGCCAGGTGTAATGGTTGCTGCCTGTTACCCAGTCCTGGGATGACACAGAGAGGAAGGTCCTAAAAACTTACGAACTAACTAGTCTAGCCAATTGGTGAGTTCCAGGTTCAGTGAGAGACCCTGTCTCAAAACTAAAATAAGGTAGAGAGTGATAAAGACACCCTATGTTGACCTTGGGAGTCCACAAGGACATGTACATACATGTACACAAACACAGAGGCACAAAAGAAAATACATGTATTAACACATATATTTAAATGTAGTTAATATAATTTAAAAACGGGTGCCATCTTATAGTACAGTTGTTTTCATATGCAGAATATTTACCTCAAGTAGAGTTCAAATTTTTAAAAATTATTCAATGACCAAGTGGCAGCAATTCAGTTACTGTCAGATAATAAATGATTTCAAGTTAGTATTGATAGGGCTTAGATATTCCAAACCGGCATACTTATATATTCCATGAATGTTTCATTTATTTTGAACAATTTTCTACCTTTTAGCTCTCTATATAAGGAAAAAGGGTTATAGATATTAGAAAGTTTATGAGGTATTTACAGGAAGTCACTGTCTTATACTTGTAGACATTTTAATATACTATGATTACTTTAATGCTTGATAAAGCTTGTATTTTATCCAAGACTTGAGCATTTAGAGTTTAGAATAGGTGCTGAGAAGACATTCTTGAGATCCAGTTCCTAATTTAAAATAACTTACAGCTTATTCTAGGTTTCTAAGATGGTTAATGCTGAGACAGAATTACCACACCAATGTGCTGAGAGCTGAGATTAGCACTTTTTGACAGCAGATGTAATGCTTGTTCAAAATATGCCTTATCCCCATGTGCCTTTAATCCCAGCCTCAGGAGGCAGAGGCAGACCGACTTCTGTGAGATTGAGATCAGCTTGATCCACATAGTAATTTACAGGTAGGCTAGGACTAGGGAGACTCTGTCAAAAACAGCAGCACCACCACCACGACCAAACAACAGCAACAAAACACAACAGCAACAAAACATGCTCTATCCCCATTCAGACTGCAAGCAAAAGGTATGTCCAGTTGATGCTGCTATGTAGTTAAGTTCCCCATCACTACACCAGAATCTCAAAGCCACTCTATCTTTTCCATTAATGTGACTTGCTTTGATTGACTATAAAGAGCTGTGGGTAGGTGATAAGGAGTCTAGCATAGTGGTTACAAGTAGTAGCTTTGAACCTCAATCAACCTGGGTGGTGTGACCATGGGCAAATTCTTTAACTTTCCTGGGCATTACTCTAGATAGTACAGATAAAATGGACAATAATGATTAAAAAGGACTGAGGCTTAGCAAGTAGGAATGGTGGAAGTTTGCAATGGCAAGGGATCAGAGAGTGGTGAGTCAGCACTGGAATGAGGACGCCGTCTAGGTTCTTTATGCGTAAGAAAATGGGAAAAATAAAAGGCAAGGCAAGAGTGATCAAAAGGAGAGTTTGACAGACTGAGATCTTGGAGGGGAACTAGCTGAGTAATGTTAGCTCCAAGGCATGGCTGTATTTTCATGGATGAATCATAATAAGATAGAAGTTACTTTGCTGTAGATGAGCTTGCCTCCAGGTCAGTTCTGGTTACTCTTCCCTGTTCACCCTTCCACTTTGAGTTAATATAAGGAACTCTGTCTCAGCTTTTTTACTCGGGAATTTTCTTCCTGGCATGTCCCTAAAACCAGGGCACGCACCTGCTTTCAACAATGCTAATAATTTTTAAACTGATAACTCTTTAAATTATATAATTAATACACACAAAGGAATATGTGTAATATGAGACATGTTAAAGATCCCTCCTAAGGCTGGGGAAATGACTCAGTGGACAAAGACCTTGCTATGAAAATGTGAGGAATGAAGTTCAGATCCTTAGCACTCATACACAAAACAAGGCAGGTTGTGGTGGCCACCTGTTATCCAAGCACTCAGGAGGAAAGAGACAGATGTTCCAACTCAGTGAGCTCCAGATTCAGTGAGGGACCCTGCCTCAATAAATAAAGTGGAGAACTATCAGACATCCAATGCGTACATGTACACTTGCATGCTTGTATGCCCACAGACATGTGAACATGCATACTCACATGCAGGCAAACCCAACACACACATGCGCACACACACACACACACACACACACACAAATAAACCTCTTAAAACAAGGAGACAACATTATTTAAAGTGCATTTATGTATCCTTCTTTGTCCCTACCCCTTCTGAGAGTTAAGCACTATCCTGAGCTTTATTTATTGCTTAAAAGTAACATATTTGTAAGTATCTCTAATACATGTTTACTACTTTTACCCTTGTTTTACCATATCTCTCTACAGAGTTTCCTGCAATATTTTCTACACATTGTTTTTAAGATTTATTCATGATGTTTCAATTGAAGCTGTATTTCTTTGTATTCACTATTTATTTCAATTATGTGAATGAATCAAAATAATTCATTCTTCTGTGCATGAACATTTGGGCTCTTCAAATTTTCCCTTCCTGAGCCACACTGCTACAAATAGTTCTGGGCATGTCTTCTGATGCATATTTGTGAGTTTATAGGGCATGTGTGATGGAGTTGAACTGATGCTTCATAAATCAAATGGCTGAATTTACAGGATAATGTCTAATTATTTCCCAAAGCAGTACTTCATACTCCCACTATAGCATATAAGAGTTCTTTTTGTTCTGTTCCTTCAATCATACTTAGCATTATGTGATTTTCTATTTTTAATAACTCTATGATGTAATCATGTCATGAAGTTCACACATTTAAAATGTGCAACAGAGCAGTTTTTAGTATATTTATAGAACTGTACATTCATCACCACTATTAAAGTCTTAAAGCACTTTTGGCCAGGTGTGGTGGCGCACACCTTTAATCTTAGCACTTGGGAGGCAAAAGCAGGTGAATCTCTATGAGTTCAAGGCCAGCCTGGAATACATAGTGAGTTCCAGGACAGCTGGGGCTACAGGGAGACCCTGTCTGAAAACAAACAAACACACACACACACATACACACACACACACACACACACACACACACACACACACAAAAAAAAAAAAAAAACCAAGAGGCTGGAGAGATGGCTCAGCAGTTAAAAGCACTGGTTGCTCTTTCAGAAGACCCAGGCCAGTTCCCAGTGCCTACATGGAGGCTAACAACCATCTGTAACTCCAGTTCCAGGGATTTGTTGCTCTTTCCAGGTCTCTGAGGGCACTGCACACATGAATGTACCTATATACATGCAAGTAAAGCATTCATACATATAAAAGAAAAAAGAAAAAGTGTACATAAAGAAACTCAGTACCTAGAATCAGTCATTTTCCATTCTTTCCTTCAAAACACTGGCAACAATGAGTCTTTTTGTTTCAATGAGTTCACACACTGTGAATTTACAAATGGAATACTACACCTGGCCTATTCTGACTAGAATCTTTCATTTATCCCACTTTCAAGGTTCATCTCTGCTAGGCTATTCATCATTATATCATTTAATTGCCAAATTCACTGTCTGGATGTACTGTAGTCTGTTCATTCACTTTACAGTTAATGAACAAGTGATGGCTCACCTTGATTGTCAACTTGATTAGACTGGTAAGTACCTTGAAGATAGGGATACTTCTGGGTGTATCTATGAGGCTACTTCTAGAAATGATTTCTTGAGGGGAAGAAGACTCATCCTGAATCTGAGAAGCACTGCTGAAAAGTCAGGCAGGTTGGATAGAACAAAACGGGGAAGGAAGCAGCGTGCTTGCAGAGGTGTGTGCTGTTTCCTGGATATCATGTGGTGAACAGCTCTGTTCCACCATGCCTCTCCATGATTATGTTCTGCCACAGTCCCAAATAATGCAGCAAGCCAACTCTAGGCTGAGCCTTTTGAAACATACACAAAATAAACATTTCCTTCCTTAAGCAACTTTTCTCACTGTATTTTGTCTATTGTTTCATTTTGACAATTAAGAAGTGCTGCGACAAAATTCTATAGGGGCAATATTTCTCAATTCTCATGGATAGTGGAGAATTGTTTATTTCCACTCACAGTTTCAGGTTCCAGTCCATCATGGAGGGTGTATTAGTCACTTTTCTGTTGCTGTGATATAAACACTGACCAAAGGAACTTATAAAAGGAAGAGTTTATTTAGCTCAGAGTTCCAAAGGGGCAAGAGTCCATCATGGTGGGGAGGCAAGGGGCAGAGGTGGTTAGAGTAGACGCAGAAGCTGAGTGCTCACATCCTCAAGTAGGCACAGGAAGCAGAGTGTATCTAGAGATCACATAAAGTTTAAGACTCTCTAAGCCTGCCCATAGTGACATACTTCTTCCAGTAAGGCCACACCTTCTAAGACCTCCCAAAACACTGTCACCAATACTTAGAGCCTGTGGGGAACATTCTAATTCAAATCACCACAGAGGGGAAGTCAAGGTATCAAGAGGTTGAATTAGCTGGTTACATCACATTCATAGCCAAAATAGAGAATGAAGGCAGGCAAGCTGTTCTCAGCTTTCTGGTTCCATTCTTTGACAGCTCAGGACAGATCCTCTGCATAGGGAATTGTGTCACCCACAGTGGGTAGATCTTCCAGTGTCAACATAATCAAGATAATCACTCCTAGACTTGCCTACAGGCTAACCTAATCTAGACAATTCTCATTGAGACTCCCTTTTCAGTGACTCTAGATTTGGTCAAATTGACAACACTAAGCATTATAGGCACACACACACATGATACCTTTCTGTTGAGAATCTGAATTTTGAAATGCTCTAAACATCAAAAGGTTTGGGGCACTGACATGACACCACAAGTGTGAAATTCCACACTTGATGTTTCCTGAAAAACTGCAGCTAAAGTATAGGAGTATAGCACATACGTTGTGTAAAATAACCTTTTGCAACAGGAATGAAGTATGAAGAAACAATGAAATTTAATCTTCAATGTATATTATATATAGACAAATATTAAAAAATATAATAAAGTATGAAGTCTGAAACAAGGTTCCACAAGCATTTCAGATAGAGCATATTCAATGTGTCTATCAGCGGAATTTCTGGGTCATATGGTCTGTATATTTACTTTCTAAGGACTTGCCAGACTGTTTTCTAAAGTTCACCAGTTTACAATCCTACCAGTAAAGTATGACTGTTAAATTTCTCTCTGTTTAAACTTTTAATTTCTGATCTTGCTGATTTTCTATTCCAAGGATAGAAAACCATCTCATTGCTTTCTTTATTTGTATATCCTTAATGACTAATGGCATTGAGCATCTTTTCACATGTTTTGGGGCCATTTGTATATCTTCTTTAAGAGACGCAAACACAGATGTTTCATCAATTTAAAAATATTCGGTTATTTACTGAGTTTTAAAAAGTTTTGTACAATATTTGGATACTGTATGCTTATCAGATATATTATTATCATTTATTTCTATTTGGGTTTGTCCTTTCACTTTCTTAATAGTATCCGTAAAGATTAAGTTTTAAGCCTGGTGTGGTGGTGCATGCCTACAACCCCAGCACTTGATTAGGAATATGGTATCTCTGAGGCCAGATTGGGATATATATATATATATATATATATATATATATATATATATACACACCCTGCTGCATAAGTTTTTCTTTCTGACTATGTCAAACTCATCTGTGTTTTCTTTAGTCACTTCTGCTTTCGATGTTGTACCTAGGAATCTTCTACCTAATCTCAGGCCATGAAATTTTACTCATGTTTTCCCTTCCTCCCTTCCTTCTTCCTTCCTTTTGACATTTTTTTCTAAGATCTAGATTCCACATATGAGAGAAAGCATATAATATCTTTTTGAGTGTGCTTTACTGTGTTTAACAGGATGATTTCCAGTTCTAGTCACTATCCTGTAAATGACTTAACTTCATTCTTTATGGCTGATTAAAATTCCATTGTGTATACATATGCAATTTCTGTATTTCTATGTTGATTGGTACCTTGGCTGATTCTAAAACCCGCCCATTCTGAATAGTGCCACAATAAACATGGATGGGTAGGTATCTCTACTGCACATTGACTTCGATAGCATATGGTAGTTTTCTTTTTACATTTCTGAGGAAATGTCATACTGGTTTTCACAGGAACTGTACTAGTTTAGATCCCCACTATCAGTTTAAAATGATTCCTTTCCCCCATCCTCACCAGAACTTGTTGTTTTCTAGATGTCAGTTATACTAGCTAGATTGAGAATGAAAATGAATGCAGTTTTGGTGTTTCCCTATGACTAAGGATCGTGTTTTCTTCTGAGAGTTTTATAATTTGCTTCTTATATTTAGATGGTTGGTTCATTTTGAGTTTGTTTTTGTATATGCTGTGAGACAGATAATCCAACTTCATTATTTTGCATGTGGACATCCAGAGGTTACAGTACTATCTGTACATTTTTGTATATGGATTTTAGGATCAGTTTGTCAAGTTACACTATACATGAAAGGCAGCTGGGATTTCAGTAGGAATTGTATTAAAGATATTTATCAATTTGGATAATATGGACATCTTAGAAATATTAAGATTCTGATTTATAAATATAAGTATCTTTGAAGTTATTTAAGTCTTCACTGATTTTTTTCAATAATGTTCAATATACATGTTTTGTACATATTTGATTACATTTTACTTCCAAGTATTTGTTTTTATGCTATTTAAAAGAAATTTGTTTCTTAATTTCATTAGGTTTTTATTGCTAGCTCCAAAATGCAATCATATATATATATATATATATATATATATATATATATATACACATACATATATATATGTGTACCTTGAACCTTTGTAAACTCTCATTCTTCAAACAGTGCTTTTGTATGATGTATGGTTCTTTAGAATTGTTCTATATACAAGATTATGCTATCTGCAAAATGAATTCATCCTAATCTGGATGGCTTTTATTTCTTTAATTGCTAGGCATCCTAATTTATGTCAACCTACTAGGTATAAGATGTATCTCCTTAAGGTCTTTTTATTTCGTTGGTTAGTGATGATATGAACAACTCGTTCTATCTTCAGATACTAGATTTTTCTAACTTTAGATAATAATTTTACTAAGAATCTCAATGTCATTTGTGGTATATGCCGTGTGTGTGTGTGTGTGTGTGTGTGTGTGTGTGTGTTCCTCTATCAAGCAACCTGTATTTAAGCCAGTACCAAACTGCTAATGTCCACTGCTTTATAATAAAATCTGACATATGGAAAGGAAAATATTTCTGGCTTTTAAAAAAATGTTGGCTGTTCTTGGACTTCTATTCATCTATATAAATTATAGCTCCATTTTGTCAAAGATCATAAAATTTTTATTGAGGACAAATGACATTTTAAAGGCATTTAAGGTATTCTACATCTACAGGATATAGCCTTTAAGATTTTGGGTCTTCTTTAATGCCTTCTAATAGTCTTATGCTTTTCTCCAAAAAGACTTATACACACACACTCTTAGATTCATTCCTAGACTCTTTATATTTTGCTATTTTAGTGAAGCAATCACACAATTGTGTTTGTATTTTCAATGGATCATCCATTTAGCTAGCTGCTGAATTTGGTATTATTTCAATATTATACAGGTCACTTTATGTTATGATATATATATCATATCAGTGAATAACACCAGGTTTGCCTCTCCCTTTCTAATTCATAGTCTATATTTCTCTTTCGTGTTTAGCTGTGCCCACTGACATCTCTATTACAATGTTGATTAATAACAAGAATAGTAAACATTCATTCTTTTGTCCTGATTTTAGAGCGAATCTTTCTCATGTTCCATCAAAACAATTGTGCTTACTTTAAGTTTCTGATTGATGTTGTTTATCAGGTAAAGGACATTTCCTTGCTTTGTAGCTCATTAAGATTATTCCTGACAGGGCTGTGGATGCAGCTAACTTGGTAGAGTGCTGGTGTAGGGAAGCACTGGGCTTAATCTTCAACACTGCATGAAGCAGGCATTGTGGGGCACTACTATAATCCCAGTACCTAGTTGGTGGGGGAAAAGAGATCAGAAGTTCTCAGAAGGTAGAGCTGGGAGGATGAGAAGCTCAAGATCATCTAATATTACACAGTAAGTTTGTGGTCACCCTGGGATACACGAGACCTTATCTTGAACAAAATGTAATTCACCATAAGGAAGGGTTGGGTTTTACAAAATCATCTCCATCCTAGATGATCCTATTTTTTGCTTGTTCATCTGACAATGAATTGCCCGTTCAACTGACTACATTAATAGTTTTTCTAATATGAAATTAGCCTGCATTACTGACAAGATTCAGCTTGCCAACAATGTATAACCATTTTTACAACTGCTACTTTCTGTCTCTGATTTTTTGTTAGGAATTTTACACTTTTACATTTCATATATAATTTGCTATTTACTGACTCTACCTAACATTCACATCAAGATTATACCTGCCTTAAAATAGACTGTAAAATATTCCTCCTTTTCCTTTGACAGGTTTTATATATTATTATTCATCTGTTCCTTAAAATTTGGTTAAACACTTGACTAAACTAAATGCTTTACTTACTATCTATAATAGCATTCAGAGTTTCAACTTTCTGTTCATTCAATCATATTTCTACAATTTTGTTGACTTTACCCACTTTTCAATTTTATTGTCAGAGGTTGTTCATTGACTCCTCTTTTCAGTCTCTCCCAGGTTAGTGGTCATTTTTCCTCTTCCCTTTTGATGTCTTTTCCCTCTTTTTCTAAGCAGTCTAGAAAGTACAAACTTCAAAGAACGTCTCAGAATTTTCCTCCCACATTCTCAACTTTCTTGGTCATTTTTACTTCATCCTCACCTTTTCTCTCCTGAAGTTTTTCAGTATAATTTTAACTAGTTGTCCTGTTTCCCTCAATTCTTTACCCTTGCTGTCTTACCACTTTCCACCTAATGCCCTGTATAGTATAACATGATCACAGCACTGTATAATTTACATCTCCTCATTGCTTCCAAACAAATACTAAATCAAGTTCTTTAATCTGACATACAGTGTCATTCAGGGTCAGGCCTTTTTGCTTCGCTTCATGATTCTCTACTTCGTACTCCATACTGTATGCCTCTGCTAATGGAAGACTGTAGTTTCTGGAATGTGCAGTTTCACGCCCTGAATTTTTTTTGTTTAAGTTGTTTTTCAAATGAATATTGTTCCTTTCCTGGTAACCTCCTGTCTCTTATAAATCATTTGGATGTGATCTCCTTCAGGAAGACTTTCAAAAAACCTCAGGAAATCTCAGATGGGTCAAATCAAATTTCTCTATCAGCTTGTACACATAAACATTTTATTGCACATTATATTATATTGAAACCATGCAAAACTAGATTTAGAATTTCCCAAGGGCAGGGGAAATTTATTATATATCTAAACTCTTAGAGTTTAATGTACAATAGAAGTTAAATTTAGTTTTGCTGAAAGTAGACTCATGGTCCACATTTTCTTTCCAATCCCATTGCATAACTATTGTACAAGAGGTTCAGGGTGCCTCACTGGAAGGCAATAAAAGCCAAACTGACCCTAAGAGCTGAGGAAAACAGAAAGAGTGGCCTTTCCTTTTCTGTACCTGTAGGAGGAGCTGGCAACTTGAATCCCAGGAAGATAAGTTTTCTATCTAAAAACTGATTTGAGAATTCAACATGTGATGTGGATGCATGTAAAGCATAGATTCTATACGAAGGGAGATCTTGGCATGTCCCCATGGAGAGAGCCATTTTCAGTTTGGGAAAAAGAATTAGAAGCAGAGACTATGACTGAACAGGGCTTCAAATAAACTAGGCTTAGGGTTAGGGCCCAATTCAAAAAAGAGCATCAATTTTATTTTGTGAACTAGGATTAGAACCCATGTATCAACCTTGCAGAACAAGTACAGATGGTAAGGTTAAGGAAGATGGTGACCATTGACTACAAAGGGGCCCTCAAGAGCTAGTTAGGGCCAGGCCTTGTAGGTGCTGACTGCATAAGTTTCACTTCTATGCTCTTGGGGAAGCAGCCCTCAGAAACAAGCTGCCTGGGCTCACGCAGATTCAATGACTGGGCCTGTTGTGGGCAGTCCCAGATTACCCTACACCATTTTAGTTCTCAGTTCCTTTCATTTCTGGGTCCAAAATAGTCTGAATTAAGACCTCTAATTTCTAACTGTAGGGGTTAGGTCATTCCCTCAAAGATTGACCTGTTTTTGTTTGTTTGTCTGTCTGAGTGTTCTTGCAGTGATATTCTAAAATGGACGGGGTGGGGGGCATCACCATGTTGTCGGAAGACCTAAGGAAAAAACCTGGTAGAGAATACTGGGCTTGCAATACAACCTCCATGCTCTTCTGCTAAATTCTCCATGCTGCTCAGTTTCTTCCTTTTGGCCTTGATGGCAGCATTGCTAAGCCTCCTTGGTCTAACACTTTCCCTAGGGGACATTCCTGACACACAGACACTAGCTGGCTCTTTATTTCCTGTCAAACCAAAAGCAGCACCACTGGCTGCCCTATCTACATCCCAGTTCAACTTTCTTCTGATCCCATATGGAACAGGGTGTGGTCTTAATCTTCATATGATTTTCTGAAAGGGATTTGTTTAAGTCTAATGCCAGACTGATTTATTACAGCATTAGTATAAATCTTCTAGATTTCAGATGAGGACCAAAAAATAAATGAAAGGATGTCAGCAGAAGGCTAAAAAATAAGGCAAGGAACCACAATTTTGAGAAATACAATGTAAAGTTTTCATATTTGTTTTCAGACATTTTCACAGACTGTAACATTTAAAAATATTTCTCTGAAAAGAATGAGAATGAAGAAAATGGAAGAAATGATGATGGAGAGCATTGTTTTAACCATGCAAATCCCAGAGACTACTTTCCTGGCTAATAGACAATGACTTATATAAGTATATTACTTCTGCCAGCCAATTTGATACATTACTTCATCATCACTGCAGTTCTTCCCTGAGAAAAAGTCCAACAGTTGAGATTGGTTGTTCTTAACAAGTGCCTATTGTCAATTTTGATAACCTGAAATAGTGTCTATGGTAACACAGAACAAAGATAATGGTCATCAAGATCTAGATAATCAAGACTGCTCAATGAGCTTATACTGGCTGACTTTTAAGAGTTTTATATGCATTACACAGCAAACAGCTCAACTCCAAGGAGACAGAGGGCATGACATTTAATTAATTACCTATTTCCCTAAACCCAAATAAAAGTGGAATGGAGCACTGTTGAATCATGGAAACAATTAAAATCTATATGTAAAATTCTCACAGAGTCCACCATTCTCGGCATGTAATTATCTAATTCAAATCATGCAGGTAGGCATTAGGAATTAACGTCTCTAAACTAAATTCAAAAATGGAAAGTCATCTTCGGATTTGATCCTCATTCATTTTCAACCAAATATCCAAATTCATTTCCAGTTCACACAAAAACTGCAACAGCTTCACCTAAACCAGTTTTCTCCAAGTTAAACATCCCTCCTATACTCAGATGTGATTGTGAAACTACTTTGATCTTTATTCCCAAATTTATTGCTCTGTGTAATCCATGACAAAACGTAATGTGATTTACTGTATCTCTATATGACAGCCCAGCAGCTGACAGAAGTGAATAATTCAGCAAAAGAAAAAAACCTTCTGGCACCAAAATAGATCATAATGGTGGTTCTTTAGTGACAGTTTACAATGATGTCTATATAAGATGATCCTAAAAACTTCGGAAACAATTCTTTTTGTTTTTAATGTACTTAATGAAGGAGATTTTTATTCTTTAAACATGCTTTGTAGCTGCAAGCAAGTAATTTTGAAACATTTTGCTTTTATTCTCATTAAAACAATGTGGGACTAGCACAGACCAATATCCCTTTCCTCAAAGAAAACTACTAGTATTCCCCATTTAATATCAAATAGAGAAACATTAAACATGGGAATCTAGGAAATCCTTTAAATCACATTTAATTAATGTTCTGATATACAGAAACTAGATGGCCACATGCTATATATACAATTAGCAGAAGGAAATTAAGAGTTGTCTTTGGAGTTGTTAGCTGGTTTCTCTGAAACTGCTTCCCCATGAGAAGGAATCTGCAGCCATGATAGCAAAGGTCAGGGCAGATGGCCTTTAGGTCTCTTCCAATGTAAAATTTTCTAATTCTTAAGACCTTTCAAAGAAATTTTAGTACTTTTTTTTTAACAAGAGAATTTTAATGTCTATAGTTCATATGTACAAAATAATAGAAAGATCCTAAATTCAACACATAGAGAAAATGACCTAATTTAGAATGAGGGGAATACAAATTGAATGGGTTTAATAGAGGTGGCTGATTTAATCCCACCAGACCAGTGTGTTCAGTCCTAGAAGGAGCTGTCTGTTAGATAACCTGACTTGCCTGTGTAGAAACCTAAACCATTCATTTTCATTCTGTGAAAAACTGATTTCTAAACTTCAAGTGGAAGACACTACTGTGAGTTACCACATGTATACTTGCTGGGCCCCTATTACACAGGTCTAATCAGTGCCAGCCCAGTCTACATGTCCATCAGAATTCTCCATCCTTAGAGGCTCCTAGAAAGCAAGCCTGGAACAGGAAACACATAATTTTCTTTTTGACAATCTCTCCAAGTGATTCTGATACTAAGCCAAGGTTCAGAAACTGTTCTAAAGTATCACTGAACTCCTCTGGCAGTTTGTACTGTACTAAACACTTCAGAATGGCCTAGTACTGATGATAGCAAATCTTATTTATGGATTATATAATAAGCATAAAAACATGGCTTTTACCTTTACTATATGTATTTTCCACTCTAGGTACCTTTTAAAATTTGTTACCAGTTCTTGTAAGAACTTGTATTATTTTTTTCTTTTAAAAATACTACTTTATTGAGATATGGGCTTCTGTATCCCAGGCTGGCCTTGAAGACCTTCTGTAGATGAAGATGACCTTGATCTTCTGATCCTCCTGCCTTCACCTCCCAAGTGCTGGGATTACAGGCATGTGCCACCATGTCCAGTTATATGTGGTGCCAAAGAGTGAACCAAGACTTTGTTCATGTTAGGCAAGCATTCTAGCAACTGAGCTACAACCTTAGCTGCATAGAATTTCTTTTTTGTTAGCTGAGTTTTTAAGGAAACTTATGATTATATGGACTGCTTCCTTCTTTAGCACCATTCTATAAAACTGGGTTTGTCTTGGATGTGATTCAAAATTTCTCCTCAAACTTCTAGTTCCCAAAGTCTTTGACAGTATCTCTTCTCCACTACATGCTGTGCTGGGGATTAGAACTCTCTTTTCTGAATATCAGAGACTGGTGGACTATAGTTCAAAGACCAATCTTGTACATCTAACTGTTCTTTTCTACTACCATTTCTGAGCCTTGGTTGTTTGACATGAGTGGGAATTCTGCTTCTTTCCCAGCACTGACTGGACCAAATGGGAGAGGCTCTACAGTGCTTTTATCTCACACATTCTTTGGTTTTCTCTCTTGCCCTTAAATAATAGGTGAAATGTTCAACTGAATATGATTTGCAAATAGTTCAGAATATAGACACATTTTTCTTTATTTTTTATTCTCTTTCTGTTCACCATTCATGGAAACTGGTAAAACGGAGATAGTCTATATTCTCTAAGACTGATTATATATCCTTAAGTTCTAACAACTGTTCCACAACTGTTCCACTGGGAAGTATAATCTTTGGCTGCTGGACACTAATCCCAGCAGCTCTGCTACCTTTCTCTTATTCTTTCAGTTTAGCCTGTATGCCGCCTCCTCACCAGGACTCATTAATAGATAATCATTATGCAAAAGAGCTATTGTTTTAAGACAGGGTTTCACTGTGTAGTCCTGGCTGGCCTGGAGTTCATTCACAGAGCTCTGCCTGCCTCTGCTCCCTTGGTGCTAGGATTAAACACATGCACCACCATCCCTGGCTTAAGAACTATTCTTGATGAAACAAAGATTAATAAATTTCTTGAATTACTTAGATGCTCTTTTTTTTCTGCTTAAACTTTTAATATATCTCTCCAACATTTATTGAAATCCTATTATATGCCAGGTACTGGCAATATGGCAGTTAACAGAATGGGAAAGTTATTCTGCATCAGGGAGTAATTCAAATTTTGAGTGGCATGTACAGTCTTCTACAGGAGATTAAACCCACTTAAGGTCAGATCCCATCTCCTCTTTATCTATGTATGCACCTCCTCCTATTTTGGAATAGGAGGAAAATAATACATGTTTCCTGAAGAACAGGCAAATCATTCTCTCTTACAGCTTCAGTTTTTTTCTTTTTACTGGTTCTGAACTCTTCCTTTACACAGGGTATCCTCTTTCAACTTCTTAGAGGCAAGGTCTCCCCTGGAACCTAGGGAACATTTTTGCTCAGCTAGGTTGGAAGTCAGCAAACCCCATGGACCTTCTTATCTCCAGCCCTCTTGCATCTTAGTTACCATATTGAAAATATGTTTATCATTTTGTTATATATCATGATATTAATTGGATATTATGTCCAATCATCACTGCCATCCTCTGCTGTATTCCTTGGCTTCCATCATGACTGGTGGGTTATGCTTGAGCAGCATCACCTGTGGAATCAAGCACTCATCACCTGGGTTCTCACTTGTCTTTGTCAACTTTGTTGGAATTTCTCTGGAGATATACTACTTACTACCTTTTGGACAGATGTTTCTTCTAGTACATGTGATAACATATAAGCCTTGTAAGCCTGGCTTTTTGTTGGTGTGGGCTTGATAGTTTATTCTTGTCTACTCAACAAAGTTTATAGACTTATAATTTTGAAGACCCTCTTAGGCTGCTGTTCTACCTAGCTGGCATAGCATATAATTTGTGAGTTGAGCTGAGGGATCTTTATCAGAATGCCTTGCTCTACAAGATAACTTGAGAATGCCCTGATCTACAAGATGACTTTAGGGGTCTTCATCAGAATGCCTTGCTCTTGTGAAGTGAGCTTGGTTCAGCTGATGGCTCTCCCTCATCAGAAGGCCCTTGCTCTTTCTCTTACATATTTCCAATATCAGCATGGTTTTTACATCAACATGTTTCAAGTGTCAAAATAAAATGTATACAAATATCCAGTATATAAAATATACATCCAAACAGTTTCAGGAAAAGGGAATAGTCACTTCAAGGAAGAGTCATTGACATTACTGAATTGAAGAGGTGTCAGTTATGATTTAAGTCCATTCTCAAATTTGGTTCCTGTGCTCATGTCAGTATCCTATTCTGTCTTGTCACGAGTTATCTACCTTTGTCACATATGCTATTGGCTAAAGTAAGAAATAGTGAAAGATGGTTATGGCCCACTGTCTAGCACCCTGAAGATGAATGCACAGTGTACAGTTGTGAAGCCTCAGTGGTATGATAAGAAAGGTTGTGCAGAGCCTCAAAGTTCCTTCTGGAATCTCACTGGTTTTCAGCACCATGTTCCTCAGAAGAATGCACTCAGACTACAATATCCCACGAGTCTTTAGAAACTGGCTGATGTATGGGCCTTATCAATGGAAGGGAACCTTATCTCCCATCCAGGAAAAGTAGTTATAAAATATATACTTCAGATTCATAATTTTGATACAAATATTTAATGCTAATTCTCTTCTTTCAGATATATGAGTAAAAGATTCTTATCTAATTTAATGTATTTTAGGGAAAAATGGTCACCCAGTTGGCTTCCTAGAATTCTGAAGCCACTCTTCAGATGCTGGTTCCAGAATCAGAGCCTAGAAATTCAACATCAAGTCTCCACTGTGGATTATTTTTAAAGACTAATGTATACACAAGAAATCTATAGTATACATAGATTCCAAAGGGCACTTTCTGTTTTCCTATGTTCTACTCATTGTTAAATGTCATTAAGATTTGTCCATAACCTTGCTTTTATTACAAACCAGAATCTTGGCATGCTTAATATCTGTCATTTGGGACAAGTACATATCTCTAGAACTGTAGTCCAAGAACAGAACTGGGAAAAATTCCAAGAGTTTTTACTGTTTCTTGTTTGGAAAGGTTATTAATTTCATTAGATTCTAAAGTTACTAAAATATTTGAAGTGCTTTTCACACAAGTTACATGACTACAGGTTTCAATTCACCAAAAGTTAAGGCCAAATAAAATTCTACATGCAAATGTATTATGAACCAGAATTTGTTCTGTAAAGTTTTAGGGATCTCTTAATCTCTTAAATTTTATTATTACCTACAAGTCTTCAGAGTATTTAAGTAGAAGGAAGGAAGGAAGGAAGGAAGGAAGGAAGGAAGGAAGGAAGGAAGGAAGGAAGGAAGGAAGACAGGTAAATAAAATAACTTATTTGCCAAAGAGCCAGGAAATGACTGCCTAAAGTCATAAGTGTTTCATCCTCAAATACAGCTAAAAGATGATCCCTTCCACTTGATTTTAAAAGTTGAATATGATAATATAGTAGTTATTTCTTTTTTAAATTTGATATGAAATTAAGAGAAAAAGTTTTCTAACCATAACTTCCTAAATAAGGTTTGTCCCTTCTCATAGTTTTGGAAACAAAATCTCTTGCTGCCAACAGAAGATCCCTGGACAGCTCAGACAACAAGCTTTCAATTCCAGTGTAGGAGCTGGGAATGGGAGCAGGCCAACAGCTAGGACTTGAGGCCAGACTCACCTCAGTGTTCTATCTACTCTCTTGCCTGTCTCCTACTCATCTCTGAATTAAGATCAACATTAAGGGTTTATGAAAATCAAGGGGTCTCAGGTCAAGGACCCTGAATTTTATCATGGATATAGTGGGATATGTTAAAGATCTGGGAGCAGAGAGTAAACCAAATATTAGTTGGGAAGATGACTCCTTGATACTATGGAGAATCAACCAGAGATGAGCAGATAACTGTGGCAGTATGCAAAAGAACTGTGGCCAGTGGCTAGGACTCTGTTAAAGTCTTAATGCAATTATAATCTTGAGGAGAAAAGGGTAGTAAAATGGGGCTAAGCTTTTAGCTTCCTCTGAGAGAGAAATTCACATTAGTGCAAATAAAAAAATAAAGGAAACATTTCCATTTCTCCCTTAGTAACATCTACTTCCTTCTGCTCTTCTCTCTTGGGTTCTTTCTTTCTCCTTTACCTCCCTGGATTCTTTCCAGTTTTCCTGGTTCCTGCAGTTACACCAGGATACACACAAACTCACATATAAAGATTTGGTGCTAAGATCCACAAATGAGGGAGAGCATACATCATTTGTTTTTCTGGGTCTGTGTTACTTCACTTAGCAAAACAGTTTCTAGTTCCATCCATTTACAAGGAAATATGGACATAAAGGGAAAGAAGAAACTCAAGATAGGTAGGGATATAGGAGACTCATATTATCAAGGGGAAAATGGGACACTTTAAATGTGGAAGGCATGAATGGAGGGTTAGATTGGGGGGTGAGATAAATAATGCCTAGCTAGTATAAAAAACCAGGGAGAATAATATTAGTCTAACAATCTAATGACAAATTCCATATACAATATCTCTAAATGAGTCCATATGCATAGCTGAAGGCCACATAACAAGAAACAGTGATAGATAGGAGAAACCTTCCTTTGAGTTGCTGGTCTGAGTAGTCCAAGAGAGTCCCAAAATTACACAGGCTATTGCCACAGTCCTTGTTTGCCTCCCAGAATTTGAAGGTCAGGCCCTATTGGTGAAGACAGGACATACTTCAGAGACCAGATTTGGAGCAATGTAACTCGAACTGACCTGGAATTAACTTCCCCTGAAGTCTAGCTCTCATAGCTCTGGAGAGCATTATGAAAATAGCCAAGGGAGATCAATGGCCAGACACCAGCTTCATGATCAAATAAAAAAAATCAATGACTGGCATACATTCCACACTGGTACAGTAGTGGTACTTTTATCTTGGGGTCAATCAACAGCTACCTAATTGGTCTTAGCGCCCACTCAATGGGAGGAAACTCATGTGTGATACTGTAGTCATAGCCAAATACACATGGCTGAAGAGGTCATAGATCTTAAAGAGAGCCCCAGGGCTGTCACATCCCTAGGTTGAGTTCTTACTAAATGCAAAATCTATATCTATATCTATATCTATATCTATATCTATCTATCTATCTATCTATCTATCTATCTAGTCAAGTATCCCAATCACTACTCATCAAAGAATCTTCTGTTGTACTAAGACAGAGACACCTACAGAGCACTGCAACACAGTGTCTGTGAATTTCCCATGCCTATGTAGGACATCTACAATGCAACCTCTATACCCAATGTTCATGCAATATGGAACAAGGGGTAAAGAGGACAGTAATGAATCAACTCTCATTAATGACGCTCCTTCATGCAACAGCAGGCCAGTAAAACAAAAGGTCACAAATGACCAAAGACTAGAGATTAGGAATCTGCAGAGTGTGGGTCCCTGGACAGGACTCCTACATCAAGTTTCACTCACTCAAGGCTCAGGGGCCACTGTGGAAGAGGGGGCAGAAAGATTGTAAGAGCCAGTGAGGAGGTGCATGACCACAGAACCCTACAAGTTCCTGGGATCCTGAACATAAGAGCATATAGCAATGGTTTTGCATGCTCAAGACCAATGCAAACTTAAGCAGACACAAACCCAGGATGGAACTGGGGAAATGGGTAGCAGACCACAATCTTTGCTGATTGCTGTTGGATGAAGATGAGCTAATCCTCCTAAAGTGAGGGACTCCAATAGGTTGACTAGACCTCAGTGGAAGAACCTGCATTGAGGAACATTTGGGGACACAATCTTGACACAATAGACCTTAAACACAGATGAAAGAATATATGGATTTCAGATGGGTTGCTATGGTGGGAATACAGGTGGGTAAGGGAGTATAAAGATAATTGACTGAGAGTTCATCTGTACGAACTACACAATGACTCAATAAAAATAGAGGAAATAACTGCATGTAAAACCTCTTACATGCCATCCACCTTTCTACTGTCCATCTCTCAGAGTCCATTTGCACTACAGACATTCATAAGTAGCTTTTCCCACAATAATTCTTATTGACAGAGCTTTCATTTTGGTTTAACTTGTTAAGAGTAACAGGTAAAAGGAGACATACTGACAGACCTGCATAACTTTGGATGCCATTTGTAGTCCTCAGAACCTGAGGACGAGAAGTTTGCCTTTGTATAGACATAGAACCAGTCTCTCATCATTCTCTTGCCTCTTGTTCTACAGTCCACTGTCTTTTACACATTCTTTTATCAGTTTGCCTTCAGAGAATAAGTCCAGGGGCTCCAAGAATATTCATAAATGCATACAAGCATCACTGATCACTATTATCTGGATCTCCTTTTCATTATCACAAAGGAAACCACATACCATTAACCATAAATCCCCATTTCTCAGCTTCAGCCACTAGAATCTCCTAGTGTACTTTCTGTCTGTTGCTATGAGTTTATTTGAAATACTTCACATAGAGAGAGCATGCAGTATGTGGCCTTTGTGTTTAGCTTACTTCATGTCCACTACAATCTTAATGTTTATCCTTATCGCAGCATACACTGACAACTCATTCCTTTTTAAAAGTAAGATACAATTTCACTGTACAGCTATATCACATTTCGTGTGTTCATCAGAGCATGGATATTTTGATTATTTCTGCCTTTTACTGTTATGAACAATGTCACCATGAATATGGGTACATGTTTTTGTATAGACAAGCTTTCAGTTCTCTTGGGAAACTAGGAGTCAGAGTGCTGAGTCTTATGGTCAAACTGTTTTCCAAAGTGGCTATACCATTTGACAACCCCACTGTCAGAGTGTGAGGGTGTTAATTTCTCTACATCTTTCTTCCCACACTCATTATTTGACCTTATCACAGACCAGCCCAGGGGGTATGCATTACTATCTCCTTGTTCTGATTTGCATTTCCATAATGACTATAGACATTAAGCATCTGTGGATATGCTCTGTGATCTGGCATATCTACTTGGAGAAAGGTGTACTCAAACCCTTTCCTCATTTCAAAATTTGATTATTTACCTTTTTATTAAGTTGCAAACATCCATTATATATTAGACTTTTATCAGAAAGATTTTTTTTTAAGTGTTGCTCCAATCAGGAGCTGGCTTCAGTTTCTTGATAGTACTTCATACTTTCTGAAGCACAAACTTTGAAATTCTGAAGAAGTCCAACTTACTGTGTCTTCATTGATTCAGCAATTGCCATGTAAGTAATTGCTGCTTTGTTCAAGGTAAATGATTCTTTGGTATGTTTATACTGAAGAATTCAATAATTTTAGTTCTTACATTTGGGTCTAACAAGATACAGAAAATACTGTTTTTATTTAGAACTATTTTTATTTATCCCTAATGTTAAAAGTGCTTCACAGGCATTCATAGCTTTTATCTGTGTAGCGGGCCACACGTTCTAAAGATGACAACATGCTGACCTTCCTACTACATGGTCCCCATACTTCTTCATCAAGGAGCTTTCATCACTTGAATCTGAGTCTTTATAACCATTCAGGAGACTGTCAGAACTAACACTGCTTGATTTTTAAGGCTAGCTCAAAAGGCAATAAGGATTCTGTCTCATTTTATGTCCTAGGACATGAGCACTGAGGGTAGTGAGTTATGTGAGAGTTGTCAGGACAGATCAGAATGACATATATCAGAGGAATCTCAGCTACTCGTAACTTCATTGACCAAGTTCCAGGAATTCAGGTGAAGATGATATCAAGATAACCTCAGCAACAGCTCATGTCTGAGTGTAAACACATGATACACCAGAGGCAAGAATCACTCCTAAATATGCTCTATAAATTCCAAACCCACACTAGCATTATAGTTTGAAAGTCATGATTTTGTTATATAATATTGGACAACTGAAACAGTAAATGAAGGGCAGAGGCTGTAGCACTGCTAAATCTTAGCATATCACCCCATGCATCTTTCATTTTCTTTAGTTTTGAGATAGGATCTTTCTATGTAGTTTTGGCTGTTTTCTAACTTGTGGTGATCTTCCTGCCTCTGCCTCCCAAGTGCTGGAATTAGAGGCATGCATCACAATACCTGACTTATTCATCATTTTTAAATAGAAAAAATTAGCAAATATGTGATTAGAAGTAATTACATTTCAGGATGTAATTAATATAGGTATAAAATGAACTTGAATCTACTAAGGTAATAATTGTCTCTCAAGTCTTTGAGGGATTATAGTATCTGCTCAAAATATTATTTACTGTACCATTTAATCAAACAAAAAAGCAAAACCTCTGCTTAACCTATCATATAAAAATAGATAACTTCATAAGGATAATTTCTGGATCATTCATATTTAAGTTCTAGCACTATAAGAGAACCATATCTAGCTGTACACATTGACTAAACTTTCACTAAGTTAAATGTCATCCCGTGTTTTGTTTAGTTTCCTAATGAAAAGAATACTTTTATGAAACATTGAGAAATAATGTCAAATCTGAATTTTCACATAGTAAAATTTAATAAATTTAAAATATTTTATAATCATGGATTAATTTATTTAACTTGATTCACAATGTTAGCAAAGATTCTTATCTAATGTGTTTAATACTGACTAGATGTTCATATCTTGGTACTTACTTAGTATAGATGAAAGAATTAAGCCTAGGCTCCTGCAGAAGAATTTTCACATTTAAACTCTCGGCGTGATTGAAAAAACTATCTATTATTTTTTAAAAATGTGTTTTATTTGGCCTATCTACACCAAACTATATGCTAGCTTAAGTAAACATCAGAGGGTTCTGGATTCTGATTCACAAAATAAAAGAAGTGTTCTTGTCTATGCCACTTTCGTATTCCAAGTCTCTGACTCTGGTTTTGTTTGGGGCTAGGAATCCAACTTTGGCCTCACACATGCTAACCACATGTTCTATTAGGCACTGAGCTACCCCCAGTCCCAAAGCTTAAAAAATAGGTTGCTCAGATATTCTTCTATTTAAATGTAGGTGAATAAATCTATTTACTTACCCAGCACAAGCACAAAATTTCCCCTCGAAGAAGTAATAGGAAATTCATCGTTCACATGTCTTTATACCTGATAATACATACTTATACCTAATGACATCATTTAAAAATCCCTTATCTGCGTTTAATTTCTTAATTGCAGGCAGCTACATATGGGGCTAAGTGAAAAAATTACCAGAACTTTACAAATTACTTAAAATATATACAAAGAAACTGGATAGTTTACCGTCAAAACTGGATAACATGTGAGAATGAAAGGAATATTAGTAGTTCCCTGAAAAGAACTGGAGATGTAGCTCAGTGCTTAATAGAACAGTACTTGCCTATCATACACAAAGTTCTGGGTTCAATCCCCAGAACCACACAATACCAGGTGTGGTAGTACACACCTATAATTCCAGCACTCAGCAGGCAGATGATGGGGGGATCATCTAAGAATACATAGTGAGCTTGAGGCTAGCCTGGGTTATAAGAAACCCTTTCCTAAGATTCTACTGGCTAAGATCAATAGAACTACAGACATCAAATGCTGGCGAGGATGTGGAGAAAGAGGAATATTCATTCACTGCTGGTGGGAATAAAAAATTTACAACCACTATGGAAAGCAGTGTGGAGAACTCTCAAAAAACTGAAAATGAATCTACCATAAGATCCATTTATACCATTCATTTTGCATATACGCCAAAGACTCATCATACTGTGGAAATACCAGTACATCCATATTCGTGCTGCTCTCTTCACAATAGCTAAGAAATAAAAACAGCGTAAATGTCCCTTAACTGACGAATGGTTAATAAAATGTGATACATTAACACATGAAGTTCTATGTAGCACTAAGGAAAGATGAAATTTGCAGGTAAATGGATGGAACTAGAGAGTGTTATACTAAGGGAAGTAACACAAATAAAGAAAAGTAAGCAACATATGTTCTCCCTCATTTGTGGACTGTAGCACCAATCCCCTATATGTGAATATAGATCCTGATATAATAGCAGGAGCCAGGAAAAGAGAAAGGATACATGGAGATGAAGGAAAACAAAGAACCCGAAAATGGGGAGGGTGTTGGGAACAGATGTTACCAGGGGTAGGTGGGGAAAGTGGGAGTGTTTGGCTAGGAGGGGAGGAAGGAGGCATATCAGGGGGCCACGGGGTGCACTCAGGAGAGGAGGGAATCACAGGAGGCTAGTTATTACTCGGGGGAGGGTAAGGAAAATGGAGGAGCTGAGTCTGAGGAGGGAGGAAGAGAGAATAGAGATGAATTGATCTTAGGAGGCTAGGGAAGTCAAAGGGGAATGTGCTGCTCCCAAAACCACCTGAGAAATGCACATACAGTGCCTGGGGGCTGTGTGGCAAGGAACACAGTGCCAGACAGGAAAGACCTCCCTTGGAGTCATTGGTGAGAGTGGTACAGAGACTCCCAAAATAACACAGGATATTGCCAGAACTCTTCGTTATCTCCCAGATCTAGAAGATAAGACGCTACTGCTGAAGACAGGACATACTTTGGATGACAAGACTTGGAGCAATGGAGCAGGAACTGATCTGGAAGCCTTCTACCTGAAGTTTAGCTCTCATAGTGCTAGATGATAATATGCAAGCTGCTAAGGGAGAAAAATCAATCAATGGTTCAACCCAATCCTAAAGCATAATAACCACAATGACTGGCATAGCAAGCTACCTCTATTGGTGCAGTAGTAGCACTTTATCTAGGAGGTAATCAATAGCTATCTAATTGGATTTAAAGCCCTCTCAATGGGAGTGAACTCATGGTGGCACTGTAAACACAGCCAGATACACATGGCTGGAGAGGCCATGAATCCTAGAGAAAACCCTGTCTTTGTCATATCTCTAGATAAATGAAATTTTTTACCATATGCTAAATATGAATGTTTATATTTACAGACAAGTATACTGTACACTACTCATCAAAGATGACTATTTTTGCTACAGCAGAATCTCACAAGTGGTCAGACACAGAGAATGTCTGTAAGTTCTAAGTGACACATCTTGAACCTAGTGCATCCCTCAGCTCTCACCAGTGAAGCTTCCTTATACAACAGAGTGAGATGTACACACAAATCCACAACTGACAAATTATTAAGGAATAATAGACTGCAGAGTGTGTGTCCCTGGATAGGACTCCTATATTAAAACTTACCCACCCATGGCTCAGGGACCATTGCAGAAGAGGGGACAGAAAAACTGTAAGAGCCAGGGCTGGTTCATAAACATAGGGAAGCAGAGACTCTCAAGCCTCTGAAGCTTGCGCATGCAAACTTGTGGCAATGCTGGCACTGAGCCTAGGATCCAAGCCAACTCCATCAGCAGCGGCCTAGAGCAGAGCAAAAAAATTGGTGGCAAGCTGGCCTTGGACTGGGAATTACTGGAGATTGATTACTACTGGGTGAGGGAGACTATGCCTTACTTATGATCTCTTACTAGTCTCCAGTGGATGAATTTACACCCAGAGCATCTGGGTACAAATGTTTGACTGGATAGACCTTAACATGTATGGCGGAGTGCATGAGGTCTGGTTGGAGGTTGGGGAGGCAAAGATGAGGGTGGCAGTCTAAGTTTGATTACAACTATAGTATGAAATGTACAAAAAGTCAACAAAAACTTTTAAAAAGTGGGAGGAAGAGGGGAATGGGAGATGGCCCTTTTAGTAAAGTGTAAACATGAAGAACTGAGTTTGATACTGAGCACCCACAGTGAAAAATATCTAGGCATTCTGGTGTGCACTTGTAATCCCAGTATGAGGAGGCAGAGAAAGGGAGATTCCTGGGATCCCTAACCAGCCAGCCTAGTGTACTTGATGACCTTCAGGGCAGGAAGAGATTCTATATAAAATAAGCATATGAGGCCTGAAGTACAACACCTCAAGCTGTTCTCCACATGTGTGCATGCACAGACACAGACAGATAGACACGGACCCACACACACAAATTACCCTGAAAAACAGGCATCAAAAACAGGACCTACAGCCATCCTAAATGGGAACCATATCTTCAAATGTTATTAATAGAGTTATATTAAATATCAACATGTTAGGTGAGGTTCCTAGTTCACCTGGCAAAAGACAAACCCTGTGCAATTAATTTTTAAAGGGGAAAGCCATAAAAGTCCTAATCAACACCATTATCTTAATGTTTTATGTTATTTTACTATTTCTACAACCACTGCAAACACCTCTACTGCCAGAGGTCAAGACTCCAGGGACTCGAGTGTGTACTAGAGGCTGCCCTGTGGTCCTTGGCCAAGCAGTTGGATCATATAAAATTCAGTCAACAGTAGAAAGCAGCTGTCAGCAGCATAAAGTAGTAATTGACAGAGAAGAGGTGGGAGGACAATGAAAAGGAGAGAAGACTAGAAAGAACGTGGAGGTCATGTTTGTCACAGAGAATCTTTTATGTTGTACCAAAACACTGACAGTCATGACTATGAGCTGATGTCTTCAGCATTTTCTGTTTGAAAGTTCAAGGACAACATGCAGACTCTGTTGGAAACACCATCCAAAATGATAAGCTTTGACACACACGTGTAGCATGTGGAAAAATTACAGGCAGGGAATCTGATTCCTGGATAGTAGTTGACAAATGAAACACTTCTGTACTTCCTCTTCCTTGGCTTAATATGATCTTTGAAATTCAACCAAACAATGTTTTATTGACAGCAATCTGAATTAGCCTAGGCATGATTTTAGAGAATCTGATGTAGAATCACTCAAGCCTTTTGCCTAAAATCCACCTTAACAATTCTTTATAAAGAATCAACTTTGTTTTCTGTATCACCTGAGTTATCTTTTCCAAATGTTCACCAGTTTCACATTATTTTCAGAATTTTAAGCTGCATGTTTTATACAAAAGCAGAAAAATGTTTTAGTAACTATTATTCTTTGGTGAAATAAAAGCTGAAGAATTTTTTTTTGAAATCTTTTCAGTCTCAAGGTTGGGGAAAACCTTAGATTCAGTCTGCTGTCTATTCCACAAATTTCTATTATGCGCCAGATACCTTTCCAAGCACAGGGGATAGCAACCATGAATAATAAATAGTAAAAGTAGTTATAACAATGTAAAGGATGAGTACTGAGACATGTGGAGCAGAAAAGCAGGAGATAATAACATAAGGTGACAGCTGCGGTCACTGGGACATGTGGGGGAAACTTCAGCAGAGGGAAAGGAAGCCTCAAGGCTTTAGGTAAGAACAAGCTTGGCCTGGTCCTGAAAGGCAACAGAGCCACTTGCTGGAACTGTTTAAGTGGGGAGAAGGGGAGAACATAAGCTGAAGAGGGGAGCAGGGGCAGATCACATAGTACTTTGAGAATATAGGTTAAGGAGTTTCCATTTTATTTTTGCAGTGAGGAAAAGCTTTGCAAGATTTTGAGTAGGCAAGTCACACGATCACATCTATTTCCAAAAGGATCTGGTTGATGTGCAAACTGTTGGAAGGAGCCATGTGAAAACAGGTAGGCCAGGTAGGAGCTACTCCAGCAACCCAGTCAAAAGTTGCTGATGTCAGGTATTGCACTGAACACCTTCAACCCCAGCAGTCAGGAGCAATCAGGTGGATATCTGTGAGTTTGAGGCCAGCTTGGTCTACATAGTGAGTTCTAGGTCAGCTAGGGCTATACAATGAGACACTGACAATGAACAAAAAGAGTGCTTATGGTACATTACACTAGGGTGGTAGTATTAGAAAGGATGAAAACTAATGGAGAAATGTGCATTTTTCTATATTAGAATGATTCAATTTGGTCTATGGCTCTGAAGAGTAATTTACTACTTTATACTGTTAACATATAACATCCTGTCCTGTCACTTTTGTGTCAAATCATAACCATATGCATTCAAAGCAATTTTTCTTGTTGAAAAATATCTTAATCTCTCTTGATTTTGAGTTTCTCTGCTCTCTGGGACATCTACATGTTTAAAATAGCATTTTTCCTCATAAATGATTCAAGTTAAGTAAAAAAAAAAGAAAGGATTTCTATTCATTGCAACAAAAGAGACCCAAAGAGCTCAGAGAAAAATTTTCTACATCTTTCAAAAGCAGCAGTCTAATGCAGCCGACAAGGACACCTAAAGCAAACAGTAGTCAACCCACTTATAATTAAAGGCTTTTCATTGAACTATTTTTGGCTCCTGATATGAATTATCTCTACCAGAAACCAACAAGATTAAGATGAAATGTTACAATAGAACAACAAAACTTCAGTTTTATTTAGAAAAAACAAGGCAACAAACATCCCTAATCCCTCAAAGATAATAAGTCAATCTAGTAGCTTTCAAAAGCCATTGACTTGCAAGCATTGTTATTTAAACTGACAGGAATTTCTACAGATGTCAAGGCAATATTTAAAAAGAGATCATGCACTTAAAAATAAATGTATAAATCTTTAGAACTTATAAGGAATAAAAGCTTACTTTAAAAATTACTAAGATTGAAAACCAAAGCAAATATTACTTTTCTAAAGTTATGAAACAGAAAAGTAAAACTCATAGTTTAAATAAAGTAGAAAGCAAGGATCTAAAAAATATTATTTTAAATAAATAGTAATATAGTACAAGGGGTGAGCATTTCCCCTGAGCCCAGATGGCCAGGAGTATGTTACACATGATTTCTGGTCATTCTGTGCAGAAATACCCAGAAAAAAATCTACTGTTTGTCCAGGGACATGGAAGAGTAATTCTCCTAGAATTGAATATCCTGTGAGTCAAAAGGATCTTAGACCAAGTCCAAGGTGATCAAACAAGATCTGAAGGAGCAATCAAAGGAGAAACAAAGAAACAAAGGTGGAGCCTTGTATGTAAAAGGTGACATACAAATAGTTGGGGTGGAACCTAAGCTGCCTGGTTGGGAAAGAAGGAATGTGGCAACAAGCGCACACTTGTTCATAGAGTACTTATCTTGCCAATAGGAGCGTCTATCTTTCGTTAATGGTAACTTATCTGAGCTAACAGATGCCTGGATTAGCTTGGGTAATGGCATGGGGAACCAGCAATTCTAAGAGAGGTTTTCAGAGAAAGAAATGCCAGAATTAGTTTCTTGTAACTGTGTGTATCTGAGCAAGCTGCTTAAATCCTCTGAGCCTCAGTATCACCAAACATTTTCAGGGAATAATAACTTCAAAGAGCTGTGAGAATTAAAGATAGATAACATAGGAAAGTGCCTGACACATGGTAGGCACACAATAAATTCCATTAGGCTAAGATACAAGGTATGACTTATCAGTTGTTTTAATTTATACTAATTCTTTTCTAAGAATTTATTTAAACACAAGGAAGTGCAAAGCTAAGCTTCTGGATTATCTGATCTTAAAAATACATAGATAATTATCTGTTGATACTGTCAACTTTTAATCAGAAAATTTCTATGAAAAATTGTATACTTGACCAAATTATTGGGGTGGAAATAAAAAGGGGGGAAGGGCAATTCAAAGAAATATTTGCAAACTTATACTCTGATCACAAATCTTTTTATCCACAAATAAGCCTGTTATCGTAACAGAACAGGATGAAAAAGCATGAAAAGTTAAACTATGCAAAGCTACTAGCCTCAAAAGACAGGCAGGACCGTATTGGAAAGTTGCTGGTTATAGATAGTGGCTTTGGTAGAACCCACATCTCTCCTTGCACAGGAGTTTAATGCTGACAAACCAGGTAAGCATTATTGCCTGAGGGAAGCCTTCTGTGGCTTCAAAATCAAGCTGTGTGCTCTGGTCCTAGCTTCTGTATTTCCCTCTCATCAAAGTCACAGAGTAGGTAAAGGCACAAGTTCTGGTGGCAGACTGAATTTGAATCTCATCTTTCCAAATATTGAATATATCTAAATCCCTAAAATCAACTTTACAGGGGAGTTGTGAGGAGATAATGAGATAAGGCTTTGCAACAACAACAACATAGTCTAACGTTTGATGAGATAAATGTTAGCCATTTTCATTAGGAGTCGGTGAGGATAGAATAGCATGTTTAATATCAAATACATGGAAAACACAGAATGGTGTTTCTCCCCAAATCATATGGACTCTGTCACTGTCAGATGCTTAGTGGAACCACAAATCTCTAAAATGAATGAACTGTGAAAGCAGCTGTAGTTCTTTTTCTTAGAGGCTGTCCTTGCTTTGCATAGTTTCAACATGAGCAAATTTTAGTTTTCGTGGTTTAGTTAAACAAATGGAACATCATTAAAACAACACTAGTACAACTACAGCTACCACAGTGTATCTTCTATGGTAAAGTTTATTAAATCATTCTCTGATTTTAAGTGTGTCTTATTATTTAGTTATAGGAGTTCTTTATGTATATGGAATAAAAATCCTTTTATCAGGTACACATTTTGCAAATGTTTTCTCCTAGCCTATGGATTGCGCTTCTTTTCTATTTTGATGGTGTCTTTAAGAGAAAAAGCATTTCATTTTGGCAACGTCACTTTGTCACCCTTTCCCTTCATGGTTCATGTTACAAGTCCAGTTAAAGAAGTGTTCTCTTAACCCAAGATTTCTAAGGTGCTCTCCTGTATTTTCTCCTAGGACTTTATACGATGTCAAGGACCAGTGTTCTTCCCCACCCCCGCCCCAGTTTTGAATATGGTTAATTGTATTGATTAATTTTTGAATGTTGAATCAACATTGCATATGATACTATCCTTTTTACAGGCTGCTGGATTTGAATGGTATTTATTTTGTTAAGGATTATCTATGTCTACAGTGTGCAGTTTTCTTTTTCTTACAATCCTGTTGTCTAGTTTTGTTATCAGGGTAAGGCTAAGCCTCATAAGATGGATTGGGAAATGTTTCTCTCCCAGTTTCAGTAGCAGTTTGTGTTGAATTGATATGATTTCTTCTGAATGACTGATAGAATGCACCATCATAGCTATTTTCTTTAAAATGTACCTGCTTATCCATTCATTTACTATTTCCTGACTAATAAAAGAGACTGTGGAAGCGGCTTATAATTCTTTCTTTGAAATAATACTAACAATTACTTGGATACAGAGCTTGTTAGATTTCTGAAAATAAAAACTAAAATTATGCCTGACTTTTATCTATGTCAATTAAAAATATTTAGTGTGAGCATATAAGTGGTAAATTATAAGTGTACATTTATTGTTTCATAGAGTATAAACTTAGAAGCTGTTGAGAAATACAAAACAAAGCGGATGATTTCTTGTTCATTAAAATAGACATCCACATATAGAGTAATGTTCTTCATTTCAATTGCAGGCCAGTTAAACCAAAGTTATGGGAGTAAATCAACACATTAATTTAAAAATATTACAAATCAGTGGCTGAAATGTGAAGCTAAAATAAATCAGGAGTTATTTTATTGAAAAAAATTACAAAATGGCTTCTTGAATAACTTTATCCTTTACTTCTTAAAAGACTAAATAAAAGCAGAAACTGGATTACTTTTATGCTCATGTAAATCTAATTTGTATGATTTTTACACAACTAAGACATCTGTAGTAATTATCTGTCAAAACAGTGCCATTTCTAGCTTTTGAACAGTGAAGATGAGGTAAGTTTTTATCACCAGATAAATATGATTTGCTTCTTTCTATTGCTGAGGTCTCATAGACTACTAAAATAAACACCAATCTTAACATCTGGATTTTTGACTAAAGTGCTGTCCAATTCCTTGGCCATCTAACGTGTATTTATTAGACTGTACAGGGAAGCTGAAACATGCCAAAATATCACTGCACATTTTTTACAGTATTTTATTTTCAGTTTATATCCTAATAAAGTCAGACAACATGGAAATCCTATAGACTCCACCAAATGCAGCCTAATACCCCAAATGAGTTTTATATCCAATCTGAGCTATAACTATGATGGGCTGTTTTTATGGGATACATCCATACTTTGCAACTTGCAATTTAAAATTATATTAAGATATATTTTGATCCATTAGGTCCTGATCAATGACTTTTCTTCTCTGTTTTCACTTCTTATCCTAACAACCAGCTCATAAGATCAGTAGTCAATAAATATCTCACTTGAACGTGAAGCATAACTGAGGCAAACTTGACATGGCAATTTGCAAGGTAATCCAAGAGAATCAGACAGCACCAGAACAGTAAGAGAGGTGAGTGCATGTTCTTTTTCCTTCAACAGAAATGGTTCTAAACATACAAGTTCAGTTACTTTGCATATCTACTTATTTAAATATTGCTGAATTTGAAAAAAAATGCTAAATATAGCAAAGCTTTCACTGTACAAGGTCAAAAGTTTCATATTTTAAAGATGTCAACATCATCTCTTCAAAAAGAAAAAGTTAACAGGAGACATTCTGAGGAGCTCTGGACACATCTTCCCCTCTACCACTCCTTTACTGTCCCTCCTTCTCGGAAAAGCAAAGTGTGAGGCAGAAGATCCCTTAAGCTACAACAAATAGGACAAACATCTCAAGTTTAATATGGGACTACTTTATGTCAAGGTTATTTTGGGATATTCCCATTTAATCTCCTTTGGGGTGGTGAGAGATGAAATTATCTACTTTAAGGAAATTACCACATAACAAAGTTTTGGCTGTTGAGCATTCAAATAGCAGGGATTTAAATTTTATTAAAATGATACTATCCTCTCATTAGATTCCAAAGTAGTTTCACAAACTTCATATTTTCTGGACTTTAGACTAACTTCTAAGGACACTTGGAATTTAGAAATTTTAAAACCAAAGTAAGATATATTCTGCTTGTATGCTAAGAAAAAAAATAAGATCTTTTGTAGGATGCTATTGAGAATAAACTTATTTTTCCCTAAAGTTCTAAAAGTCATTGTACTGACTTGTGTTAACTGTCAAAATGGCCAGAATGCCCTAATCTTAGCTGAAGAACTATTGGGTAGCTGATTACTGCTGGGTAAAGAAGACTTATATTCTTTAAGGGACTGACTCTAGATAGGCTGACTAGACCCCAGTGGATGAACTTGCACCGAGGTATGTTTGGGGACACTAACTTGATCTTAACATAAATGACAGAAGTATGAAATCCAGAGAATAGGGGGCTATGGAACGGTACTGATGAGGAAGGGGTGTAAAGATGGTTAAGATGTTCTGTATAAAATACACAAAAATTCAATAAAAGTATAAAAATATGAAAAAATTAACTTATTTTTAATTTTTAAGTTATTCATAAATAATTATTATTTTCTTTTAAAAATTTTATTATTTTAATTTTATGTGTATTAGTGTATTGCACTTATAGAAGTATACCTGTGTCTTGAAATGCCCACAGAGGTCAAAGGATGGTATTGGATCCCTTGAAACTGGAATTATGGATGGTTGTTAGCCACCATGTGGGTACTGGGAATCAAACCTGGTTCCTCTACAATAGCAGCCAGTGCCCTTAACTGTTGAACCATCTCTCCTGTCCCATTTGACATTTTCTTAATTACCCTATGCTCACAGATTCCCATGTCATCCAAAGACTATCTCATCAGCTGCCTTAAGCCTAGTGCCAATCCAAATGCTGCACATGAAAGTCTATCCTCTCCTTCAAATATCATTTATCACTACAGATTTTCTTATATTTCCTAGCACTGTACTCAAATGCCAAACTTCTTATACATTTTATAGTTTTCTAGTTCTTTTGTTTCATTTTCATAACTAATCAGTGATAGAGTTACAGATCTTTTGTGATCTTTCCTAGCACTGAGCTAACTACACATTAAATGCTTATAAAATATATGTTGACTTGTTCATTCACAAATTGCTAAGGAAAATAGAGATTTGAAAGTTTACATTTACAGCCTCTTTGTGCTGTTAAACATTAAATATAAAACTAAATAGACCATTAGTTTTCTAAGTATGGAAATTCTGACCATTTCTTGTTCTTAGAAAGTCTCTAAAATGTCTATTTCCTTCCATTTAATAATGTTGTTGGGATCAAGAAACCCCTTAATCCATATTATGTAGAATTACAATAATTTTGAGAAATACAGACTTAAACTACATATCTTTTAAATCTCTTTTTAAAATCTGCTAAAATTCTTCATTCAAAAATTTGAAATGCAAACTAACATAACAAACCATCGCAAACAAGATTCAATGGTGCCAATATTTTAAAAATGAGATGCTTTCCATGACCCAGGATTGCTTCTTTGGAGTATTCTGAGGATGTCTACTGATCTGTTAAAAGTTTTCAGTGGAAAAAAATGTCTATTTTCTTTGCCAAAAAATATCATAGATGAATATTAAAATAGTTCTGTTAGCCAAAACTCACATCTGCACACACTTAAAGTGCAGCTTTGCTTTTTTCAATAATAATTTGTAATACATTCTGAAAATCACAAAAAAGTTATACAATACTCTACACCTGGTTGGGTTACTAATATTTCAGCTGTAAGGTACAGTGGTATAGGCAAAGAACTCATTGAAATTGATCAGTGTATTTTGGAATGTGTCTAGAGGTATAGCATAGTGATAGAACACTTGCCTAGCATATGCAAGGTCACAGGTTCAAGCCCCAACACTGCCAAAAAACATACTCTACTGCTGTGTTGTATGCAACCAATTAAAAGAAAAGGGAAAAAAATCTTAAGAAAGCCACAACTTAAGGGAGATAAAGGAAGTTGGGTTTTCTATACAATTTTGGGATTGAAATACTTTAAAAAAATCTCTACTTTGACTCGTTTTGTAACTTTGTAATAGTCTCCAGTTATTGCAAAAAGAAGCTTCTTTGATGAGCGGCAAAAGACTTACTTGTCTATCAGTATGAAGATGCATATTTATAGTAGAGTAAGAAATTACATTGGTCTAGAGATATGGCAAAAAGAGGTTTTTCTCTAGGATCTATAACCACTGCACCCATGAATATTTGGTAATGTACCACACATGAGTTCCCTCCTATTGAGTGAGCCTTAATTCCAATTAGATAGCTGTTGATTACCCCCAAGATGAAAGTGCCACTGCTGCATCAATAGTCACATTCATTGTTTATTAGGCCTTACAATTTGGCTTTCTCCCTCGGTACTCTGTATAGAATTCTCTGATACCATGAGAGCTAGTCTTCAGGAAGAAGGCTTCCAGGTCAGTTCTAGCTCAACAGCTCCAAGTCCAGTCGTCTGTCTGAATTGTGGTCTGTCTTCAGCAAAAAGAATCTTACCTTCAAGTTATGGGAGGCAATGTAAGGCTGTGACAATTGTCTGTGTTATTTTGGGAGTCTCTTGGTCTACCCTGACAAACAGATTGGAGGGCAGTTTCTCCCACCTGGCACTGTGGTTTTTGTTACACAGTCTTTAGCTGTAAGCATGCACTCTGTATTTATTGTATAAACATTTTCAGTAGGACTTTGAACTAACCTTTTCCTCTGGATTTTCATGCCATCTAAGAGTTATTAATCTCTCCCTATAGAGCTCCCCCTTCTCCCTACTCAGTTAGAGCTCCCTTTTCCCATTTCCCCCTTGATAGCAGCTGTCTCCTACTGTCCCCTTGTCTCAAGCTCCTTCTTCCTCTTATCCCCATGTTTTCTTTTCTTTTCATTTTCCTGACTCATGCAGTCACATCAGGATATATACTCTCATCTTTGGAGCTAAGAACCACGAATGAGAGAAAATATACATTGCTTGTTTTTCTGAGTCTGTGTTACTTCAGTTAATATAACAGTCTCTAGTTCCATTCATTTACCTGAAAATTTCATGTTTTCATTTTTCTTTACTGCTGAGTAAATGTACATATCCCACATTTCCATTATTCATTCATCAGTTGAGGGACATTTAGGTTATTTCCATTTCTTAGCTATTGTGAAAAGAGCAACAACAAACATAACTGTACAAGTATCTCTGTAGAAAGATGAGTCCATTGGGTATATGCCAAGGGCAGGCATAACTAGATCATATGGTAGATTTACTTTTAATTTTTAAAATGTTCTCCATACTGTGTCTGGAGAGATGGTTCAGCAGTTAAGAGCACTGCCTGTTCTGCAGAGGAAACAGGTTGTATTCCCAGCATCCACATGGTAGCTAACAACCATCTGTAACTCCAGTTCTAGAGGAATCCTGCCCTTTTCTGACCTCTGCAGGCATTGTACAACATAAGTGCACTTACAATACAATACATTCACACAAATAAAATAATATAAAAATAATAAAAGATTTCTCCATACTGATTTCCACAGAGGCAGCACCAGCTTATAATCCCAGCAGTAGTGGATGAGGGTTCCCTTTTCCCCAAATCCATTTGTTCTCTTGATCTTAGTCAGTCTAACTGGGGTAAGATGAATAAATCTTAAAGTAGCTTTGATTTGCATATCCCTAATTATTTAGGATGTTGAATACTTTTAAAGATGTTTTCTTAGCCATGGTTAGTATTTCCTTTGAGACCTCTCTGTTCAGACCCATAGCTTATTTTTCAATTGGGTCATTTGTTTTCTTCTTCGTTGCCTTTGAATTCTTTGTATATTCTGGATATTAATCCTCTGATTAATAGTTGGTGGTGATTTTTTCCTACTCTGTGGGCTTCCTCTTCACTTCACTGGTTGTTTCCTTTGCTGCACAGAAGCTGTTTAGTTTAATGAGTTGTTTTGTTGACTGTTGACCTTAATTTCTGGGTGACTGATGCCACACTTAGAAAATCCTTTCCTGCATCCACATCTTGTAGAGCACTGCTTACGCACTGTAAGAGTTTCAGCATTTCAGGCGTCACATATTGAGGTCTTGATCCCTTTGGAGTTGACTTTTATGCAGGGTGCTAGACATGGATGCAGTTTCATTCTTCTACAGGGGGAGATCCAGCTTTGCCAGCACCATTTGCTGAAGATGCTGTCTTTTCTCCAGTATGTTCTTGGCCCCTTTGTCAAATCACAGGTGGCTGAAATAGCATGCACTCATATTTGTGCCTTTTATTTTGTTCCATTGGTCTATAAGTCTGTTTTTTTGTGTGTGTGTGTAATATCATGCTGTTTTATGACTATGGTTCTAATATAGCAGGTATTCTACTTATGCTCTAGAAATGGAGATCAAATCTGGTGTCCTGAAGATTTTGATGATCTAACTATTGTGTCACATTCCCACTCCAGTAGAGAGAAACACTGGACACTTCTACAACATAGTCCATTTGAACATTATAAATACTGCCACTGAAAGAATCTGAGTGATTGAAAATTCAGCAGAGTAATCCCAGATGCCCAAAACTTACTGGAAAAAAGGAGTGTGGAAAATGGGGGCAACATCACTTTAAATATTACTAATTTTACAATAATGGACTCAAGGACACTATTAGATGAAATCTCAGACAATGAAATCAAAGAGTGATTATAAAAATGTTCAACAAAATGAGAGATTTTTATGAACAAACTAAAAGAGAACAAAAACAGCTAAAGTCAATACAAGATATAAAAGAGGGATTCAATAAAGAAATGAGAAATACTGAAAAAGCAATCAAATTGAAACTTTGGAAATGAAATGTTCAATTTGAAAGCCTCACCAATATAGTGATTCAACTGGAATACAAAATGAAAAAACAGGCTTGAAGGCAAAGTAGGACATGGAACAGTGGCAAACATTAAGAAGGACATAGAACAGAACTGCAAGACAGGTAGGGCAATACAGAATGACCAAGTCTACAAATCACAAGCATCAGAAGTTCAATGAGAGGCATCAGAAATATATGTGATAACATAGCAGAAAATTGCCCAAATCTGGGGAAAGACATAACCATCCAGATACAGGAGATATTTAGAATGCCAAGTAAGCAAGAAGAGAAAAGAATACCCCATGTCATGTTACAGTTAAAACATTAATAATCAGAACAAAAGAACACCGAGGGCAATAAAGCAAAGTTGCATATGAAGCCACACCTGTTAAAAATAATAGAAGATTACTCAAAAGAAACCTAAATCTGGATAATGTATTATTGGATAACATATCTCAATCTCAGAGAAAAAATAACTGTCAATCTAGATTAATATTTAGCAAAGCTAATTATCTATAACTGAAAAACTCTCCATGACAATAAATACAAACTGAATAAATTCATGGCCACAAAACCATCACTACAGGAGACACCTGAAGGAATTACACACACACACAGAGAGAGAGAGAGAGAGAGAGAAAAAGAGAGAGAGAGAGAGAGAAAAGAATAAAGCACACTAGAACAGGAAATAAATAGAGATTAGGAAAATATAAGACATTAAGAAAAACACAAAAATGATGGGAATAAAATGCATACCATTGAGTAATAACTCTGAATGTTAGCAATATTAATTTTCTAATCAAAAGACACAGACTAACAAATTGGAAAGAAAAACAAGCCAGGAAGTATCTATTTGTTCTCTATAATCAACACACTTCCCTACCAAAGACAAACACAGCCTTATGTTGAAAGGTTAAACAGAAGTATCCCAAGAAAATGGAACACTAAAGCTAGAAGGCATAGCAGTACCACTATTTGACAAAACGTTCTGTTCAATTTGATCTGTTCCCCCTAGACTTAATGACTTTCTGAGTGGTTTCCCAGGCCACGCAGTCCAATAAATTTAGGTGATGGCTTTAATATCAGTTAAATGTAATTGAAGTTTTGCTTCTTTCATTATGTGCCCTCCTCCGCAATAATACTGCTGCTCTTCTTGATGGGAAGGGCTGTACTCATATGACTAGTGTCTAAAACCTGGTCACAATGAGAGTTCTTTTTACTTTGTTTTGTTTTGTTTTAAAGCAAGAGCTCTATCTCAGGGACACAGAGGCATTCCCCTATATCTCAGTCTTACCTTTTTCTCTCTGGGGATGGATGGTCCTGTGTCCCTCAGGGGTCTCATACTGTCACCCTGCTCAGTTGTGGGGGCACCACGCTTCTCTTCTGTCATTCTTATAAGTTTCAGGGTCTGTCTTTCTTTGGAAGATGGAAGGTCTACAGTCAGAGAGGCCCACATCTCTTTCAGCCCACACTAGAATCCCAGAAGCGATGATGAGGGCCCCATGTGTAGGCTGCAGGTCAGGTAAGACTTCTGTGGCTTATTGATGCTTCCCTGTCCTAAGTGGTGACTTGAACCTATGGAGTTTGACTAGAGAAAGACCTCTTCTCTCAGGAAAGAGTGAGCAGGGCAGGTGACATCACAATCACACTCCTTGGTTTCAGATAACCCCTAGTAAGATGTGAAGCAGGCTGACACTATCCTAGGGCTTAGAGACATGGAAAAATATGACCAGATGGCAACTTCTGAGTATCACTGTTCAGCTTACAAAGCAGTCACAGTACAGAACATTTAGAAATACAGAAAAAATAAAAACTTAGAAATCACATATAATCTCAGTCCACTAAGAAATGAACTGGCACATTTTTCTTGGGTGTGAGCTTCTCTACCACTCCTCCATCTCATACTCTACATCAAGATCAGAAAGTCATGATGACTTTAAAGGACACCTAGAATCTGACCACCTCCTCTATCACCACTCTGATCTCAGCCACCATCATCTCTCACCTGGACTCCCAAAGTATCCCTCCTGGATATCTATCTTCTTTGTTCTCAGTCAGCTAGACTTTCTCTTCATAAAATAAAATATTCTCATGTTTTTTATTACTCAGGGCTAATCCAAGGCCCTTAGGTCACATGAAAGACATCCTGTAATCAGGGCACTGGGACCTTCTCTAATGTCATCTCAATTTGTTCAGTCTACACCTAAACTACAGCCTCTTTCCAACTACACTTTAGCCACACCAGTTATGCTTTTAGCTTAGGGTCTTTGCACTGGCTGTTCATGGATCAGTAATCTCTTCATCCAGACATGACAAGGCTCACAGCAACTTCATCTGTATCCAAATGTTACCTTCTCAATGAAGTCAATTTTGGCCATAGTATTTAAATGATCCCAACATGGTACTCTTTTAATTGTCTAGATGTTTTAGATTTTCTAAATTTATTTCTATTTTATGTGTATGAGTATTTTGCCTGTATGTATGTAAGTATACACATGTCATGCAATGCTTTTGGAGGCCAGAAGAGGGTGTCAGAGCTCTTGAAACTGGAGCCTCAGATGGCTGTTAGCTGCATGTGGGTGCTGGGAACTAAACCTGGATCCTCTGCAAGAGCAGCCAGTGTGCTCAACTGCAGAGCCATCTTTTAAGCCTCTTAACTTTTATAGACAATTTAGCATTATATGCGTTGTCTATATGAATATAAATCACAGCCTACAAGCAACCTTTCTTGCTAGACTGAACTCTGAGGGGACACGATTATATGCCTGTTTGTTCACTACTATGCTCAACTCACCAGGTCTGTACGGAGCACTGGCGGTGAACGTAGAGTATGTGGCATAGCCTCTGAGTGCTCTGTGCCCCCTCCTCTGTTCCAAGTGATAGTCTCTTCCTGACTCAGTACTGTGCAAGCTGACAGGTCTACACATCCCCAGGTATGTCCCTGAAACAAAGTTTTCTTCAGTGGCATTCGAGACCCGTGTGTGAAACTTCTTTAGAATAAAATGACTTGTTTTCCTCATTTTCTGTCTCCATCTCCTCACTAGCTGGAAAATAGTGCCAATTTGGCAGGAGCCTTTAATGCAAGAATATAATCACCATACTAGAATAAGAGAGACATCACAGCAAGAAACCAGGTTCCTAAATGATCTTGTACAACAGTCTCCCCTGCCCATTAGGCATTCTAATAATGCTGAACTGTTAAAAAAAGAGAGAGAGAGAGAGAGAGAAATAAGATTTCCAATCGAATTTTTTGCTGTTTTGGGGGGTTCCTTTTTACAGAAGCTTGGACTCATCCTAATATGGAAAGAATCACACAAATTCCTCTTTTATCTTATCTGATACAGTGAATCCCACTAACAATATTCCTAATATCATGCCATATTTGCATTCCTATAATGACTCATGTGATCATAGAACATATTTTAAATATTCACTACATTCTTTTGTCAGTTGAATTCTTAAAGTATTCATAAGTGACATCATTTTTAGGTGTATATATTTTTTGAGCTTTGATATCTATGCTATACCAACGACAGAGTAGATCATGGGTCAAAAGAGATAGATAGTCTCAGGGTTCACAGTGCAAAGTGCCAAAGGTTTGCATTCCATCATCAGCACTTTTGAATACTTAATCACTTTTGATGTTGACAATTGGAATTTAAGATAATTTACTTTTCAATATGTAAAAACTAGACTCTTGTCTTGCCTAGCATTCCCTTAATTACTTGTAAGAATTAAGGATTATTTTTAAATTATAATTCAATCGATGCATGTACTTTCTCTGTTTTTTTCTATAATGTCTCCTAATATTTATAGGACATTCATGTAGTCAAATTATCTGATAATTTTGAATTAATAATCTAATTCTCAAAATAGCAGATTAGGAAATACAAGTCCACAGAAAACAATTGCTTCTTTGCTATTATGTGTAAGGGTTAGACCCAGATGACTAAGCCCAGCACTCCCACTGTAATGTGCCATACTACTTTGAAACCTTAAGACATTCACCAGGTGCACAGAGCCATCCATTCCCTATATGCCCACCTGTCATCAAAAGTCTAAACCAAGCAGTGAGGAATGGGAAAAGGGAGGTTCTGGTCTTTCACCCAAACCTAGCTGAGTCTCCTAATTAGTAGCTAATGATTTGGGTTCTCAATGCATAAAGTATTAATGGAACAATTATAAGAAGAAACAGTAGTAATGCTGCCTAGAATATTAAAATAATTACAGTCTAGTTACCTAAAGCACAAGGTTAGTCTTATTTTCAAAAGGTACTCATTTACAATATATGATCTGATCACTCTAATGTTCAATAATTAAAATGTAGGAGACATAAGGAGAAAACAGTCTACTTATATAAGAAGTACTGCAGTAACTAGAGTGACAAATAATGTAGCATGGAAGTTGGGACATGTTTAAGAGTAAAAGTGATTGGGGGAAATGCTAAATCCTACAGTACACTGAAACAAGTATAAATGGAATGTTTTCTGCACAAAGTGAAAGAAAGCATGTTAATGGTGATCAGTTAAAAAGAGTACCAGGAATGATTATTTCTGTTATTTGTAATTATTTATCCATTATGAATATAATATATGTACCAGGAATGATTATTTCTGTTATTTGTAATTATTTATCCATTATGAATATAATATATGCTTTTCCTTTTATTTTCTTCAGTGATGATTGGAAAAGATGCATTGTCTAATAAAACTCTTACAGCTTTGGCCATGGAATTAAAAGGATAAAAATATATATTTATTTTGTAACCTGCCACTTTGCTGAAAGTACTGATCATTTCTAGAAGTTTTCTGGCAAAATTTTTGGGATCTATTATGTATAATGTCATATCATCTGCAAAGAGGGATAATTTGACTTCTTTTCCAATTAGTAGCCCCTTTAATTTCCTTCTCTTGATCTAGCAAGAGTTTGAAGCACTATATTGAAAAGTAGTAGAGACAGTAGACAGCCTTGTCTGGTTCCCAATTTAATGGGACTGCTTTCAAATTTTCTCCTGTTAGAATGATGTTGGCTGTTGTACATAACTTTAATTATGTTGAGGTATGTCCCATCCAGTCCAATTCCCTCTAGGAGTTTTAACATAAATGCTATTGAAAGTGTGGAGAACTTTTAAAAAAACTACAAGTGAATCTACCATATGGTCCGGTTATACCACTTCTTGGCATGTATATACCAAAAGGGCTCATCTAACTATAGAGATATATGTACACCCATGTTTTTTGCTTCTTTCTTCACAATAGCTAAGAAATGGAAGCAACCTAAGTGCACCTCAGCTGACAAATGGATAATGACAATGTGATACATTACACAATGGAGTTCTACTCAGAGGTAAAGAAAGACAGAATCATGAAATTTGCAGGTGAATGGATAGAAATAGAAATTGTTAGGCTAAGTGAAGTAACACAGACTCAGAAGAACAAGTGAAGTATGTTCTCCCTAACTTGTGGAACTTGGCACCAAATCCTCGTACGTGAGTGCTTATCCTAATGTAACCACAGGACCCAGGAAAATGGAAAGGAACCATGAAGGTAAAAGGAGAGAGCTCTAGAGAAGGGGATAGTCAAATGGACCCAAGGAAGAAATGAAGAAAATGGCAGTATTTCACTGGGATGCAGGGAAGAAAAGATATATAAGACACCATGGGGGTAAAGGGAAGAAGGTGCTCAGGGGGGTAAGAGGAGACAGATGTTACCAAGGAGAAACTGGGAGTACTTAAACTGGAAGAGGGAGTGGGAGGCTAGACAAGGAGAAATGACACGTAAATAATGTTACCCAGGTGGTGTGAAAAACCAAAGGGAAATGAATTAGTTCAAAAGCCTACTTAAAAATACACATACTATATCTATATGAGTTGCATGTGTATAGCTATTATTACAGGAAACACAGGGCCAGACAGGAGAAAGCTCTTTTTGAGTGTTGGTCAGAATAGTGTAAGAAACTCCAACAATACACAGGCTATTGCCACAGCCCTTGGTTGCCTTCCAGAACTACTACTGAAAACAAGACATACCTCAGACACAGAACTGAAGCAATGGAGCTAGAAGTGACCTGCAAGCCTTCTCCCTGAAGACTGTCACTTACAGTTCTAGAGGAAACTATGCAAGCTGCTAAGTAAGAAAATCAATGATTCAACCTAGCTGTAAAGACAAATAACCACAACAACGACGGGCACAGCAAACTGTATTGGTGCAGTAGTGGTACTTTATCTTTGAGGTAATTAACAGCTATCAAATTAGACTTAAAGCCCACTCAATGGGAGAGGACTCATGGGTGACTGTAAACATAGCCAAATACACACGGGTAGGAGAGGTCAGAGAGCCTAGAGAAAACCTTATGTCTTGTAACATCCCTAGACAAATGTAATTTCTTACTGTATGCTAAATATGGATCATTATATTTACAGAGAAGTATACCAGTCACCCCACTCATCAAAGCAGCTTTTTACAACAGATTGAGGGTATTACAGAGATCCAGAACTGGTGAAACAAAAAATAAGTGTCTGGGAGATGCCCAGCTCTAAGTGGCATATCTACAATGGAACCTCTACATCTAAGGCTCACAGAACATAGTGGAATAGGGGATAGAGAGAATACTAATGCATCTATCAACTCTCACCAGGATTTGTCATGCAACAGAGGGAAATTAACATAAAAGGCCACAACTCATCAGAGAATAGAGAATAAGAGACTTCAGAGTACATGTCCTTGGAAGGGACTTCTATATTAAACCTCACTCACTCAGCCCTCAGGGACCATAATAGACGAGGGGGAGGAAAGATTCCAAGAGTCAAGGGTGGTACATGACCATAAGGAAACAGAGTGTTCCAGGCTTCTGTGATCTTGCTCATATGAACTTACAGCAATGAGACAACATGCACAAAAACCATACAAACTCAATCAGACAAAATCCAGCATAAAACTGGGGAAATAGGCAGGAGGTCCAAATCTTAGCACAGGAACTATTGGCAGCTGATCACTGCTGAGTGAGCGAGAGTTGGTCTTCTTAAAGGGATAGGCTAAACAGGCTTCAATGGATGAACTCATAAGGAATATCTGGGTACACAAACTTGACTCAGTAGGACTTAACATATATGACAGAATGCATGAAATCATGTGGGTAGCTTATAGGGGGGTGCAGATAGAGGAAAGGATCTGATTATGATAAGGCGGTATTATATGAAATGCACAAATTTCAATAAAAATGTACGTTGGAAAAAAAGAAATAAAAATCCAAAGCAACATTCACAAATATAAAAAAAACCCAACCTTCCATTCAGCCTAAATATCCTAAGTCTAAAATGTGTGCAGACCCAGCACCAATACCTGCTCTCTTTATTTACTACCAGCTCCTTCAGTTTAGATAATCAGCCTCTGAGGATAATGAACCATTCTATCTTCATATAAGTTCTCAAGTCAAAATAATATCTTTTGTTGCATTAAGATGTTTTCATTTATTCTCTGTATAAAGTTTTTCACTGAAGAACATCCAAAAAACTAGAACAAAACAACAAACATAATGACTTCTAGTAAATGGTGGAACTCTAATTTTTTAATGGTTCTATTGGAACATTAGGAAATTGGGCTTAAGAATAATAAGGATTACTCATATACTTTAAATGCTCACTTTAGAGTTAAACAATGATTCACTTATAATTTTAGATTGTCTTTTCAAATAATATTTTTTGGATTTTTGCTTTTTATTGAGACAGGACCTCATATATCCCATGGAACTGTTATGTAGCCAACTCTGAATTCTCTGGCTTCTAATTCCCAAATGCTGGGATCACAGTGTATACCACTATGCTCAGCTTTCTTTTCAAATAATCTTATCTTAAAATAAAATATACTGCATTTAATTTTCTCCAAGTAAAGCATAGGTTTCTAGTCACAGAAAACTAGACTTTGAAGCTAAACTATTGATTTGTTCTCCTGAATTGCTAGAAAAGGGATAACATACTGCAAAAGAGGAAGAGATGGGGAGAGCAGAAGTCAGGGAAAGTGAAAGCCCCTTAGTAAGGAGCAGCCCCACTCCCAGTTATACCCAAGACTTCACGTTAGCACTAAGCTTAGCAGTTCCATCAGGTAAAGTAGAATTTGATAGTGTATTCAAGAATAAATGATGAGAGAGATCCTGCTCTTTTAAAAAAACAAACACCACAGACATGATTCTAGTCTTGATTTAGTGGACTTCCTGTGGGAAGGGTGCCTCAGACTAGAACCAGATAAAGTAGGAGACAGGTGAGGATTGTTGTTAAAAGAAAACAAAAAATAAGAAAACAAAAGAAAAAATAGGCTCTAAGAAAAATATTATCTCTTGTTATATAGGAGGTATATAAGCTAATGGATTTGGTATTCTGTCAAAATGACAACAAAAAATCTTAGCTTTTATTGAGACAAGATAACCCTTTGGCCACTCAAAGAAAGTTTATCATGGAAGTCATCAAACATTTTTAAACCCTGGAGTTGGGGATAAGGCTTAGTGGGTAAAGCACTTCCCACACAAGCGTGTGTTTGGATACCCAGGACCCAATAAAAGTCAGGTGGACAGGGCAGTCTGCTTGTAATCTCAGTATGCAGGAGGTGGAGATGGCCTCCAGGGTTCAAACTAGCTAGTCAGACTAGTAAAAACAGGGAGCTGCAGGTTCAGCCTGCCTGGAAATAAACGGTGGAGTTCAAGTCTAGGAAGACACCAGACCTCATCCTCTGGCCTCGACATACATTCACATCCACACCCACACAGATGCCCACACACCATAAACGATCACACACCATAAACGATTATAATTCTTGTATCCACGTTCTACAAGAATCATAGGATTTCCTAGGTAGCATTTTGTAGTTTTTCTTTTGCAAATTCTTGTCATGTGTAGAGGTGCCACTGTGGTCCATTACAGCTTGCTAAAGCTCACACTCTCATGGGAAAATGCCAACTTTAAAGTTATCATTTGTAAGATTATAATAAAGATTACAATGTACTTTATCTGTCAATCAACATACATAAATCTTAAGATTTAATTTAAAATTTAAGGATATAAACTCTATTTTTTAATCAAAGGAAAAAGATCAAAGAAAGAAGAAAATTGAGATTAGAAATCCCTTTTAAGCCAAATGACAATGTCTTCATAAGTTAATATTAATCCTTTAATTATAAATTTCAAAGGTCTTAGTAGTTTCTATAACCCTAGCTTTAAATAATTATGCCATATGCAGTATTTCTTAAACTTGAAAAAGATGCTGAATTGTTGCTCAGAATCTTTTAATGACACCGGGCCAGCAGGTTTCCAGAATAATCCTTCAGATATCACTTAAAATTATGAAGTGGGACCTAAGCTGGTAAACACTAGGTCAAATTCAAAAGAGCTTTTTGGTTTATACATTGCATAAAATGGTTTGTCAAGATATTTAAAAATACCAAAATGTTAAGTTTAAAATAAATATTTATACAGAAAAATTTACAAAGGAAAAGAAAGACAAAAAATTATTTATTTGAATATAAATAAAAAATATTTATATATCATAAAAGTAAAAGGCAAGTACTGATAATATTTGCCACAATGATAAGGTTTTTAACCACTAAATGTAAAATGACTTTGTGAGGAAAACAGAAGCTCAAAAGAAGAAAAAGTGGCAAAGAACATGAACAGACAATATATAAAAAATAAAAATTGTACAGCACAAATCTAGCATAAATATTTAATGTTTTAACTGTTTTTCACAAAACACCAAAAATTAAATAAAAATACTAAGGACAAAATAATCAAAAGCAAATTCAGTATTGAGGTAACTATAAATTATATAAACTTTCAGAAACGCAGTTTGACCTGCTACCTCTATGAGAATTTTAACCTAAAAAAAACTAGAAGTGTCGACAAAAATTTATGCATGAAAATGCTAATATCCAAGTTAAATAATTTGAAAACATAAATGTAAAATTCCATAATAAACGGTGCTGGTGACAAATCAAATGCTGAAGAACAATGAGAATACTCGTAAAGAGCTCCAAAGGCCATGGGAGTATTCATGACATAACATTATTTGGTATGATCTCAGGATGCAAATTTAATATGGCTGTTTTACACAGATATTATATTATTATTATTGGTAATAACTTGGAGGTTTAGTAACAGGGCTTTTCCCACAATTTTTTATTTTTCATATTTTCTAAAAATCACCTATTTAAAGAATTATTATTTTTAAGTATCCCTTTAATATATTAAGATAATGGCAAAATTTAAACATAAAGATTTTAATAAACATGAAAATTATTTACCATCACCCACTTATACACTATGGACTTTAATTTTGTTTGAAAAGGATCTTAGAAAGGCATCAAGGAGCTTCACTTTGCAAGTGTCAATCATTTATTCTCTTGGATTCTCTGTCAGGCACTGATCTTGCACAGGCACTTCATGTTTTTTGTTACTCCAGGCCACTGAAGATACCATCTTGGTCTGAGTCACTGGGGACAGTAAGGTAGGATCTGGACTTAGGGATTCTTTCACAACCTTAGCATTGTGCTACTGAAGGAACCCAGTGGTTCTTTAGAGATCATGGAGCATGGCACATTATATTTAGACTCATTATCCTAGTGTTACTGTCCTCTTCTTTGTGAACTTAAATTTATACTCAATGATAGAAACTTAATTTCTAAACTTCTCAGTTCTGATGATGTTGAACTGCTAGCAAATATTTCAACTTCCAGATTTATCTACACATTGAGCTCTCTCTCTCTTTGAATGTATGTATGTATGTATGTATGTATGTATGTATGTATGTGGTGTATGCATGTGTATGAATACATGCTGGTGCATGCTCCTGTATGTGCAAAGGCTAGAGGATGGCATCAGGTGTTCTGCTTTGCTACTTTCCACCTTATTCACTTGAGACACTGTTTTCTACCTTACCCTGAAGCTTGCCGCTCTCACTAGGTTGTTTAACTAGTGAGACTCCCTATTTGCTCCAACCCGACCCCCAATGCCAAGGTTACAGGCATGTGTTGCTCTACCAGGCTTTTATGTGGTATGCACTATGCACAAGTGCTCTTAACCACAGAGCCATCTTCCTAGCTCTGCATATTAAGTTTTTTATGACAGAGAATTAAGCAAGTTGAAGAAGAATACATCAAAATAACAAATAAATTTTCAGCTTATTAGTGTTAATTTAAAATTTCACAGAAGGATTTTAAATATTATTAATTCAAAGATAAAATAAAAACTATATCTAAGCCAGGCTTGGTGGTGTCCGCCTTTAATCCCAGCACTTGAAAAGCCTCTACAGTGGATCTCTGTGAGATGGAGGCCAGTCTACATAGCAAGTTCCAGGACAGCTGGGGCTACAGCAAGACTCTGTCTCAAAAAAACAAAAAAACTGTATCTGAGAAATATGCTTTATGTTTAGCTTAGTAGTATGAAAGATATTACAATATGAAATATAAATGAATATTTGAATACAAAGATAAATCTTGTCCTACCCAAAATATCTATAATGGGTTAAAATCACATTGGGATAAATCAATCTATTTATTTACCTACAATGCCATATACAAGGGCTACAGTGAATGACTCAGGTGAGTATTTTTTCACTCACGTAACATTTGATGAATGTCTACTTTGTGCAAAGCACTGTACTTGATTCTGGAGCTTCAGAAACTAGTATTTCACAAGGCATGCTTTCAACTCACTCAGGTCTTTTCTTCTCCTAAAACTGCTAAACTTCTTTTTCTAGTTAAGTAAAACGTCTGTCAACTGGAAATGCAAATAGTTAAATATGAAGAGTCTAGTACTTGGATTTTATTATAAATTTTGAGGTTGGTATATTCCAACAATTCAACAAAAACCAAACCCAGCACATTGAACTCCAGCATATTCAATTCTCTCTCCCCATCTACAGACTTCCTTCTTTTCTATGTCTACATTGCATGCATTGTAGATAAGCTCTTCAGTGCTTTCATTTGCATTGCCTAAAATTACTATGCTTACTTCTGCCTTCCTGTAGGATTTGCATTCTTAGTCACTTCAGGAACCCATTCTTCCTGTCATATTCCCCTGCTGCCTCTTTGGTGAGGGTGCATAGTTCCTCTTCCTATCCACAAATTCTATTCACATAGTTAGCCTGAAGCCTGACTGTACCACTATTCTTAAAACTCCTGATTTAAGCAGACCACTATAATCCTTTGTAGTGATGAATTTTTATCTTTAAGTTCTTCATTTTTTTTGAGCAAGAAACAAATTTTTATTGAAAGATTAAAAAAAATCAGATCCTATATTAAACTTTACCCACCCAGAGCTTAGAGACCATTGCAGGGGAGAGGGCAGAAAGATTGTAAAGAGCCTGGGGAAGAGGTGATTGATGATATGGAAATAGAGTCTTACAGGCTCCTGGGATGTTACTCATATGAACTTACAGCAATGGTGACAGCATGCACAAGACTCATGCAAACTCAAGCAAACAAAAACCCAGTACAGAACTGTAGAAATGGGTAGCAAGCCCCAATTTTAGCCTAAGAACTGCTGGGTAGTTGATTATTTCTGGGTAAGGAAGAGTTGATCTTTTTAAAGAAGATCTAGATAGGTTGACTAGACCCCAGTGGATGAACTTGCACCGAGGGACATCTGGATACTACACTAACTTGACTCAATAGGCTCTAGCATAAATGACAGAATGCATTAAGTGTTGGGGGGACTTCAGAAGGGTGCCAATGGGAAAGAAGACATAAAGATGATTAAGATGTATGAAATATATAAAAATTTAGTAAAAATATACAAAAAGTTTAAAATAAAAATTATATTCATATACAAAGTTACACATACACATATTCATAGAGAAAGATGAAGCTTTCCACAAGTGAAGAGGGGACCAAGAAACCTAGACTTCAGTGTGCCCAGGGGGTGATCTGGGATTTAAGGGTTTTAGTGGTTTCCCCTCCCCTAATTTTGGATTGGTCAACTTAACCAAAGACTGATAGGTCACATCTCCAAGCTGAGACATTCAGGGCTATTTGAATCTAAGGTCAGTTGAAGGGGCCAAGTCAAGAGTTAAAAATAAGGCCTTCCTGCCATAGAGCAGGAAAGAGCAGGAAGTACACCATCTTTATTACTTCTCAGTGACCCCGTCTACTTACAGGGACTTAGTCCTGTATAGTCCCTCTGCAGACATAACCCTAAAATCAGTTAATATACTGGTTCAAATCTGGGAATAGATGTAACCCATTTTCACTGTGAAAATCTAGAGATCCAACTCTAAAGTTTCTTTTACAGATGGGACTAATGTCCAACTGGAGTATCAGTTTCCACCCTCCTGTGTAGACTCTAGACAGGTGTTGATTTAGTAGGTAGAAATCAAGAGTTTCCTTTTAGCAATTTTTGGTTAGAGAATCAAGGAAAGTTTTTGGAAATGTTGTATTTGAGCTATTGTTTTTCTTTTGAGACTGTTTGGAGGGTGACTTTTGATTGGGTATTTTTTTATGTGTGAGGGGGTATGGGCATGTCCTGCCCTGAACTGTCTATGTAGTTTCTATCTTCTGTTCTCATCAATTCCCTGAACAGGTTATCCTAATTGCCAGTATTGGATTGGGATGATGGTCAACTCTGGATTCTTCCAGGTAAAGGGGGCATCTGGTGTGACAGTAAGGGTACCCCCTGTAGTGAGCCTACTGATACCCCCAAAATATATAACTCTGAGTTATAGAAAGGAAAGGAAGTCTGGTGTTTGGAAAGAGACATAAGGAAGAAGTAAAGCAAGTTATTAGCATTACAAGTTCTAGACAGGGAACCAGAAGAAGCTAAAATAGAGGATTTATTTCAAAATCTTCAAATTAAAGTTCATTAAAATCTCTTGATGATCTCTAAAAGCATCCATCTATTGAGTTCGTCATTTTTCTTTTTGTCTCCAAGACTGGACTTTAGAGTGATGAACCCTGGATGTGTTTTCAGGTACTCTGATAGACGTCAGAGTGGCTAGAATAGAAGTCTGAGGTCCCTCCCAGATGCCTTTAGACCATGGTTTCACTCAGCAATATTGAAGAAATTTTTCCTTGATGTTGACTCTCCTCTTTGTAGACTGGACACTGGTTAGAGTCAACTCGGTGAGGTCTCCACATCTCCCAAGCTTTTTTTTTGTACGTCCCAAGAAACCTTCTCTATTTGGACTTTTACATGTTCTTCTTTTTCTTGTGGTCTCAGAATATCTTATAAAGGAGGCAGGGTGAGGATTCTGAGACTGCCAATTTGTCAAGGTAGCCTTGGTTCCAAAGGGACAAGAGTCCATTATGGTGGGGAGGCATGGTGTCAGGAGGTGGCTGGAGCAGTAGCAGAAAGCAGAGGCTTACATCTTCACGCAGGCACAGGAAGCTAAACTCTTCTCAAGTTCTGTCACGAAATTCTGTATCTTTATCAACCCTCCTTCTGCCCCTCCTTATGTAAGAGGCATGCCTCCTGCCTCTTACACATAATATCAACTACTGGTGAGCATCTACTATGTGCCAGGTTTCTCTAGCATCAATGATGCTACAGACAAGTTTCTCTACTCATGGAGCTCATATTCCAGTGGGTGGTAGAGAACAGAGCATAAATAAGCAAGTACAAATATGATTTTAGACTATCAGATGGGCTAGAAAGACATTAAGAAAAAATGTGGTTAAGTAGGACAGACTGTAGATGAAGAAGACCTGGAAAGAACCTTTGAGGAATGTAGAGGAACAGGAGGTAGGCTAGCTATCAGAAAATCAGAGAACATTCTGGGTAGAGGTGGCAGTTATGTATAAGGACCAAGAAGCAGAAGAGAATGGCATATTCCAAAAACAGACTTATGTCTCATGTTTCTGCATCCTTGTAGTCAGGAGCTGAGGTGGGCTTGTCCTGAGATGTGTATCTCCTCCATGGGCAGAGGGCACGCCATCAATCATCTGTCATTTTCCAGATGATTAGTCCCTTCTCTCCTATTTCAAAACGCTCAGGTCTGTTCAGTGTGGAATACACTCTTCCTGGCTCCTGATGTTCTCTGCAAGTCCAGCTTCCTAGTTTTAATATCATTTTTCCCAGTCAACAGGAGGTTCCTCATCTGCACTGTCTCTCTCAACTTTGACAATGTTTGTCTACACTGTCATTTTAGTACACTGTCATTGTAGTACACTGTCTAAGATCATCAGTGACTTCTCAGTTTCAAATCCAGTGACCTGTCCTCAACCCTCATCCATCCTGACTTTCTGTCACATTCTTGAGAATCTTGCTTTCAAAAGTTTCTTTTTCTCTGTTTTCATGAAAATACAGTTTTTTCATGGTTCTTTTACCTTGATGACCCTTCCTTGTTGTCGTCCAACCTCTCAAATGTTTCTTTCTTCTCTTCTTCTCCTCTCTCCCTCTCCTCCATTCTCTCCCTTTCCTCTCTCTCCCTACTTCCTTACTCCTCACTTCCTCACAACAGTTTTACTCAGAGGCCTCAGGACAGGCCTTCCCTGTGGGCATTCTACAGCTGTTTTTCCCAGTCCTGCCTTCTCTTCAGGTATCCAGAAACACTGGACAGCAAGTGAGCACCATCGCTCAGTGTTAAGGCAGCACTTGCAACTCAACACATCCCTAACCACTCATCTCTACATCTCCAATCCTGAAACTTCTCTCATGTTGGCAAAGGATTAACAATAAGTTGGTACTTAAAAAGACTCATCAGTGCCCTCTCTGCAATGATTCTCAAGCAAGTTCTTCCTGTCCTTTGGCCACTGAGAAATCCCATTATCTCACATGTACCTCTAACAAGTCCTCAAGGCCCTATCTCCTGTGCTAGTCCAGTCCCCATCTCCTTCTACTACAATTGCATCATAAGAACACGGATAGAATGATTCTCCTAAGAACCATCTGAATTGTGACACTTCATTTCTCAGAGATCTGCAGTAGTTTCTCTCCATTTCCTCCAGGCAGTGTAGTCAGGTGCTCCTTAAGCACCAGCCCCTTCTCTACATCACCCTGTATGGCTTTGTCTGCTCTTACATTTGTTTTTCTTATGGAAATGGAAATGCCAGCTCTACATCTACTACTTAAAAATTCCACATGTTACTTAGATCTAATTTAAATGGTATCACTTCTGGTTAACTTTCTCTAATCTCAGCAGAAAATATTTTTCATTCTCCCCACATTATATGTATCTTCACAAATACACACATATTTTTTCTTTTGGTCTCATATTTTATATTCTCTTTGAGGATGATATCCATTCCTCTTATTTTGGTGGGGGTATGTTTCTAGTACCTGGGAAAATGCCTTCTTGGGACATGGAAAATTTCCCAAAAAGTTGAGTGGAAGATCAGTCTCTCTCTCTCAGGTTCTTGTTTGCCTGCTGTCATCTGGGTCTGAGCCTATGCTGCATGAGGACATGAGGAGGCTCCCCTAATTCCTGAAACCCTGCATGCTTCAGCATCAGAGCTCACTAACTACTTTGCACTACTTCAATGGCATTATCACTACCAACCCCTTCTGCATGTTTAAAGGGCACCTCAGCCTAAATATGTCCTGAATGGGCAGAGTTCCACTGAACAACTCACCTTTTCCAGAGTCATCTCTGTCTCAGCAGCATGTGTCTTTTTCAACTCAACTTTCATCCTTTCTGATTCAGCCTTCAGTTTGTTGACAGCAGTTTCATGGTCCCGTGCAGCCCTCTGCTTTTCCTCTTCCCGAAGAAGACCAAGCTCTACCAGCTGCTGTTTCCTCTGTGAGTTCACGCTAATCAGCTCTTCCCTCAGCTTGTGAACCTGGGCCTCCATGTCTTTAATAACCTTGAAAGGCAAAATGGGAAAATGGACAGAGGATATGAACACAAGGTCTCAAAAGAGCAACTGAACAGAACAATACGCTGAGTATGCCAAGGCTCACTCTCCCTTCACACTTCCTATCCCAATGCCGTTTCTGCTTCTGGCTCTTCAGTCGCATGCCATGCCCTCTCATCTCAGAGGCAAACACCCTCTGGAAAAAATTCTCCTATACATTGTCTTTAAACATCACACTGCCCAATTTTACTTGTCAAATACCTATGTAAGTGGGACATTATGTATGTTCTTCTGAAGCTGTCTTTTTCAAATATTCAACATTATGTTCTTGAAATTTATCTAGTGTTCTCTATTGTGTTCCCCTTTATACTGCTGAATTTTGCTTTCGTTTTCATTATGTCCTTCCTTCTATTTTCTTCAGGCTTGTTTTCTATTCTTTTTTCTAATTTTCTATTTTGAATATCTATCTCATTTTTATCTTTTCTGATATTTAAGCTTAAAATTATGCCTTGCTTTAAATTTCATCTGTTCAGTTGAGACACATGCTATTCTCATTATCATACAGTCTAATACATGTTTAACTTCCTTTATTCTTTTTCTTTGGCTTATGAACCATTCAAAAGTATGACTTAATTTCCAAATTCATGGAATACATCAGTATCCTAAGGCTGCCATAATGAAGTACCACAACTGAGTGGTTAAAAGAAAAGAAATTCATGGTTCTAGAGCTAAAAACCAAGGTTTTGACTGGATTGGCTTCATCTAGAGGCCCTGAAAAACTCATTCTAGGCATCTTAGATGCTGATACTTGCTGGCAATCCTTAGGTATTGCTTAGTTTCTAGGCATAGCATTATAGTCTCTAACTCCACCTTTGCAAGGATTTTTCTCTCTGTGTGTGTTGTCTGTGCTTCTGTGTTTCTTTTTATAAGGGCACTGATCATACTGGATTTAGGGTCAGAAAATGATACAATCATCTTCAACTAATTCTTTGAAAACTGTTAAGATTGTTCGATGGCAAGTAAAGTTTTAAAAAACCTTCATGTAAGCTTATTAAGACTCTGACTCAGTGCTAAGGATTTTGAGACACAATTTTTATTTTTTCTTTTTGGACAGGGTCACATTTAACCCACAGTTGGATAGGAACTCACTATATAGCCAAGGCTAGCCTTGAACTCCTGATCCTCTCGCCTTTACCTTCCAAGTGTTAATATTACAGACACAAGCTACCACACCAGGCTTGAGACACAGTAGTTTTGTTTCTGGTTCACTAATTTCCAACCTACCCATATACTATGAATATGGTCTTTTTGTGTACTAGCTTTATACATGTTGATGGTCTAACCGATCCCTGACATAAATAGGTCAGGAACTTTCATTATTGTTTCCTATGCTTCATGAAAGTGGAGAAAACAAAACAACCAAACATAAAACAAACAGCAGTTCATATTTAGTCAGTTTAGGAAACACCTTCAAGGTCAGAGCTTCCTTCAGCCTTCTGCTTATGTATCTAGGTTTCTGCTTCCATCTAGTCTCTGGGTATCCTAATTAATAAACAGCTTATGGGTACACTAAAAAGATGTTCTTTTAAAATGTATCTAGTATTTTTAGCTCTTTGCAAAGCAAAAGTTGACTAGGGAACTTGGTTTGCCATGGTGCCAGATGAATATGTAGTTCAAGCTTAAGAAAATTTCTTATGCTCTTGTAGCATCAAGGGTTTATAGCTGGATTTTCTGTCCTGTTCCCTCAATCTACATGTCTGTTTTTGTCAGTCCTATGTTGTTTTTGTTACTATAGCCCCATAATATACCTTGGAATCAAGTAAGGTGATACCAACCAGCTTTATTTTTGCTCAAGATTGCTTTTGCTACCCTGTCTTTTGTGGTTCCAAATGAATTTTAAAACAGGAAAAGAGAATATGATCAAAGTACATTATACATATGTATGAAAAATAAAAGAAAAAAGAAAGTTTATTATATAAAATGGAACAATAAAAAGAAAATGTTTCATTATTATCATTGCTATAAATGCAACATTTCCAAAAACACTAAAATTGTTTTATGTCTGATGTTTTTGAAATAAGCATTGCAATATTCTCTTGACTAGAAACTAGAAATACTAAAAGTTACAGTAACATAAAAGTAATATCATCATGCTGAGAATAATAATACAAACCTATTTTTAATATATTGCTCAGTGGGTAAAGTACATGCTATCTAGGCCTGAAGATCTGAGTTTGATCCCCAGAACCTACAGAAATGTAGGAGAGAACTGACTCTAAAGTTGTCCTCTGACTTCCATACATACACTGTGGCATACATGCCCTCATACACATATACACACATACACACACAAAACACAACACACTAGATTTGGGGGATTTTTCAAGACAGGGTCTCCCTGTAGCTCCTATTCACTATGTAGACCAGACTGGCTTTGATCTCATAGACATCTGCCTACCTCTGTCTCCCAAGGGCTGAAACTAAAGACATGCCTCATCATGCCTGGCTGTACCACACTAAATACCTCTTAAAAAATAAAATACAAAGTTAAATGAGGGAGTGGAAACCTTGTAAGACCTACGAAATAGTGTCTTCTGAACATGATGTGGCTGTGGCACTGATGAACTCACACAAGCTGTGGTTGCCTGAACAAGATCAAGCCACTCAAAATTCCAGCAAGAAATGTGGAGGGGCATATGAAGCTGAAGAGCTTCAGGTAATTGAAGGCTTCTGGGCAGAGTCAGTTTTCTTCAGGGATGTAGCCCTTGATGGACTGTCGATGCTCCAGTGGATAGCTCTATATCCTTGTGCTAACTGGATTCAGTGATTATGAAACAAAAAAAGGAGGGCATGAAGTCAGGAAGGGCAACTGGGAGGGATCTGGAAGGCATTGGAGGGAGGGATTATGGATAAGTAGATCAAAATACATTTTATACATGTATAAAATTCTCAAAGCATGAAAAAATATTAAAAATCATAATAAAAACTACAACTACCTCACTGTCTACAAGAATATTATATTCATCTGTTTTGATTATTAACTTTATTATTTCTGTGTTTTAGACAACAGTTGTTAGAGTTTTGAGGATTTGGTTTGTATAAGACATCTTATATAGACTGACTTAATCTTGTAGCAGCTCAATGTGACAGACATTAATGTACAAGTTTTCCTCTTGCACTGTGGACTGTGGTCACTCACTGGTCCATTCACTTTGTTCCCTACTGACAGTATGCAAGTGGCAACATATACACATTTACACTGGAAAGTGTTTGATGGAACTGATGAAAGCTCCCGAAGTCAACTGAAATTTTCACTCTGCCTCTCTGAAAATGCCCAGCTGAAACTGCATCTGGAGAACGTGTAGGAGGACTTCCTAAAAAAGCCAATTTTCACAAATGTGTGGAAGAAAAGATAAGAGTTTTTTTCCTTCTGAAAACATAATGTTTTAAAGCTTATTTGCTTTTCCCTTTCATAGGTGTATTGATATTTGTATATCAATAGACAGCAATCAATCAATTGTCCTTGAAAATAAAGTCTCTCTTGCTGTTTGTTCTTTGTTTTATAATGATTCCTCCTTAATTAAATTGTGAATAGATGAGAAATCTGAGTGGACAGACCTGAACAGAAACAGAAACAGAAGTCATGCTGTTTTTTCCTAGGAGAAAGATTCTTTGAAAAGTTCAGTGGTGCAGAGGGTGAAGCAGGATGAGCCTGCATCCAATCGATACTGGAGAAACCATGGGAGACAAGACTATAAAAGTTACAAAGCAAACCTGAGAAGCTCTCAGGTAGCAGAAAGGGAGGTCTAATCTGGAGACCAGATATGTGGAAGGAAAGGGTGCAGCGTGGGGAGAAAACAACAGGAAGCTGATGTGAGCAGAAGGGAAGAAGAAAGCTTCATCCAGGGCTGTGCTTCTCCCTGCCATCCTACAGGACAACCTAATCTTGTATATTTGTCTTATTGGCAATTACTGATAATCACATGATAGGTTTGTGAACAAATTGCAAAGATATTTTGCCTTTAGGATATATTACCAAAGTTACTTGGTAAAAAGATATGAATAACTTTTAAGCTTTATTCTTTCAAATAGCTCTACAGAGAAACAGAATCCACTTCCAGAGTGGACCACAACATGTGTGCACCTTTGCTGCAATTGATGCTTCATCTCATTTTGTACATTCTATCAGCTGACTGGATATGTGATGATGAGTTAGAGGAAGGTGGCTTTAATTGCTAGCAACACTTACACACACACACACACACACACACACACTTACTTTAGTTTAGTGGTGATTTTCCAATAGAAAAACTATACTGAAAAATTCGTCAACTAATTGTGAAATAAATGAAATGATAACAGAATTCAAGAGTGAAGTTGTCACATGTCAGTGGCATGAACTGGTAACTAAAACACTGAAAGTACCAAAAGAAACATGAAATAGGTGCAGTTATTCTTCCTTAATAGAATATTAAGGTTTCTATAAAAAAACTATGTGACTGATATAAAAGAGATTAATTATTAAAAAAATTAAAGATCAACAAAGGCTGTGGGACACACTGCAACAACAATTTTTTATCAAGATGACTGTGAGAGCCTGAATGAGAATGCCCCCATAGGCTCCAAGTATTTGAACATTTGTTCAGTTGATGACATTGAACTCAGCTGTTTGGGGAGGGTCATGAAACCTTTACAAGGTATGGCCATCCTGGAGAGAGCACATCACTGGGTGTGGGCTTAGACAGTATATGGGCTCATCCCACTTCCAGTTTGGCTCTCTGCTTCCTGCATGTGCCTAAAGATGTGAGCTTTCTGTGCTCCACTCTGGCTGCCTCCTGTTGTCATGCGTCCTCTGCCATGATGGTCTCCTTCTTATCCTTCCAGAACCCTAAGTCAAATAAACTCTTCCACATGTAAGTTGCCTTGGTAATGGTGCTTATCACAGTGATACAGAAGCAAACTGATATAACGACTTACAATTAAGAGTTAAAAACATGCCAGCTAGTTTCCTTAAAAAGTAAATGAATCTCAAAACCACTCAGAATATGACAAGCTCTGGCAAGAGAAGGACAAGGTTCCAGCATTCTAGAAATGATTATGAACTTCAAGAATTGGTACTATCAAACTAATCTCAAACAAAATTTTAAAATAAACAATAAAAATAAAATGCATGAATGTTCAGGAGATGCTCATAGTTAAGAATCATTTAGATTATTTCCAAGTTGAAATTTTATTCTTCAGGCATTACTGAAATAAATGCCCATCAGTAACTTCATGATAATATAGAGTTAAATTTGTCATCTTTGTAAAAATGTTTATAAACAATCACAAGAAACTGAAATCATTCAGTGTCACTTAAAATTATATGTAATTTACTGCTTTTAACACCTATTAATTAGGCTATAATATGCAAAAGTCATCATGATATGGGACGTCAAAGAAAATTTCCCTAAGGAATTCTAACAATGCACACACACACACATACACACACACACACGCATGCACGCACACGTAACATAAGAGATGACAAAATACAGGAGAGTTAAGATGAGGGAGCAGTTACTTCTGATTTTTTTTTTATTTAAAAACTGAATAAAGTTGAATTACTTCAAACAGACTTGAATAGATGAATGAGTACCACTGGGGGACAGGGACAGACATGGGTATTTCAGGTAGAAAAAGAATGAGCAGCATGGAAGAAATGAGATACCAAATTAAAGAGGAATGGGGAAATTTGTAAAAAAATGGTACAAATACTGAAGAACCATGAATGCTAGAAACTGGATTGATTCCTTGCACTCTCAAGAGTTAGGAGGAGAATGCATTTGAGCACATTTTAGAAGTAGAAACTCAAAGACTGAATACATGTAGAAGGCAAGAGGGGATAGGGAATGCTGGTGACTTAAGACCCTGACTTCAGCCTGTTTTGCAGATTAGATATTCCCAGAGGCCTTCAAGAAGTGCAACAACTAAATCTTGCATGGGATATAATTTTTGCTGTTTCTTTGGTCATAGGAGAAACATACAATGGGGGAAATAAAACAAAGACAAAAGCCCACACAGGCAGAACTGTCTGTGCTGAAAGCAGGGAAATGTACAGTTAATACACACAGTAAGGCATCACAGAGGCAAATGGCAGCATCAGCATCATAGCTTCAGTGCAAGGAACACAGAGCAGAACACAGCTGACCTGGATAAAGCAGAGAGCCTGCAATGGGGGAAGAGGCTCCAGATCAAGTGCTTTGTACTCTCGACTGAAGCACATACAAATTCTTTTTGAAAGAAAGTTTCCTCAATTAAATGGCTCCAAGTTTCTTATAAATTAATATAAGCTAAAAATGAGAACATAGAAAAAATCATTTTTAAAAAAAGCACCTCAGAAGAAACAGCTCTCATCAAGCACTTCAGATTATGGGGATTATCAGAAAAAGAGCATAAATCAAGTATGTGCCAAACAACTGGACACAATCACCAAAGTGACACTTTTAGAAAGAATGAGTGGCTTATGGCAAAGAGTGAAACCCACTATAGGACTTAATAACTCACCACAGTAATTTGAGGAAAAATGAGACAGTCTAAATATGTTTAAATAGAGTTTCAGAAAGTGAAGAGGGGGGATGACTACAGGAACATCTGAAAGATGATGGGGAAGAGTTTTCAAAAAAAGGAAGAAGAGACTTCTCAGAAGTAGGAAGTAGAATACATGCCCAGCAGGAGGACACAGAGGAAGGGCCAGGTTCCATTTCCTAGGAGGATGCTCCAGAAAAAGCACTATGCAAAGCAAAATAAATCAAATATAGGGAGGAAAATACTGCATGCTCTCACAAATATGTGAAATCTAAGAATACAGATCAATAAAATATTGAGAGAACAGAACAGTGGTCACAAGGGATGCTGGTAGGGGTGGGAGAAGAAAACGGGGATTTGAAGGTGAGAGGACAGCCTTGATTCTGGAATTGTGGTTGCCCTTAGTGCAGCTATGGTGCCCTCCGGGGAACCTGGAGCAGTGGTTGTCTCCCATCAGCCTGGGGTTGTGGTCCCCTCCTGTGAGCTGGAACTGTGGTTTTCTCCCATAAGCCCAGAGTTGTGGCCTACCTACTATGAGCCAAGAGCTAAGATCCCTTCTCTGAACATGGAGCTATGGTCGCCTCTCAAGAGCCTGGAGCTGCAGTCCCCAACCATGAGCATAGTTCCTTGTTCCTCTGATAGTGGGGCAGATTGGAGGATGGAGGACTTCCCAATGTTGGGCAGCAATTTCAGGCTTCTGAGTGGCTGCACTCTCCACAATTCCCTCTCCAGAGGTCCTAGATTGTGCATGGCAGTGGCTTTGCCTCTTTATTGGGCTTATGTAAGGGACAGGGGAAGTTTCTGTCATTTTCAGAGTCTATTTGTGGGAGGACTGATTCTCAAAAAAGAGACTCCCGGCCTCCCTTAGATGGCCAGCTTTGCTCTTGATTTCATAACTGACCTTGGGCAACTTTCCATTCCCAGGCACGAAGAGATTTTCCACAATTTTTCATTTACTCTTCTACAGGCCCAGTGTAGCTTACTGTGCTCAACAGAAAATATAAATCATCTAATTGAACTTCTAGAGATAAATATCACAATCTAGGAAGTTAAAAAATTAAGAAAAATCTAAACTGCAAACATAAAAGTTATATTTTGAAGGGCAAGATAAAATGATTTCTAATTTCATTTATACACTGAAATATCTGACTATGCTAATCATTATCTAATGTCTTTTATTAGATCATTATAATGACAACATGCTAATCTATAAGTATGCTAATTTTTATTTCAAATGTGTATTAAATTGGAATATAATTATCTCTGGTTGTAAATTCCTCTTATAGGTGCAACAAGTTAAGCAGTGGGTCATATCAGTTGTTGTGCTACATAAAATGTAAGAACCAAACAAAATAATATAAGAAATATTTTGTGAACCATTTTGTAATAATTGGGATATAATGATGAACATAAAGTCCAATGCACTTTTAGAACCTGCCAGATACTGTGGTAGTCCATACATGAAAATATTGTTTTATTTGTGAATATAAATCTTGATTTAAACTGAACAAAATAAAATTGCCTCAAAATAACAGTCTAGATTTATTAACATCCCAACAGTGGTTAGTCAGACCACCTATAGTATCTACAAAGACTTCACATTCTTCCAACACCCACAGTCTGGTTTCTCCTGGAGACTTCTGACAAGATGACTGGCGCAGCTCCTAGAATTATATCCAGACACTGAAATGAAACTGGAAAGAGAGCATTCCTTTAGGGAAAGAAATTTTCCTTAAACTACACTGCAGATAAATCCTCACAGTTAACTCCCTAATACTGTATAATATGCCTAGATTTGGTCTAGTCACTGATAAGCAAAATGAGCATACCATGAATGGGTGAGACCAACTAGGAAATACCACAAAGGCTGGAATGCAGAAGACTTCTGGAGGGATGAACATTACCACTGGTTATTGTATGCATGTATAAAATATTAAAATGAAATCCATTGTTCAATGAATACTCACAAATAAGTAAATAATTATGCAAACAAAAGTCATTTAGAACTTGACAACAAATATTCTTTGATACTAAAAAAATTATCAAACTGATAGGAACATACTTTTCAGTAAAAATTTTGAATATTAATGGGCTAATTTCTCTAATCAAAATTCACAGACTAGCAGATTAGATTAAAACAAGAAAAATCTATTTGTTATCTCCAAGAAATATAACTTATTATCAAATACAAATGCCAGTAAGGTGAAAAGATAGAGAAAAGTATTCCAAGCAAACAGAAAGCAAGCAGAGCCTGCTCTTCTGGTATCAGACAAAAAGGGAGATTTTATAAGAAATACTGATGAAATTCAGAAAATCATTAGGAAATATCTTTAAAACATATTCAACCACACTAGATAAGTCTAAGATAAATTAATGCATTCTAGATGTATATAACCTACCAAAATTAAACCAAGATAAGATAAATAACTCAGATTTAAAAGAAACAAAGAGATTATAGTAATAATTTTAAAATCTCAACTAAAAGAAATGTTCAAGCCCAGATATTCACTTATGAGATCTACTGGGCCTTTAAAGAATAACAGCAATGCTTCTCACACTACTCCACAAAACTGCAAGGGAAAGATTATTACCAATCTCTTTTTATGAAGCCAGAATTATCTTGATTCCAAAGCTGGATAAAGAGACACAACTACAAGAGAAGAAATGGAAGCCAATCTCCTTGATGAACTTGAATGTAAAATTTTAAACAAATGCTTGCAAACAAAATTCAAGAAAATATCAAAAAGATCATTTTGATTAAGTTGGCTTCATTTCAGAGAGGCAAGGTAGTTTGATAAATGCAAATCAATTAATGTAATACATCATATAAATGGATCAAGAACAGAAATCACTTGATTATCTCAACAGATGTAGAAAAAGCTTGACAAAATCAAACATCTCTTTATGATAAAAGCCCTAGGAATAGAAGGAACGTATCTCAACATAATAAAGGCTATATATGACAAACCTATTGCTAACTTTATACAAATTAGGGGAAAACTGAAGATTTCAAAGAAAATAAGGAACAGGACATGGGTGATCACTTTTTTTTAATTTTTGTTCAATACAGTGGAGTCTTGGAGCAACAAAATGAAAGAATGAAATAAAAGAGATAAAAAAGTCTATCTTTATTTGCATATGATACAATTCTATATGAGACTCTGAGGATTCCACCAAAAAAAATTTTTAAAAAACCTTTTAGAGCTTGTAAGTACTGTCAGTAATGCGGTAAGATATCAAATTAATATACAAAATCCACAATCTTTGTACATACTAAAGACAAGCATTCTAAGAAAGAAATCAGAAAAACAATACCAATTGCAATTGCCTAAAAAATTTATCTTGGAATTTACAAAACAAGGAAGTTAAAGACCTCTACAATGAAAGCTTTAAAACACCAAAGAAAGAAACTGAAGATACTAAAAATTGTAAAGACCTCCCTCACTCAAGGATCGGAAGAATTAATATTGTGAATATGACTATAGTAAGTACTAAAAGTAATCTAGAGATTCAACGCCATCACCATTAAAATTCATATGGAAGCACAAAAGACCCCCAATAGGCAAATCAGTCCAGAGGAAAAAGGACAATGCTAGAAGAATTCATTATGCCTGATCTCAAGTCATACCACTCAATGAAACAAAACAGCATGGTCCTGCCATAAAAGCAGAGAGGAAAATCAATGAAACAGAATGGAGGGGTCAGATATAAAGCCATGCAGTCAATATCATCTGAGTTTTGATAGAGATGTCAAAAATATACATTGAAAACAGTTCCTTCAACAAATGAGGCTGGCCAACCGGATAGCCAGACATAGAAGAGTGAAACTAGAGCCCATCTCTTAGCCTGTGTGGAAAACAACTCCAAAAGGATCAAAGACCTTAATGTAAAAACTGAAATTCTGGTAATGGGAAAAAATAGGAAAAAACAAGATATTGGCACAGGCAAGGACTTTCTAAACAGAAGTTTAATCACTCAGAAAATAACACCTGTAATTGATAAAAGGACTTCATGAAGTTAAAAAGCTTTGCAACAATGGAAACAATCAATAGAGGGAAGATAGCCTATAGAATGAAGAAAATTGTGTGCTAGTTACACATTTGGCAGGGCCAAAACAAAAAAATCAAACCAAACAACAACTACAATAACAAAAACACATCTGACAAGGAACAAGAAGAAATCAACCCAATCAAAATGAAATATTGAAATGCACACACAGTTTTAAAAGTTGAAGTACTAATGGCCATTAAGCACACAAAGAATGTTTAACCTCACTAGCCATTAGGGAAGGCAAAATTAAAACTACATTGAAATCTCACCTTGCCTTAGTCAGAATGTAGTTGTCAAAACAAACAAACAAACAAACAAATGGGCTGGAGAAATGGTTCAGTAGTTAAGAGCATAGGTTGTTCTTTCAGAAGACTTAAGTTTGGTTCTCAACACCCACATGATGGCTAACAACTGTTTATAACTCCAGTTTCAGGGGATCCAACACTCTCTCTGACCTCCATGGGCATTGGACAATACAGGTGGACTTACATACACGCAGGTAAAAAAGAACCATATATATAAACTAAAATTAAAACAAATAAAAACTAGTGAGAATGGAGCCAAAAACAACTAGACAGTGCTGGTTGAAATGTGAACCCATCCAGACACTATTGGAATCAGTATGGAAGTTTCTAAAAAAACTGCAAATATAAATGCCACATGACCCAGCTCTAACACTCCTGGGGATTTCCAAGACTCCATGTCAACACATCACAGTTTCCTGTTTCACTACTCACAATAGCTAAATTATGGAACCAACCTAGGGGTTAAACAATAAAGGAAGTGATAAAATGTGGTATATACACAGTGGCATAGTTTTCAGTCAGAAAGAAGAATGAAGTTATGTAGTTTGCAGAAAAATGCATACAACTGGAAACAACCCTATTAGCCAAATTAAGCCAGTCTCAGAAAAACCAATGTTTCATGTACCCCATCTGTGGGTATTAGATATTTTACAGATACATAAAATTATGAATGTATATATGACATGAAAGTAGAACCAAAACTGTTCAGGAAAACAAGAACAATAAATAGCAGGGAAATGAAGAAAAGGCAGAATAATGGACACTCTGGAGTAACATGCCCATGGTACACAATACACTTAGGTGAAAATGGTTTTAGACAATCCGGTATATCAAAATATTGAATTTAACAAAAATTCAGAAAAAGATTTATATACAATTCTAAAAACTAAGCCTCTTTGAAAGACATTAAATATGATTTAAATAATAGAGATAATATTATGGTGATGGAAAGCCTCTCCAATAGTTAGCACCAGACTTGTCTTTATCATCAACAAAAGTCCAATTAAAATATAAAGAAAAGTTTTCAAGAAAGCGACACAATATTTTTAGCAGAAGGTAGGATGATCATGAATCTGGGCTAGCCTAAGATATACCGAGAGATCCTGTCTCAAAAAGGCAGCAACACTGGGTACTTTGGTACACGGCTGGAATCCCAGCCAAGTTCAGCCTGAGTCACACAGCAAGACCGTGATTCAAAAACCTGGAGATAAACTGGGTGTGGTGACACATGCCTTTAATATCAGAATGTTGGAGGCAGGGATAAGTAGATCTCTATGAGCTGGAGGACAACCTGGTCTATTAAGAGAGTTCAGGCCAGCCAGGGCTACACAGTAATCCCTGTCTCAAACAAAACAAAACAAAACACCTAGGGATGTAGCTCAGTGGCAGAGCACCTGTCAATATGTTCAAGATTTGAAATTCCATCCCAGTGTAAAAACAAAGCAAAACAACAACAACAGCAAAATAACCAAGAAGAAAGAAAAAAATACAGGTGCCCAACCAACCAATAAAAGTATGATATTCCCTGTAATCCCTGGACCTAATAGTATTACAATAGTTAAGGAAGTATAGTATTAGAAGAGAGAATGGAGAAAAAGTTGACTGATGTAACAGAACTGAGAGCCTAGAAATTTACTCACATTGGATAGAACTGGCATAACAGTATAATGAGGGTGTAAAAAATTGCTTTAAAGTTATCTATGTGAGAAAAAAATGAAAACAGACTCATATCTTAGATAAGAGATAAAAATCAATGCTTTCAAATCTTTGCTAACAACATATCTGAGAAAGGATTCATACCTAGAATACACAAAGAACTCAGAAAATTAAATAATAAGAACTCAAACAACCAAACCAATAAATGGGCTAATAAAACAAGGAGACAAATCTCAAAAGAGGAAATACAAATGGCCAATAAAGAGATGAAAAACTTCATACTCATTAGCCATCAGAGAAATACTAATAAATGTTACAGTGAGATTCCATTTTACAAATAAGAGAGAATATATGTGGATAAAAGGGAATCCTTACACACTACTGGTGGGAATGTAAATTAGTGCAGCCACTATAGAAGTCAATGTTGAGGTTCCTCATAAAACTAATATGACTGTTACACCACTGCTGGGTTTTACACAATGATATTTCATTCAGTCACGAAGAAGAATGAAATCATGTTATCAAAAGGAACATGGATTAATTGGAGATAATTACATTCCATGAAGAAAGTCTCAGAAAGACAAACATTCCATGTTTTTTTCTCATTTGTGGATCATAGATTTTATATAGATACAAAATCATGTGTGCATAGATGACATTAAAGTGGAAGCACAATCATCTAGGTGACTGAAGGAAACTAATGGGAAAAGGCACAATAAGTGTACAAAGAGCTGTCCAGTGTCATTAGCCATCCGAAATTAAGGTCATTTTGATATAATTGGACAGTCATTGTATTTACAGATTAGAAATGTGATAATATCAAAGGATGTGTTTCAACAGATACTCTAGCCTACTACTAACTTGATTGCACATCTCTAAAATTTTATTGTAAATTCATTTGGTAGTACCTGTAAGTTAGAACATTTCATAAGCTAAGCCAGTAATTTACATGAACTCTCTTGTACATGTGCATCAGGGAAAAGTGTAAGGGTGTACAGAGCAGCAGTTTTTAAAACGCATAATTGTGTCTAAATGCTCGTCACAATTAATTGGCTCCTTTTCAAATCACAAGATATTATATACAGCAGAATGAACTAACCAGAATTACACACAAGGCAATGAATGAATATTAAAAAATGCTGAATGAAAATTGCAAATCAGGTATGCAAGTATTTTTGTGAGGTTCTAAAACAAACATTTAAAAAAGTTCTAATCAGAGAATACATATGTGACAAAGTTATACTAGTAAAGTATTTAACTATCAAAATACAATTAAGGAAACCAGTAATGCAATAAAAGAAGGCACATGCAAGCAGAGAAGGAATTTCAATAGTGCTCTAATTCTTTACTTGATTTTGCAGTTCATGATGTTCATTTTGTTGTATGCAATAGTACTTATACATTATATATTAACAATCATTCTTTACATATATCAAGGACATGGTAAAATAATTTTAAAGATGACACAAAAATTTTAATCTCATAAAACAATTAAAATTATTATAAAAATGAGTATCTTGAATTTGATATAATGATTTTCTTTGGTCTTTTTGAGACAGAGTCTCCTTGTAACCCAAGCTGGCCTGGCACTCACTATGTAGGTCAGGCTGGTCTCAATCTCACAGATCTACCTCCTGAGTACTGGGATTAAAAGCATGTTCCACCATACCTGGCTTTAATGATTATTTTTAATATATTATCTTTTTATTTAATATGAAGATGCAAACATTTTGTGATCAGTTTTCTTTTGTTATTTTACTGGGAATTCTCAATTCCAATTATGTCTTCAAGTATCATACTGTTTCATTATTCCTTACTTTTGATCAGTATGTAATAAAGCTAATTAAAATATTTTCTTTAGAACACAATAAGAGTTCTAGCATTAAACTTTATTGATACACAGTATTTTATTTACTATTTGTTTTTAATTTATATGTATGAGTGTTTTGCTTGCATGGTGTACCACATGTGTGCAGTGCCTGAGAAGGTTGAAAGAGGCTATGGATCCCCTGGAAGTGGAGTTACAGGCAACTGTTTGCTTACATGGATGCTGGGAACTGAACCTGGGTCCTCTGCAAGAACCATTTCTCCAGTACTATTTATAGCTAATACTGAAGCAATCAAGTTTAATTCATCATATAAAACTGACGTAAATGAGTCCTTAGTTTTATTATGATGGGCAAAATAAACATATACATTTGCATTTAAGGTTACAATTTAAACAAAATCATTTTAACTCATAGTCTTGTTTTCTAACATAATTTTATAAACATTATAATTTTTCTTCTTTGTAAACAATTCTCAAAAATGTTAGCATAAAAGACAAATTCACCTTATAAGAAAACATTGCTTTCATTTCCTAAAAGAAAAAAAGTATCAGAAATAACAACAGATTTTCAGTTTGCTTCTGTCAAAGTTAATGCAGTGTTCTGATACTAATCAACTCTGTTGTAAAGCTGGACAGTTGGTATGTAATAATGGTGTAGTAGCAAGTGTAACAATCTGCATGGATTAAAAATTAAGAAAATGGTACAAAGACAGACTCAGGAGTTTAGAAGAATAGGATGAGACGTGTTCATAGAATGGTGAATCATATTCTACATCTTTCTAGGTAATTCAAAGCTCTCTGGTGGGCTAAAGCAGTTATTAGCCTGTCTCCTTGTGCCTTCCATTGAAACATGATTAACTCATTGAATCATATTTTAGAAGCAGGGCTATCTATGTTAATGGGTCTTCAGTACCATTTCTGAGGAATAGTGCTCTAGTTTACAAACAGAATTTATCAAGGAGGAGGAACTCTCAGAGGAAACTACTTGGGTTTGGATTTTGAGAAAAGCACTCCAGATTCTTGATTACTCCTCATGGGAAATTTATTCTCCCACTGAAAAGACAGAGCGGAATGATACCATTATCAAACCTTCCTTGCCATTCTTTGGTTGGTTAGAATTATTACATGGTTAGAATGTGTAAGCAGCACAGTATCACTGCAGAAAACATTAAATCAGGTATTATAATTGATGGCTCAGGATTCCGAGAGAACAATGTCACAGAATTCAAACATATCCCTATTTATTTCTCTTGTCCTTTTTTTTGTTTGTTTGTTTGATTTTTTGAGACAAGGTATCCCTAGAGCCCCAGTTGGCCTGGAACTCCCTCTGCAGACTAAGCTGGCCTCTATCTCACAGAGGCCTGTTTTTGCCTCTGGAGTGCTGGAACTAAAGACATGTCCAGCATATATACCTGTTTTTTATAGAAGTTATGGAAGGGCCAAGCAGAGGTTTACCTACCAGCCTCTATGTGATTGATCCAGGACACTGCAGTAAAATACTTTCTACATCTTCAACTTTTCAGGGACCTAAATGCCGTGTAGGGATGAAACATCAATGATGAGTTAAGATTTGTAAAAGTGACCATGGACTTCATAGCTGGTTACATCAAGCATGAAAGGGTCAGTTTTACTCTAAGCACCCCTACGGTTCTAGTCTCTTTGGGGATTTTGTTCAGATGTTGTTTTCTTTCGTGTACTTGGCCTTCCTTTACCTGAAAAAGGAAGGACTAGTGCTGCTGTGGGGTATGACTTGCACATGAATGAAACATTTACTTATCGTCCTGGTTTTGTGTCACAAGAGGTGAGTGTGTTGTACTAAGGAGGGCAAAGTCTCAAATATCTATTTAACACCACTTTATTCTTAGTTTGAACATTCTGAAAATACTCAATAGTTATAAAGTAATTCAAGATATTGATCATAAACACATCTGTCACTGTATAATAATGTAGGTGTAGGATTTAGAAGATTTGGGGTAATATTTAGCAGTCCAATGTATAACCTGTAAGGCCTGTTGAAAAAAAATCCTTGCTATTATTTTATGCATTCTATACACTTAAATTCCCCATGCTTATTTTTATTTTCCTTTAGATTCTAAATCATAAGGAATTCACTATATAATAGTAAAGCTTTATTAGTAAATGTTTCCCATTTTAATGCATGTTTACATAAGGCATTCAAAATTTGACCTCAATTATACATAACTACGAGTTTACTGGGATCTTTGTCAAGTGAAAATATTGGGAAATACCTTCTAGTGATACCAGCAAGCAGCTTATAGAAAAAAGGGAAAAGAATAATTCATGGTTGTTTTTTAGATAATTTTATGGAATCAAAACCCTATAATACATTTGCTATTAGTCTGTGTTATTTATCATTATCATTATCACTAGCATTTTTAATATAGATATTATTTCCATTATATTTATTTGCTTATTGATTCCTCCTTACATTAAGAACTTTATACTCTACTCACTAGAATTTGCACTCCATCAAATAAAATGCTGTGTTTTTAATGAAAAAAAGACATTGAAATATACATTTTGAGATGCTATTAAATAGGTAGCATTTATGGTTTGAAAGTGGAGATTGAGTCCTCAAAAGGCATCATACATATTTTAGAAATCATTACTATTATTTATTAGGAAAATATAGCAATAAAAGAGTATTTGTGGTAGATCTAACATGCCAATTTATCTCACAGATTAAATTTATAACATATATACAACTGTATTATGTGCTTATTGTCATTTAAAAACTGAAATTCAAGTAATAAAAAACAACAAAAAATTTTACCACATAGTTATAACCTACCATATGAAATATATTTTAACATATCTTTAAATAAATGACTTCAACTAAGTCAAGTTAAAAATTATTTTATAGCTGAGGTAATTTTTTCTATGAGTTTTTGAATAGAAGTTCCTGTTCTACAATATTTGTGCAGGACTGAAGCTTTTGAAGTTTGTTCCCAGGTGCCACAGAAGAGACCGGCAATGGATAAGTCAGGAAAGAAAAACATTAAAGAATGCAAGAAAAGTCACAGTGAGGTCTGGGCAAGAAACCAGGTGTTTAGATTCCTGGGGCAGCAGAGTTTCTACTTCAAACCTGCTGCAAACAGGATTTTCTGGACTGATAATACCTGTGGTTCTATCAAGTGGAAAATATTTTTGGATCTCTTAAATAATCTAAGAGACATTTAGAAATGGAGCCAGTGGATTTGCATTTAAAGTAAGTTTTTTTTTTAAATTGCCGAGATTCACTACGCATGTGTGAGGTATTTAGAGTACCCTGTAGTTTTTAGACTCCTGTTTTACTGTTTCTAGTCCTAACAGTTATAAATAAAATAATTATCCCACCTTTTGGTTCTATGAAATATTTATGTAACTCTGCAACTTGTAAAGATGAGGAAGAAGATTAAATTCACCCAAATTCCATTTTAAAAAGCATAGTTCTGGAAGGAATTCTATACATAACAATATACTCCCTTTCATAATGTTATGAAATTACATGATGAATGAGTAGACCAAGGTTACCATAGAGGAAAGGGTTAAAAAAGCTTTAATTTGGCTACAGTTTAAGAACAATTAATGTGTAGTTTTGGAATATATTACCTAAGGGTAATGTCAAAAAATAATTATTTTTACTTGCAAAGGAAAAAGTACTTTATGGAGATCTGTAAAAAATGAAATGAAAAGAAAAAGCAGGCTGAGATACAGAAAGCCCAGTCTGCATCCTCTCTGGAGCAAATAAACCATCAAAAGCAAGAGAGCATGTTGCAAGTCACATGAATCAGCAGACATGGTTGCATGTTTTCTGTAATGACAATAGTGTGAAGACTCATAACTGATACTGAAACTTCTACTTTTATTTTTAAAACCTTAAATTCACCTAATTGAAAATAGATCTTGAGAAAAATGAGTTTTTAAATCCATAGCAATGTAATGCTTTTTTCAGTTCATGTGTTTGAGTGTGGTTGCATGTTAACATACTCATGTATGAGCACATGGTGCATGCACATGTGTTGTGCATGGATGTGGAAGCCCAAGGTTGATGCTGGGCATCTTCCCTGATTGCTCTTGCATTTTGCTTTTGTGTGGTAGAGTCTTAGTGTCAAACCCAGAGCTTCCAACGCAGCTAGTTCTGCAGCCTGGGAATTTCTTATCTCCACCTTTCCTGCCCAGCTATCATTTAGAGCTTCTAGGCATCTGAACTCTAGTCCTCTTCTTGCATAGCAGTTCTTTAACCACTGGGCTATCTCCTCAGTCCTAGCAATGTGCTTTGGGGATAAGCTAAAATTAAAAGGCGAAAAGAAGTCATAGCATCTTTGTTTGCTTTGGAAATATGTAAATGAAATATTTGTTCACCTAAAATGACTGTGGAGGATAAATTATATTTATAAATTAAGTATATAAACACTAGGAGCTGAAACAGAAGTGTATATATTCTTAGGACTGTATATGAACTATACGAACTATTACATTTGGAAATGATGACTTAAGAATTAACCTATTTTCAAACGGCACTGTAGGTTAAGTTTTCCTCTGTCAGAATGGGGACATGTGCAATCAGAACACAGCACAAGGAGAGTAATTGACAAAGGAATGTGAAATCCTTTGCCCAGTCTCACTAGGAAGATCTCACCCTTCTCCCAATAGATGCCTTGTAAATAAGCCCAAATAAACTTTAGTTTCCCAAACTGTGATTTGGCGAAATCACTTTGTTTGCTTGGTTGTTCTGGATCTAAAGGGGTGGAACTGAATGCTATGCCTCACAGAGAGAAATTCTTAAGACAACTGGCATCATGAACAGGATCAACTAACAAAACAGAGAATGAGTTTCAGGAAATGAATTGTGTTCCTGCTAATATGGGGATCAGCAGAGAGAGAGAGAGTGAACAGAGGAGGTTCTGGAACGGCTTATTCAGTGGATCCTGAGGTGCTTAACAAAGGTGAAGCCACCAAGGCAGATGATGTCTGTGGGATAAATCCCAGGATGGCAATCCACTTGTAGCTGGCATGGAATGGCATGCTTGCTTGCTTGACTGCTGGGTGCTGTTGAATGACTACAGTGATTCTTTGAAAGCACAGCGGAGGGTCTAGAGCAGATTCTACAAGCCATGTTAGCACATCAAGTGCCGAAGTTCCAGCAGGCCATTTCAGAAACAGCCTGGTCACTACTATGAATGATAAGAAATATATCAAGCAGAGGTAGTAGCCCAGGAGAGACTAAAGAGTTAAGAGAGAAATTAGAGCAGGAAAGGGAGATGAGGCTGGCCTCTGCAGTACTAGCCTCTGACCTTACTTACAAATAAAAGGGAAAAAGAAATGGAAGTTTCAATCTGCCATTTTTTCTGACTAAGAGGGCAAAAAGGAAAGAAAGCCCAGAATATATCTATAATACATGGTCTATCCTGGGACTCCTTAACTGGGAACCCAAGAGAGAAGGCAAATGGTGATGAGGAGGGGAGGGACCGAGTGCTCATTGGTTTTGACCTGTAATACAAAGAAAGGAGAAATTCATGCTTCACCATGCTGATGGAGGTTTTAACAAGCGTGAGAATTTAACAATTAGAGGATATTCAGCACTGGAGCTGTTGGAACTAGGGAAGACATTCAAACAAGCAGCAAAGGAGCTTGCTTTACCTGCCTGAGACAAAGGAGCAGATGATATTAGTTTAAATGCTGCAGAAGCAGGAAAGCTGAGCAATATAGCTTCCTTGAGGTATAGGCTGCATAACCTGAGGCAGTACAGAGGGAATCAGTCTCAGATGGACTGGCTATACGAGCTATTAAAGATACTTGGTTATCACCCCTGGGGGTTTCCATGGATATCAGGGGCTGGAGGACAATAAAAGAATGATAGACACTACTGAGAGAACTAGATTTGAGGAAAGTGATGCATGGTGCCCTATTCACAGGACCAGATAGGACTGTGTTCAGTACAGATTTAATGAAGAACTTCATTGAGCAAAAACCTCAAAATTGGTATGGAGTTTAGTGTCTGCTAATTCGCCTAGTAGGACAGGATCTTTCCAGGGGAGGAGAGGCTTTGACAGATTTAAGTGACTTAGATCAGCATGTAAAGTATGTCTGTAGAAGAATAGAACAACTTAAAAATGTATGAATCAAAACAGAGAAAGGGGTCTGCTTGGGTTACTTGAAGGCAAATGTGGCAAGACTTATGTCTAGCCTAAGTTCCTAAAGAAAATATTGACAAAAAGCCAAATTCTGTGCTAAAATGCTTCTGGAAGTCTTTAAAACCTGAGGAACAATTCACAAAATGTATACAAAAGATAACTATACCAGGGGTGGATAATAACCACTTCCTCCAGAATAAACATAGTGCATTTCTCCACTGTGAATGGCTATTCGAGGGAATAGGGATAGTTTTCTCAGCCAGAGCATCTCCTGGCAGCCAGGTGTGGTCAATGGAGAGACAAGATGTGTGGCTAGAGCTAGGAGTCAGACCCAGAGTCTACCTGTCCTGAGAAGCAACAGTTGCAACAGGGGCAAGAGGGGCCTTATACCTCCTTGGTCCCATGTAGGGCCAAGCAGTTCGAGCCAGCCCCAATGAGTTTATCAAGGGTAAAGAAATGGATGAGGCTCCATGTAATAACTCCAAAAAATAACTAAAGATACTAAATGACTAAATTGATGCCTCTTTTACATGCCATTGTACCCAACATGGATCTGTTGAGGAAACGGTTGATATAGATAAAGGCCTTCCATGTTGTGTTAGACCTTGTTTATGTTTGATTTAGTATATATTGTTAATTTCTGAGTGTGTGATAGATGTGAAATCCATTTGAAAGTCATCAAGTACACCTGAAGAAACAAGGATGGAATATAAATTCATACAGGTTTCAAGGGCAGGTATAGTTGTAAAATTCTTGGGAGTTTTATGGTAGGTGAAGGCACAAGTGATATCTACCATGACGGTCAAGAAAAGTCTACAACAACTGAGCCTATAGATGCCAAAGAGTAAAAAGATTTTACTTGTTAACTAAAAATTCCAGTACCAGGCATGTGTTGCCCCCCTGTGAGCTGTTGGCCAGGGAAGCCTTTGAGGCCCCCTCTAAAACAAAGTGTGCTGTTTGCACACTGGAAGCAGATGTTAAGACCCTATTGCTGAAGACGTGGCATGATTTGAGCATGGGAAGGAGAGATTCAGCTGGGACCAAGCTGGAAACTTCCCGCAAATGTATGGCTGGTCTTCATAGTACCTGAGAGTGCTATGCAGATTGCTAGAGGAGAATGGTCCTGAAAAGCTCTACTTAATGACAGATCCTATATGCTCCACTATCAGATACCATGCAAGATATTCCTGCTGGTGCAAAACTGCTTGTCTAGTGTATGTACAACCAAAAAATTTCCAATTGGATTTAAAGCCTGCTCCTCGGGGAGGGAATACATAACTGGCACTGTGAGAAAGGTAACTCCAAATGATGGAGTCACTATAAGGCCCCTGTGGGGAAACCATTGTAATTGTTTGTAAGATGAATGTGATATCAGTTTGTAAGATGAATGTGATATTTGTAAGATGAATGTGATATACCTACTTAGGTACTGTCCAAGCAGCTGTGTTTACACTCATAGGTTAGGTTATTATAGCAATCAGTGGTTGTATGGATGTTACTTTTTTGTTATTGTTGTTGTGTTTTTATAGTAGGAGAATCAACGAAAGCAAATGATAATAATCCATGACACAATAGAAAGAACATCGTCCTACACCTGTCACCCCCATTTTTTCCAAGGCTCAGGGACTACTGCAAAAGAGGATGGCAGGAACTGTGTAAGAGCCAGAGGAAAAAGGAATGGAGTGTAGTGTGAAGTTTTCCTCTGTCAGAATGGGGATGCATGCAATCAGAGCACAACACAAGGAGCCTGACTGACAAAAGAAGAAGCCAATAGAGTCAGCTACCTCTCCCAACCAACCAGTGCCTTGAGTTGTATGTAGGGGGAGAGACTAAGAAAAATTCTAGGGGGGAAGACAGGCACATGCGGTATGAGTCACTATCTTGGCTGAGGTCAGCAAATTCAGTGGTTCTGGTGAAAATGTGAAATCCTCAGCCCAGCCTCACTAGGAGGATTCGTCCCCACCCCCACCCAATAACTGCCTTGTAAGTAAGCCCAAATAAACTCTGGTTTTCCAAACTGTGATTTGGCAAAATCATACTTCATTTGCTTGGTTGTTCAGGACCTAGAGGGGTGGAGCTGAACGAAACGCCTCACTGAGAGAAAATTTTAAGACAAGCACATTCAGTAATTTCATCTTGAAAGTACAAAATAAACATCCTGAAAAGCCAGCGCCAATGTACTATTCATAGGCAGTGCAACTTTAAGGCTAACAAATAGGAAGGCTTATATGTTCCAAAGATGTTATTTGCAGCATCCAAAACACAAAATTTTCATGACAGTGTTTCCAGGAGCTACTGGCAATCTGCTTGGCCTTTGTTGAATAAATTCCAGGGGAATTCTTCTTCATGAAGAACTTCCTTTTTAAAAGAAGGACATTCAAGTGACTGGACAGCAGATCTCCAGCACTCTCTTCACTTACTCCATTTCCCATTTCCAGGAAAGCAGAGTTTTGACATAGGTCTTCTAGCTTATTATTTGTTCTAAACATTGTCTATATAAGGTCATAACAGTGTACACATTACAACAATGTCATCAGGAAAACACCAATTATGTATTACCAACAATATAATAGTCATAAAGCAACTAAATATGGGAAAACTTAGAAGACCCTGAAACATAGAAGTACATCTTTAAAAAATGAACCAGTCCTACTAACTATAAAGGCTAAATCAGCCCACTGACTGCCTCAGTCAGAACAGACAACCCCCCCATCCGTGTGCACCTTTTGTGCAATGTGTGCATTTTGTGCACTATTTAAATATGCAGAAACTTACACAGAAGAGGTTTTAAGTCAGCATTATGTAAAAATCAGGATACATTTTAAGAGTCATAAATTAAGTGTGTGGCAGAAAACAGATTAATCATATCTAAAGGAACAATCTAAGTATCTGAATATTAACTTCAGCATTTTTAAGTAACAGATTTTTAAAGGGCACCTTCTTTATAATCCTGGTTCTATTACTAGTTTTACAAAATGTAATTCTTGATAGATCTATTTTAGGAAACTTGAGGGTTGAGATAAATGTCTAGACTAAAGGAAATGCACTCTAGCACCATGGCAGCATTGGCAGTGTGTTTCTACCGTATAACAGGACTCCTCCAGTAACCTTGACCTCACCATGCAACTTCCCTCAGCAGGCAGACCTCCCTTAGCTCTCTTATGTGTCTGTATTCTCTACACCACGCTTAGGGTTTACTGTGCTCTTAACTCATTACACTTATCAAGCATCTGGGGCAACATCTACATCAACACATCAACCTCATGGGACTGCTAAACATTGAATAATTTTATTTTGATAATTTGAACTTCCTCATGTGATTTTGTTACTTGTTTTATGTTTCTTTATTCCTAAAATGAATTCACTCACTATAAAATGAAATTAAGTGGTCAAAGTAATGCAAACACTAGAAAAATGCTGTAACTAAATTCTGGGTAGTATTGTCACTGGGTATGAAGTATTCAAGTTTTAATGACATAGCCTTTCACTTTAAAATAACTTTAAATTATATTAACATGTTTTTGGTTTGTTTCAATTTTAGCTCAGCTCTTATTAGAGTTAACATTAAAAGGTATTTCTTAAATATACCCAAGCATACATTCAAAAGGAATGAATACTTCTATAAAATCTGTAGACATTGGAATTATAATATAGTACATAACATGATCACACATCAAAATAATAATTTAGTATAAAGCAAAGGTTTTAAGATAATTTAGAGAAGGATCAAACTAACATTTAAAATTTTTATTTATTTTTTATTTTATGAGTTATGAGTGTATTATTTCTATATGGGTAGGTGCACCCATGTCACGCAATGCCCACAGAGTCAAAAGCAGGCATCAGATTCCCCTGGAACTGGAGTTATAGATAGATGTTAGCTGCCATGTGGGTGCTGGGACTCGAACCTGGGTCCTCTACAAGATTAATCAGTGCTTTTGTTTGCTGAGCCATCTCTCTAGCCCCAAACAACCTTTTTATTTTAAATTTTAAACATTTAAAATTTTTATTTTATGTTCAAGTGTTTTACCTGAATGCATGCAAGTGCACATGTGTGCAGTGACTGTGGAAGCCATAAGAGGGCATCAGATCTCCTGGAACTGAAGTAATGGCTGGTTGTGAGCTGTCATGTGGTGTTGGGAACCAACCTGAGTCCTTTTGAAGGAGCAGTAAGTATACTTAACCTTTGAGTCATTTCTCCAACTCTTCAACTACCATTTTTAAGGATTCCTCTTACTAGGTATATTAAAATCTTTTCAACATTGTATTTTTAGATCTGGTAAAATTAGACAATTATACAATTGACATAAAGTTGTGCATCTTAGATATTCAAATATTTACAGACACATTGTTTCTAACTACATTTAAAATTAAAGAACAAATGCTATCTACATCAATATCATCGACACAAATAGATTCTCAAAACCCACAGGAACATGCGGTAACTAAATTTAAAGCTGAACAACTAAAAAAATTAAAATAATTTTAGTTAGTGGAACACTTTAATATTGATTTTTATCAAATATTAATAATCATATTTTATGATTTGCATTTTTGCTAATAAAAATATTCTGTACAATTCAATGTACAACTCTTCTAAAATCATTCTGCAACCAAATAGCTCCTTAACTCTCTTTAATCAATAGTGAACAAGTTTCTAATGTCTGTTAAACTACTAGTTACCATACATGCTGTATTAACCCAGTACACAGAAGAGTCACCTGACAAAAAATTCTGTCTTTTTCCATAACGTTAACCTAAATGATTCAGATCTTCCTTTCTTCCTTTCTCTCCCATTTAACCTCAAGCACAAGCTTGCCATCTCCCACTAGTTGTGGATCAAGCTGAAAAAGGTCTTACCTTCAAATAGGATCACAGCCACAAACTTTGGAATGGTCTGATCTGGCTCACCAGCCCTACAAAATCTTTCTGTTGCCCCAGATCTCTGACACTTACTTGCTTAATGATCTGGGATCCGAAACTCCTAGCCCTGGGAGTGTCCTTTATGCTACTACTGTTCACCCCAATCACTTCTATGATTAAATTATTGACTTTCACTATTATATCCCTTTTATTTTTTGTTTTAACTACTTGGACTCTTGCCACTTTTCCTTTGACCCTTTAATCTGAACTAATTTGGCCTAATGGGCCTAATTTGAATTTGCCCTATCAACTGAGTTTCTGATGACTAATGGTCCACAGTCAGGCCTAGTTGCTAATATTCTAGTCCATCCTCTGCTATCCTACAGTGCTAAGATTGGACTTGTTCTCGGACCATTTATTGAACCATTTATCCCTACCAAAACTATGTGAAAGAAAAGTGTAACTATCTGCAAAGTGTTAAAACAGAAATGCATGTTGTCATGGATACAGAACTGTATTTATGACCTAACTTTTATTCTACGTAGATCTGAATCCAAAATAGTAGCCAATAAGGAGGTAGAAATTTAACTTAGAATGTGATCAAAGAAATCATAAAATACGTATTTTTATTAGCAGGACATTCTATAAAGGTTTTTTGTCTGGTTTTTATTGTTCATTCTGTAAGAAATGTCTTAAATTTGAGTGGATACTTACTGTATATGTCATAAGGAAGTAATTTTCCTAGTTCTATATGATTATAATTTAATGTATACAACAAAGTAGATGCTATTAACTAAAATGATATGCACAATACAAACCACATCACTTAAGTAATAATCTTCATTTTAATTTTACATTTTAGAAAAACATTATATGTGAGTGTGTTTACATATATGCTTCAAATTTTATAGGCAGTTTCACAGATTTCCTTGAAATCTGTATAGCAAACATGATATGTTACTACTAAAACATCATCAAATGAGTACTTTAAAAGGATGAGGTTAAGTTTGTTCTTTAGTTCATAAATCTGCACGTGGCAGGTGTCTGGTTGGGTTCAGGCACTTGCTTCATCTGACAGCACATACTTCAGCTAACTGTGGCATCTTGCGTTGATTCTCAGATCTGGCATAAAAATTCAGAATCAAGTAATCAGAGGACTTTAACAAATCCTTTGCTACAATCTTTAGTGGCCCTTATTAGTTTTATTTTATTTTATTTTACAAACAGTTGCAACTAGATCAATAAAACTTATTCAATTAACATGCCAATACTGAAGAAGTGCTTAAGAAATCTAAACATTAGTGGAAAAAAAAGCACACACTGCATATTTCAGGTGGAGTTATTTTCCATATACTGCCACATTAAGTCTTTGAGCCATGCCATTTTATCAAAGTCAGTAATTCTGCTTCTCTCTTCAAATTTTATTGCATCATGAAACTTTATTTCAACAGGATGTTAAAGATTATTAAGTTTTTTTCTGATTCTTCTTCCATTGATTTCCACTGATGTTTCAGTTTTCCATGTAGTTCTTATTCAACTTACTACTGATATAGCCTACTGTAACATGAGGATTATCTAATGTCCTCTCTGTTTTGGTGACATGATGCTGTGGACTATACTTGGTATCACAAAATCATGAATCTTTACTAAAGAATCTGCGTCACCACTGTGGAGAAGATATAAGGTTTATCTATGTTCCTTAACTGTTCATTGTGATAACTGCTCTACATAATGTGTTCTTATTGTCCTAACTCAAAAATGTATATATTATGTCAACAATATAAATAAAATTGGTCATTCTTATAAAATAAATGATGATTCCCACAAGACACAAGATAAGCTGTATTTCAAAATATCAGATATAAGTTAGGGGTGCCAAGAATCTCCAAATTTCCTTAAAATGCATATTATGAATCAATTAGCTAGAAATACACAATCCTGTCTAATTCCAAGTACCACCTCAGAAAAAATATGAACAAAAATAGGATTTGGTCACTAAATACATAAAATTTTTATGAATTTATTTCACTCAAATATGTTTTAAGCTTAAAAATACACAAGAGAAGCAAGATAGATGGCTCAGTGGTTTAGAGCACTGGTTGCACAGGACCTGTGTTTGCTTTCCAACACCTACATAGTGATTAGCAACTGTCTGTAACTCCAGTTCCAGGATATCTGATGCCCTCTTCTGACCTACATGGGCACTGAACACATGTGCTGCACTTACATACATGCAGGCAAAACATTCATATACAGAAAATAGAACTAAATAAGAAACTAAGAAACAAAAATATACAAAAGTAGAATTCATATTGAAAATATTTTTTTCATGATTTTCCATATCCAATCCACTTCCCAGAAGTAAACGCATTTAACTCCCAGTTATTTGCTTTTAATGCTGTTGATAATTGCCACTAAACCTTTACTTATTTTGTGAATTATTAATTTGCTGATTTTTTAATTGATTTGCTATCAGTAAAGATAAAGATTTAGCTTATAAATATCTCCACAACTTCAAACTACAAATACATCAAAATTCTCTTTTATTGCTTACTTTTATAACTTTCAATAAAATACTTATTTAAAACATATAATTAATTCCACACTTGGTACAATGAGTATCTTAATACTCCACAAGTTTCACCTGGCTTATATACTGAAAAACATTTTTCAAATAATTTTGGTTTTTTGTGTATATGTATGTTTACATGTACCCATGTCACAACATATGTGTAGGAGGTCCCAAGAAAACTTGTGGGAGTCAGTTCTCTCTTTCAACCATGAGGGTCTGAAGAATCTAACTATGGCTTGGTGGCAAGTGCCTTTACCTATTGAGTCATCTCACCAGCCCAGATTTAAGCACTTATATAATCTTGATTATATGATTGTTTTTCCTTTTGTTATTGTATTTTTGTTAAGGTTGGCAACATGTAGTGTTTATAACTATTCATATATTTTCTATGACTACATAGAAATTGATTCCAAAAGGTAAATTTTAGCATGCATATATAATTATTACTTGAAACAAGACTAGATTATACAATTCCAGAAGCATAGGTAACAAAGCAAACAGGATTGCTCAAAATGAAAAGGACGTTTATGAAAGCAAAGGAAACAACCGGCAGAGGTAAAGGTTACAAAACTGGATAAACTGCATAAATCTTATACTTTATAAGTAGTCAATAAATTACACAAGGAACTCATGCCACTCAAGAGCAAAATCTCCAAATAATTTTATAAAATAATGTGCAAGATCCTGAGTCAGCTTTTCTCAAATGAAGATGTAAATATGGTCAAGAGGTTTAGATGGGCAACATTACTAATCATCACGGAAATGCAGATTAAAATGAATGTGGGCTGGAGAGATGGTTCAGTGGACATTTGTTTCACAAACATGACAACACGTTTAATCCTTAAATCCCAGCTCTGGAAAGTTCTTCTTGGACCTCCACACATGCACTGTGGCACATGCATGTGCAAATGTATGCACACACACCATAATAAATTAACATGAAAATTAAAATTATAATGAGATATCTAAAAATTACAGCTTCCTTATGATCCAGCAATTCCATGTCTTGTATATATCCAAAGGAAATGTATCAGGATCTCAAAGAGACTGTGTTCACTGCAATTATTCATAAGAGCCAGGATATAAAAACAATCCAGATGTCCTCAGTTGATAAACAGATCAGAAATTTGCTCAAATCCTTGGATATGAGTATATATACTGGTGTAACTTTAGGCACCAGGAATTTGGAAAAGAACCACGGGAGTAAAGGGGGAAAAAAGAGCTCTAGAGAGCTGGACAATAAGAAACAGGAAGTATCAAGGGGGAAATGGGAGAAAAATCGGGGGTACTTTAATTGGGAAGGAACAGTGTAGGCTATACAAGGGCAGAGAGATAAACACTATTTAAGTGTGGAAAACCAAAGGGAAATGCAGTATTTAATAAGCCTACCAAAAAGTATACATATAATATAAATGTGAGGCTTGTGTATAGCTGATGATTAAGGCAAACTTCCCTTCGAGTTTTTGGTCAGGGTAGTCCAAAAGATTTTGGTAGTCCCAAAATAATATAGGTCATTGCCACAATCCTTGATTGGCTCCCAGAATTTGAAGGTAAGACCCTATTGCTGAATACTGAACATACTTGAGACTCAGGACTTTGAGCAATTGAACTGGAACTGACCAGGAATCATCCTCCCTGAAGAATAACTTCCATAGTATCAGAGAATACTATGAAAAATTGTCAAAGGAGAAAACCAATAAAGGATCCTGCCTAGCTGTGAAGTCTACCAACCAAAACAATGACCAGTCCAGTAAACTATCTCTATTGTTGTAGTAAGAGCACTTTTATCTTGCAATTAATAAAAGGCTGTTAAATGAACTTAAGACCATGGTACTGTAAGCACTGGCAAGTACACATAGTTGCAGAGGTCATAGACCATAGTGAAGAACCTACTTCTATCATTTCTGTAGACCAGTGTAATTTCTTCTGTATTGTAAATACCTATCTTTATATTTACAGACAATGTACTCACCACTAATCAAAGAAGACTACTTTTTTTGCAATAGATGGAGACTATGACAAAGTTCCACAACTGGTCAAATGCAGAATATAGATGACTGTGAGGTGATGATGGTAATTTAACCATCTGCATAATGACAAAACCAGGTGACATGCCAAGGTGGACAGGGAGAATGTCACAGAGTCCCACCTCAAGATGAACAGCTACAGGCAATCAGTGGATGCTGATGGAGAGAGAATCATTTCTCTCCCAGGACTAACTTCCAAAGAGGCTACTGAATCCTACATGGATAGCCCTAAACACAGGTACATATGAGCACCACTTAATGGACTCAATACGTATGTGTGTCTGTATATTTATAAATATATCAATGTATATGTAACAATAATAAAGAAGAAGTCAAGAAATGGAGGGGTGGACATGGGAGGAGTTGAAGGGGGACTGGGAGGGATGGAAAGAATGCAAAGGCAATACTCATATATGAAATCCTCAAAAATAAAGATTAAATAAAGAAACTGTTTGTACATCTATATTTGTATCCATCTACCTATGATTTAAAAGAGTGGTAGCCTTCACACTTAACACTGATGAACCTGGAGGGCACTGTAATCATGCCAAGTAAGGCAAGTCAGACATAGAAAGATAAAGTAATTTGCTGTTTATATGTGAAATCTAAAATAATCCAACTAAGGGCTGGCCAGATGGCTCAGTAATTAGGAGCACTGGCTGCTCTTACAGAGGACCCAGGTTCGATTCCCAACACCTGTATGGCAGCTAACAATCATCCATAATTCTAGTTCCAGGGGATTCGACATCTTACGTCCTCTTCTGAGTTCCATGAACACTGCACAACATGAATGCACTTACACACATGTAGGCAGTACACACATATACATAAATTAAAATAAAATAATAAAAGTTAAAAAATAAAATAGTCCAACTAATAGAAGCAAAATTGAAATGGTGATTCTCAGAAGTTGGAGGTTGAGGAGGGATGTAGGGAAATTTTGGATAAAGGATGGAAGGTTTAAGTTATAAAAGATGATTAAGTTCAGGCAACCTAATACATGTCAATATACCTCTATTTAACAACACTGTATTGTATACCTGAAATTTACTAAGCCATTAGACATTACATGTTCTCTCCAAGACAATAAAAATATATAACCATGAGATGTTGGAAGTACCAATTAGTTGATTAATTAACAATACAGAGACAATATAGCTGTGTATATATCTGTATCCCCCAAATATTAAGTTATCTACCTTAAATGTATATAATTATTTGTCAATTGTAGTTCATTATAGCTAAAAAGGGATACTGCAAATATAGAAAACACATTTTAAAGTCTGCTTCTCATGATCACTTAGTATACTTAGAAGTGACAGTGGGTAAAATAAAACTAAAGATGTACAAGGCAAAGGCAGCCACAGAAACAAAAGCAACAGGAACATCTGGGAAAACATTCACGAACTGGAATTGCTTTCAATAACTTCTTGGAGGATAGAAGTAAACAGACCTGTCTTGAGAGTTGAGGGATAAGCAGGCTGTAATAGCTTGAGCTAATTGGTAAGAAGACGGCTTCAGTGGGATAAGAGACCATCTATCTACACATCCTTTCCAATAAACATTATAAAGAGGGTGAAAACTACAGTTAGAGATGAGACTACCACCATGACGCTAGAGATCTGTGAACAGAGCAGACCAGACCTATCCCAACTTGTAGAACAGAGCAATACAAGCAAAATCAGAAGGTTCTGGCCTAAAATAATAATTAAAGAACAATCAGAGGAAAGTCATCCCAACTTAAAGTCTCAGAAAGAGGAAACTCTGGCACATCTATCCTACACTCTAGAACTCTGAATTCCCACTCAGGAGATGACACTTTAGGAAATGAGGGAGAAGAGAAACTTTAAAAAAATTATTTTTATTTTATGTGCATGAGGTTTTTGTCTGCATGTATGTAAGTGCACCTGTGCATGCAATGCCCACAGAGGCCAGAAAAGGGCATCAGATCCCCTGGAACTGGAGTTACAAATAGCTGTTAGCCACAATGGGGAGCTGGAACCAAATCGGGGTTCTCTGAAACAGCAGTCAGTATACTAGAGAAGCTTTTTTTCCCCAAATTTATTTTATTGGTGACAAAGCATTTAAATATTTATCTATTTTTCATTTTGTGTATATGAGTATATTGTCTGTATGTGTATAAGTGCACCTGTGTCATTCAATGCCCGCAGAGGTCAGAAAAGGGCATTGCATCCCGAAACAGAATTACAAATGGTTGTTAGCCACCATGTGGGTGCTGGGAATCGAACCTGGGTCTTCTGTAAGAGTAGTCAGTACTCTTAACCACTGAGTCATCTCTCCAGCCCCTGGAGAAGCTATTTTTAAACAACAAATCAGCTATTTGCTATCTCAACTGTGGAAAACTGAATAATAGCCCACTGTTTCCAGGGATGTTAATTTCATGTCATAAACCTCAAGTCTTATAATTATGATACCTTACATGGTCTAATGAAAGTGACTTTAGGGGGCTGGAGGGATGGCTTAGTGGTTAACAGCACTGGATGCTCCTGTAGAGGACCTAGGTTTGTTTCCCTCACCCATATAGTTGTTAACTGACTGCAACTCCAGTTCCAGGGGATCTGATGCCCTCTTCTAATTTCCGCAGGCATTGTATGACACAGGTGCACTTAACATACATGTAGGCAATTCACTCATATACAGAAAAGAAAAATACATATTTTTAAAGTGACTTTAGAAATTTAATTTAAAATTCTAAAATGTTGGCTGGGTATAGGGGTGTACGCCTTTAATCCGTGCACTCAAGAGACAGAGGCCAGTCAGGGCTACACAGGGAAACCCTGTCTCAATAAGTAAGTAAATTAACACTCCTGAGAAGGGAGATTATTTTGAATTACTCCTGTGGGCCCAAGGTAATTACAAAGATCTTTACAGGAGGAGGCCTGAGGGTCAGAACAAGAGCAAAGGTGATGTGACAGCAGAAGGAAGAAAGAGGATGTGACCAGGAACCAAGCAGAAATGTTGGGTCTCTAGCAGTCAGAAGAAGAAAATATAGTCTCCCTTGGAAACTGGAGAGGGAACTGGCCCTGCAACTATTTTACTTCTATAAATTTAATTTCAGAGTTCTCACCTTTAGAACTATAAAATAACATATTTCTGTTGTTCCAATCTACAGAACGAGCTCATGTTAAGCTGATACAGTACCAACAGGGAAATACTACACCAGTCCTCCTATGCAAATATAAATGTGAAGCAAGCATTAACAAGTATGCTAGAAAAACCACACAAACATGAAAGTCAAAGACAATCAGAAAAACTAATCCTGAGTTTTAAAAAAAGCAAAAAATCTTCAAGGAAGAGAACTTTAAAATCATTATAATTTATAAACTTAGAGATAGGAAAACAAGAGGTTCTTATAGAACAAGCAGAACTGGAGAGATGCTCAGCAGGTAAAATATTTGCTGTGCAGGCATGAGGATTTGAGTCTGGATCCATGGCACTCACATAAAAGTCAGGGCTGGTTGTGGCAGTCACACCTTTAACCCTTAGGGCTTTACTAGCCAATCTACCCTACTTGGTAACCTTTAGGGCCAGTGACAGTATCTAATAAATAAGGTGGAGAGAAACAAAGGAAGACACTCAACATCAACCTCTCGACTCCACACATGTATACATGAACAAGAACACATGAAGACGTGCACACACATACAATATGTATTACCTACATGTGAAGAAAAAGAAAAATAATACATACAAATACCTTTTTCAAAGTTAAAAAATACGATTCTTTCTGTATCTTAGCTTCAAAGTCTTTAATCTGTGTGTTTAATTTGGAGTGTCTGTAGAGATCAGGAAATCATAAAAGCCTGTGAGAGGAGGGAGAGGAAGTGGCCTTTGGAGGGGATAGTAGAACATCTGATGTGAAAGTAGGGGGATACTAGAGGTTAAAGGTTTATGTGGGGATTGGGGCAGTGGGGGATGATAGAGAAAGGGGGATGACAGAGGAGGGTGATTAAAACTCAGAATGTGTAAAAAAATCATGGAAATCCACAATTTTGTAAGTTAATTTATATAATGTTTTCTTTATAAATTTATAAATATATTATATTTATTTATATAGGAAAGGACTCTGAATGAAGGTAGCCTGCATGGGTGGTCAATGCTCTCCCAAGACTATATGCAAAGGTTATTAAATGATACCAGTACCAGTCATAGGATACCTCCCTATAAGTTATTAGTCAGGGAAGTCCCACAGCCCCCAAAATTACATAGGACATTGCCATTATCCTTGGTTGCCCATCATAACTAAATTTCAAGATCTTATTTTTGAAGATAAAACATACTTTGGTTGCAGGACATAGAGCTATCAAGCTTTAAAAGACGTGAAAATGTTCCCCAGCTGGCCAGTTTATATGGTGCTGGAAGATACTAAAAAAAAAAAAACAAAACATCAAGGTTCTTACACACAGAGGTGGTTCCTGAATGTTACAATATTAATCTACCATGAAAGATATGTTCACTGGTCTAATAATGGCATGACTGCTATGAGGATAACCAACCACTTCATCAGATTTGAGGCCTGCTCCACAGGAAGGACTTCATGCCTGGTACTGTAAACCTGGTCAAAAGCTCATGGATAGGGAGATCATAAGCCTTAGTGGAAACTTATTTCTGTTGTTTTGCTAAATGTACTTTTTGACAAACTGCCTTCTAATTATGTTTATACCTATAGATGAGTGGTGTTCTCAAACTCAAGTCAGAGAAGCTCCTTTTTTGCAGGGGCAGCAGTTAATGCGGAGACCCATAGCTGGTAAAGTAAGAGCTAAAGTATAGGGAACAGTGCTATGAAACCCTGTCTTCTGCACCCATGAACTCAGCAGCTTTGGCTACCTGCACAAGATCAAGCCAGTCAGCATTCAAGGACAAACTGGGAAGGGGCTGAGTCCTTACCACAGCCAAGGAACTATTAGTAGTTGATGGCTGCTGGGGGTAAGGAAGTCCTAGTTCTTTTAGGGTGTGGCTGCGGTCAGGTTGCACAAGCTACGGTGGATGGCCCCCAATCCATACTCATATGAGTAGCTGGTGGGTTGCACAAAGAAAAAAGACAAGAAGAAGCCATGAAGATGAGAAAGACATGGAGTTTCAAGGGAAAGTTAAGGGTAGATATGATCAAGACCACTGTATACATGTATGGAACTGTCAAAGATTAAAGAATATTCTAAACTATAAAATGATTTCTGATTAGTAAAGGAAAGAAGTTTAAAAAACAATATTAAGTGCAAAAAAACAGAAAAATTAGAGGGAAAATAATTATGAAAGCTAACTAAGGGAAGGGGTTTATGTGCACCTAACAAGAGACCAGGAAAAGACAGCAAACATCATTACCACAATAGCAAAATTAAACAGGTGATGTTTTCAAAGTCATCCAAATGAATTTTCAGAGCTAGATGCGGATCTAAGCTAAGGCATGCCAGTGATGAAATCTCAGAAGGCTACAGGCTTTGCTGGATTTATTCCTGGGAACTTTGTGTTTTGTGCTGTTGTTAAGTAGTTTTTATATTATGTGCTCTATTGTGAGTAATGCATAAAAATGCTGATTTTTGAATACTGAATTGTTTACAGTCAGTCATCCTAATGAATTATTAATAGATTTCAACACTGTCAAACAGTTATTTATGTTACCTATAAATAATGACAGTTCTGTTCACTGCTTTCTAGTTCCTGTATCCCTTTTTCTCATCCTATGGCAGAGATAGAGCTTTCTTTAAAACACTATATAGATGCTATGATACTAGGTATCATGATTTTAAAAGCATTGCTTCTAGAATTTCATCATAAACAATAGTCATGATTTAAGAAATTCCTTCAATATCTATTATGCTGAGAATTCTTTTTTAAATCATAAATAATAGTTGAATTATTTTCATTTTTGCTGTGGTTTAATTTTCAGCAAAATGCAAACATCTTAAATGTAGAGCCTCCCTCCTAAGCCGTCTAGTCACAGTGAAGCTCTATCCAGCAATCCCCTCATGACACAAATGCTACCATGTGTAAGGTTTCTATTTTTTTTAATAAATTAGACATCATAATGATTTTATATAAACCTGACAGATATATCTTTGCTTTACTCACTTATCTGCTCACCATTCCTTCTTACATTTCCAAATTTCCTGTGGGTCTCAGTTTCTTTGAATCAGAAGTACTTCCTACAGACCCATGTTTTAAATTGGTATACCACAGGTAGTGGCACTGCTCTGGAAAACTGTGGAATCTCTAGGTGTGAAGGAATCTGGCTGGCAAAAGTAGGTGCCCAGGTGTGGCCCTTGTGCCTAGGCCAGCGCCCAGCTCCAATCACCTCTCTCTAATGCTTGTTTACCACTCTGTGACTAGCTGTTCTGTCCTGCCTTCACTGCTGTGAAATTCCCTGAAACGATGAACCAAAATAAATCTTTTATCCCTTAAGTTTACACTTCTGATAGGCATTTTGTTCATAACAATGCAAAAGCAACTAATATGGTGCTATTTTCTCTTTCTGCAGAATTAATTTCTTAAAATTTCCTCTTTTATTCTTTTAGATGTTTTACATTTATTTATTTGTTGGAGGTTGCATGTACTGTATGTGTGTAAAAGTCCAAGGACAACTTGTGGAATAGGTTGTTTCCTTCTCCTTCTATGTAGGTTCTGGGGATCAAACTCAGGTCACCAGACTGGTAGCAAGCACCTTTACCCCAAGCATCCTCACCAGTTCCAGAACTTATAAAGATCTGTGAATGGTAATTCTCTCCTTATTTTACATCTGAATCTATCAATCTCTCTTAACCAGTGTTAAGACACACTTTTCCACACATCAGTTCTTGACAGAGTACTGCTAAGTGCACAGCTCCAGGCCAGCTTTGTCATCTACTCTATTCCCTTGTGGCTCCCATCTTGCAGCTACAGGATTGGTTCACAGGAAAGACACTAAATCAAAGAATGACTGTAAGAGTGACACTTCTGAGGAAGCATACAGAGAAGACAAAAAGATAGCCACTGCAAACGCAGTGCTAAGACAGTACAAGGATGATAGTTTCTCCTGTCCTGGGGGCTGTGCTTCTTTCCATGAGTGGTAAACAGTTGCAGCACTGACATTCCACAGAAGGAAATGATGGCCAGCAACTTTCTTTTAAAATTAAAAATGATAATATAATCATACTTACCACTTTTCAACTTCTTTCTTTTTCTTTGGTGCTATAGATCTAACACAGGGCCTCAGGCATGTGAAGCAAGTATTCTAACAGAGTTCCATTCCCAGCTCCTGCATTCACCTTTTGTTTGTTTTGTTCTTTTAAAAATTATTTTGGCATTTTTGTGCCTTTCATATAATAATTCTTAATCAGGTTTAGACCCTTCTCCCCTATACCCTCCACCAGACCCCATGCATTCTGTCATGTATATTAACTCCTATCTGGTCAAGCATTTGTGCCCAGTAGAGAAGTTCTTACTATGTGTCCTAGCTGGCCTGGAACTCCTTATATGGACCAAGTTGGCCTTGAACTCACAGAGATCCACCTCCTCTGCTTCTCAAGTGCTGGTGTTGAAGGTGTGTGCCACCATGTCGGGTCTTGTTCTCACCTTTTATAAGCAATTATGATTTCACTGAGAGGGCAAAACAGAAGTAGAAGTAGATGTGACCAACTTTAACACTTAAAGTAAATGTATAGGAGGCAGAATGGGCCCAAGGAAAAGGAGACAGTTCTGTGTCTTCAACCATAGAGAAAAAGCCAAGGCCTCTAGTTATGACTAAGGTTAATAGAAGATAAAGATTTACAGAAATATGATTTAGCATTCTTAGAATTAGCAAATAGAGGCAAAAATCTAATTATACAATATGAGAAGGGAAGAGAGGGTTGGAAAGAGGAGTAGCTATGACCCTTAAATCATTACTTTCACTGGAAAATGTCACTAACTGTCCAATGACATCACATCAAGACTTAGAATATCAGTCTATTTTTCCACAATAGAAACAAACAAGAACTAATAAAAAAGTAGTTTCTAGAGGAAAGATTCATGTAGAGATTGGACTGGGAGTAAGGAGCTGTAGATCACAATTTGGAACAGTATGTATATACTACTTGAGAGGATATGAATGTTGAGAACAGATCATGAGACAAAGCAGGCAGCATGCTAACATGGATTCAGAAAATTTCACAAGGCCCCAAGCTCTCATTAAAGAGCTATGAACAGTCAATGGTTGCTGAGAGAGGAGGAATCTATTTTTTCTAGGGGTAGGCCCTGGTGGGTCAGCCAGTCCCAAGTGGTCAGCCCTAAACACATGTGCATATGAACAACATTAAACAGACCTAGTAGGTAGTATGTACATATATAACAAGAATGATTATAGGAGGAGAGGTCGTGAATTCCAGAGGGTAGAGGAGAGAAAGGAGTTAGAGGTAGGGAGAAAAGGGCAGAAATGATGTAAATACAGTGTACTCACATATAGCATTTTCCAAAAACTTAAATGTACACATATATAATAGGTAATTGATTTTTAAAAACAACAAAATTAAATCAGATAAGGGGGACAATCTTATAGAGACAACATGCTTGTAACAGTTTACTAATTGAACCACTGTGCAAGGCATGTCCTTCCTGGGAAGTGATGACAATCTCTACTGATGAAGATCTTTCTGAAGTGGCTTGAAATCTCTTCTACAGAGGCTAGGTTGTTTGCTCTCCGAGTCTTTGATAGCAGTTATATACTGCAAAGAGGCAACTGACAGCCTGTCAAGAATTACTCAGGGGCCAAGGCTGTCTCACACCTCTCCATGATATGGAAACAACATGTGCCAAGTGCTTACCACTAGTTAATTACCTTAATTTTTCTGATTCAAGTAATAAAATCTTCTGATTACTCATTGCACACTCTGCCTAATAAAAGAACAGTATTTATTAATTAAAAAATGAACTCAATCTCAAATGAGGAAGTTTATCATTATAGTAAAATTTTTAAAAAATAGGAAAAGGAAACCAAAAGCCCCCGGAAACTCAAAGCAGTGGGACTTTATTATATCTGATGTAATTTTTCCCTTTTGGGTCATTTTTATGAGAACAGATACAGCCAAGTTCACACATCAACTTCAGAGGCAAGGCAGAGAAAAATCTGTCTAGGGGGGTGGCTCATGCATGCAAGCTGTGGGCATATTTTCCCTTTGGCCATCAGACATAGCTTCAAACAACCATCTTATTATTTTACTCCTTGAAAGTTAATTTATTGCCTGGAAAATAGCTAAAGAAGTTCTTGAAAATGATCTCAGACTATGTTCCCTTTGCCAAATAACCATCCTTAATTATAACATCATACCCATTGGACATGGATAAAAAGAACAAGCGAAGGTTGTGGTACAGCCGTTCACCATGACAGTTACCACATTTGTCCTCACAGTGGCAACACTTCAATGTAAGAGAGTATTATTTCTACTCAATGAGTTTAGTCTATGTACCAGAGATGCATCTAAAAAGGCTCTAAGATAAAACCACATCCATGTCCATGAGTACTACAAGGAGACCACACATTAAAGACGTTCTTCATTTACTAGATCTCATTTTGTAGATGTTAATATAAGCTATTGAGAAGACCCTAAAACATGTAGGAATACTGTTTTAACACCAAGAAATAAGCAGAATTAGCTTCCTGGGTGACTGACGCACCCTTCAGTATAGGGAACTTTTGTTCCTGTTCCTTATGAACATGGGAATCTCAGCTGGGACAAATTACATGGATGTAAAACAGTTTTGCATTTGCAGAAAAATATTAAAGGAATGAAGAGGAAGAAAAGCATAGTCTTTCTGAATTGGAGAATACTTTACAAGAGCAGTGTCCACAGAGCAGGCCCTGCTGGAAGACAAATTAGCACCCCTGTCCATTGCCTCATCTTAAACGGCTTTAGTTTCCTTATCTGATGCTTATCACATACCAGAGTTTCTAAAACTGCATTTTATCCATTATATTTGTGCTCCTTTGACTCCTACCCTTTATAACCAAGTGAATCCTATTCGTTTTTAGACATTTAGATATTAATGTGACTGAACCCAAGGATGCCGTGGATATACTTAGAATGAATATTCTTTCATTTCAGCCATTATTATCAAAATGGTAGCTCTGAAGTAATTATTATTTGGAGATTTAATATACATGTCCTACATATTTTAGAAATCTGAGAGTTTAAATACTATAATGGAGAAGAAGGAAAGCTCAGACCTAAACCAATTCCTGCAGAATGCTTATGTTTATGGCTTAAGGTTCATTCATTCACTGATTAAGCATTAGTACTTGGGCCAGGTCCTCCAGTAGTCTCAGGATGCAAACTTGATAAGACATAGTCCTTAATCTGGAAGTTACAAATGTGAATAAGAACAGCATTACAGCAATTGTGGGTTTATTCTTATCCTTTTATCACTGCACATTAGAGATTTTGTGAGAGCTCAGAGGTGGGACTGGTGAGCATGCTGACAATGTGCCACCAGCAAGAACATACAACCAAACCCAAAGTAAATGGAGTGCTTCTCTAAGAGTACAGCAAGCTTGGCTGCTTCCACCATAACCTAACTGAACTCCCAGGCCTGACTCTCAGAGCACACTTACTTGGCTTTGCTATGGTTCTTACTGATCATGAATTTGCTTTTATTAATGAAGCCGTTTGAAAATGTTTGTTGGGATCAAAGACTGTACTCTCAAAACACCAAGTGAGGAAAATAGCTAAGGTTCTCTCTTCAGTTTATTTGGGGAATAGGGAAAAAACAGCACACAATTATGGAGAAGGGCTACAATACTCATACAAATGTATTGTGGTAGAGAACAGCAGAGGACAAGGCTAGGAAAGAAACCATGGACTCCAGTTATGGAGGGTCCTGCAGGTCACGCAAGGAGTTTGAGTTTATGCTAAATATAGGCTAGTAGGCTATTTTACACAAGGAAGTTTTTCTAATTCAATTATATTTTGCAAAAGATCATCATGCTGTTATGAAAAGAACAAGAAATTAAGAAAATCAGGAAATTAATGCAGAGGCCTTGAGTAGGGCAATGCATGGAAATAAGGGAAGGGAATGGACAGGAGATCTATTTGGTGGTCTGAACTTATAGTATTTACTAATGCATTAAGATAAAGAAAAATCAAGAAAGACCCCCCCACGGTCAGCTTCAACACTGAGTATTGAAGTCATGCTACCTACAAGACATGTGGAAGACAAAGTGGTCAAGGTTTTATCTCTAGACTAGAGGTGTAGACTGAGAGGTATCTATGAGCACTTTAGGAGAGAATGCCAAGGGGAGGAAAACATATATTTGAAATGAAAGATGGGCAACTGGAGACTTTGCATAAAGCTGTTACTTAAAACCAATGAAATGCAGGCGACTACTGAACAGACGCATGGAAAGCCAAAGAGGGGGAGAGCTTAGATTCCAATAGTGAATGATAGAGGAGCTAGCATAGAAAAAAGAAACAAAGATAAAGAACTAGAGCAGCAGCAGGTAAACTAGGGCTTAAGGAGGGCCATTCAGGTATAACTGAGTAAGATACAGTTAGTGGAATCTGGGCTGTGATGAAAACCTAGTCACAAGGATTAAAAACAGTGAAAACTGGGCTAGTTGCAATGCGGTAAAACTGAGGGAACTAAAAAAGAGCCAAAAGAAAACCTATGAGGATTGTACAGTGAGAATTCCACCTTCTGAAAATTCACTAAGGCATGTCTGCAGAATATAGGTAAGAATTAGCTAAACTGTATTCCTTGGTAACCCTAATGTAGCACTTTATTTCATGCTTTCTTCTAAGGAAAAAAGAAAAGAAAATGGAACATTCTAGACTTTGAGGCATTCTACTGACTGTCATCTATAGAAAATTTCCCATAGGGTTTATGTTTTGTTAATTTAACATTATATTTATTCAGAATTTAGTCTAGCTATGGTTTAATTTTTTATTTATAGTTAAAAATGGAAACTACTTTAAGAACATAAAATATTGCATAATTATTAAATATGTACTATTAAATGGTACTAAAATTAAACAAACAGAAGAACCACTTTTTATTCTAAGGAAAACTGCAAGTTTCTGATACAAAGCAGGTGCATATTATCTACAAAAATTTTGTTAATGATTATTTATCCTGAATACTAGGACATTACAAAATACTCACTTCTTACTTTAAAGTGCATCTTATTATATGCTTTACATTTATAGTTATCCTGAATTACTTACTTAACTGTTTGGCGCAAGGAAATATTTATTATTCAGTAGTTTATGGCAAAAGCACAATGTTGAAACCTGCTTTCACAGATGGCTTCATTTCCAGCTCAGTAATCAGATAAGGAGAACTCTTTTAGTGCAAAGTGTTTTAAATGTGTTATTTTTCCTTTAAACATAGTTTGAGCTCATTGATTTTATTTCATTAGCCTGCAATGAAATTGCACACATTAACACTGCAAGAAGAATATGTAATAAAAGAGAGGCTCCATCTCCAAATCCTTCTTGTCAAATTTTAAGAGATACCAATCAACTGAACACCTCACTAATAGTCATGGGACTGCTGTTTTAATTAGCTGGCGATATTTTTGACTAAGAATCTCAGATGATGAAACTGTTTTTCCTTGTATTGAACCAGCTTGGCCCAGACTAGCCTGTCCCGCAGTGACATGTATATTGAATACAAATCAGACAGCACAGCTTTAAATCTGTGTTGCAGCTCTCATTTCCAATTCGAGAACTGTACTATAATCATAAGCTTCTGGTGGATGAAAGGAAATCAGCTCTCTGAATATTAGCTAATGCCACATTTGCAAGTCCTGAAGAGATCTGTGCTGTTAAAAAAAAATAGATCATTTCGCGTGAACCTATATATATGAATTGCTTTGTACTGCTCAGCTGATAGAAGCAATGCCTGTGCTGGGATTAAACCCTTTTCATCATAAAACCTCATCTGGTTCGGAGTCCAAGTCCATCAAACCTTTTTCCTTTAAAGTCCCGCCTTTGATTCTACATCAATTTATTCAAACCGCAGCTGGGTGGCTGAAAACGAAAGGACAGCATCATTTAAACCAACCATGTTCCCAACTTGAAAGAAGGGCTATAATTAAAAAAATGGGCATAAAAGAATGGAAATGGGATAATATTTTTTAATGGTAGTTCAAAGGCCGACAGATGTCAAAGCCTTTGAAGATGTCAGTACACTGAGCAAGAAGTTGCCATAAAAGAGCTTGCCTGAGAGGTGAAGCAGCTTTTTAATGGCTGAAAAAACCCTTGCAGACACATCCTTGTGTTTTTAATTTGTCAGAGTTTCTGCAGTATTTTCACATTAATGACTCATGATTATAACTGCATAGCAGACATATTTTTTATATGGTTAAATGAATAGTTTATTTCACATTCTTTTAGAACTAGATAAGAATAAGGACACTTTCCTAGGAAGTCCAAAACTCTTCTGATTGCTTCACATATGTATGCTAATTCTGTGGGACTGGTCCAGTTCAGAGAGACTGCAGTTGCCAGCGTTTGTTCTATAACAGTCTGATTGCTAGTAACATTACATCCACATGTGGTAGTTAGAATGTGTTTTACTAGTCTCATTCTTTTCATGTATATGGAACAATATGTGCCTGAATAATTAATTTGTGCACCAAGTCATGTCAAAGCAAATTAATGTTTAAAAACTTTCCTGAGCTCAATCTAAACAACCCTGGGCTGTCAATGTTTAGAGGAGAAAGAGATGCACAGGAGAAAAAACTGTAGCCATAACTACAATATGAAATTAATGTCTACTTAAAGAAAGAGCTGTTAAATGGAGAGTAAAATCCTGGTGGACACTTTACTAAGATTTGGAGGAGGGGCTTTGAGCATTTACTCATTTTCTTTTTTTTTTTTTTTTAAATTGCCTTCACAATATTTATGAAGGCTAACCACCAGTCTCTAGTGAGCAGTAGCAAAAATGTCTCCCACCAATGGATATGACTATAATTTAATTCTATGATGAGGTGAGACAGAGTTCATGGGTTTTGTAGTCAGACAGATTTAGGTTAAAATCCTATCTTTTCATGTAAGAGCAGCACATCTTGGGTTTGCCTTCACATCTATGAAAACACCTCCTTCCATATATGAAAGTGTCTAGCATATACTATGTGTTCAATTCCCTTTCTTAAGCTAAATGATAAAAATTAAATTAGGTCATTTCTAATATATTTATATGCCTATATACAATAAAATTACATTTTAATGAAAAAAGTCAGTTTTCAAAAGTAGATAACAAAATTCCCGACTCTTCCACAATCAACAGCTTATGAATCAGCTTCCACAATCAACACCTAATGCTAGATTCTTAAACAGCCATGATTCATCAAACCTTACGACATATATTTCCTTGCTCTAACAGTTAACCTATCTGACCAGCCCTGCCAAAGATTCCCATAGACCTAGTTCAGGAAACGGGGTGCTAGAGTAGGGATTGAGGCACAGGAAAGGGAATATCCTCAAGCATGATGAGGAACAGATTTGAGAAACAGAGATCAGAAATAAACAATGGGCCCCCGACCTGAGGAAAGAAAGTAGGAAGCTTACACCTTGGCCTTAAGGCAGCTGATCATGCAGTCTCCCACCTATTCTCCCTACCCCCACAAGTTTTCTGAGATGATAGGGAAAATTATTTTCCTAAGGAATGGCCTGTTTCCTCTGTCAGGTCTCTAGGTAATGAAAGTTTTGGTATGAGTTACCTTAGTGACAACTTCAAACAAGGTAAATCTTGCTTTAAGCATCTTCCTATCTCTGTTATTTTCTTCTCCTTGACTCCCTGCCACCTCCCAAGTCTCTTTTAGATAAAGTTTCCACTGGTACTCCAGTGGAAGTTATCTACTGGCAAATTCCTCTTCCTTCTCCTTTTATTCTATTTTCATTTTCTAGTATAACAAAAATTCAGCTTGATGAAAGGAATTTACTGTGAAAAAGTTTCACAATATGACATCTAAAGTAGTTATATTCTTTTCCAGTTCAATGTTCAAATTTTCACATCAATAACAACTTCCCTAGTTCCTTAAGTGGGCTCTGACTTAAGATAACTAGGTAACGGCAATTATCTCATTTGAAATGCCTCATGCACATAAATGGCCTGGCAAGAACCCTTATGGAAGGGCTTCCACCCAGCCTGTGTTGTCCTCATCACCTGTCAGCTGATGCTGATCTTAGACCCTCAAACTCTTGCTTGTAGAAGCAGTAAGAAGGAGCCTGCTTTCTTTCCTACTGGAACTGAAATTATACTTTATCAGGTGATTGTGATAGTCAGCCATGTTCATCAACATGAAATATCACACCTTTCTTGTTACCAACTTTGCCAAAGATCACTGGATTTGAAAGCTTACAGCTCTCAGAAGCAACAGTGGGACTGAAGAAGCTGAGTGGTGTGTATCTGATCTACTCTACACCATAAAGGAGCCTATTTAAAAACCATACCTGACTTACTAATGATTCAGGTTCCTTCATTCATCCAGGCCTCATTTTTAGTCTCCTTATGGGAGTCTCTTATCTGTAAGTCCACGCATGTCCAACTGAAACAGCAGTGTTCACATGCTGATGTTCAAGTGCAGCAGTAGTCTACTTCTGTTGTCTGGCCACAGTTTACAATTTGGGTAAAATAGCCTACCATGGATAGGCATTGTTTAAAAGTATTTGATGGTTTCAAATTCCCAAAATCTGGGTGTTAAGCATGGCTTCTCAGTCTTCACCTTGCCTTCAAAACTTCCTTTCTTTTGGTTCTCTTCATCTCTTTTGACACACTTTTCCAGTATTTTTGTCCAACTCTATTGCTCCCATATTCCCTTTAAGCACCAAGTGCCTCCTATTCTTTCTTCTTTGCCTCCATCACACTGGAGGCCACAATGCATGCTTGTGATTCCCAGATCGTTATTTTCAATGGTGAAAGAACTCTGAACTTCAGTACTACATTTACACTTAATTACATTTAATACCTGCATGTCCAGTGACACTTCACACCACAGCTCTAGGTCTTCCCCTCTCGGTATCTTATCTCCTCTCTCTACTACAAGTTAATGTCTTCATCATCTCTTATTACATGGCTCCATTTAGTCACTCTGACCCCAACCTCACTGCCACACTTAGCCCAAGGCCTGGCAGAGCATGTAATTAAAAAATCTTACTGGAGGGGCTGGAGAGATAGCTCATCAGTTAAAAGCACTGGCTACTCTTGCAGAAGATCCAGGTCTCAGCATCCACATGGCTGCTAACAACCTCCTATTAGCTCTAGTTCCAGGGAATCCAATGTCGTCTTCTATCCTCTGTGGGCATGGCACAACATGGGTACGCTTATGTACATGCAGACAATACACTCATACACATAAAATAAATAAACAACTTTTAAAAATAAAAAATCTTAATTGAACAATTAAGATGAAAACTGATGCCATAGTAAAATTTTATATACATAACTTCCCCTTATGTTTAGATAAGAAAACTTACACAATGGTAAATTTGATAAATATGTTCTCTGAAAAGTCATAATTATAAAAAATTTTTGATAGCATCTTACTATGTATCCCTGGCTGGCCTTTGAACTCACAGAGGTATGTCTCCCTGCCTCTGCCTCCCAGGAACTGAAATTAGAGGCATGCACCACGACACCTGGCATAATTATAAAATTTTATCAGCCTTCCATTTTATCATTATCTATCAGCACTAATTTGATTTCAAAGAGCAATTAGAATAGGTAATAACTAATTTTCATGGCAAAATTTACTATTTGTATTTCTGAGTGACTTAGCTTTTATAGTGCCAGAGGGTGCTATTGTAGGGTGCTGAGGAAGAAAAGACATCACTGGTCTTACTTAGTACCGGACCCAGCATGCTGAAATACCAGCTTTCCAGACAAGATGTGCCCATTGGTGTAATAGTGGCACAACTGTTATGGGGTAACTAACCACTTTCTGATTACATTTGAGGCCTGATCCACATGAGGGAATTTCATGCCTGGTATCAGAATCCTGGACAAATGTCTATGGCTATGGAGGCAGGAGACCTAGGGTAGAACATGCTTTTGTTATTTTGTTAAATGGCAGTGCTATCAAATTTCCTTCTAAATATCTGTCCTTAAACCTATACACCTGAACTGCTCTCAACGTTTGTCAGAGATGCTTCTTTTTGCAGTGGATAGCAGTCAATGGAGAGGTACACAGCTCATCAAAGTGCTGAAAATACGACACTGGGTGCTCAGCCTTGAATAGGGCATCTATATTGACCTTACCACTTCCTTGGTTCAGGGAACATCAGAGAAGAGGCAGAAAGAATGTAAGAGCCAAAGGATATGCAAAGAATAGGGAGGAATGATGTGAAATGTTGTCTTATGGACATGACATGACTATCTCAATAATAAACTCACAGTAATTGTGATTATCTTCAGAAGATCTAAAACCATGATCAAGACAGACAAAAAAATTCCAGTACAGGGGGGTGAGATAATCTCCTAGCCCCACCCTTTGCTGAAGAGCTATGGGCTATGGTGGATAGTCTTTGGGGAAGGAAGAATTGTAGTTTTTGAGGATGTGGCCACTGGCAGTTTTCCCATGCTCAAGTGGATAGCCTACATCCACATATATATGAGCAGCACTAACCTGACTTAATGAGTTATAAGAAGACATGAAGTTTAGAGAGCAGCATGTTTGAGAGGTCATAAGGGAAGTCAGATGGAGGAGTGAGGGTGTAGATATGATCATATTTCATTGTATAAATGTACAAAATTACCAAAATGAAAGAAAAAAGTATCCACATTGGTTCTCTGCCACTAAAAGTGAAACCATTCCATGATTTACCCAAAGGATGAAACATCTGCACAGTTGGACTGATTTTAGTACAGAAATTTAGAACACATTATATCTTTTAAACCCAGGAATTTGGTCTAGAGATAGCTTCAGTAGTTTTCAGAAAACTGAGGAGCAAAATGCTTTCAATCTTAACACTTATTTTCACTTACTGGACATACCAATGTGATTATATCTGAGCTATCAAATACTTTGCCCAATAAGTGAAGATAATATTTACATCTCAAGTATGTTGTTTTTCAGGACACACTAACAAACATATACTTTGCCTATTAAATGATATCTATGAAAACAGTAAAATAAAGAATAACATTAACAAATGTCAATATGTAATAATACTATAAGAAGCTAAGAAAGATGAATCACCAATCCCATTTTAACCTTTTCAAAAGTTGCAACTTTCAAGTTTTTCCACTGGAAAATTCCCTGGCTCTGTGATACTGGGGCCTGCCAGACTGTTGGCTTCCTGTTTATTGGAAGGTCCTCTTCATTCAGAGTTTATTCTATCAAAGGGAAGAAGCACACACATGTCTAGAGACTGGTGCTGCACAACTGTATAAGCAGGAAAAAGACTGAGATCCAGGTCATAAGGGCTGCATACTTCATTCTTGCAGAAACAATAATTTTGTATTCAGACATTACAAATACTTTTAGGCTTGATGTCATACCTAAGCAAAGCAAATCCAAATGAACTGGAAAATAACACACATTTTCAAACCCTGAAAATCGAATTGTGAATTTTTTTCTGATTTCTTATGTCTTTTCTAATCTTTTAGTGTACAAATATCCAAAATATTAAAGAAGTCAAAAAACATAATAGTTACTAAAATGGGTGAAAAAAACTTTGACTGAACTTTAATATTTATATTGAATGAGAACATTATCTCAACTTTCACATTGACCTGCTGATTTCAATACTCTGGGGTTCAATAAGATCAATTTTATTATCTAAACAGTTTCTACTTTAAGGATAATATTTTTCAAATATTTCTGTACAAAAATATTAGTTTTTAAAAAAGACTGCAATATCTTGCATCTCTTCAAATAGGTTACATCCCTTACATCAATTTACATCATGTTTGTCATGAAAACTATTCAGGTGTTAAATATCATTCATATCATGCATCCAGGCATGATTCCAATTAGTCTTGAATGGAACCTAAATGACAGCTTAATAAGCTAGTTCTTTGAACATTTGATAGTATCATCACTTTGCCAATCATTTCTTGCACCCTGGCTTCAACCTTTTTGTCATGAAAAATTCCCTCAACTCTTTAAATGAAGACCTCAGGGATGTCCCTGCATAACTGATGGCAGTCAGAAATCCAAAACTGGCTATTTCTAAGACATCAAGGAAGAAGAGTTTATTTGTCCAACATGTCCTCAAAGATAATTTCTGCCAGCGTTCTCAGAAATTTCACTGGGACAGAAATGAAGAGGAAAATAAAGGACAATGTGCTAGAAATAATTAATGGCATTTTCTCTATATTAATGTTGTTGTAAATCCTAGACAGACATAAAGTTTCACTGCTATTTATTACAAGTGGAAACCAAACAGCATTATTCAACTATGAGCAACACTCAATTTAGAGCAGCATCAAGTATAGCAATCACTGAAAGGAATGCCAACTGCAATTGGTTTGAGAATCTCAGCATGGGAAAAAAATAAAGGGTACCTGAACGATTCTACTGGGAAAAGAGTCAATATAATTTTGGGATTTGTGGACATGTCTAAGACTTTCCACAACCTCCCCCACCAAGAAAAACTTTCTTGGAGGGTGTTCTGTACTGCTATTTTTTTAAAAAACACTGAATTAAGATTAGGAGCCCTGGTTTGCTAGCTCTGTAACCTTGGGCAAGATGATGTCCTTGAATACCAAGTTCTTTATCTACAAATTGAAAATGACTGAATGTGGTCATCTCTTTGGATTACTTAATCTGATTATATTATTACTGGATATCTACACTTGCTGTAACTAAAACCTTCATATCTGGTAGAACAAAGTACATAGTGACTTCTGGCTCCTTGCTGTACTGTTTTGCCACTACAGAGGGATCACATTATATTCTATATTTAAAATATCTCCAGCATTTAATTAACTCTTCTTCAACAACAATTCTAATATTTCTAAAGAAATCCATTAACTATAATGAGAACAAAGAATAGATTTTAAATAAGTTATTATTAGTTGATATAAGGTTAATTCAAAAGGAAAACTTTACTCATTATTTATGTTTTCCCTTTAAATGAATATTTTTTATCTAAAAGTGGACCACATACCATAGAATGTGGTTTCCATGGTAACTAACCTATTTAAAAGTATGCACAGAACTACAGATACATTGTATAACACTTTTAGAAATGGATCATTCTTAAGAGACATAAATTACCTTGTTTCAGTTTGTATTCTTGTTTTTAAAATTACTTTTACCATGATGAAGACTGACTAAGCTGAATTATTTGTAATTGTTTAATTATGGGTAGAGCTGCTACTTTGTAAGATGGGAATAATTATGCAATTTTAGAATTATAATGAAAAAAAGAAATCTGGAAATCTACAAAAACTGTAAGCTTTCACGTTACTTGAAATGACCCTCAAATTTTCTAACTATATAAGAACATATATTTATTTATATATAGGTAATAATAGTTATATGCAAATTAACTTATAAAACATAACTAACACAAGTACATTATTAATAATACTATAAAGCCATTGTTGGATACAAATAAAATGAAGCATTCCCATCAGTGTATTGTTGTCAAAATGTAAGGAAGATTTTGTCCCTTTATCTGGAAAAATCTATATGACCTAGGATTTGGTATTGGAAAAACACAGAATTTCCCCTACACACACTTTCTTTAATGGCCTAGTTAGGAAAAATTCTGTATTTTAAATGCACAGAGAAATATAGCAGTTAACTAGTACAACAGAAATTGAAATATGTGGTTTTATCAAACACAGTCCATAAAAGTCCCATTTTATTTTTGCAAAATAAAAGTGAAATGTTAAAAAGTTTTTCCAACCAGCATCTGATAACTGAAATTAAACCTTGTGCACTGGCAGCAAAGTCCTCTTAATATTTAAAAAACACACTAAATTCGTCTATATACTCCCACTAATACAAATAACTGGGTATATTAGGGAACAACTATCGAAGTATGGTGTACACAGCTGGAGCACCAGGCACCCATTCTGATGTGACTATGTGTGTCACTAGAGAGAAGAGGTAAAGAACAGGCAGAGTGATAGTAAAAGCAGTCACATCCTCACTAGGTTGGGGAAAAAAAGACATACACACAGTTTGGGTTTTTCAAGCAGTTGGTTTAGTGTGACCCAAGTAAATAAAAATCTTCACTATTTCAGAACATAGTAAATGATACTAATGAATAAATACTGATGATGCAATACTACTTTGGTCATTTTAGTATAGATAGAAACATCTTTTACTCCTGGAATGAATTACCACTTGGCATTATTATTTAATGGTTCTTCACAGTACAAATTGAGAAGAGAACAGAACATGATATAAGTAGAAAGAAATACACTTAGAAATTAAAGTTAGAGCATTAACTTCTAAGCTATCTGTAGTCTCCATTGTGTTGTAATTTACACATCCTCAAGATATTCTGTAAGGGTTCAGGTTCAGACAGCACTAAAATTTTCTAAGCTGTCATAAAGTAAAATATACATAAGATTTATGTATTTATTTTCTGATATGAGAAAAAGAGTATTTTCAATAAATTAAAATGAAATTTGGGCACAGCAGCATAAAACAGATTACTTACATTTTGTGAAAGCACTATAAGAATCTAAGGTTTTCACATCAGATATTTACTAATGTTTAATACATAGACATAGAGAATATCATGGGTTTTATGTCAACACATTTTAGAGTCAGTCCCATGCCATAAATTTCTCTTTAAAAATGAGTTATAAAAAGTTATGGTTTCTTGCCTGAACAGAATAACATGATCCATCATGTTTCCCTTATTGCTGTGTCTTCTAGTATGCTCTAAGGTGAAGCTCACACATACCTATAAAAGTTTTTAAGTCTAGATGTTCTAATATGACTAATGCCATCTATGACTTGTTTTTAAAATTGTTTATAAAATACATGCTTGTTATAAAATATTGCCATATGTCATTTTAAAGAAGTATATGAAGAAATTAAAGTCAAATGTTTTTGATTAAAAAATGTTATCTAAGCCTAAAGACTATGTCCACAGGTGTACCAATAGTACTCAGATTACACATACTGTTAAATTAGACCTTTGAAGAACCTTCAAAGGGGGACAGTAATGATTAATACACTAGATGCTAACAGACCCAGTTTATAAATGGGAATTTGTGGTTTGTACTTGTAAATGCAAATACATGGAAAATAATGTAATGTTAAAATTTCTGCTATTATGAAAAACTTAGAAAAGTTAAGTAGAGAAGTCTATAAGTTCTACATTTTAGAATTAGCAACAGATATAACTTCTTAATGTAAATCAATAAAGTAACATTAAGATGATTTATCTACTTACTGTGCAAAAGTTGTTTAATCATGATCAGAATAATGATTGCCAGTTTAAGAAATCAAACACATTTATTTACATGCCCATGTCTTTCAAAATTCATAGTATACATATAAATAACAGACTTAATGCCTTCTTAGATATTTAATAACTATCTCCAAGGATGCTATACTTAGTTTACATAGTCTTGAGGCTGCCTCACAGTGCATCCAGTCACCCTGATCCCTTGATCTGTCTATATGCTAACAGGTCACACAGATGTTCTAGGATGGTGAAACTATCTCTGGATTGGATCCAAAAGGCTCTCTCTAATTGTTTATATTCATACATACTTAGGCAATATACAGACAAAAATAAGTAATCATGAAAAAGTTCAGAGTCCCAAATAGACCACTAATAATCATAGGTCAAGGAAACTATGTTTCATTTTTCTTTTAATTCAACAGGATGAATTCATTATGCCATAATACAAAAGTAGAATAAGAATTATATATAGTACTCCCATACTAGTTAAAGATTTACATGATCATATTTATAGATTTTCTTTATATTAAAATGCTATTGAATCAATTAAATAATTCCCCAATTTCAATAATAGCATATTGGTGAATGAAAAATATTTGACAACAAGGTCATAAATTTCTATATGTGTTTATTTCTGGACGCTTTTTCTAAAATATTATGACCTTAGGCAGATCCAGACTGAACACCTTCAATGAGGATGATAAAATCTGAGGTATATTTTAGCAAATGTAATTATCATAACACAATATATCTTGCTGTTGGAAATATGTGACAAAATACAATATACACATAGAATAATTAGCTAACTTCAACTAACAAAATGAGAGAAATGTTTAACTCTCCTTAGATGCATTATTGGATTATATCATTATCTTATAAAGGAAAATTACTAGGATAAAAATCTGACTTGTAATAATAATAATAAAACATATTCACCAAAAGAGAGTTCTTAGCTGCTATGACTCACCTTAAGGCAGGTAACTACATATTAATGATTTTCTTGTCAGTATATAATATACTACATATTTGGAAGGAGCTGGAAATAATTTGGTTTAGAATATTACCTTCATTATCAATATCTGATGGAACAAAGCTACAAACAAAGCCATAGTATCCAAAAAAAGGTACTGCACTAATGTTCTTTTGATAAAGTATTTCAAATAGTCCTTTTTACAAAATGGCCTCCTATGCTAAACTGGATGAGCCAAATGTTAACTGAAAACCAAATATCCCTGGAACAGAACTATTACACAACCTCATATCAAAGATATATGTGTTTTACTGCATCAAACAGTGATTTTTTTAATTAAAAAAAAACTTCCATTTTGAAAAATATTTGCCCACTTTATGTGTGTGTGTGTGTGTGTGTGTGTGTGTGTGTGTGTGTGTGTATTTAATGTGTGAATGGAACTCAGCACTTAAAAGGTATTAAACATTAAATTATTTAGGCTACAATCATAAAAAGATGAAGTATGAAAATTTAGGACTTACCTGAAGGAAACTGAGCTAATATCCTCAACAAATAACCAAAGATAGACACAAATTATTAGCATTTTTGTATACATAAGATTTTTTAAAATGTTAAGTTATTGATAATTCTTAAAAATTGTATTTTCTATACACAACTAGGTACAACATATACAAAATTATTTTAATTTTGTTTAAGAATGAATTTAGTCCAAGTTTCTCTTGCTTACTGGCATTCCCCCGACAGCAGTTTCAATTACTGACTTAAAGAAGACATAAGATATGAGAAATATCCTAAACCAAAGCATCTAACCAGGCTAGAGAGTCCTAATAGCTAATATTTCAATGAGAATAAATCAAGTTAACAGCCATATTACACCAGGTCTGTGGTTTAGTTATACATGATAGTTCTAAAATTTCTCTTTTGTTATGAACAGATGAACCGCACCCTACATGGCAGATATGGCATATGCAAAATCACAAAGATTTCTTCTAAATTTGGCCTCTACTTAGGTCAACTTTGCACTGCATCAACAAAATAATGGAAGTTAAGCAAACTAACGAATTGTATTGTATTCATTATTTGATTATACTATGCAAACCAATCCTACACTGAGTCAGGCATCATGTCCCTCATCATGGGTAGACAATGGTATGATTAACATCATGTCTGAAGAATATAAGTTTGAAAATATTCTTGAGAAATACTATGCCTGAAAATCAAAAGACCAGTATATATTTTCTAAAGGTCTTAATGAGGTTGATAATAGAAATGCAATGAAAGCTACAGAACTACCTGATCATTCTGGTACCATATGTACTGCAATGACCGCTTTTCAGTCAGCAGATCATCACAAAACAACCAAAAAATGCTTGTCCTATAAATGCATATTATTGACAGAAAAATCTGCAATAATTATACTCATCTTGCACTGGTTATTTTCTGAAAATAAAAGACAACCCAAGGTCAAGTGAAAATAACCAACTCCCATTCTGTGCTTGCCGCCACCCGTTTTCCACTCAAAACGTTAACATCTTATTTAATTACCAATATTTGTATGCTTAGATAATTATAAAATTGCTTAAGCACATACCTAATAGAAGATTTATTTTGCTGCTTGGAAATAATAATGTTTTGGAAGAAAGGATAACTAGAATAAGAAGCTTATGTATGGTAGGGTCAGTATGCTCAGATTTCAATGGCAAAGAGGAACTTAGACCTAGTAGATGATATGGTTTTATTAGAAAATTATCTTTTTATTGTTGTCAATCGTTCTTAAATTTTTCTTTAATAAAATTTCACAGCAATCTCCTCAAGAGGATACACTAAAGGGTCTTGATTATATATTCCCTAAAGAATTTATTGTACCACAAAGATACATACCCAATAAGATTTTTTTCATCTGAAATTTATAAAGATAATTTTCCATGCTGACAGCGCATATTTCATCCATAAGTTTGAAGAGTCAAATGCTACCACAGCTGGGGGTTATTCTGCCAAATGGCTTCCAACAGGGACTACAGAGATGGAGGCTAGAAGGCATATGTGTATGTGCATGTAGGAAAAAGCAACAGACCTGATGGGAACTGGCCCTTTGCTATAGTCATTTTTATCAATTACCATGTGATCTAACCAAATATAGTCTCATAAAAAAGCAACAATAGGAAGGAAAAACAAATATTAAAACAGCTGCTTGACTGCCTTCAGAGAGTAAAACAAAAAGCAAGGGGTGAGGCTAATATATTTCTTAGGGATTTTCTAAGGCTGAAGGGAGGGGTAAGAGGCAGATACCTTTAAAAAAAATCATGAAAGGAACTGAGACAAGATTATAAAAAAGGGGCCAAGTTATAGCACACCATGGGATTTTTTAATCTGGCTACCTGTGGTTTCTGTAGTTAAAGCCTTATTCATTCCCCAAACGGGGGTGCAGTGGGGGAAGAAAACAAAACAAAAAAAAATCACATTTATGTGTCAGTTTTGCAAATGATCAAACAGCGTGCATCAACAACAACAAGAAGAAAACACTAAACGCTGACAATTTTTAAAAACAGATACCCGTTTTATCAAATATTATTGATAATTACCTGTGTATCTCGTTTCTTGAACTCTTGAATTTGATTTTCGTGCTCCATATTGGCAGCGCGAAGCTGTTTCTCCAGGTTTTCAATTTCCCGTTCATGGTCTCGGACTAGGCTATCCTTCTCTGCGTTATGCTGCTGTAATAGGTGCGTCTTCTCCTGTTCATGCTCCAGCTTCAGCTCTACTATCTGATTGGACAATGAGGGGGATAGTTCATCAACAGAACATCCTTGTCGTCATGACAACTCATGTACAGCTTAATTTTCCCCTAATTTGTCCAAGTTGAAAATTTTATTTTTGCGTCATTATTACCTCATCCTTAAAATACCCTCATTTGGTAGGGAGCATTTTATCCCAAACTCCTAATATTCAAGATTGTAGGGCATTTTCAGGAAACCTTTTTGCAATCTATTGACACTAATGTCTGAACATTGAAAAAATTTATATTGAATGCTAGGTATTTCCTCCCCAAGTATTCGAGTATTGCTGATCAGCAATGGTTGTAAATGGTTAATCGTCAGTATGCTTTGCTCTTTGCTTAAATATATACATGTAAAAAGCAGCAATTTAGTCGGTCAGTTTCCTTTATGATTTTCAAATAAAAGATCTGAGCTAAAAACGCATCTGGATTATTATATATACAGTTGTCTTTTTAAAAATAAAATGATAAATTTCAAAGCTCTATTATCTCCTTGTCAGCTACGGTATACCAACATAAACAGATGTTATGTCTTCCAGAAGGGCACCTGCTGTGCCGCAAGCCTGCGCCATGATTTCAGAAAAAGCATTCTATTCTCAAGATCCTTTCCCAGTCCACTCCACACTGGAGACTGTGACCTTGGCCAGTCTTAGCTTCTCCCTGCTAGACTGAATGGCAGCCGGAGACCAAGGGCCTGGTTGCCGCAGCTTTGATACTAATCCTCCCAGACTGTGCACAATGGCACCCTACCTGGCCTGCAAACTATAGCCAGCCAGGCTGTCTTTGAAGCAGGTGATGAATAGGGGACTGCAGGAAGCCAGCTTCCTCAGTGAACTCCAGGCCACACAGCTGCTAAGAACAGTCACTTGGATTTTTCTTCAGTTTTGGTGGATTTCAGGGGGGGAAACTGCTGTTATTTAGAGTATGTTGTGTTATATTCGGCGTGAGAATCCATCTTCAAAAAAGCTAACAGTAGGAGCCTGCTCCAAATCGATCTTGTTTCTTGCAATGAATCACCAGACTACCTTATCTTAAAGCTATAGCAGTCATTTTTCCAGGGAAATCACACAGCACTAAATCTCAGAAGTTATTTTCTTTTGAAATCTGAGGTTCTCATTCCTAATTGCATATTATAAATCTAAACATAAATTAAACTGGCTTCAGATTACACTATATGCTTAAAAATGTTTTCTTATTTTGACTTGTTTTTGAGAGCCATCCATAAATGTGTTATGCTATTTAGAAAAGTATGCTAATGCTTGAACATGCCCACTTCTCAGAGTACAATATGTAAATAATATGGAAGAAAGTGTTTTTGCATGTGAGGCCAAAAATGCATTCTCGTGAATCTGTTTAAAATTCATGTTTCCCCACGTATTTTTCCACTATTAGCAATACACCAATAGTATGGAGTTTTTCCTCCTAATATATACTAACTACACCAAGTAGTAAAGAAAATATCTTATTACTCAAACAAACACATGTGTTTTATTCTGTGATTCATACAACAGCCATCTTAATCCAAATAGAAGAAATTAAAAGTTTACCATTGCTAGGGCATTTTTCAGCAGCTAAGTGTGATTAGTGAGTTGGAATATCATTAGCTGTCAGACACTATTATTTCTACTCAGTGTTAAATTATCAAATACCATATTAAAATTTAAAATCTTTATCAAAATTTAAGCATATAATATACTGAAGGACAGTCAGAGTCACAGAACATTATACTGATATTTTTGAAAGCTTCAACAAATTTGGGAGCATGGCTATATCTTAAAAACTGATAGAAAACAAAATATTTACAAGAAACCAAATGACCTGAATTTAGAACAGAAAAATCACAGAACATTCCCCTCCGAAGACACATGACAAGAATGAGGTATGTGATTGGTAGAAATGATGTCAATTTTTCCCCTTTATTTTGATAGTTTCAGACATATACAATGCATTGTAACTATATTCACCCCAATTACCCTCTAGTAACCCCTTTTCTTTTCCCTCTGAACCCCTTCTTCTTAGTACCCCAGTGGCTATACCACTAGTAAAAATGACACCCCCTCCTTGAGCAAATATTTATAGTCATTAGCTCCTGAGGAAGGGATAGAGTTTCACGGGAACCTCCTCTATCCATAATAGAAAGTTTGAGGGTCTAATCTTGTGCAGGCTGATGTGTGTTCATGGCTGTATGCTAATTCCTCCACAGGCAAGAATATATACCTATACTATAAACCTGGCCAAAAGCCTGTGACTGGTGAGGGCCCAGGACCAAGGGAGAAACACACTACTGTTGTTTCCCTAAGTGAACACACTATCAGTCTTCTAAATGTTTATACCCACAGACTAGTGAAGCTCTCAGTCTAGGAACAGAAGACCTTTTTTTTGAGAAGGTAATGCTTAAAGCAGAGATTTCTATCTGGTTAAAGTGCTGAGAATTAATGACTAAAGGGTACTCAGCTTTAACTGAGACATCTATACCATCAACCACATCCCATTAAGGCCCAGGGAACACCACAGAAGAGAGGGTGGAAAGAATTTAAGAGCCAGAAGATGGGGAAGATTGTCATGAAATGCTACCATCCAGATATGATATGCTGGACTGTTTAATGATCTAGTGATAGTAGGTTTCCATGGTACCTTTCTAACTTGAGTAATCTGAAGTGCTCTCGCAGCCAGACTAATGATCCTGGACTTGTTCAAATGTTTATTCACTTTGAAAAGAGTAAAACAGGAAAAAATGAAATAGTTAATGGAATTTCAACTTTAAAGATAGATATTAGTAAGTTATTATTTTAATATTTTGCCAGGGCCTATTGCCTAGTGGTTCTTCTTAATGAATAAATCTCAAGGTTAGTGAATCCTTTTAAGGTGAAAGAGCTGAGCTTGTCTGCCCATTCCCATAATGCTTGACTAACTTCTAGATGCTATGAGGTTCTTCTGGTCTCAGTCTCAATTACCTCGCTCTCATCAATCTCTGGCATGGTTCAATCTTCTCTAGATAAATGAAAGAATCCACAGGAAAAGCCCTCAAGTTCTGGGGCTACCTTGATGGTAGTATCTATAACTACAAAGTTCATAACTGGGGTGGAACTGTGTTAAAAATCAAAGCTTTACTTCTTCCTGGCCCCTTCCACATAAGTGAATGCCAAGAGAGTGATCCTTCAGACTTTCTCACATGTTCTTCATTGTCATTAAAGCTCACAGGTGAGCTTTCTTACTTTGGAACCCTAGAAGATTTAGGTTGAGCCACAATACTGTTTAATAGAGTTAATGAAGACTGAGGTATTATATTATGGAGAATACAAAATATGTAAAGTCAGACAACATTCACACAATTGAATAAGAAGAGTCAGTGAGCTGTTAAGTCAAGGAAGGCAGGGGCTTCTAGGACCTTGTATGTGCTAAAGGGGAATAGGATGTGCCATTACAAAAACTGGCTAAAAGAAGTGCCTATGAAGGCTTAAAGCTGCCTAATCCAAAAGCACTTTATTGTGGGCCATGTAATAATGCCTGGTGTACGCTCACTCTATACACATCATATTAAAGCAAATTTGTGTATTTCCCATGATTAGCCTTCATGCACAAGCATTTTGTGGCATCTGATTGTCTCTTGAGATGCTGAACTTGGTGGCTTTGTAACTAGTGTCGAGGAGAAGAAATAGTTTTATTACTTATAAACTGCAAGATCTATACATATAGAATTGCCATTTTTAAGGCCACACAGGACAGCAGTGTTCTACTCACTCTTCTACTGCCTAACACATTCTGAACCTAAAGTTAAAAACTGAGGTTTGAAGTTCTGGAGTTCCTGAAAACATAGCCCTCCATCATGTTTGCAGTTATGATAATGTCCTCATTCCAACTGTCCTCATATTCGAATGTCCTCATGTTTTCTCCATAAAATTGGATGATGTCTCCATATCCAGAATTGTGGAATGAGTAATAATACAAATCACTAATGTAGTAGTAAAAGACAAGACTCTTATTCTTGACTCAGAATAGGAAGAGTGGGAGATAAACTTGCAAGTCAGATTCTTAACCCTGGGTGGGGGAGGGGTCAGGATGTCATAGCTATAAAGTAAAAGAAGTGAGAGACGGGTTAATAAAGGGCATGAATATTTAGGTCTTTCTGAAAATGAGCAGAGATCTTCTAGGAATTTGACAGTCTCCACCACTAGCAACCACACTTACTTTTTTTGTTCCTTTTGGAATTTTTCCAGGTGTAGCTATGGCAAATGTTGACTCACTTAGCATGAAGATGGAATTGTAATGAGAATATATACTACCTGGTAGTCACTCTGATAGCCATATTAGATCTAACCAGTTTCCTAGTCCACCTGAAAAGGAACTTCTGGCCTACAGACAGATATTCTCAAAGATGAACAAGATTAGAGCTGGGTTACTTTGGCACTGCCAGAGTAACAGAGATGCTCAAGGGCAGGAGCACATATCAGACCTTGAGAAGAACTCAGACAAAAATGATAGATTTTCAAGTCTCTGGGAGTCTTAGAACCTAAACTTTAAGTCCATGTGACTATTTTACACTGAAAATATGATTTGAACAAATTTTACTTATGAAGAAGCCAATAACAGGACAAAAAAGCCATTCCTTCTCAACACACACAAAACAGGGAAGATTCTTTCAGAACATTTCAAAGTCAAGAACTCCAAAGCCAGAAACACAAATGGTAGATGTAATAGAATGAAACATAATCCACTGAAAAGGAGACATTATGATCCAAAACTCTAAATAAAATAACCTCAACAGTAACCAAATTATATAATCTGTGTTCTGCAACATTGGTGTAAGACTGGTTAAAGGCTATAGCAAGTGGGGAAGAGGTCTTCCTTATTTTCTAGCTAGGAAGAAAGAAGAGAAAGAGGAGAAGGCATCTACAGCTAGCAGCCCATGGGGAGACCTGACTTAAAACTCAATAAGTGAATAGAAATAGAAAAGCTTAAGAGCCTGAAGGAAGTTACAGGCCCACACAGTACAAGCTAATCACTCACCTGCAATGGCATGAAGTTGATAATTTACCTGGTACTGAAATGGTTTGGGCAATAGAACAAGTATACAGCAAGGCAAACTGTGTTACAAACTGAACATAGTGAGTGTGAAACTTCTGGGTAAAGAGAGTTGGAGGAACAGGCAAGTGAGATGGTCCGGTGAGTAAAGACCCTTGCTGCCAAACACAACAACCTGAGTTTGATCCCAGAATTCACATGAGAGAAGGGAAATTTGGTCTGGAAAGCTGTCCTCTTACTTACACATCCCCTTGACAAAATAAGTAAATATAAAAAACAAAAAACCCTTTAGGATAATATGGGGAACCAAGAATTGTGAAAAGAACAAAAACAGAACAAGAGAACATTCACTTGCAGCAGAAAAACAAGAAAGAAAAATAATGCTATCTTGACTAAAAAATGAAATTCAAAGTCAAGGAAAGATACACTAAAAGCAGTACTCATGACATGGATAATACTGAGGGACTTTCTAATACCCCAACTTGAGAGAGAAACAGACTAAAGGTATACCATTCATGGGTCCCTTTTCTTTCTAGACTGGAGATAAGGAGACGAAATGTATAGAGTAAAAGGGAGAGGTAAATTAAACTGGGAAATTAAAATCTGTCACTGATTCTTTCTGATTGAACACAGACTTTCAAACTCTCAGTATCCGTAGTGCAGGACATTAATTACTTGCTAAAACAGAGGGTGTATCAGTTTCTTTAGTGAAAATTGATCAGAGCTCTAACCAAGCTCTATTTCTGTAGTCCTGTCTTAATCTCAGACTATGGACAAATAAAAGTAACAAAGTATCCATATCCTCAAAGGGAAACTGAGAGAAGATAAGCAGCCTGAAAATAAAAGTAGGAAAGTGACTAAATTACCATATTACCTATTAAAGCAACATCTGGGCAGAGCCCCATTTACTTGAAGCCAAAGCAAGATGTGAGAACTGTTTGGACATCTATAAAAGCAACACATCAAGAGAGAAAATGAACTTACAAGGGAAAAAGAAAAAGGAGAAGGACCAACCTTCATTTTGAAGACAGAAACATATACTTTAAATACCAGAAACAGTTATAGGAAAAAGAATATGAGTACAATGAAAGAAGACCCCAAAATAAGATGAAGCAACAGAACGAACAAACTGCAGACCAAGATAAACCCACTACAACAGTAATTTTAAATGAGAAACAATAAATCAGTGACACCAACAAAAAGTTTGAGAAAAATCACAGCTAATCCCAGGAACTTGAGACAAAGAGAAAAGTAGAAAAAAAATTTTTTAAAGAAAGAAATGTATGTAATATACAGGTATGGTGTCTGAAAACCTAACTACATGAAGAAAATGAAAAATCCAAACTGCAGAGAGTATTCTGGTGAAAATTAATGACAAATGAAAAAGGAATGGCTCAATAACACCACCAAATTCAAACACAGAAGAATTCAGACCCAAACCACTTTTGAAAAATGACAATTGAAGATAAAAAGCAGTTAAGAAATAACTAGGAAAGTCAAAAGCATTATTTAGTGCCAAGGGACAATGGGAAAATATACACACAGCCCGGGAGAAAGAAAGGATAACTGAAGAGCTTTATGCCTGGTCAAACCATCCTTACAAATAGTGATGTGTGACCTTTATAAACACAGTGATTCACAAGTGTGCAAAACTGCAGCAAATACAATTATAGGATTTTCTTAAAAAGCTATTTAATGGAAAACTCAGTGGCCAATAAATCCAAAGAATATGAAATTGTGCTAAGAGTTCTGGTGGTGAACACATACTGATTTAAGTAAACTAAAATCTGTAACTGTAAGAATTGTTGTTATAGAACAGAATACAAATGTTACAGACTTCAAGAATGTACAAATAATGCTTAAATTGACAAAAAGAACAATAGGGAAAGGAAAGAAGGACAGGTAAATTATTTTAGTTTTTATAGTATTGAGTAACTAATGTCCTCAAAAAATTTAAAACAGTGTTGCTTCAATGTATTTTAATCACTGTTCCCTAAGAAGTCATACTTTGTAAAAGGAAATAGTTTTATAAACTTCATAAAATTTAGTTTCTTTTATTTCTTTATCTAATTTTATGTAACATTAAATTTAATATTTTTAATGAAATTGGTAAGTATGGTATTGGTCTTGTTCTAAAACTTCCTGTTCTATTTATTTATTTCTCAGGAATTTATATAGTCATGCCTGACATGAACAACAGTCATTTTTTGAGGACCTAAATGCAACTAGTTTCCATGTCATGTGACAACAGCTCCCTTTGAAGGAATATTTACATGTTGTGCTCTTGCAAGAGTTTCTAAGGAAGGGTGTGGACTACCTTCAAAGCAATGGGTTCTGGTTTGTGAACTGACTCAGGTATGGAAACTGGATGAAGGACCATGATTTTTCAGTGAAGTAGAAACCTAAAGTATGGTCACCAACTCAGGACTTTTCCTTCATGTTATATGAGCCAGTTAGTATTCTCATTGGCTCTCTGTCTATCTTGCTACTGGAATCCAATGTTCTGTCCATAATCACCATAGACTCCTGCAGGAAAAGACACCTTAGCTTGCCTGGCTGCCATGAAGAAATCACTTTGCCTTAATTCAGACATTGAGTGTCCCACAAAACGCATGCCACTTTGAACATCTACCATGCTGCTCGAAGTACACAGTCTGTAGCAACCTTTCCTGCTGTTGGCCTGGAACACAACAGAAGCTACCATCGAGCTAGCTGCTTAGTGGTATCAATGGTCCCCCACCAATGAGCTCCTCAACACTCTGGTGAAGTTATAGGCCCTCTCCTCAGTGCATTTTCTGATCTGTGGTGACAAAAATGTCCTGGTGTTTCTACCTCTGATACTTTTGACTCTTTTCCAAATGGTATGCCATGTAGTTCTGGTACCTCCATCTTGGATCAATGTGACTGGAAAGGTAGTGAAGCTCACACTAAGAAACTATTGTGAGTGTCTACATTAAAAAAACTTTTAGTTATATTTATTTAATTTGTATGTATATATACATAACAGAGGATGACTTACAGGGGTTTGTTCTCCTTCTACCATGAACTACAATAGTCAGGCAAAACTGAATGATCATCAGACTATAATCAAAGGATATTTTTTCTTTAAAATTGTTAGTCAGGAAAAGACAGGGATTTTTCTATGGGAAAAACAACATCCCACACTCCATTTGAGGGCTTTCTATGGAAAACTATTTCTTGGTTGTGAAATTCAGTATTACCCTGATGAACTTGTAGGACATGGTGTAAAGACCTACACTAAGAATCAGGTACACAGTATCCTGATATTTTATATTACTGAGACATAGATTTAACATTGTCTGATTATCTCTCTAAACAATCTGCACTTGTAAAATACTACAATGAAGTGTTAAAAATACAATAGTAAATTATCTAGAGCTCCAGAACTCTAGCTCTAGTAGGACAAAGTCTAATGTAATAGCACAATTTCACTAGACTGATCTTATATCTTTACAAAATGGTACAGGAAACTGTTTTTTATCATTGTATGATGCAAAATATGCTACTGTATTATATATGAACTAAAGGATTCCTTAAAGTAAACTTTAAGACATACATAACGCCCTCCACGTCTTTGGAGTCATAGTAAAAATATACCACAGCAAAAAATACACTATAGTAGAACTTTGTGACAAGCATCTTAATAAAAATAAGTTTAAAAAATGGCTAGATAGCTTAGTTGATAGAGTGCTTGCCTTGTAAGCATGCGGACCAAGGTTCAATTTCCAGGATCCACATAAGAAAGCTGCACATGGAGGCATGTTCATAATCCCAGCTCTGGAGACGTAGAGGCAGGTATACCCTTGGGGTTTTCTGGGGAGTCAGAATAGCCAAATCAGCAAGCTACAGGCCCATGAAAGACCCTGTAAAACAGCAACCACCAAGATGGCTGGTTCTTAAGAAACAATATAAGATGTTGATTTTTGGTTTCCATAAGCACTTATGCCCATTCACTTATATAAAGATGCAAGTACATGAACACACACAGACACAGAAAAAATTAGTTAAAAGTAGCCAGTATCAATGGTAGAAACACAATGAGTCATCTCTGGATGGCCACATGAGTTTGAGATTCAATGTTTCATAGGCGGAAAAAAGAACTATCCATAAAATCTGTCATATCAACAGTTCAGCTTAGCTATGAAAGTTCTATTTAAAAGTTTAATATTGCTGTGATAAATAATATGGGAAATGATGGAGGGGCCTACCAGCATATTCCCTTCTCTCCAGTTAACCATCAATATGGAGGACAAGTGCCTCCTACAGGTTCTGAAACTCAAGATGCCCTGAGAGATGCAGGTTGGAACAAGACAGTGATTACCAAGCTGAAAAGGGAGAGGGTTAGCTCTATCACTTAACACTTCACAGTTGTATTTCAGTGCTGAGGACAGAACTCAGGGCATCACACATGTTAGGCAAGTGACAAGTATTCTGCCACAGAGTCATACCTTCATTCCTCACTTAACTCTTCAAAATACTTACAGGGCTGGAGGCAAAGACTGGTAAAAATTCCCTGAGATGTTAAAGCATTCTGAAAATTTTTTCTATGCCATATTTTGGTGGAAATTCAGGAAGGATTCAGATCACCAAATGTTCTTCTTTCCTGGTTCAGTGATAGTCAAATCAAGCCAGATGAATTGGGAAAATTAGTTAAGAATTTCCCTTTATTGATAGAGCTTAATTTGGGGTGGGAGAGCATGTCTTAACTATATATTCCTGTTCATTTTACATCTTTCTAAAGCACATTTAGCTCTAGATAAAGTGTACATTTGTCTTAAGCTAGTACATCACTGCTACTGAATTAATATGAAATATTATAATCATCTAAGTTTGTTGGCCAGTGCTTCACTGGCCAGTTCATAAACTCTTCCTTCATTTGCAATGCTTCATAATCATTTATCATTTTGAATGGAACAATGAGGCATCCAGAAATAATCAAAAAGTGAAATTAGGGCTATATAAGTTGTTCAACTGATAAAATGCTTGTTGTGCAAGCATAATGACCTTAGTTCTATGCTTAGAGCCCATGTAAACAAAAAGTCAGGTGTGGTGGTACCTACTCAGGGCTGGGGATTTAAGGGCAAAAACAGGTGGTACCTCAAGTTAACTGGCCCAGCAGCCTGGACTAATTTATGAGCTCCAGGTCAATGAAAGACTCTGGATCAAAGGGGTAGACCATGTTGAACAACACCTGAGGATGACTTCTGGCCTACATATGCACGCATGGATATGTTGACTTGCACCCTCACACACATGATTACGCATCAAGAATGCTATTTCATTTTTCTAAACACCAAAATGATTTGTCCACCTGTGGGGTCCCTGACCAACTATGGCTGGAATGGCTCGGTAGCTTTGCTGCTGTCCAAGGTGAGTCCTTCTACCTGTGTACTGGATTCCACAGCAAGCACATTACTCTCACAATGATCCCATCACTTTCCGCACATTGGTATTTTCTTCCCTTTTGGATCATTCTTACTAATAAGCATGGGATCTATCTCATTTGAAAGTCTTACCCTTGATCCCAGCTCCCCTTGTAGCTAGTACTTTATTTCTCTGTTCTGCTCATATTTCAGTTTTCTTCAAAAGGGGTGCCCATGTCCCAGCGTCTTTCCACCCACACCACCCAGGCTTTGTTCCCACATTCTACTAGAACTGTACTGAGGCTGATGATCTTCTTGCCAAATTCAACAGGATTCAGTTTCCACTCAATGGCCCCTCTTGGCAACACCTGAAACAATGGCTACTCATTTCCTCCTTCCTTTAGGAAACCTTTATAAGTGGATCTGGGGATCACCTTTCTTTATTTTTCCTTTTACCTCACTGGCTCCTCCTCCTAAGTCTCTTTGGCTGCTTCCTCTATCCCATTCCCACCTCTATTTTTTATTTATTTTATTCATGTATATGAGTGATTTGCTTGCATGTATGTAATTCCATCTGTCTTGTGCAATGCCCATAGAGGTCAGGAGAGGGGGTCGGATCCTTGAAACTGGTTACAGATGGTTGTTAGCTGCCACATGGGTACTGGGATTTGAACCCAAGTTCCCTGCAAGAGCAGCCAGTGCTCTTAACTGCTGGGCTATCTCTCCACTACCCCCTTATCATATCTAACTGTTGACAAATCCTTGAGTTCAGTCTTTGGACTTACTATCTCTAAACTCTTGTTTCAGTGTCCATCACAACCATTTGCCCAATTGTTTAGAAAGAAACTGAGTCATTTTGAGCTTTATTCCACAGAAACTCAGAAATCCTGCTGGCAAATATAGTTCAAGTCTGACCATTTCCCATTGCCCCCTCCTTCCCACTTGGTGCTAACCATGTGATCTCCTGTTAGACTACAATAAGTATCTCCAAATGTGCTTCTCTGCTTCTTCTCCTGTCTCCACCATAGCAGCCAGAGAGATCTTTGAAATGCTCAGAAATCAGATCTTGCTCAAATGCCCCCACGACTCCCCATCATACTCTGAAGTAAGTCCAAACTCACTGCACAGTCTGCATAGCACTTGATGAGATCCATCCTCGCCTGACCTAGATCCTCCCACCCTTCCCCTCAGTCACTCCACTGTAGTCACAACCCATTCCATCCTCGGGCCTACTCTTGCCTCTGCCTAGAATGCCATTCCCTCACCTCAGATTTTGGAAAGTTTTCTTCCTTTATTTTTCTTCAGGTCTTAATTCAAGTATTTCAATACAGTCCTCTATAGACAATCTAAAATATTACTTATACAAAACAGCCACCTTATATAAACACTCCCTTCTCTTACAATTTCTGTAGCCTACCTTATTTTTTCTTGAAAGCAGTATCAACGCCTCCCCTTACATCATACTGTATTTTGAAAGACAGAACGTCACTGTCATATCCTAGGCAGTGTTTTACGAAAAGCATTTACTCCATAAACATGAATTAAAAATGAGAAAATATTGGTTTAACATCTAGACAATGAAAATAATGAGTCAGTCATGTTACTGTCCAGGAAACAAATTAAATGGATTATGTCTAAAATTAAACTCCACATACCAGTTATTGAAAGCAACCACCTTCACCCTTGTCCTCTTAAGACAAACTTTTTTAAAAAATTTATTATTATTATTTTAATGTGTATGAGTCTATTACCTGCAAGTGTTTAAGTGCCATCATGCTGTGCAATGCCCACGGAGGTCAAAAGGGCCTCAGATCCCCTGGAACTGGAGTCACTGACAGTTATTTGCTGCACTGGGAATCAAACCCGGATCTTTTGCAAGAGTAAGTCAGTGCTCTTAACCACTGAACTATCTCTGTAGCCCCATTTCTCACTCTTTTAAATCTTGTTGAGAAAACTTCTCAGCACCGCCTCACCCCTGCCCCCACCCATACACACACACACACACAGATAATCAGAGGAAGAGAGTCTGCTTTGATTATCTTTCACAAAGTACCAGTGCCCATTCTGTGACTGCTTGGCCTGAACCAATGGTCAGGGCCTACAGCCTCACTACAGAATCTCTGACTCTGGCAGCTTAATACTGACTGGGAATAATTGGGGTCTAGCATACATGAAGCCCTGAGTTCCATCCCCAACCCTGTAAATAAAACACAAAACAAAACAAAATCAAATATGAAAGGAAGGCTAAACAAAAGGGCCTTTTAAGTAGGTGTGGTGGCTCATGCCTTTAATCCTAGAACTAGGGAGGCAGAAGCAGGTGGATCTGCTAGGTCAAGGCCTGCCTGGTCTATATAGCCAGTTCTGGGTCAGTTAAGGCAGACCAAACAAACTAAAAGGACGTTTTAAAAAGGACAAAATAAACAGGACAAGACAAAAAAAAAAGCAGCATACCAGATGTACAATAAGTTATACATTTCTAGAAATAAAAATCTCATGTGAAAATACATTTTGAAAAGATTTTAGGGAGACACAAATTCTCAGTCATTAACCACATCTGGAACATCATTAATGAAAAAAATAATTTTCTAAAAGTTTTTAGTCAAATAAGTCTTGCAACCACTAAAATAACTACAATAATTTCCACTTTAATCAACTCTTCAGCCCATGAAAATCTCTAGTCTCTAGTCTCAGCAAATGAGCTTACCCTGTCTCACACAGAAATACCTACAATGATTAAGAATGTTCATGGCTGTGGGGACTCTGAACTTCCACCAGTCCTTCCCATTCTCTCTAGTAACAGTCGAAGCCTCTGCCTTACTACCTCAATCTGATGAGGCTCTTCTGCATGTCCTACACCTTCTAGAGAACCCAGGACACTAAATAACTTCTACTTCCCTCTCTTGCTTTCTGCTAACTCCTTCTCCAGTGTAGAATAAACAGCCTCATTTAAGAGACTACTTACAGAGTATAGGGTAGAGAAGTACATGCTATCTGCTTTTGAATATTTCAGCTGGTCTTAACTTAGAAATTCACACTTGCTTATCTTTTATAACTGCTGTTTTGTCTCTGCCATTGTTGCCAAAATGCTTTGTTTCAAATCATGGCTTTGCAAGAGGTTGGCCCTCAAGTGTATGCTTAGTTTTTATAATCACTGACAATAAGCATTATTCTTTCTGGAGAATTTGACCACTTGTTTATCTACTTTGTTACATTTCCCTTTAAAGGCTTTGTAATAAAAAGGAAAAATATAAAGTATAAGATTAAAGAATGCCGAGGAATTGCAAAAAAAAAAAAATTCCATAGTTCAGGAAATCCTAGCATGCCTGGCTGGTTGTTTGTTTCCGACATGAATGAAGTTTGTAAAAAGACAATCAGAATTGTCTTTTTGTTCCAATGGGTTATACAGGAAAGAAACAGAAAATCCTGATGAAAGCTTAGGCTTTACAGGATATTTGTGTATTTATCCCATGTGTTTGATGTTTTTCTTCCACATCTGCACAGATTATGCCTGCATTTTGGCTAAGATATTTGTATTTTGCTTTTCTAACCTATTATAGTTCTCAGCAAGATGCTTTCTACATGGGAAGGGGTTCAAAAACTAAAACCAGAGAAGGAAACTGAGGCCCAGAAGGCATGAGACATTCATTTCCTCTGATTGTCAGTTCATTCTAAAATATGAGGATCAGCTAGATAAATGTTTCTAAAACTTTTCCACCAAAGTACCTCCTAGTAGCAGTGAAAATGAATAGCTCTCCTTGAGGGATCTAAGGGCACAGCCTGAAGCAGACTGCAAAACTGTGCACTTCTGTGAAGTGTCCTATTATTTTGTTAAAAATTCATGAGAACTTTGCATTTTGAAAAACAGGAAAGTCTATATGTTTAGGTATGAATGCTACTTCAATAGCAAAACCACTTGCTTTCTGGTGAAATAGTCAGGTGAATCCAACATTGCAGAAAGCATGTAAGTAGCCTTACATACAGCACACTTGCTCACTACTGGGGGGGCGGGGGTCACCCTGCCCCACTGTGAGAAGCAAGGGTTTTGGGTAACAGCATCTAAATCCCCTGTTGATAGAGATGCTATAATTATTGCATCCAAATTTTACCTTTTGGGAGAAAAGACAAAAGAGTAGTGCATGGCCCAGAGGAGGTCCTAAGAGCTATGGGTCTAGTGTTAAAAAATAAAAGATACCTAATTCTCTTTATTTTATCTAGGTAAGATAACCTATTTCTTTAAATGTTCCCTTTGACCTAATTCTAAACTTTGCTATATTCTAGAAAGTCTCTATTGAACACATTTAAGTTTGTCAGTATCCTACTGAAAATGTGAGACGTTTTTATTCCTTGTGTGATATGAGATGTAAATATATTAGGGCAATGTCTATTTACATGGTCCTCATGCACTGTCCTGTGTTTATGAGCACTGAGTTCCCTTGGTCTCAGATTCTTTCTCTTCCCTTTACCCTTGTCAACTCTCAAATTTTTGCAGCTAATTTTCTAAAACAAAGCACAGCATTTTATATTCGATCCCAATAAATAACCTACTCAATTCCAATCTGTTTTTAAGTCTCAGAAAACTGAAGGTGTTTTTTTTGTCCTACATATTAACTACCTGTCTGAATCATAAACTTCAAGAAACTTGACTTCTAAATGAGCATCAATGACTGCCAGACACTTAAAAACATCTAAGTTCAGGTTGACACAAATCATTTAGCGATGGCTCTGTGAGCCTGAGCTGTCATTTAACTAGGAGAATTATCCTATCTTGCCCTTGTGAAGTACCTTGTCAGATGGCTCATGAAGAATAGAGAAGCTAGCTGTATTCTTCCTTCCTGTCTCTACTATTCCTTCCTTATGCACCAGCCCAGCTACCCTGGTCAGAGAAGGAAATGAGCTTGCTTTAATTGGATTCCTTCTAGGTTTGTTCATCTTGACTTGTAGAGATCACTACTATACTATCATTCCTCAGATAAAACATATAAAAACCTGAAAATTTTAGAGTAGCTCTGGGGAATACATTCTAGTCAGTAAAATTTTCTGTCAAGAAAAGATTTTAAAGTTTATAATATTAGCACACCGATAAGTGTTCTCTATTTCTCTCCTTTGCCAGATCACTATTGGTACACTAATAACTGTCTTATAACATGCTAATTACTTACTTGTTAACTATTTGTATTTATTGTAAATATATTAATCTAACAGTCACTTTGCCTAAAATATTTTCTATAAATATACTATATTTTTGAAACTTAAAATAATTTTTGTTTAGACAAATATGTCAGTTTTCTTTGGTGATTTTCTTATCATGTCCAACTAAAAAAATCCAGAACTGTGCCAAAAACAATCAAAACATAAAGGCAAACCACTGAAGTCACCTGACTACATTTGATAAATATTTGTCATTTATAGAATTGTTATCAAAATGAAGCAGTCAGATTAAAAGCTCTTACAGGGAATTCTTAAACCCTACATCATACTTATTCAGATTAGTATTTGAGTTAAAATTATTAAGTTATGTTTTCTTCTTCCTCTGTTCCTTTGTCAGTTTAATTAAATAAGTTGACATTTTTCTTGCTTTATTAATTTTAAAGATATTTATTTTTGCTAACCCAGACTAGCTAAACAGCCTAGCATAGATCCCAAAGTCAGTCCTCAGGTGGTTCCCCCAGCCCCATCTTCCCAGGCTCCTGATCAGCAGGACAGGCCTAGGAGTCTGGTAAGTCAGATCCTATCCACCAAGTCTCTATTCCATTCATTGGTCTACCTCCATCCTTGGTTAGCTTCCTAACCCAGAGGAGCTAAACCCCCTAGCATCGACTCCACTGGCTTCCAATCTATCTGACTAACCTGACTATCTTACCTACTACCCAGACCAATCTACCACCCTGCAAGAACTTAAAACACACACCAATTTATTTTACATTCCTAAACAAAAAGCAACCAAGCTACATAAACAATATAAACAGAATCAAAACTAAATTAAACAGAAGCAGAGTAGAAGTTCCTACTAGACATATAACCAACAAAGAACATCCACATGCCCAAATTGCAGTGCAGAAACACAAATAATATGAAAAACCATGAGACTATGTCTCCAACAAAACCTACTAGTCAGAAGTACACTACAGTGAGAACCACCCTGAGGAACACAAGGATGCAGAATTTAAAAGAACAATCAAAAACATGATCAAAGAACTTAAAAGAAAACACAGACAACTCAAAGAGAAAAGGCATAAGTTTGTTATGGAAGCCCAAGAATGTACAAATATGCAGCTTAATGAAATATAAAAAACAATTCATGAATTGAAAAGTGAATTTACAAAAGACATAGAAGTAGTGAAGAAAACCCAAATGGAAATGAACATGACATTAAATCTCAAAAAGCCAATTGAAAACAGCAGCAGAAAGCCTCACAAGCAGAATGAATGAAATGGAAAACAGAATATCAATACTGGATAATAAAGTTAAAGATTGGACTCTATGTAAAAAATTTTTTTAAATGCAAGAATGGAATACTCAGGAAATGTGGGACAACAATACAAGACATTAAAGGTCTCTACAATGCAAATTTCAAATCTTTAGAGAGAGATGAAAATTTCAAATCTTTAAAGAGAGAGATAGAGTAAGACACTATGAGATAGAAAGACCTACCAAGCTCATGATTTGGTAGAATCAATATTGTAAAAATGACCATCTCACCAAAATCAGTCTACAGATTTAATGTAATGACAATCAAAATTTTGATGGAATTCTTTACAGACCTAGAAAAAAATCATCCTATAGTTTATATGGAATCACAAAAGACAAAAGCAATCTTGAACAAAAAGAACAATGTTGAGGGGATCACCACAATTGATCTCAGATTATATTACAGAGCTACAGTCATAAAAATAGCACAGTAAAGCACAAAAATAGACATGTAGATCATAATAGAAGACCTAAACATGAATACATGCAATTTCAGCCTGATACTTGACAAAGGTGCCAAGAACCCACAATGGAGAAAAGACATCATCTTCAACAAATAGTGCTGGCAAAACTGGATCTCCACCTGTAGAAGAATGAAATTGGACCCTTATCTTTCATCCTGCGCAAAAGTCAACTCCAATGGATCAAAGACCTCAACATAAAACTCAAAACTCTAAAACTACTAGAAGAAAACATAAGCAGTGTCCTCCAAGATATAGACAAAGGAAAGGACTTTCTAAATTGGACATCAGCTGCTCAGGCATTAAGGTCAATCAATAAGTGGAACATTATTAAGCTATAAAGGTTCTATATAGCAAAAGAAATAACCAGGGAAATGAAGAGGAAACTCAATGAATGGGAGAAATCTTTACCAGCTATACATCTGTCAGAGGATTAATATCCAGAATGTACAAAGAAATGAAAAACAAAGACACAAGAAAATAGCCTAATAAAAAGTTGGGCTATCGACCTGAACAGAGTTCTCAAATGAAGAAATGTTTACATGGCTAAGAAACACCTGAAAAAGTACTCAACATCCTTAGAAATTAGGGAAATGCAGATAAAAACCACTTTAAGATTTCATCTTACCCCAGTCAGACTGGCTAAGATCAAGGGAACAAAGGACATCAAATGCTGAAGAAAAGTAAAGAAAGGGGAATGCTTACTCACTGCTGGTGGGCATGCAAACTTGTACAACCACTATGGAAAGAAGTGTGGAGAATTCTCAAAAAAACTAAAAATGAATCTATCATATGATCCAGTTATGATACCCCTTGGCATATACCCAAAGGACTTATCCTATTACAAAGTATACCTGAACATTCATGTTTGTTTCTGCTCTCTTCACAATAGCTAAGAAATGGAAATGACTTAAATGTTCCTCGACTGACAAATGAATAATGAAAATGCGGTAATTCACACAATGGAGTTCTACTCAGCAGTAAGAAAAAAATGAAATTATGAAATATGCAAGCAGTGAAATAACAAATGCAGAAAAGCAAGCAACGTATGTTCTCCCTCATTTAAGGACTGTGGCACCAATCACCTATATGCAAGTATATATCCTGATGTAACATCAGGATACAGGAAAAGGGAAAGTATACATGGAAGAAAAGGAAAAGAAAATACACAAAAAGGGGGGATGTTGGGAACAGATGTTACTAGGGGTAGGTGGGTAAAGTGGAAGTGTTTAACAGGGAGGAGAGGAGGGCAGGACATGCAGGGGTCATAGTGGAGGGGAGGAGGGATGTCAGGAGAAGGGGGAAAGAGGGAGGTGGGTGTAAATAGGGGGAGGGTAGGGATGATGTGGGTGCTAGGACTGGGAAGAGAGCAGGGAAGTTGGATGGAAGGAAGAGAGAGTAGAGACGAATGAATCTTGGAGGGCTAGGGAACCCAGAGGGAAATGTGATGTAACCAAAACCACCTGAGAAATGGACAAACAGTATGTAAACATTAGTGTATGTGTATACCTGGGGTTGTTTGGCAAGGAACACAGTGCCAGACAGAAGAGACCTCCATCTACGTGGATCGTGAGAGTGGTCCAAGAGACTCCCCAAATAATATAGGCTATTGGCAAAGTTCTTGGTTATCTCTTAGAACTAGAAGATAATATCCTACTGGTGAAGGCAGGGATACTTTGGATACAGGACTCCAAACCATAAAGAAGGAACTGACCTAGAAGTGTTCTATCTGAAGTTTAGCTCCCATAATGCTATATGTAACATGCAAACTGCTAAGGGTGAAAAATCAATCAATGGTCCAACTTAAATTCTAATAACTGTAACAACTGGCACAGCACGCTACCTTTACTGGTGCATTCATAGCACTGTCATCTGGGGAGTGTGTATAATAAACAGCTTTCTAATTGGACTTAAAGCTCTCTCAATGGGAATGAACTCATGGGGGCACTGTAAATTCAGCCAAATACACATAGTTAGAGGGGACATTGATATTAGAGAAAACCCTGTCTCTGTCATATCTCTTGACAAATGAAATTTCTTGCCATATGTTAAATATTTATATTTACAGACAAGTATACAGAACATCACTCATCTAACTCATCTAAGAAGCTTCTTTTTGCAATAGAAGGAGGCTAAGGCAGAATTTCACAACTGGTCAGAGACAGAGAATATATTTCTGAGAGATGCCAAGTCCTAAGTGACACATCTGAGTTGAGCCTCTACACCTAAGGCTCATAGTGGAATGAAGGGTAGAGAGAAAACTAAAGCATCCGTCAACTCTCACCAGTGAAGTTTCCTTAAACAACATAGTGCTATGCACACAAAGGCCACAACTGGCCAAGATTTAAAGAAAAAGAGACTTCAGGGTGTATATCCCTGAATAGGACTCCTATACTGAAACTTACTCACCCATGACACAGGGATCATTGCAGAAGAGGGGGCAGAAAGATTGTAAGAACCAGGGCTAGTTTATGAACTTAGGGAAACAGAAGCTTTCATGGAACTAGAAGCTTGCACATGTGAATTTGTGGCAATGGTGACATTGAGCACAGGACCCATACCAACTCAAATTACACAAGGGCCCAGAGTAAAGGAAAGGAAATTAGTAGAAGGCCAGACCTAGACTGAGAACTACTGGAGACTGATTACTGCTGGGAGAGGGAGAATATGCCTTACTTATGATCTCTAGGTAGCCTGACCAGACTTCAGTGAATGAATTTGCTCTAAAGGACATCTGGGCACAAATGCTTGACTGGACAGAACTTAACATGTGTGCCAGAATACATGAGGTCCGGTGGGGGGTTGATGGGGAAGGGAGTCTAAATTTGATTAAGATCTATTGTATGAAATGTATAAAGCTCAATAAAAAGAAAAAATATTTATTTTTACTTTCTATTATATATGTGATTATATACCACATGTGTGTAGGTCCCTGTGAAAAACCAGAACAGAATATCAGATTACCTGAAGTGGAGTTATAGGTGGTTGTAAGATTCCTGACTTTGGTGCTAGAAACCAAACTTAGGTCCTCTGCAAGAGCAAGAAGTTCTCTTAAACACTGAATTATCCTTCTAGCCCCTTTATTAGTGTTTTAGAATATTTAATTAATTACTTAATTTTTTACGTCTATGTGTGTTTTGCCTGCATGCATGTAAGTGCACTCTTGTCATGAAATGGCTGCAGAGAAAAGAAGAGGCCATCAGATACCATGGAACTGGAGTTATAGATGGTTGTTAGCCCATGTGGGTCTAGGAACTTAACCTAGGTCCCCTACAAGAGCAGCAGGAGCTCTTAACCCCTGAGCCATTTCTCCTTGCCCTATTAGTGTTTACTTCCAATGTATTTTTCTGCACTTCATACAAAATATATTACTCATCATTATAACCCCTACCTCCATGCTCACTCCTCTGTAGCTCCACCACTGGATTTCGTGGATTCTGTTGCACATATATATATGTATATTATAAGACCTATTCAGTTAAGTTTGTGTACCCAGATTTCTCTAAGTGAAAGTAATCCATTGGAGTCCTGCCAGTCTTTCTAGAGTCTTTCCCTTAAAGAAGATCAATTCTCTCTCACCCAGCAGTGATCAGCTGCTAATAGTTCTTCATCTAAGGTTGGTGCCTTCTGCCCATTTCCCCAGTTCTGTGCTAGGTTTTTGTCTGAGTTCACACTGCTCTTGTACATGATGATATTATTGCTGTAAGTTCATATGAGCAAGTTCCAAGATACCTGGAAGGTTCTATTTCCCTATAATCATGTACCAACACTTCTGTTTTAAATATTGCTTTTAATCACCAAATTACCACAATTAAATCTTTTAAATATAGCATTACAATAAGCAAGACTTCTTGATTATCTTATTATACATGAATAACATTTACATGGTTATATTCTACTTGATTATATTCTACCTTTTGCCTCTTACTCATCACTCTCCAATCCCAAGCTCTATTTCTTGACACAACATTCAATATCTCATTTCCAGTGTGATTTTCCCATGCAACTTTTCATATAGTATTAAGACTGTGAAAAACATGGCTCATTAGGCCAAGTGTTATTTCTACTGAAGTTGGCATGTGTCAGAATGACTTTCAGTTGCCATCATGTACTAGTAAGAAATCAGTTACTTCATTCTTATATCATTTTTCTTTATAGGATCTAATAAAATAATGCCTTTGCAATGGATCTTAGTTAGAAAATACCAAGTTATCCAGAGTTTGAAAATGATCTAATATTTTTCTCCTTTTCCAGAAATTTTATATTTTGATATAGTACATGTGTATAGTTTGAATTCATTTTTACTTTATTAACATGGATTTATTACCAAATTAAAATGTTTTACAATATAAAATATCCTATGCTTATTCTTTTTTATTATTTCTTAGCATTTACAACTTTAATGTTTTAAGTACTCAAGTAATGCATACAAACGCTCATTTGTAAATTCCAAGTAGAAAGGCTTACGTAGAGCATAAAACAAAATCTGAATTCATTATATCAATAACCCATAAGTTGATGTGCACTCCAAAGAAATGTAATCTTTCAAAAAAAATTGCTGACCACATACATCTAATTTTACATACATGAGGTCATCTACAAGGTATTCAAAACATACTTTATTCCCTTTATCAGAGTATTCTAGGAGTTTGCATACTTTTGCATAGTATTATAGCAGACAGATTTACTTTTCTCTGTCTACGTATCTCAACACTCTTAATTCTACAATACACTATTTAGCAGTGACTTTGAGCAGGTCATTTCACTACTTAGGATTAATAACATTGAGTTACAAAAGACAGTTTTTCAATATAGATTTAAGGAACAAAATCTAGTTCTAGAGGAGCAAAAACATGACATGGGCTAAAAAGCCTTGTACCACCTAGCCTAACAGAAGATCTGAAGACAGGTTAGATCTACAGAGCAGTCATGATTTGCTTGTACAGGACAAAAAAGGGTTGTCAGATTCTAAACACCAAGAAAGATCAATTCACAAGCTTTACTCTTCTTAACTATTTTGATATTCTATTCCTATGAAAATAATTCAGTTATTTTTCTATATTTTAAGATTAAAACAACAACCCTAAGGTTACATACTAGATAAGATTTGCTTTTTATTGAATTCAAGTAAACCACTAATTGCTATCAATTAGTACAGAAAATAAAATTCAATGATCATAAGGGATTAATTAGTTTTGATATAGTTTGTGTTTAATAGAGCTTAAAATAGTGTTAAAACTTTGTGCCTGGATTTTATTAAAATGTTTTAAATACTTCAGATATCTTGTCAATAATAATATTTTTAGTATAATAAGATATTTTTATACAGAGATGTTTTTGGAAGGGATTATATTTGAATTAACAATTAAATGGTATCATGAAAATGAAAGGCCAACCTGCTGTTCATAACGCTGTTTGACATCCTCCAGCTGCCATAAAAATTCTTTTGACTGTTTCTCACGAAGAGACTTGGATCTAGTTAGGTCTGCTTCCACTTTTTCCATCTACAAAATTAAAAACCAAATAAAAATTTTTATATTCCACAGCTTTAAATTTGCCCCTGAGAGACCTTAAACACCCCCAAAATCAGTGATGAATGTAATGGTGATAAAATAATAAAACACATGCCAACATGATGATTAGAGTTCTATGATTACTGATGCATGTTATGAATCTTGACCAATATTATGATCAAGAATACATTTAAGGAGTTATCAAGAAAGCATGGCAAGTTTATTTTGTTTTCTTCTGTCTCCAACTCAAGACTTGGGTTTCAAATCTCTAACTCCTTCAATGCTTGGTACAACAGACCTCAAGCAGAAGGCTCCTTAATCTGTCCTCCTGCAAGAAATTCACATTCTGACATCC